>CATIUR010000003.1:63919642-65151071 GCA_949592205.1 Helichrysum umbraculigerum
TCTCCTGACGGTAAAGGTAACCGTACAATCTTCTCATGACAGATGATTTCCGCGCGGTTTAGTGACAACCAATCCATACCAACCACTATATCGAAGCTCCCTAACTCTACCGGTAGTAAGTCTATTTTGAAAGAATGACCTTCTAATGTTAAGGAACATCCTGGTACTATTTCTCCTGATTCAATCAACTTACCATCGGCTAGCTCTACAGTGTATTTGTTATCTAGCTTAAGGGATTCGATTTCTAACAGTGGTCTAAACTCAGTGGACACAAAACTTAAATCAGCACCGGAATCAAATAACACAGAAGCAAAGTGGTTGTTTACAAGAAACGTACCAGTGACTGTGTTAGGATCCTGACGTGCCTCTGGTGCTCCTAACATGAACACGCGTCCACGAGCTGGTTGATTGTTGTTGTTGTTTGTACGGTTGTTGTTGTTGGCTCGGTTGTTGTTGTTTCCACGGTTGTTTCCATTGTTGTTGCGGTTACGAGCGTTGTTGGCGTTACTATTTTGATTATTGAGTCGAGGGCAACGGTTCCGATAATGCCTCGTGTCGCCACACTCAAAACATCCTTGGTTTTGACGAGTAGTGTTTCCCTTAGGGGTAGGGTTTACCTTACAGTTTTGGGCTTTGTGACCCCATCCCTTACAGCTGTCGCAAAACCAACATTCACCCTCATGGTGTTTGCTACACTTATCACACTTAGGTTTGTTACCCAAGTATGGCTTTGGTTCTACAATGGTGGCAGCGTAAGACTTTGGATTTCCAGATCCCTTCTTGTTGGATTGACCCTGACGGTCATTCCATTTACGCTTCTTACCTCCAGAACTACCAGCTTCAGTACTGATCGGCTCAACCTTGGCCGGCACAGTTTTCTGTGTCAGCGTCCCCATTCTAACTGCTTCATCAGTCAAACTCTGCGCTAGAGTAACAGCGCTCCTGAAGGTATCAGGTTTGGAGGACGTAACTAAACTCCTGATCTGTGGTGCCAGTCCATACACATAGCGTTCAATACGCTTATACTCAGGTGTTACCATATGTGGCACAAGACGAGCTAGTTCTTGGAACCTGGTTGTATAACCAGTGATATCAGCACCAATCATTGCAATGTTCCATAGCTCAGTCTCAATTTTCTGCATCTCACTTCGAGGGCAGAATTCTTCCATCATCATACGCTTCAATGTTTCCCATGTCATAGAATAAGCAGCTGGTCGTCCCATCGACTGGACTTGACTGTTCCACCAAGTCAAAGCTTTATCAGCCAGTGTGCAGGCGACATATTTCACCGCAGTGTCTGGTAGACAATCACTGATGTCCAACATAGAATCCATCTTTTCTATCCAGTGTATAATACCAATAGCACCTTCAGTGCCACAGAAGGGAGGTGGTTTACAAGCCTGAAATGTCTTATATGAACACCCTCGGTGAGTATTCACAACAGTCTCAGCATTAACAGGGGTCGATCCACTGTTATTAATCCCATTCTCACGGTTTCGACTTGCCTCATACTCGGCAATACCTTCAGCTATGCGTCTAGCTATCAACTGCTCAGTAGTTTCCTCAGTGTTAGGGGGTGGAATGGTTTCAGATGTAGGGGGTACAGTTGTCTTCTGACTGTTCCTAGTAATTCGTCGTTTTGGCGGCATAGTTTAGTTCTGCGATGAATAAAATGCAGAAGTCAATGCCAAAATAATGAATGTGATGAACAAGATTTCACATTGTCTATCAAATGAATAGTATGGAGAATTTGAAAGAATAAGGTTTCACATTGTATATTGCACGACTTTGAAACACCCATATGTATTTTGTACAATATAATCACGTTGGTCAGGCGTCATTATATAATGCCAAATACATATTTCTTTTCATCATCGTTTAAGTGCAATCAATGTTTTATGGGATTCAAGATAAAATCAATAATTCAAAGTATGGTAGGTTTCAAAGTTTGCAAGAAATGGTTTCAACAATTATTACGTGGTAACTTTTCCATCACACGTATATAGAGATGAATATAATTCGCACGAAATTTCGAATCGAACCTAAGTTATAATATACATTAACTAGAAAGTTCTTATATTGTTTCATACAAAACTTGATGATATCTTCTATATCCATCAAGAGTGGTTTCCAATACAACACGAGTTGCTACAGTACTAATTAGACTAAACTTAGCTATACCTAAATCTTAACAAAATAGTTATATTCCTACGACAGTTCTTCCTTAGTTCATTATTAAGCTATCTTTAGCTATATTCTCTGTCGCAGTGTAGATCTTTCACTTTTACTCCTGATTCAGATTGGGAGAGAAGTAGCGTGTTTCCAGCATAGTTTTGTATCGCAGAGTCAGATAATAGTCCAGATCATTCTCAGTTGAGCATTTGCACAAACGTTTGATCCAAGACTTAACTCTTTTCTTGCGATTACTAGCCACTTTCTTCCAGAAGCGTATTTTATCCTTAACTCGGACAATCATAGGCCTCTTTAGGATTCTCAATTCTAGCTCATGGTTCCTACATTTGAACACAAGCTCCCAATATTGACCATCCAATCTTTCAGCCTGATCTTGTACTCTTTCGTACTCCTCTATGTTGACCATGCCGAATTGGTGGTTTTCAATTTCTTCTTCCACAAGTTCCACTATCGGAATTGTTTCGGTATCGACATATACATATTGTATCTGCTCGTCGATGGTTATGTCCTCATCTGAGGAGTATTCATTTATAACTGGTTCTGCCATTTTTCCAGTTTCAAGAGATCTATAGGTTACAAAGACATTTTCAGTATCCACAGTTATGTAGTCTCTATTGTCAATATATAATCCAATCACAACGCACAGTAACATAAACAATAATAATAAACCAAATACATATGTCATATCATATAACTGATCGTAGTTAGTTCACAGGTTTTTATACAAAACACGATGGATCTATCCTAGATACCCATCGATCCAGAAACTAATCAAAGCATGACGGGTCTGTCTACACACCGTCGATCCAAATGATATACAAAACATGACAGGTCTGTCTATACCCGTCGAACCAAAGTTCCAAGTCTAATACATAGTATATATACAATCCTAAGTAGGCACAACCCGCCCTACATAGGTCTAACGAAAATACGGTAGAAATGATCCCACGGCTGTCCTCAACACAGCCATCACTACACAAACACCAACCACAAGCCCTGCAATCCTAACACGTCTCTCAAGTGTCCTCACACGAGCACGTGCGGACTCAGCTATCTCCTGGGCAGTAAACACATGGTTCAACAGAAAGTGATGATGCTCATGTATACCAGCCATGTCCCCATACAGACGGGAGACCTCATCCTGTACCTGTCCAAGGTGAGAACTCCTGCTAGAGGTAATACAGAACAATGTACGCATAACAGCAACTAATGTAGGGAGAGTCTGCTCTATCGGCTCTCCAGTGGTAGGCAGTGGTGCTGGGGGTCGTGAGGACTCTCCTGTCTCAAATGTGGAGGGAAAACCCTCTAATGACCTCCAGTGCCTCAACATAGGAGTCATCCACTCTAGATGAGCAAACCTGGGTGCCCTCTGTGGAGACTCAATAGACTCGTCCGCCGATGCTAACGGACCAATAGGAAGATCTCGGACACACATCCTCGGTGTCCTCCTAGATACAGGCCTGCGAGAAGTCTCACCGGCCTGATGGTAAATACCTGTAGTGATAGGGGTAACCTCATGTGCTGTCGGTGGTGGCGCGATGTAAGCGTCACTAGTGTCATCTGACATGTCTCTCAAATGAACAGATGACTCATCCCCTACAGTGATCGCGGGACCCTCAAAAGTAGCCTCGGTCGGCTCCTCATCCGAAGCATAAACATGGTAAAGTGATTGACTAGACATACTGTGACAATTGAAATTGTGTGTGACGTGTCAGTCGTATGTTAGATGTATGCAAACGTATGTATGTATGAATGCATGAATGTTCTAGCCAAGGCTATAGTCTAGGTCTCTAAGGTTTTCAGTCACCTAAAGACTTCTAGTTCGCTATAACCAATGGCTCTAATACCAAGTCTGTCACACCCCCAAAATCGGTAATTGTGTTTATTTAATGTTTAGCGGAAGCAAGTTATAATTAGCGGAAGCATCATGTGTAAACAGTTTAACAGCGGGGGTGATGACTTTACAATTGTGCATTCATTGTATTAGAGCATATGATCATACAGAACATAATATATTAAGGATGCCAGTTTAAACAGTTGTTACAAAGGTAGTACGACTATGTAAGTCATACAGTAGTAATAGAGTTTAAAACATTTAAGTTTTACAATACTTATGTTAAGATAAGATTTCATGAGTATAACTGCAATGTCTGCAGTAATACAGAGGAAATCCTCAAAAGCTGTCCCAAAATATATGGCATCCTAAGTAGTCCAGGGTTGTCCATCCTGAATGCATGCGGTCCTTACTTACATGGCTAATTTCCTGTAAAACATAGAAAGAAAGTCGTCAACAAATATGTTGAGTGAATTCACAGGTTTTGTATAAATGTAAGGTATGTTAAACCATTTATGTTTAGATTATTGAATTGTTATTCAATAAATAAATGTTTGCAGGTTTTGCAATTTATAAGATTGTAGGGATAGTTACCCTAAAATATAGTATTATGTGGGTTGTTACCCAAAATGTATATCTGGTAGTTTACCACCATATAAATATGACCAGTAGGTATACTGGTATAAAACAGTTGTAGGATACGTTCATCCTAAATAATGAGTGGGAATACTTAGACTATAATCCCCTGAAAGGTGAGCTAAACCTCGCAGGTTAAAGTAACGCGACCTAACCCTATAACCAAACCACAACCAAAACTTATGTTTCTTGCCTGAAGGACAGTTAAGTATACGCTCCATCCACAGGAGGGTCGTCACGGCAATAGTACTATTCGTATACTCAGTGGCTAGAGTCACCTAGCTAATGGTTATAGTCTGCATGACATAAGGTCTTTCATGCACACATCTCAAGTCTGGTCCGTACTAGGATTTGTTGTCTAATTCCCAAAACAGTTGTGAACATATAGTTTCATATCAAACAGTTTGTATAAAGCAATAAAGCATTTATATAATTTGCTGCATGTGTTTGCATGCAGTTTCTATGTTTACACCCCTATGTTTAAAAGCATAAAACATTTGTAAAATAGGGGCTGTGAACTCACAGTAGTTTGCTCGGTGTGAATGCTAGCAGCTGACAGATTTGCCCAAGGTGTGTTAACCTATATACAAAATGTATTAACATAAGTATGTTTGATTTGTTTAATCAATTTGTGTTAACGGTTTGTTTGTTTGAAGAAACGGTTGATTTCTTATCAATATAAGTTGTTAACTTTGTTAGTGATACATCGTTGAAATATTGTTATTATTCCTCAGTCGCACACTTGTAAGTATACAAACCAATATGTAATTGTCTATTTAACGGAAGGTCGTTTTGTTTCATTTGTACATATACTTTGCTTACAGTTGTACGTATGTTATTCCAAAATCATTGTAAGTACACATATTTGTTTTATAAATGTATACTTAAGTAATATACTTGTTGTATATCATTAGATTATACGTTGGTTAAACGTAAAGTTTATTGTGTATATATATATTTGTGAATATATATTCCTTAAGTGTCGTATATATTTATTTAATCAATACGTTGTTCTCGTATATTAAAATATATATAAGTTTCCATTTGTTTAAGAAAACATATACGTTTGTGTCTATATATATTGTGTGTTCTCGAATATATATATATATATATATATATATATATATATATATATATATATATATATATATATATATATTGTAATACGTCGTTTCGTATTTTAAAAAGGTTGCAAGTTTTATTTGTTTTAAAACTTAGATTGTTTTTATAAAACGAATGTCATTTGTTTTTAATATCCCTACGTTTGTTTAGTAAGTCTTGAATATCCCGATAATATAATCGTATTCAAATTGTATAGTTCATAAAGTTCATATATATATAGGTCATATATCGTTTGTTCGTACGAATTAAATAAGTCCAATGTCCGTATTCATAGTTTGTCTCGGTTTATAGTGTCATTTAACAATTTATCAAGTCTCGTATACGTCTTGCACAAATAATATCGTTAACGGAAACGTTTTGTGTTTTAAAATAAAAGTCAAGTGTTTTATAGTTTGTTGGGCTCGGCCCGATTCGTTGGCCCACTAATAATAATGTAACTCGTTTGGCCCGTTAACTCGTTTATATAACCCATTTATTTAATCATTGGTTTAACCCATTACTTTGGCCCAAAAGACCACCGGCCCAGCCTGAAGCCCAGCCCAGTATGTGAATCCGCCGGATTCTATTTTAATCCGCCGGATTCTCGTTAATAGAGAAGGTGTTGCCGGATCTTCAGGTCAAACCGCCGGGTCGGGTCAAAATTAAGTGAATCCGCCGGATTTAGTTGAATCCGCCGGATTCTTTTGTGTTCACAAAACGTTCATGTGAAGCTTTGGGAATCCGCCGGATTTAGGTGAATCCGCCGGATTCGATCGTGTCTTTTACTCGTTCACAGATGTTTAACCGATTACGGGGTGTGCGAGTTTTGTAGGGGAATCCGCCGGATTTAGCATGAATCCGCCGGATTCATGTTACTTCCAGAGCCTGTTCGAACAGAGCCATAATGATGCTCGATTATTTTGGTTCCAAATTCTTTGTACATCAAACCCAAACGTTTATACAATCAATATATAGCATTTTAACAACTTATTACACCTTTATAACATGTTTTCATGTATTGATTTTGTATTTGAAGTTTTGGGTTATAAAAACATTTTCATGATCAAACCTTCAATCTTTCATATATATATGTTATATACATAGATTAAGTTATATAAACATGTTAGAACACGAATTTAAAGTAAAGAAATTAAGAATTTGGAGTTTCCTTACAAAGAGAAGAGTGGTGAGAATGATGATCGATGATGAGGATGAAGATGATCAAGTCTCTGACTTGATGTTCTACTCCTGCTACTGCTTCCTGATTCTGATCTTGTTGTTGTTCCAGATGAAGAAAGAAAATGAAGTAAATTATTGGTGGTGATTATGTGTGTGTGTATGTCGATAGATCACAAGGAGAAGGAGAGGGAGTAATATATTTCAAACGAGTATGGGTTGATAATCAGAGATTGTCTCTGTATTATTGGAGGTTGGTGGGACTTTAGTCCCACTAATTTCGAGTACGGGTATAATTTTAGCAATATAAACGTAAACTTTTTATATTTTTATTTCGTAGGTGTTCTCCTGGTTCGTAATTTATAATCAGAATAATGATGTTATCATTATTTTAAATAGTTGTACAATTTTGTACATTTTACTGCGTTCAACTATTTGAGCGCCAAATTTCAGTTAATTTAGGATTTCATATTTTGAGGTAATGTTCTAACTTCCTCCAAACGAATGAGAAAATTTGTATTTTTATGATTCGACCTTTTATGAGCGTTTTAGAATTGTTTCTGTTCGTGTTATAATACGTTTTATGTTAAACGTATATTTAGACCTTTATATCTACATGTTATAGATATGTAAATACTCGTAATTAATAATTATATTATTAATTATTTTTGTATCACGAAACTTTTGTTATTTATTTTTGTCGGGTTCGTTCCGATATATTTGTACGTAACTTTTAAATACTTACGTATTATGTATTACTTTTTGTTTAAAAGTACCGGGCTTGCTAGGCTTATATCATGACAAAAAGTTTTGTTAAAACTTAACCAGGAAATTAGCGTAAGAATGCACATGCTTAAATGTTAATTAATACCTAATTTGGAGAGTTGTCACACAATCCATGCCAATGATGATGTCGAAACTGCCGATCTCGACAGGTATAAGATCAATAGAAAACAATTCATCGGCGAGGTTTAAAGTGAAATTGGGTATCACACTATCAGTTTCAATGAGCTTGCCGTTAGCTAGTTCTACAATGTACTTAGCATCTAAGGCAACAGGCGTGACGTCAAGTAGTGAACAGAATTCATCAGATATAAAACTCCTATCCGCACCAGTATCAAATAGAATAGAGGCAGTTAAGTTGTTGAGAAGGAACGTACCCAAGACCACATTCGGGTCTTGGCAGGCTTCCCCTGAGTTCAAAACAAAGGCTCTACCTTTTGCACTATTGTTGTTGTTGCCCTTGTTTTTCAGTTTCGGGCAGTCATTCCTGAAATGCCAGTGTTGCCACACTCATAGCAGGCTTTGGGTTGACTGGTGTTGGTGCTGGTGGTTGTTTTGGTAGCCCTGCAGTCCTTGGCGAGATGTCCATAAAGTTGGCATTTGTTGCAAGGTGTACCGCAAGGACCATCATGGTGGCGGTTGCACTTGGAATAGAAGGGTCTATTTCCAGTGTAACCCCTTTTGGTTTCTGAGCTAGAATTGTAGGCCTTAACAGTCTCAGGCCTTTTAGAGGATTGTTGGTTTTGGTTCTGGTTGGTATTGGAGTTCCCAGTCCATTTTTGTTTGTTTTCTCCGGACTGGTTTGAGTTGGTGTTGGCAGCAGGTGTTCCTCGGCAAACCACTTGTTCCATGAGATTGTGTGCCATGCGGACGGCACCCTGAATGGTTGTGGGGTTGGAAGCAGTGACCATACCCTGAATGCGTGAGGGAAGTCCCCAGATGTAACGTTCGATCTATTTGTATTCTGGATCAACAAGGGATGGGCACATCAGTGCCAGTTGGTTGAATCGGGTGGTGTATCCGGCAATGTCATTGCCTTGGGTGATGAGGTGCCAAAACTCGTGTTCCAATTGTTGAATCCCATCTCTTGGACAGTACTCGTCCTTCATCATTTTCTTTACTTCTTCCTACGGTGTTAAGAAAGCAGTGTCAATGCCCACAGTCTGAGCATAAGTATTCCACCAAGTCAGAGCACCATCCATGAAGGTGCAGGTGGAGTACTTGACCTTGCAATCTTCCTGACAGTTACAGATTCGAAAGACTGACTCCATTTTCTCCATCCAGCGCAATAAACCAATAGTACCTCGGTGCCCTTGAAGTTCAGTGGTTTACAGTTCAGAAAGTCCTTGTATGAACAGGGCTTTGGTGGAGGTGTGTTGTTTATGGTGTCTTCAGTGCCTGAACTTTGTTGCCGAGCAGCCAGAGCATCTGCTACTCCTTGGGCAACCAGTCGATTTACATCAGCTTGACTAAACGTACGTCTTGGAGGCATAATGCTTGAATCAACAAAAAGAAAGAGAAAAGTGAGATGTCTTGTACAAAGATTATGATATATCACATATGTATATATAAGGAGGTAATATACAACAGCACGAAGTGATAATCATATTTCATTAGATAATAGATTTGAGTACAAGATACAAGTTTCCAGAAGTACATGATAGCAAGGATTACAAAAGATGCCGGGAATTTATACATCTGTACGATATTCTAGAGTCCTATGTAGCTAGCTAGATAGATTACAAGATAGATACTATTCTAATTTTGGCGCAAGTTCACTTGTGACATGAGAGTGATAAGGTGGTCCACAGTGGTTGCAAGTCTGCTGGCTTGTCTGGCATTATCTTCTGCCAACACTAGCCGTTGTACTAATTCAAGAGAGTACTCTTCCGCTTCTCGTGAGCGTTGCTCACATTCTTCTAGTCTTACTTGTAGGAGATCAACTGTACTCCTGTCATCAATCACCTATTGATGAATCATTTCTATTGTCTGGGTCATGTTTTCACGTTCTTGGAAGAATTCTGCAATGCGGTCGTGTGATTGGCGTAACCAGTACATCTGTACTATGTGTTGTTCTCGTTCCAAGCTTTCCAGTCTTGCTTCATGATGGTGTAGTCGGGCAGCTAGCACTTGAACAGTATGGTGGATAGGTTCTTGCGTATGTGGGGAGGTGTCCTTGGGGTCAGCAGGAATTTGTATGTCTTCCTCAGACCTCCAGGTGTTTAGAGTTGTGGGTAGCCAATCCCACCTACGGGGGTAAGTTGGATGGCGTGTTCTAGTTGAGGTATCACTAGTGTGATTGAGATAAGGGTTAGCACGGACAGATCCAGTACCCCTCCTATGATTTCGTGTGACTCGTGCCTCTCCAGTGATATAGTAGAGAGGTTCGGGAGAAGCTCGTGTCGGTGAGACAGGTAACGCGGTTACCTTCTAAGTAGTTGGTGGAGTTTGAGTCTCGTCGTTTGTGTTAGCTGGTGCTAGATGAGGAATGTCTGCCATGTCTGTGGCAAGAGCGTTTAGTGAATATCGTGAGGCCTATATGTATATATAGCATATAATATAGCCTAATGTGTCTAGCACAAACAAGTATAGGTCTGGTTTCTCTCGTGGTCAGAGTCAACTAGTGTATTCCTGTTCAACATAACCGTTTCAGACCTCACATCATCTTTCCTTAATTGTACGTAGTTGATCAAGCTATGTTAAATTAAAGTCGTATGATGTAATTTCTGAACCAGTCATACCTAATAAGGAAATACTGCCTAACGGTCATAGTCTAGGCCCACTAAATGCAACCTAGTTCACTATAACCTTAGGCTCTGATACCAATCTGTCGCACCCCCAAATTTAGGTTGCGGAAGCGAATCAGGTCGAGGCGCGACTAATCAATAATCAAAGCACAAAGATATAATGAACGACTCTATATGCGTCGTTTTAAACAAAATATATTGATTGTAATAAAAGTTTACAATAATTTATAGTTACAAAAGCTCGGTAATCTATCTGAGAGATTATATGGCATTACTACTTTTACAAAATATAATAATGCAGGAAAATCTCTGGATTGTTTGCATTCGACTCGAGCTGTGACACCCGACGATTTAGGGTTACTGATTAACCTGTTAGAAACCTTAATTACATGTGTTTAGTTTGGTATTAGGCTAAATACTTGTAATAACTTGTAACTATTTGTATATTTATGTGAATATACACTTCCGTAATTATTTTGTATTACGCTTACGCAATTTGGTGAAATTGTTCGAAACAACCGGACGGAGTCCGACAGACTATATGACGTTGGTGAAAACATTTTTATAAATAACTTTAATCCATTCTTAGAAGTTATTTATCACTTATTATTACTTTGTTAAAATAATACACGAAAAACCTAGACGTTTTGGTTAAAACGTCTCAAACGCAACGAAAACACGCGAATTTAATTCGGCAACCAAATAAACGTCAATAATTAAGTTGACAACTTAAATTAAGTATTTTAAATAATACTTCAATGAAAATTTACCCAAAATATATTGCGTCTTAAATCGATAACAAAAACGTGCAAAAATAACGTTACGCAATTTAACCTCCGTAAAACGAGCACGCAAATCGAGACCGATAAATTAACGGAACATTTTTATAAATGTTCCAAGTATTTAAACTTTTATATCAATTAAGAATATCAAATTTTAAATCGTTGATTAAACACGTACAATTAACGTTTTATGTACGAATAAACATCGAAACAATCGGGTAAACGAACGGGAAACATAACAAATTAAATGGTAAATAAGAAAATGACTAAAATACCCCTTGTGGGCCCCCTTGGTCTTTCTCCTCCTCCCCCATGTGACCCCATGTGCTCCACCACCCTCACCACCTCTCTTTATCCATGCAAGATCATCATTTGATTTCTTACAACCCCACTCCCCATACATGCACTTCCATCACCTCACTTAACAATCAAACACTCTCAAAATCTCTCCACTCTCTCTCTATTTGCTGAGGATAACTCAGTCCCAACACCAGCCAATCACCACCTAAAACCACCATAGCACCACCACCAATTTCCCCATCATTTTTGCAAAGTTCTTCAAGAAGATTCAAGCTCACAAGTTCCTCATCATCATCTTAGCCTTCTTTCTTCAAACCACCATTGTGAGGACACATCTCTACTTTCATTTATGTATATTTATATGTTATAATGTTCATCTAACACTAATATGTCCAAATCAATGGTTAAAAATCGTTTTTATAAAGTATACATGAACATACAGATTCTGTCTTCAAAAAGTCAGATTACAAAAACGATCATATCTCGAGTTCTAGGAAGTGTTAGACAACGAATTTTTTTTAAAAGTTGCGTATTGAAAAGAGCTACAACTTTCGTGTTTTACACTTTTTCCAGATCCGTACGTATTTTAGGGTATAATCTGATCTTTGAGTCTGGTCTGGAAGTTTTTGAAAACCGAGTTCGGTTCCTTCACGAATTTATTTAAATATGTAAATGGACACTATAGTTTCTATAAAAATTATATGTTAGACCAGAAACCTTGATAATCAGTGGAAAAAATTTGTGAGACTTGATTTGGACCAGAAGTTGTAGAAATTAAATGGCGAACCAAACCGATAAAAGTCGAAAATTATGAAATCTTGATATCTTAAGTTGCATGTTAAAAACCGACACTTCGGGCGAACGCCGACACGAACCGACAAATTATTTGGACTCTATAAACTAATATATGGGTTGGGTAAAAGTTTCGGGTCAAACCGAGTCGGTTTGACCAAGTCAACAAAAACGGCTCGGTTTCTAAAAACGACAAAACTTACTAATTTTGGAAAGTGGTAACAAAAATGGGTTTGGGTGACTTAGTTAGTAACTTGGACCAAAAACTAAACTTAGAAAGCTTCCCGAATTAGAAACCGACGTATAAATCAGAAGTGACTCTATAAGTGTCTCATAAAATCAGAAGTGACTTTATAAGTGACTCATAAATTGAGAAGTGACTCATAAAATCAGAAGTGACTCTATAAGTGACTCATAAATCGAGAAGTGACTCATAGTTTGACCAGGTTTGACCAGGTTTGACCAGTTTGACCAGGTTGACCAGTTGACCAGGTTTGACTAGTTTGACCAGGTTTGACCAGTTTGACCAAGTTTGACTAGGTTTGACCAGGTTTGACTAGTTTGACCAGTTGACCAGGTTTGACCAGTTTGACCAAGTTTGACCAGCTTTGACCAACGAGTTGACCAACTTTGACCTACGGTTTAAGGCTTATACAAACTAAAATAATCTATTTGCAACACACGATTTGTAGTAGAATAGTATACAACAAAACAAACTTGATAATAATGTCTAAATGAATTATTATTACAAACTTTCATCAACGGGTCATACACGTTTTTGATAAACGAACTTGAATAACTTATATGGACATACTAGTTGATGAACTAGCTCTAGGTGGACATTAACCCTCCATCTACACGATTGGCTTAAGTGGACATTGACCCCCACTTATACAATCGCTATAGATGGTCTTATAAGACATCTACTTACACAACCTTATACGTTTAGGACGTTAGAAGATTGCGCTTTGGACTTTGCTTGCTATTTGATTATTGCTTGCTACCTGCTTAACTCTGGTGAGTTTCATAGCCCCTTTTTACTGTTTTCTAACTGGGGTGAGAATACATACAACTATTTTATATAACTGCTTTTATGATCACAAGTACTGTAACAACTTTTTATACGGATTGCATGAGACCTGATTAATCCACTAAAGTCCTCTACCCATCATAGTCGTTAAAATTTATGCGTGAATATTATTGGATAGTACTATCGGGGATTGACAATCTCCATCCGGACTAGTCGCGCTAGTCAACCCACGGATGCAATATTATTTGTGATTTAGAAGTGTATCGGATTAGTACACTTACCGGAGGCAAACAACGTTAAGCTCGACTATGAGACTCATTGCAAATGGTATACTTATATTGCTTTATGCAATACTTTTACTTATTGTTGGCTAACGATACTTTTAACTGTCTTTTTTGAATGATACAACTTGAAATCTTGTGGATCATAACTAAACGACTGTTTACAAACCTATGGACTCACCAACTTTATGTTGGCCTTTTAGTATGTATTTCTCAGGTAACCCGCCGCAGTAGGAAGCTTATGGAAAGCTTAGCTCGAGTCGCATGGTTGATGCCGCCCGAATGGTCGGTCGCGATTTTACTCGCGTCGTTGCGGACCTCTCGTTTAGAGCGGCGATCAGAGGGTTTTAAAATTTAAGTATACCTAGTTACTATTGGTGTATAGCAGCAAGGATGACCTAGGGTCGTTCTCTGAGTCAGTGTATTGTGGATCGTGGACGAAACAGGCGTATTTATCGATCTAGCAGATTTTAAAAGATTTTGATTGGTGGTTTGTTTTAGATTTTTTTATACTTAGGCAGAAAATGTAAATTAAAGCAGATAAAATAAATGTAGATAACACATAATCTAGAGAGGGTGTTTGCTATGATGTCGGTAGACTTATTGATTGGAATGATGTATGATGTATGAAAACGTGTTCTAAAGGTTTGTATTTTATTTATTTCAGGTATCTGTGGAGTAAGCACTAGCCACCTACTGATAGAGTTCTCGATCAGTATGTCACTGGGCGACTAGGCTATCCTGATTCTGATCGGAGTAGTTTATCCAGCCCACAACATTAACCTGAGAAGGTATAGTGACCCTTATCTGGGATGAAACCCTGGGTGCATGAATAAGGCGACAAACCAACTCGATGTCCGACCTTTCTTAACCCCACAATAGTACCTAATCTAAACAAAGCATTTAAGACCAAGTTTATAGAGTGTGCTTGATTACTTTCTATCGATGGTTTAGTGAGTCTGGGTGTTGAGTCATGACTCGGTGATTCACATAGACCGATAACAACGACTGTTTCCGTGATTACTACACTGTACTCCACCGAAGGTGTTTCCATTGATGAACCAAGGACCTAGTCGGTACCAGCTCTGCTATTCACAGAGTTACCGTTATTCCACAAGGCTTAGTAACTGCGGTTTTTCCTCGGCTTCCACGTGTTAACTACACCGGAGGTGTTGTCGACGCTATACAGAGTAATCAACCGACTTACGGTACCTTACATTGCTTCACAAAGGCTAACCCAGACTATTTAACTAAGTTTGTATTTAAGCATAATATTATCCATCTATGATATAAATTTTAAGTCCCAATAAATCCCTAACTTGTCAACAGTGTAATATTCACGTTCAGTTAGAAAACCATATTTCCACGGGTACAGTGTACTTTGCGTTCAGAATAGAAAGCATTATTTCCACGGCTCCAGTGTACTTGGTATTCAGTTAGAAAACCATATTTCCATAATCACAGTGTACTTTGCGTTCAGATTAGAAAGCAGTATTTCCACGATGACGATGTACTTAGCGTTCATTTAGAAAGCGATGTTTACACGATTAACAAATCAGACCATGTTCATGTTTGACACAGATAACTAAGTACCTTTGATGGGGTTCGCGACGTCCCATCATTAAGGCCGTAATCACGTTTACTGGTTGAAAGGCGATTAGTTTAATAGGTTTAAAATCATAGACAAAAAGTAAATCAAAAGCACTAATTTTCATAGCATCATTCCAACCAATTTACGACTAACTACATCATAGCAAACACGCAATATCACTACTCGCTAATCTTGGCAACCAATCCTAAATCTAGCATGACAACAGTAATAACAATCATCATAATGAAATAGATAAAGGATAGATATAACCGTAATAAGAGCGTAGCTGAATACAACTTGAACGTTTACACGAGCAGAACTCCTAGTACGCGCCAAGCGATATTACAATATTGCCCCTTCTAACTAGCCGCTAATCTACAACTAATTATATCCTAATATTTCTCCTCTAACTCCTAAGAGTAGTGCTAGAGAGAGAAATCTACTAACTAAACTAAGAAATTAAAAACGTAAGAGAGTGATTGTTGGAGTGATTCTTGGATGAATTGATGGATGTTGAAAATGAAGAAATGAAGCCTCTATATATAGAACTCGCACAACCGTATCCGTAGACCGTATCCAAAACTTCAAACGCACAACCGTATTGCAAACCCGAATAAAAATCAGATTTTTATCGCCTAAACGCACGATACGGTTGAGCTAGGGCAAATACGGGAGAACTGGACCGTATACGGGAGAACGTAGGGTGAATAAGGGAGAACACAAGCCGTATACGGCTGTGCTAGGCCGTATACGGTCTAGCTAGGCCGTATACGGTCTTTGCTAGGCCGTATACGGTCTAGTTTGGCCGTATACGGTCTAGCTCTCCCGTATCCTGATTCCTCGGTTCTTCGATCCTTCGTTCAGGCGTAACTTCTTCGTCGTTTATCCATTTTGAGTGATTCTCGTGCTCACGGTTTCGTAATTTCCTAACAAAGAAAATGACATAAGTTAGAGGTCATAAATCCATGTATAGCTTAAATTGTGCTTAAATGCGTGAACGGAAGATTCAATGATCGTTTGTGCTCTGTTTTACTCATTTTTAGGTTGTTTTTGCTGATTCTTGAAACATCGTCTATATTTTAGCCCTTATGATGAAATGTGATGTTTAAGTTCATATTTAAGTGTTTTTTTTAATAATTGGGCTAAAATGGTGAGATAATGGCACATAAAAACATGACTTTTTGCGTGTCATCAAATATCCCACACTTAGACTTTGCTTGTCCTCAAGCAAAACTCAAAATTCTCACTTGCTTTTAGGAAAAACATTTTGAAAACACGAGTTTATTTTTGGGGTGAGTCAAAATATATCAACAACAACCATCTCCATATACAAGTAACATATCCTGGAAATAAGAGAAAGTAAGGTATTCCTTTCAGAGGCATAAAATGATTCTCTTAGGCATGCTTTCAATTCTCGCGATCTTGGAATATACATGACTAGGCGATCTCATAAGGTGGTCACTCAATTCACTCAAAAAGTGTTTCGGGTTACCTATCAATCTAATCAAACGAAATCGCTCATAAGCCAGTCATGCAACATCCATTGTCATAGGCTTGCTCGAGAATCATATCTCCACCACTTAGGTGAGGACGGTGCTAGCTATCCCAGGACATTCAGAGTGGGTTGTAATGGCAGGTGAGGGTTACGGGGTATGGATAAGTGGTAATTTTTAGTGGTTATAAAGGGTTTTTCTTATCTTAGGACTTCTAAACTTTTGAAAAACATTATTTAAACAACCTTTTTAATGAAAACGGAAACGGATAACAGTACGGGAAGATAGCTATTTTGACTTCTATCTTTTGAAAATACATGAGGAAATTTATGTCTTTTATAAGAGCGGGAATTTTCGAGAGATTTGAAGCACTTAGCTTTATTCTATTTTCTTTTCTTTTTCTTTTGTTTCTATTTTTGGGCTTTTCTAGGGATTTTATTTTGTTTCTTTCTTTTGCCCTTTTGAAATCCTTTTCTTTCTTTCATCTTTTTCATCCTTTTGATGACTTTGCATTTACTTGGTGTCAATTTTTCACACCATAATCTCTCAACTTTTGATTTATCAAGGGAACGCACGCAAGAGAATTTGAGTAAACACTAGTATTTGTGATTTGGAGTGAAAGCAAAAAGGACATTTAAATGACATTTTCCACAAGTTTAAAATTTCTAAGATAAGATTTTTGGTGGGTGTGGAATAAGTGGGTTAAGATTTAAAGGGTTTTGAAAGAAACGAACAGGTTAAGGCTCAACAGGGTTATCTAAGCGGATCATCAACACTAAAGATGAGTGTTGGAAGGGTTGTGGGCTTGAAGAGATATGATAAAAATGGGTTAAATCCTAAGGAATGTCAAGGTCATCTAACTGCACCTATACCGCGTTCGGTACTCTACCAATGTGGTCTCGAAGTGCATACCAGGAGCAAGTTCTAATTCCGGATGCATGCATCGGCACACTCAAACAAACGAATAGTGAAGCATTAAAGATGAATGCTTATATTGGCTCAAGATACCTCACTGCAAGTTTTTGGGTTTGTTTGTGCCTAGCCATGCGATGCCCCTTTTAGATTATCATTTTAGACCTAAGAAATTCCTATCTTATTTACTCTTAATTTCTAAAATACCCTACTCATATATGAAAATGATCCTTCTTAACTCAAAAATTTTGAAAATTTTTAGCAAAAGTGAGTTTTTTAAACAAATTGAGGAACATTTTCCGAGTTTGCTTTTGGAAACAAGAATCAAATAAGTAAAACTAAGGTATTCTATACCGCTATCCCACACTTAGAGGAACATTGTCCCTAATGTTCTCTTGAGTTGGGATTTGAGAAAAATCCCACACTTAGAGTTTAAACATATCGGAAAATGTTACTCAAATGTTTGTTTTGGGCTGGAATCCCACAATTAGTGATAAGCTGGGGATATGGCATAGACTACTTTAATGAGAATTTAAAGCTAACAATCATATCAAAAACGAGAGTGAGAACGAGAGAACTCCCCTATCAAAGCGAAGGTGGAAGGATGGAATTCTGGAAGATGCGCTGAAGAGGAGATCCTGACAGGAATTCTTCTTTAGCGGTGGCTCCATGTAGATCTTTTGGTTTTAGCGTGCGCAGTTTACAATTAACAGCTTTGTCCCCCATCTTTAACACTTCATTCACTCTCTTGTGAAGATATCTCGTAAGTGTGAACACGTTGGGTATATTTTTACCGACTTCTTATTATAGCTTTTTACCGACAGTGCCTAAATCCAGAATGCGAAAAGATGTATTCAAAATGAGTTTTAAGTCATGTGTTTTTAAACGAGTTCGAGCATAATGCGTGAAAGTAGCATGCAAGTACCTCAAATGCTCGAAACACATGTCTTGTTAAAGTTTAATTCCTATTTTCCTGAATTAGGTGGTAAAAGCTGAAGTGGTGTTTTGAAAGCATTTGGTATACCCAAGTGTGAAAGATAGTCAGAGATATATCACTTCTTGGAATTTAAAAAAACTAATATTATTAATGCTAATACTAAGGATACTTATTGCACGGATTGCCACCCGAGAAGCGCTTCTATTTAGAGTCGAGGGCTCGACTTTTCCTCTTGGATCAGCCAGAAAAGGGTCTTCCAGGACTTGGGATGAGGAATGGAAGTGTCCTGGGGTTCGGTGGGAAGAATCTCATAAAATGTCGTGTGACAACTTCTGTGATGTTCGGGATTCTTGCCACATGAAGAGGATAGGTATGGAAATGCTCCTCAGTAGTCCTTTGCAAGTATAAAAGATCCATTATAGCATCTTGGACTGCCTTGGAGATTGGTCCATTAGTGTCCACAAGGGTGGCTCCATCGTGCTCAAGCGTCTCACGCACCGGTCGATCTATCCGTAGGGTGTCCATAAATCCAAAGAAGCGTAGGTGGATGTCCTCATGAGTGGCATTACTGATGTTAGCCCTAGTTCTTCAATGGATCTGAATATGCCTTGGACCAGCTGTTTATGATGGTCGGTATACGTAAGCTCTGGTTTCAGGAAGATGTTAATCATCCTGTTGTAAACCTCATGTAACCCATTGTGAAATAGCTGTCTGGGCTGCTCCCATAGGATAGAACCGAAAATGTCTTTAAGTCGTTCAGAGATGAAATATGCAACGTTAACCGTCAAACCTTCTAGAATAGAAGAAGGGATGGCACGTGCTCTCTCGTCTGAACTGACGTGTTCCAACTTTTCGACAATTATCTGGGCGTGATGCTCGATAGTGCAGCTGATGAAAAACCTGTGTGGTGAGGAATCGTCAATGTGATCATTATCGGCCATAGAATCTAGAAGTCCTTTGAGATCCGCCATTAGCTGAACATCTACTTCGTTTTCAGGATCCCCAGTAGCATAATCCATTTTGTGTCTGAAATTTTGGAGAAACTCCATCTGTTGGCGCGAAAATGGAAATGCGGACCTGATAAATGCTTGATACACCCTGCCATATGTGGTCTTCTGTGTTTCATAGAATTCCTCTTCATCGGGGAAAGGCTCATCATTGTCTGATGATTCTCCTGCGAGGTCGTTGGCGAAGGCGTTGATGCAACTAACTAGATGTTGCGGACTCAGGTAGGAGTTGGCTCGATAAACCTCATATTCAGTCTCAATGTCCTCAATAATATCCCTCTGATGTTGCGTGTATTCAATTGTAGAATCTCGTATAATTGCAATCAGAGTTCGGAAATCCTCCCCGTGTTCTTCAATAGCACTAAGCATTTCTTCTGGTTCAGACACGATCGGGATTTCGGTATTTCCTATAGTAGGAGGAGGGATAATGACTGGAGGGGGAATGGTTGGAGTGAGGTGAAGGCGAATAGAGCGGGTATCGATCGGAACATCAGTGAGAACGATATCGTCCTCGTCACTCTCGGTTGCTGAAGTGTCTGGAAACTCAACAGCGTCGGTGAGTGGTTGAGACTCGTCGGTGATCTGTGATACTGGCTGGGAAGAGTCCATCTCGATATCCCTCTTGTCTTGGGAATCAGAATCATCGCTTGATCCAAATGTACCTCCAAGCTCGAAATGTGATCGAGGCTCGGATGAGTCAAGGGGTGGAATCCCTCGAGGAGGTATATGTGGCTTAAGTAGAGACTCATCATCCAGGGAGTAATCAATCAAAGGTTCCTCTGAGTCGCTCTCCGGCAGAGGGATGAAGTTCAAAGCATAGTCTATCTGCATGATCTCTACGGTCGGAGGGTGTGTCTCAGGAATGTGTGGCGGTGTAGCTTCCTCTGGCTCTTCCTTCTCTTCTTTTTCTATCTCCTCTTCTTCTTCCTCAGTATCCTCTTCTATCTCTTCTTCCTCAGTGTCGGAAGTAATCGTGATGGGCTCGTCAGACATAGGGGTGTCTAGTTCAGAATCATCATCCGTGGCAACTCTTCCTGTCGAAATCGCACATATCTCCGCATGCTCTGTGATAGACTGATCAGCTTGATCGATCTTGAAGGTGATAGTCTCTCCATGAGATCTAAGACTGATAGTCTGAGAATAAACATCTATGATAGTGCGTGCGGTGTTCAAGAATGGTCTACCTAAGATGATAGGGATATGGACATCCTCCTGAATGTCCATCACTACAAAGTCTGTGGGAAATAGGAACTTATCAATTTAAACCATGATGTTCTCAGCTATTCCCTTAGGGTGTCTAATGGATTGGTCAGCTAGCTGGACACTCATTTTGGTCGGTTTAAGGGGTCCTAATTCCAATCTAGTGTAAAGTGAATAGGGCATCAGGTTAATACTGGCTCCTAGGTCGGCTAAAGAGTGTATCATGCCCGAGTGATAGATCGAACAGGGAAGGGTGAAGCGTCCAGTATCTCCTAATTTCTCAGGGATAGAGTTCTTTATAAGAGCTGAACATTCCGCGTTCAGTGGGACATTGGGTACTTCGGGTACCTTATCTTTGGTCGACAAGAGTTTCAGGTTGTACTTTGAACTGGATGGGGTTCGGGACACGGTGTCCACGAACTTTCCATCGAGACGGAAATCGTTAACCTTATAGGCTTTCTTAAGACGGCCGGGAAACAGGATGCGTACTTCCCTTTGTGGTGTAGGGACAGACGGGGACACAACTGTCGGCGGGACGGGAGTATCTTCCTTCACCGGAGAAGGAGTGGGAGGTTGGCTCGGTGCCACCTTCTTGTCTGTAGTACTCATCTGTTTGGCCTCTTCTACGTGTGGGTTCTGTACCGTGTTACTAGGGAGATTACCCTGAGGCCTAGAGTCAAGACTTTGGGCTAGCTGTCCTATCTGGGTCTCAAGATTTTTGAGAACGGCCAGTTGGTTCCTAATGAATAGGTCGGTTTGGTCCTGCCTAGCGCTAGTCTTTTGGTTAATTTGGTGCTGGCCTTGGATGAACTTAGTGAGGGTATCATCCGTACTAGTAATGGGCACTATGGTCTTAGAGGGTTCGGTCGATTGAGCTGCGTCGGGTGCAGTCAATGATAGTGGTTGGTTATAGGTGAGTTGGGGTTGTTGTTGGTAAGAAGGGTACCTAGGTTGGTAGTTGGGCTGAAAGGGTGGTTGGTTTCTAGGTGGGTATTGGGTGCCTCTAGTCCTAGGTGGAGAGGTTCGAGCGAAGCCAGGTGGATTTTGTTGGCGAGCTGGAAATTAAGCGTAGTAAACCGTTCCGTCAGCAGGATCCTCGTACTCAACCCGATAACTTTCTGTTGGGAGGTTGGCACAGTTCTGGCATGCCTGAACTTGATGGGCGTGCTGGGATGGTTTCTTTATTTCGCCGATCTGCTTCGTTAGGTGCTCGATCTTCTCTGTCAGAGATTTGATAGCTTCGGTCTGGAATGGATTGGGTGCAGCAATCGGTGCTGATGATGAGGAATGCTCACCAGAGTTCCAGTCGTGATGGTGCATCGTCATATTCTCGATCAAGTTCCAAGCTTCCTCTTCGGTGAGTTGCATGAAGTTACCTTGAGCAGCGACGTCAAGGGTAGTGCGATGGTTTGGAGCGAGACCGTTGTAAAACGTGCACAGCTGGCTGGTTTTCTCTATAAGGTGGTTAGGGCATTTGTTCAACAGACTCTTGTATCTCTCCCATGCTGTGTAGATAGACTCATCATGAGCTTGGTGGAAGTTCATAATGTCATTCTTGTACTTGGTTTGCTTAGCCGGAGGAAAGTACTTAGTAAGGAATTTTGTAGGCATATCCGTCCAGGAGGTGATAGAGCCGGTCTCTAATCCCTCAAACCAAGTCAAAGCGTGGTGAGTAAGCGAATAGGGGAATAGGTATAGACGGACTATATCCTGATCAACCCCGTTCTGCTTGTACGAGTTTGTAGTCTGAATGAATCGATTGATGTGGGCGTTAGGATCATCATGTGGTAAACCATGGAATTGGCAGAATTCCTTGATAAGCTGAACGATATGATGTTTAAGCTCGAAGGACGCGCCGTCGATGACCGGATAGCTGATGGGTCCACCTCGACCTTCAATTGATGGTTTGGTGCTGTCGGCAAGCGTGACACGTGCAGCCATCGGTTGTCGGTTGCGGAAGCGTTTCTCTTTGCGGATCGTTCGGATGATCGTCTCACGATCGGGTACGAAAGTGAGAGATTCGAATTCGGATGATCGGGTCAAATATCGTTGTGTGTTGTGGGAAGGAATTTTCGAATGGAACAAGGAAAAATGAAAACTAAACTAAACTAAACTAAAGGATACTAGAAAGAAAAATTCGTCTGAAACGTCTTTAGATCTTACGGCTGACTCCCCGGCAGCGGCGCCAAAAGCCTGATGCCGCCCGAACGGTCGGTCGCGATTTTACTCGCGTCGTTGCGGACCTCTCGTTTAGAGCGGCGATCAGAGGGTTTTAAAATTTATATTTGCGGGGCCTAAGTATACCTAGTTACTATTGGTGTATAGCAGCAAGGATGACCTAGGGTCGTTCTCTGAGTCAGTGTATTGTGGATCGTGGACGAAACAGGCGTACTTATCGATCTAGCAGATTTTAAAAGATTTTGATTGGTGGTTTGTTTTAGGTTTTTTTATACTTAGGCAGAAAATGTAAATTAAAGCAGATAAAATAAATGTAGATAGCAGATAATCTAGAGAGGGTGTTTGCTATGATTTCGGTAGCCTTATTGATTGGAATGATGTATGATGTATGAAAACGTGTTCTAAAGGTTTGTATTTTATTTATTTCAGGTATCTGTGGAGTAAGCACTAGCCACCTACTGATAGAGTTCTCGATCAGTATGTCACTGGGCGACTAGGCTATCCTGATTCTGATCGGAGTAGTTTATCTAGCCCACAACACTAACCGGTAAAGGTATAGTGACCCTTATCTGGGATGAAACCCTGGGTGCATGAATAAGGCGACAAACCAACTCGATGTCCTACCTTTCTTAACCCCACAATAGTACCTAATCTAAACAAAGCATTTAAGACCAAGTTTATAGAGTGTGCTTGATTACTTTCTATCGATGGTTTAGTGAGTCTGGGTGTTGAGTCATGACTCAGTGATTCACATAGACCGATAACAACGACTCTTTCCGTGATTACTACACTGTACTCCACCGAAGGTATTTCCATTGATGAACCAAGGACCTAGTCGGTACCAGCTCTGCTATTCACAGAGTTACCGTTATTCCACAAGGCTTAGTAACTGAGGTTTTTCCTCGGCTTCCACGTGTTAACTACACCGGAGGTGTTGTCGACGCTATACAGAGTAATCAACCGACTTACGGTACCTTACATTGCTTCACAAAGGCTAACCCAAACTACTTAACTAAGTTTGTATTTAAGCATAATATTATCCATCTATGATATAAACCAGCCCTTACTTTTAAGTCCCAATAAATCCCTAACTTATCAACAGTGTAATATTCACGTTCAGTTAGAAAACCATATTTCCATGGGTACAGTGTACTTTGCGTTCAGAATAGAAAGCATTATTTCCACGGCTCCAGTGTACTTGGTGTTCAGTTAGAAAACCATATTTCCATAATCACAGTGTACTTTGCGTTCAGATTAGAAAGCAGTATTTCCACGATGACGATGTACTTAGCGTTCATTTAGAAAGCGATGTTTACACGATTAACAAATCAGACCATGTTCATGTTTGACACAGATAACTAAGTACCTTTGATGGGGTTCGCGACGTCCCATCCTTAAGGCCGTAATCACGTTTACTGGTTGAAAGGCGATTAGTTTAATAGGTTTAAAATCATAGACAGAAAGTAAATCAAAGCACTAATTTTCATAGCATCATTCCAACCAATTTACGACTAACTACATCATAGCAAACACGCAATATCACTACTCGCTAATCATGGCAACCAATCCTAAATCTAGCATGACAACAGTAATAACAATCATCATAATGAAATAGATAAAGGATAGATATAACCGTAATAAGAGCGTAGCTGAATACAACTTGAACGTTTACACGAGCAGAACTCCTAGTACGCGCCAAGCGATATTACAATATTGCCCCTTCTAACTAGCCGCTAATCTACAACTAATTATATCCTAATATTTCTCCTCTAACTCCTAAGAGTAGTGCTAGAGAGAGAAATCTACTAACTTAACTAAGAAATTAAAAACGTAAGAGAGTGATTGTTGGAGTGATTCTTGGATGAATTGATGGATGTTGAAAATGAAGAAATGAAGCCTCTATATATTGAACTCGCACAACCGTATCCGTAGACCGTATCCAAAACTTCAAACGCACAACCGTATTGCAAACCCGAATAAAAATCAGATTTTTATCGCCTAAACGCACGATACGGTTGAGCTAGGGCAAATACGGGAGAACTGGACCGTATACGGGAGAACGTAGGGTGAATACGGGAGAACACAAGCCGTATACGGCTGTGCTAGGCCGTATACGGTCTAGCTAGGCTGTATACGGTCTGTGCTAGGCCGTATACGGTCTAGTTTGGCCGTATACGGTCTAGCTCTCCCGTATCCTGATTCCTCGGTTCTTCGATTCTTCGTTCGGGCGTAACTTCTTCGTCGTTTATCCGTTTTGAGTGATTCTCGCGCTCACGGTTTCGTAATTTCCTAACGAAGAAAATGACATAAGTTAGAGGTCATAAATCCAAGTATAGCTTAAATTGTGCTTAAATGCGTGAACGGAAGATTCAATGATCGTTTGTGCTCTGTTTTACTCATTTTTAGGTTGTTTTTGCTGATTCTTGAAACATCGTCTATATTTTAGCCCTTATGATGAAATGTGACGTTTAAGTTCATATTTAAGTGTTTTCATTAATAATTGGGCTAAAATGGTGAGATAATGGCACATAAAAACATGACTTTTTGCGTGTCATCAATGGTTTTCAAACATCAAGAGATTAGATTGCATTTAGCTGTATTTTGTATATTCAGTAATGTACTAGAAATCTCTTAACGGTTGATGCGAACTCCAGATATTTTGTAAACATTTGAATTATGGTAATGTAATATTTTCAAACGTCTCATATAGAGGTCGTTTGCTTTAATCTTTGTGTTGTGATATTTGATTTGGTCGGCGCCCCCGTGACACCTCATGTTTCCGCTGCCACGTGTTTTGGGGGTGCGACAGATTGGTATCAGAGCCATTGGTTATAGCGAACTATGCATTGGTGACCTAGACTATGACCGTTAGGTTAATATTCCTCATTTGTTATGACTGGTTCAGCAATTGCATCATTTGAATTTAATTTAACATAGCTTCATCAACTATGTACAATTAAAGGAGATTAGATGCAAGACCTGAAACGGTTATAGTAAATGTGAATACAGTAGTAACGAAAACCGAGGATAGAACGGGACCAACCCTTATACGTGCTTATGTGCTAGGTTATTATATTTTCATATATAACCTTAACTTCTCGTATACTAAACTGATTGCCACCCTTCATGGCAACCACTCCCACCACTACGTCACCTGACACAGAAAAGGAAACTCAAATCTTACTTACTACTGTGGAGATTTCCACGGTACCCACTCGCCCAACCGTATCGGGCAACGACATAATCAAAAGCGGACTTACTTGAGGAGAATCCACCTAAGGATTTGCCACCCAAACAAGTGACACCTGCTTCACCCTCTTTCCTCCCCACTCTCATCGTAATCATTCGGAAACACGAACCGCATGAGAATTCGTCACCTAAACGCGCTACATGTACTTCCCCTACTTTATAATCTCCCTTCCCCGCTTATTGTAGACCTATTAATCGCGTGTGTTGTACACAACTAGAAGGACTGACTGACCACCTCGAACTAGACCTTACTACCACTACTGACACCCCACCCACTAGGACCTGTCTACAAGGGTCTATGGGTGAACTCGGTCAACCACAACACCTACATAATGGAAGTAACTTTTCGAACAATTGCATGAATTTCAACAAACCACTTAACTCTTTACTTGATCATGATTGATCACTCTTTGACTTGTATGTCAACAATTCTATCAAACACGAGACTTACTACTTGATCATGTTTGGTCACCAATTCGACACGTTTGTCAAAAGATTTACTCATAACTTGATTCGCGACTTTGTCTGTTCCGAACATCACTGGATAAGTATCGCGAGGGATACTCACAACGAATAAATCCATAAACTACTTCAAACTAGTTCAAACTATGACTTGAACATTCCAATCACTACTGCAAGGACTACCCGCAACTACGAATTTATCAACTATCAACTATCTTCACCAAACACCTTCACCAAGCAATTGTTCATTTCGAAACAACAATATAGTCACGACTGACTACTTTGAGAACACTACCCAGCCATTTTTGTAGCTACTCTTTGAAACTACGATATTGACTAAACCTTTTTGTTGTTGATTCATTGTCTTAATAGAGCGCCCTCCCGAAAAAGATGGCAAACTCCCCTAAGAACGGCTACTCGTCAGATGACGACCTAATATGTGAAGAACAAATTCAGTACACATATCTTGATGAGGAAATAGCACCAATGGAAGAAATTACTATGGAGGAAAACGAGCATCACAATTTCGGAATGATTGGCATCGAGGAATACGAAAGAGTGCGAGATCAGGCCGAAGAATTAGATGGCCGCAATTGGGAGCTCAAACTTAGGTGCAAGACCTACGAGCAAGAATTGAGGATTCTGAAAAGGTCTATTCCCGACCGAATCAGGGATAGGATTCACTACTGGAAGGAAGTGGCTACTCATTTTGAGCAAAGAACAAAAACGTGGATCAAATGGATGTTCCAATACTCAACAGACAATATCTTACTCCACTCTGCACTCCTGCGATACAGTGACATGCTCGAAGCACGTTACTATCCACACGACCTGAACCTAGAATAGATTAGAAGTAGACCCGAACAATGGTGAACATAGCTAGTGTTAGCTTGATGATCTATCGATGGGTGTATAAAACCCCATCACATTTTGTATAAGACTTATGTATTCGTCCGAATGTAACGATGCCCGGCATGTTTTGTAAACTTTGAATTCTATAAGCTATCAACCTATTAACCTTGCGCCTTGTTGGTTACAAATCATAATACCTTTTATTGATTTATCGTCATACTGTGAAGCTACATATTACTTTTAATCATGAATGTGATAATCTTAGCTCTCATACAAAGATCTCATTCATTCTTTTATCCCCCTTTCGTTTAAGGAGACACCACTATAAGGATCAACTGAAACTTTCAACACTTTACAATAACAAGAGTTTTCAACGGATTTTTCAACAGATTTCTACCAATTCAAGTTTTCAAAGAATTTTTGCCAAACAACTACCCGGAACTATTTACAATTTCTAATGTTCAATTAAATTGGCTAGACAGAAATTTTCAACGTCTTATTGACGACCAGATTTTTCCCAACATATTTTGATTAACTCAAGTTTCCAAATGACTTAATAGTTCCAAACAAACTATTATCATAGAAATTTATCGACTGATTTTACACCATCGCAAGCAAACATTTCTCCATAGATCTCATTACCATCAAGAACCGATACCCGCTTCCTAGAATCGGTGACTTATTTGACCAACATCAAGGTTCAAGCTTTTACTCGAAGATCGACCTTCGGTCTGGCTATCACCAACTCCGCGTTCGAGACGCCGATATCCCGAAAACCGCCTTCCGAACCCGCTACGGGCATTACGAACTCCAAGTGATGCATTTTGGCTTAACCATCACACCGGCTGTATTCATGGACCTTATGAATCGGGTGTGCAAACCATATCTAGATAAGTGTGTCATTGTGTTCATTGATGACATCTTGATCTACTCTCGCAACGAAACCGAACATGGCCAACACCTCAAAACTATCTTAGAATTACTCAGACACGAGGAGTTATACGCCAAGTTCTCCTAGTGTGACTTCTGGATGCGAACAGTACAGTTCCAAGGGCATGTCGTTGACATTCAAGGGATACATGTTGATCCAGCCAAGATCGAGGCCATCAAGTGCTGGAAAGCACCTACTACTCCAACCGAGATACGACAATTCTTAGGTCTTGCTGGGTATTACCGGCGATTCATTGAGAACTTCTCTAAAATAGCCCTACCTTTAACCTCCCTGACTCAGAAAGATAAGAAATTCTACTGGACCGATAAACAAGAGTCGGCATTCCAACTTCTGAAACAGAAACTCTGCAGTGCACCAATCCTGTCCTTACCAGAAGGCACCGATGATTTCGTAGTTTACTACGACGCCTCACACCAAGGACTAGGTTGTGTGTTAATGCAACATGAAAAAGTCATCGCCTACGCCTCACGACAACTGAAAATCCACGAAAAGAACTACACCACCTATGACCTCGAATTGGGAGCTGTAGTTTTTGCACTCAAAATCTGGAGACACTACCTGTATGGTACAAAATGTACTATCTTCACTGACCACAAAAGCCTTCAACATATCTTTGATCAGAAGGACCTAAACATGAGACAACGTCGTTGGGTCGAGTTACTTAGCGACTACGACTGCGAAATCCGATACCACCCGGGTAAGGCTAATGTTGTTGCCGATGCCCTAAGCCGAAAAGAACGAGTGAAACCCCTTCGAGTTCGAGCCCTTGGTTTAACCATCCACAACGATCTTATTTCTCAAATCCATTCCACTCAACTCGAAGCACTCAACGATAAAAACATCAAAAACGAGGCCTTGCGAGGCATGGAAAAACATTTAGAAATCAAACCCGATGGAACCCGATACTTCTCCAACCGAATCTGGTTACCAAATTTTGGAAACCTACGAGATTTGGTGATGGATGAATCTCACAAATCTAGATACTCCATACTTCCTGGTTCCGACAAAATGTATCATGACATCAAACAACGGTATTGGTGGCCCAACATGAAAGCTGACATCGCCACCGATGTTAGCAAATGTTTAACCTGTGCCAAGGTTAAGGCCGAATACCAGAAACCCTCCGGGTTGCTACAACAACCCGAAATACCTCAATGGAAATGGGAAAACATAACCATGGACTTCATCACCAAACTACCGAAAACACCGAGCGGTTGCGATACCATTTGGGTGATCGTTGATCGTCTCATGAAATCTGCCCATTTCCTAGCTATCAAAGAAACCGACAAGATGGAGCGCTTGGCTCGCATCTACATCAAAGAGGTTGTAGCACGACACGGCATACCCATCTCGATCATCTCCGATAGAGATAGCCGCTTCACCTCTAGATTTTGGCAAACACTTCAGAAAGCTCTAGGTACTCG
The DNA here is from genome assembly GCA_949592205.1 of Helichrysum umbraculigerum. Taxonomy (NCBI): domain Eukaryota; kingdom Viridiplantae; phylum Streptophyta; class Magnoliopsida; order Asterales; family Asteraceae; genus Helichrysum; species Helichrysum umbraculigerum. The sequence goes on from CATIUR010000003.1 coordinate 63,949,555, forward strand.
TCTAGATATGAGTGCCGCTTATCACCCACAAACCGATGGTCAAAGTGAACGAACCATCCAAACTTTAGAAGATATGATGCGCGCGTGCGTAGTTGACTTCGGCAAAAACTGGGAAAACCACCTACCTTTGTGTGAGTTCTCCTACAACAACAGTTACCACACCAGCATTGGTGCTGCATCCTTCGAGGCACTTTATGGTAGAAAGTGCCGATCACCCATTTGTTGGACCGAAATCGGCGATAGCCAACTCACCGGTCCTGAAATCATCCATGAAACGACCGAGAAAATCGTGACCATCCAAAACCGGCTGAAAGCCGCACGTGATCGTCAGAAGAGTTATGCTGACGTGAGACGCAAACCACTCGAATTCCAGGTTGGGGACCGAGTACTCTTAAAAGTGTCACCTTGGAAAGGTGTCATTCGTTTTGGCAAACGCGGCAAACTAAACCCTAGGTACATCGGACCTTTTGAGATTCTTGAAAGAATTGGTCCGGTGGCATATCGACTGCAGCTACCGCCCCAACTCAGTAGCGTGCACAACACATTCCACATTTCTAACTTGAAGAAATGTCTGTATGATGAGACGCTTGTAATCCCGCTCGACGAAATCCACATAGATGATAAACTCCATTTCATCGAGGAGCCGATAGAAATCATGGACCGTGAGGTCAAACACTTGAAACAGAGTCGTATTTCCATCGTTAAAGTCCGGTGGAATTCTAGGCGCGGTCCTGAATTCACTTGGGAACGGGAAGACCAAATGCGATTGAAACACCCACATCTATTCCTAGATACCCCACAGACTGCGGCAACAAACTAATTTCGGGACGAAATTCTCTTAACAGGGGGAGGATGTGACACCCGACGGTTTAGGGTTACTGATTAACCTGCTGGAAACCCTAATTACGTGTGTTTAGTTTAATATTAGGCTAAATACTTGTAATTACTTGTAACTATTTGTGTATTTATGTGAATATACACTCCCGTAATTGATATATATATTACGCTTACGTAATTAGTTGTAATTACGCATACGCAATTTGGTGAAATTGTGCAAAACAACCGGACGGAGTCCGACACAGTATAAATACGGACGTTGGTGAAAAACTTTCTATAAATAACTTAAATCTATTTTTAGAAGTTATTTATCATTATTTATTATTTTATTAAAATAATATACGAAAAACCTAGGCGTTTTGGCTAAAACGTCTCAAACGCAACAGAAACGCGCGGAACGCGTCCGACAATCGAACGAAAGTCAAAATATATATTTTTATAATTTAAAATATATTATTTTGTTTTAAATTATTATTAAAAACATCGTATAATAATTCGTCAATAAAAACGTCTATTTAAAACGTTACGCGATTAAACCTCCGGAAAACGTGCACGCAAATCGAGGCCGACAAACTAACGGAACATTTTTATAAATATTTTCAAGTATCTAGACAAAATATTTCAAGTGAAAATATCGAAATTTAATTCGTGATTTAAATACGCGTATTCAACGTTTTAACGTATAAATAAACGTCTAAACAATCGGGTAAACGAACGGGAAACGTAACAATTAATTTGGGAACAAGAAAATGACCAAAATACCCTTGATGGGGCCCCCAAATTCGTTCACCACCTCCCACCCACCCTCTCATACCTCATGCAACCTCATGATTAAAATTCCTTACACCCCCACTCATATTCCACGCATTCCCTCTTTCATTATCATTCACACTCCTCATTTTCTCTCTATCTTTCTTCACTTTTCCTCTCAAGAAACAACTGAATTAAATCAGTCCTCCACCACCTCCATACACCACCCTATCACCACCACATCACCACCAAGCACCACCACTTTAATCCTCCTTCATTTTGCAAAGTTATTCAAGAAGATTCAAGCTCACAAGTTCCTCACCATCATTTCAACCTTCTTTCTCCAAAACCACCATTGTGAGGGCTCATATCTACTCTTATATATGTTTATTTACATGTTATAATGTCCATATAACTTGATTATGTCCAAATACCATGTCAAAATACGTTTTATTACTTTATTCAAGAACATGCATAATCTGCCATCAAAAAGTCAGTCTGGTAAAATGGTCGTAACTTGAGTTATAGGAGGAGTTAGACAACGAATTTTTGTTTAAAAGTTGCGTATTGAAAAGAGCTACAACTTTCGTGTTTTACACTTTTTCCAGATCTCTACGTATTTTTGGCTATAATCGGATCTTTGAACCTGGTCTGGAAGTTTTCGGAAAATGAGTACGGTTCATACGCGAATTTGTTTAAATATGTAAATGGACACTATGGTTGCTGTAAAAATTATATGTTAGACTAGATACATACATGATCAGTTGGTAAAAATCTCAAACCCTAGTTTGGAACATAAGTGGTAGAAATTAAATGGCGAACCAAACCGACAAAAGTCGAAAATATGGAATCTTGAATTTTTAGGTTGCATGTTAGAAACCGACACTTTGGATGAACTCCGACACGAACCGATAAATTATTTGGACCCTTTAAACTGATATATGGGTTGGATAAAAGTTTCGGGTCAAACCGAGTAGGTTTGACCAAGTCAACAAAAACGGCTCGGTTTCTAAAAACGACAAAACTTACTATTTTTGGAAAGTGGTAACAAAAATGGGTTTGGATGACTTAGTTAGTAACTTGGACCTAAAACTAAACTTAGAAAGTTTCCCGAATTAGAAACCGACACTTAGAACACTTGAACCAAATATCCTAAGTCTCAAGTAGAGACACTAACCTAGTGATTCCACAATTACTAGTGTTGCTACATTTTGCTAGTGATGCTACATTTTCTGAAAATATCCTAAGTCTCAAGTAGAGACACTAACCTAGTGATGCCACAATTACTAGTGTTGCTATATTTTGTTAGTGATGCTAAGTTTGACCAGGTTTGACTAGTTTGACCAGGTTTGACCAGTTTGACCATGTTTGACCTGTTTGACCAGGTTTGACCAGTTTGACCCAGTTTGACCAGGTTTGACCAGCTTTGACCAACGAGTTGACCAACTTTGACCTACGGTTTAAGACTTATACAAACTAAAATAATCGGTTTGCAACACACGATATGTACTAATGAATAGTTTACAGCAAAACAAACTTGATAATAATGTCTAAATGAATTATTATTACAAACTTTCACGAACGGGTCGTACACGTTTTTTTTAGAAACGAACTTGAACAACTTATTTGGACATACTAGTTGATGAACTAGCTCTAGGTGGACATTAACCCTCCACCTACACGATTGGCTTAAGTGGACATTAACCCCCACTTATACAATCGCTATAGATGGTCTTATAAGACATCTACTTACACAACCTTATACGTTTAGGACGTTAGAAGGTTGCGCTTTGGACTTTGCTTGCTTATTTGATATTTGTTTGCTACTTGCTAATCTAAGGTGAGTTTCATAGCCCCTTTTTACTGCTTTTCAACTGGGGTGAGAATACATACAACTGTTTTATACAACTGCTTATATGATCACAAGTAACTGTAAACAACTTTTCGTACGGATTGCATGAGGCCTGAATAATCATTAAAGCCCTCTACCCATCATAGTTCGTTAATATATGCGTGAATATTATTGGATAGTACTATCGGGGATTGACAATCCCCATCCGGACTAGTCGCGCTAGTCAACCCACGGATGCAATATTATTTGTGATTTAGAAGTGTATCGGATTAGTACACTTACCGGAGGCAAACAACATTAAGCTCGACTATGAGACTCATTGCAAATGGTATACTTATATTGCTTTATGCAATACTTTTACTTATCGTTGGCTAACGATACTTTTAACTGTCATTTTTGAATGATACAACTTGAAATCTTGTGGATCATAACTAAACGATTGTTTACAAACCTATGAACTCACCAACTTTATGTTGACCTTTTAGTATGTATTTCTCAGGTAACCCGCCGCAGTAGGAAGCTTATGGAAAGCTTAGCTCGAGTCGCATTTTTTTCAAACATCCAGAGATTAGATTGCATTTAGCTGTATTTTGTATAATCAGTAATGTATTAGAAATCTCTTAACGGTTTATGCGAACTCCAGATATTTTGTAAACATTTGAATTATGGTAATGTAATGTTTTCAAACGTCTCATATAGAGGTCGTTTGCTTTAATCTTTGTGTTGTGATATTTGATTTAGTCGGCGCCCCCATGACACCACATGTTTCCGCTGCTACGTGTTTTGGGGGTGCGACAATCGTAAACACAACACATTGTTTACAGCATATAGCATCGTAAACACATAATTCAAGAGGATCGGCGGTCCTTGAGGCGCCCTCATGCCCGGGTGGCCCTCCAAGAAACCTCACACCAACTGCATGCCAATACAGTGGTGAACCGATAGATTAGGTACTATTTACCCACACAACACAGTATTCCTATAACCAAGCGTGTACAAGGACCTGTGTTGGCAACTCAATAGTATCCTTAAGCCCAAACCATGTTGACCTCCAAAAAGCACATATGCCCAAAGGCCAGATATCACAAAATCTATATCTATCAAGGCAACATGTCAACCAACAGTCTATAAACAGTAAAACCACGTTTACCCGTTGTAATCAAATCTGTTACAACTAAGTTACGCTGAAGGTTACAGGTCCACTCACCAATACCTCCGCCGTCCACTCAGTAGTCTAATGTCACTGAGTCTTCTCCATATCTATGAACATTATAAACAATGAGTTAGTAATTAAATTATATCATATAACTCATTTAACTTAATAATGGCAAGCTAGGATAAATCAACAAGTTATAACAACTCCTTTTATGATTACACCATTACCTCAATACTTGATGTCACTATTATCAATAATCAAGTGTTAATTAATTAACATACAATTTCACAAGTAATTAAGTTCAATACTTGCAATCATATTAACAACAATTATCAATTATATGTCACAACATAAGCTTAAAACTTTCATTCTTACTTTACTCGATTGTATCAAAATTTGATATATGTGATTCCATCAACTTAATCACATTTCATCATCAATAACCTACAATAGCATGATCGTTAACAACTAACAACAACTATATTTATTAACTCAAGCTTAAGAACTTCAATTCTTAAAATACACCTTAAGTTCAAGACTTTCTTCATGAACATATATCAACTTCATCAATTCAAAGTTAGACTTAAGTTCTAATCATAAATTAAACACAACTTAACAAGTCTAACATAACCAAAAGCTTCAATTCATGAATATTCAATTAAACTCATAAATATCCATATGATTATACTTCAAATTCTTCATTTTTAAACTAGGATTAAGGTTATAATCCACATATAAGCATCAACTAACTATCATGCAAGTATTTCAATCTTCAATTTCAAGTTAATCATGCTAATTTAATCAATTACTCAAAAACCCATTTTGATTACAACTTATATAACATGATTAATTCACTTTTAGGTTAAATTAAGGTTACTAACCATCTTCTAAACACTTATTAACACTACCTTAACCAATTTTAAACTCTAATTTCGGATTAAAGCCATTAACCCATCAAAATCATCATAAACCCTAAGAATTACCATAAATTTATAATCTTAAGCTTGAATTTTGTTAGTAATCAACAACAACAAGCTTAACTAACAACAATTTCACAAAACTAACCCTCAATTTCGGATTAAACTCACCAATTAGCAAAAACCCCAATTTCTAGGTTACGGAAAATGAAGAACATGTGATCATACCTTGTTCTTGATGATTAAGGAAGCTTAAATCCGAATTTACAAGCTTCAATTTGATGTTAAAGTTTCATGCAATTGATTAGAATTTCTTGGTGTATGTATGCATGTACGTATGTGTGTATATGTGGGAGGTAAAAACCGACCCATCCCATAGAGTATACCATATAAGTGTTAATTTTCATTCACCGTATTTATTATTGTCTGGAACTTAAAACCATTTGCGGGGAAATACAATTTTATTTTACCGTCAACTAAATAAATTTAAAACAAGTAATAATTTACTATTCACAATAAGTTATTTTGCTAATGGGCCTATTAATTTTTAATTATCCACAAGACATTAATTATTTAAAACACGATTAAATAATTAAATAAATAAAGAAATTACAAATTTCAACTAGGCCTAAAACGAGGATGTTACAAATCTCTCCCTCTTAAAGAGATTTCGTCCTCGAAATCTAATCGCACCCAGTTAACCTATTGTAATAGAATCACTTAAACAATAACTAATATATGAACACGCAACAGGTGTGTACACTTAGGCTAGGTATATTTATAATCATATAACACAAAATGAGTACACACCATAATATACTGACATGGTTATGTTTTATTTCATCTACGTACACATCACCAGTGTGTATTTCAACTTAAATTCACATAAGTCCATAAGTTGTGCTTTTAACTCTATTTATTTGCTATTAAAATACACATACCATACATTGCTCCATTGTATGCTAAGCCATATAAACACTTTGGGACAATAATCACAACAGAGAATATAAAACTACAATGCTTGTATTCATAATGAGAATTTAATTTAGATCATGCAAGCAACTTATCTAGTTAGTCTATATCATCCTTAATAATGAAATTTTTTAATAATCTTAACCGTCACAACTATTTATCCAAAGATCAGTTTTTGTCAATTGAAACACTACTTGATCATGCAAAATCTATTACTCATATGTTTTTCAAATCATACAGCTTTAATCCCATGTAACAAGTAAGGTAGAGGTCAATTTCTATGGTTAAAACCATAACTATATAATCATCAATGGGTACTTTACTATACTAATACACGTACCACATTATCAAGATGTGCTAATCATTAACACATTTTCAACAATATTCACATATTTAATCCATTTTAGTCGACCTCTACTTAAACTTATTTCATCACATAACTTTTTCAAATTGCAATGTATCACTTCATCTAGTCATTAGATATACAACAATACGAAAGATTACATGTAATTCGCACATAATGATAATAAAATTATCAATCCGACAAATAAAACCCTTATTTTTCTGACTATTTTACTTTTCCCAATGACATAGTTTCATATAATCTTTCTAATATTAGGCCATCCGGCTATGATAGTCTTCACTAAGCCTCAATTATTACAACGAATAATCACATACTCATTTTAACAAGTAGTAGAAACAGTCCAAAATTTTCTTTTACAATGATATCACATTAAATAAGCAATAGTTTTATGGTTTACTTCTACTTCATTTTAGTCAATCAATGAATATTTTTCGACTACAGGTCAACATCCTTTAGTTACTATTTAAAACCACATTAATTTCTCTGGTAATTGGTAACCTCAACAATTCCATGTAAAATGGCATAATATGAATACGTTGGTCAGACGTCGTTATATTATGTCATTTACACTTCATTTTTAGGCAACTTCATACCATCAATTATCAATGTAATGAATTTTAATTCTAACTTATATTACAATAGTGAAATCAACAATTATCACACATACAACAACAATTTTGCAGCAATTATTCAACTATATTTCAAGTTCTTACACTATTCCACTTATCATATAATTAGGCAAATATATACAACACAGACATGCAACCTCGTTTTCACCAGGTTATTATCATATGTGAAAGGTCTTACACAATGCATCAATCAACCCCTATACTACATGATTCAATATCAATCATTAGTCACATCACTTACTACTTATAGTACCTTCAATACTAAACCTTTTATCAATACCATGAGTAATACTCAGCATATTCTCTTCAATCTATACTTCTTTAGTGGTATAATAAATAAACATTTCATGTCAAACATGCACATTATAACTCTATTGTCAAATATCAATAAGTATAAACTCATATACTTCCTTTTCAAACTCTAAGAATACTTATTTTAACCATTTCTAATATTTTAGATGATTCAATTACTTCATCCTATTTCATTTAGTCCATCTAACTCAAGAATTTATGTCACCAACAACAACAGTTGGCCACAATCAACAATACGATGAATACACAGCTTGAAATAACTCATACTCAATAAAACATGTGGACCTATTAAAACAAATTTTAATGTTGTATTAAGTCATAGGAATGATCCCTGGGCTCAAAGAAACAAAAGCCCAATTTAAAATGTAAGTCAAAAATTCAAAATAAGGTCCGAAAAACAATAAAATGCCATTTTCGGGCCCTAAATGACCCCGAACTGCCCAAAACTGCCAGGGCTCATGGCAAAGTGAAGAGCTTTGATCGTTGGACCGTTTTTGAGTGGACATGTAAATTTCGTCTTATTCTAACACCGAAATTTTCTAACTGGAATTTCTACGTCAAACGTTACGTCGAACGTCGAAAAACTTAAAAATTTATTTTGCACATAATTGATCCCCAAGCCGCCGGCTTAAAGGGTGAAACCGCCGGCTTCAGACCCAAACAGCCGGGTCCTACACCCTAACAGCCGAGTACAACGAATTTTGGGCAACAGAAATAAACTCGCGTTTTTAGCCTAAAGAAACGGCTGGGTCATGGTCCCAAGCCGCCGGGTTTACAACCCTAGCCGTCGGGTCCACCTCCAGACCCGCCGGGTCCCATGCCTGCACAGCCAATTCTACACCAACAAACTTTAATGCAATTTTCCGAAATTCAAACGCGCATATCTCACAAACCGTAAAGAGTTAAGGTCTGAAATTTTGCAGGCACCTTCATATAACCAAGATGCAACTTTTCATTTTTACACTTTTTCAAAATTCACGTTTATCGAGAAAACGGACGTACGACTCATTTTTGACCATTTTTGACCATTTTGGTTGACACCTTAGATTTCAAATGACTTGCTTTCTGACTTCCACCTTTTACCAACATGTTTCTATATATATTAGTGACGTGTGAGCGTATTCGTCATCCTCAAACACTCATTCCACTTTGTTTTTGACTCCTTGACCCGTTAGGGGTCCAAATGGGCAATTTTTACCAAATTCAACCAACATGACCACATTAACACATTCAACCCAAATTTTATCTATACTTATGACTTTAAGTCACTTTAAAAGTCATCATACACAACCACATCAAGTTTCTAACCGTTTTCATACCAAGCGGCCCATTTAGGCACTTAAATGACCCATTTGGGTTTCTGACCATATAAACACCACTCTAACACATATACCACATACCTTTGACTAATTTAAGTCAAACTAAGCCATTTTCACTAATGGTATCATGATATTACCTTAAATCGCCAATTTCACATAATATTATCATATTTACACAAATTACAACAAGTATTCAACATTGACCTTTCCTAAAACTTGTCAATACATATAAAAGCTCGTTGACCATTTTGACTTCTTACAATACCACCTTTAATACAAAGTTTATTGTTTAATCAAAATCATGCTCAATGCCAAGCAAATAGACATCTAACCATATTTATCTCTTTTAATATAGTCATTACTCAATTTGACTTTACCACTTTCAACTTTGACTTTTTAAGTCAAACACACACTTTCTAATCAATAAACCACTTTCTAATTTAAACCACATCATGAATTAAACATCTTACTTGAGGTATGCCAACACCTCATCAATCTTCTTATGGGGAGTCATATCAATTCAATCTATCAAGATTTACTACTAAGTACATAATTAACTATGCTAAACACATAGGCAAAATCAATTTACTCATAACTGAACAATCATATCAATCTAATTCAATTTACTATACTAATCATATTCATCATAGCAAGTAAACAATTCAAAATTATTTAATTTAAACAAGCTTATAGAGAATTACCTGATGCTCTTACACCAACGAACATATAGGAATCATTGAGAATACCAGTCGGTTACTCATGTTCCTCCTTCTCTGCAATCAAAACACAATCTCACATCTTGTTAAGCGTTAGTACATATCCTACTACCCAATTCTCATGCAACAACTAACCCCACCTTCAGGAATGTTTGACTTGACACAAATCTAGATTTGGGATTGAACACTATACAATGTCCAATTCACCCAAACCTATTGACGCGCACCCAACGGTCGGATCAGGAATCGCTTCCTGTCATTGCGGACCTTTCCGCTAGGCGCGGCGTCAGGTGGTAGTTTTAAATTTATATTTTGTCGGGGGAGCCTAATCCTCCGTACAACCTAATGTTATTAGGTACGAATACCTGATACTAGTACGTGGTAAGGATGATCCAGGGTCGTTCCTCACGACGGTAGAATTAAAACAGAGCTCGTTCCGATAAACTACTTATCAAGCTAGGGTTTGAATAAGTGGATAGGTGATTGTTTTTGGTTTTTATCTATTTAAACTACTAAAATTAATAAAGCATGAAAGTAAAGGGAGACTAGCATATATAACACCTAAGGATAACAAAGACTTGGTTCACCATGATTTAGGATAGTGTATGTGCTGAGATGATGATTATTTGGGGACACATTCAGGTGACAAACATATAGACTACAGGTGTAAACACTAGGACCCTACTTCATTAGTCCGGTTCTAAATTAGTATGTCACTGAGTACCTAGGCTATCGTGAGTCTGATCAGATCAGGTTGCTCAACCCCCAACACTGCCCTTGTGACGGAACAGTGACCCTTTTGCTCAACTGCCCTGTTACGGAACAGTGAGTCTTCGGAGATAACTCCTGGGTGCATGAATAAGGTAGCAAACCGCCATAAAGGATATTCTGACCTTTCTTAACACCTAAGCCTAAATGTGTCATCTAAATGTGTACTGGTTATTTAGCTATGTTATTCTAAACTATCGGTTATGTAGAGTTAAGGGGTTTAAGCATCTGGGAATACACCGACTCCTTGCTTTCTTTTCAAAACTCATATTTTATCATTTAAGTTCAAATACTTTCGTCATGAATTAGACCCTCCTTTACTATCAGACGTTCATCCCTAGGTATACTTACGGTGTATAGTGCATTAATAATGTCCACAGCTTGTATAAATCTAAGTATACTCACGGTGTACAGTACTTTTAAGGTTTAGCATTTCCACAGCTTTATGTATCCTAGACCATGTTCTAGAAGGGTGGCTTCTAGGTAATTCACGATGAGATGATCCTACGGTATTTCCTTAGCTTCCACATATTTGTAATCCATACGAGGTGTTTCCAACGCTATACGAAGTACAGTGCCATTTAACGGAGTCTCATAGCTTCATACTGTAACACAGATAACTATGTTTACGTAGTATTCGGGTTTGCAAAGTCCTATCCTAAGGGCAATAGTCACGTGAAAGATCGGAAAAGGTGAACGATAAAGTCTATATTCAGGATAAGTACGGACTGATAACAAAGTATAACAACTCCCATTTATACAGATAGAATTAATGTAACATCATCCCTAACTATCTAAATCATGGCAAACATACAAGCAACTATTCACAAATCATACCAATAAACATTTCCAACATTAATAAATCACAAACATCAAACAAGAACATTATGACAAATTAATAATAGAAAGGATAGAAAATACCGATACGAATTGCGAGCAGAATAACACTTGTATTTATTCATAAAATCCATGCATTACATAAGTTAGCCTCTAATAATTAATTACATAACTAACCTACTAGAAAAGGAAAGGTTTCCCTCCCTAATCATCTCACTAGTCCAAGGGTTTAAAACCCTAGTAAGAAACTAGAGAGAAAGACTAGAGAGAGAACCTACTATAAGACTAATTCTCCTCTAACTCCTAAGAGTAGTGCTAGAGAGAGAACCTACTACAAGACTAATTCTCCTCTAACCCCTAAGAGTAGTGCTAGAGAGAGAAATGAGAGAAATGGAATGAGAGGTGTGTATGAAATGGTGGAGGAGGCCATCTATTTATAGGTGATGATCACCTTGGAGCCAAAGCAAGATTTCTTGGAGCCAAAGGAGCAAGCCATGGAGCCAAACTTGGAGCCAAAGTTGAAGCCAAACTTGGAGCCAAAGGAATAATGCTTGGAGCCAAAGGTGAAATACGTACAAGCATCAAAGCGCATCGTACAAGCGAACCAAGCATGAAGGGGGATGACCGGATGGACCCTAGCTTTGCCAAAACAGTATATGGGGTCAGAAGGGCCGTATACGGTTTTAAAAGGCCGTATACGGTCTTAAAAGGCCGTATACGGGGTGTTTCAGCTTTCCTTCGTTGCTTAAAATGCCTGTATCTCCTTCGTTACACGTCCGTTTGATGCGATTCTTGTGCTCACGCTTTCGTAATTCCGTTACGCTTCTAAAGGTACCAATTTCACAGAAATTGGATATGTTTAACTCAAGCATGTTTGGAATGACTTTTAACGATCTGTAGAAGCCGTATCTCTTCCGTTCTTCACCCAATTTGCATGATTCTTGATTCTCCCGTCTCGTTTTTACCTATTACAACATATCATAAGGTTAGAATGTGCTTATCATAAGGTAAATGAGGGTGTGAGAATTGGTTGTTGTTTATTTGCTCTGTTTTGCTCGTTATTTAGACGTTTTTACTGGTTTTTGCAGCAACACCTATATTTGGAGCACTTTAGTGAATTTTAGTAAATAATGATTGTTTTGAAATATTTTCACTAAAGATGTGTCCAAAAAGTGTGGAATATCATACATAAAAACATGACTTTTTGCGTCACATCAAGTTATCCCACACTTAGACGTTGCTTGTCCTCAAGCAACACTCAGTTTTTGAAAACATTTTAAAACATTTTAGATCGAGTCACAACATTTTTAAGAGTTACCACTTCCAAATGTAAGTAAGATAATTTCAAGAATATAGGGAAAGATAAGATGATCCTTCCTTAAACAAGAAAAGATTCTCTTAGGCATACTTCCAAATCTCATAATCTTGGAGTACACATGACTAGGCGATCTCACTAAAGGTGGTCACTCAATTCACTCAAAGTGTATCGGGTTTCCTATCAATCTAGAACAAACGAAATCGCTCAAATAGCCAGTCATGCAACACTCATCGTCATAGACTTGGTCGAGAATTGGATCTCCACCACTTAGGTGAGGACGGTGCTAATTATCCCAAGACATTCATGAGGCTTGTAGTGTTTGGTGAGGGTAAAAGGGTATGGATAGTGGAATATTTGGGTTGTAAGGGTTTGACTTATCTTCAAAACTACTGAGATCATGAATAACTTTATTCTAGAACGGAAAGGAGATAGCTATCGATCTTCTATTATATTCTTCTTGCGAGGATGATACTTTGAAGGACTTAGCTTTATTCTTGCGGAACTATTTTTCTTTTCTTTTCTGCTTTTTCTTTTCTCTTCTATTTTCTTTTCCTGCTTTTTTTCTATTTTTCTATTTTTTTTCTTCTTCAGAACTTCTTTGCAAGAGAATTTCCAAGGATATTTTTCTTTTGATTCTTTCATAAATCCCTTATCTTGAACATTTCGAGTCTTTTCATGGTGCTAAATTTACGCACTAGGGATTCTCAAGAGAGATAATCTTTTGGAGAACACGAAAGTGGTAGGATAAGTGAAGCGGATATTCTAAAAAATGTTCCTCATAACCTCAGAAATTCTAAGATAAGTTTTGGGGATATTTTGGGAAGTAGGGTTTAATGATGAGGGTTTTATGAAACGAAAGGTTTAGGCTTAACAGGGTTTACTAGGCGGATCATCAATACTAAAAATGAGTATCGGAAGGGTTTTGGGTTTCAAGAGATATGTAAAAAGTGGTTTAATTCCTAGGGAATGTCAAGGTCATCTAATTGCACCTATATCGCGTACGGTACACACCAATGTGGTCTCGAAGCGTATGTCAAGAGCAAGTTCTAATTCAGAGATACATGCATCGGCACACACAAGAAATGAACATTGAAGCATTAAAGATGAATGCTTTTAGGCTCAAGATACCTCACTGCAATTAGGGTTGTATGTGCTTCGTCATGCTTCCTATTAGATTATCATTTCTTGCTTAAGAAATTTCTACCTTATTTTCCCTAGATTCCAAAATATTTTACTCATATTTGAAAATAGCTCATCTCCAAAGACATTATGACTCAAAAATAGCAGAGTTAATCAGATGATTTAGCTCATATTTTTTAATTTTCTTGAAAATTTTTGAAAAATTTGAGGAACATTTTCTGAGTTTGCTATTTCAGACATTAAAAATCATAAAAAAACTAACCAAGGTATTCTATACCTGCTATCCCACACTTAGAGGAACATTGTCCCTAATGTTCTCTTGAGTTGAGATTTACTGAAAGTAGAATCCCACACTTAGAGTTTAAACATGTAAGAAAATGTTTCTCAAGTGTTCGTTTAGGGTTGGAATCCCACACTTAGTAATAAGCTTAGGATAGAGTATAGACTACTTTAACAAACTTAACAAGGCAAATAATATACAGAATCATAAACAAAAGATGGTAAAGGGTTAAGACACTCCCCAGATAGCGAGCTGCACTGAAGCTGAGAGTCTGAATTTGCTGAAAAGAGACGTTGCCAAGATCTTCTTTTCTGCATCCATGAAGATCGGCTCGGCTTCAAGCATCTTGCTATTGGTTTATTCATTCATCATTCTCTTATGAATCAATCTCGTAGGTGTGAACACGTTGGACGTAGCCTTTTTCAAACTCAATTTTTATGCAAATGGAAAGAGAAATCACTGTCTCAGAATTTGAAAAGATGTTTTCTATTACAAATCAGTTTTATAAAACATGTGTTTTGTAAACGAGTTCGAGCATAATACATAAAAGTAGTATGCAAGTACCTCAAATGCTTGAAACACATGAATTATCAGTTTTCAAAGTTATTTCCTATTTTCTGAGACAGTGATTTATTTGCAAATGAGTTGTAAATCTGCAGAAGTTTTCATAAAGTATTTCTGGTACGTCCAAGTGTGAAGGATAGTCGGAGATTTTCTTCATTTGTTGACACTTTCTCTCAACACGTCTTATTCCACGGGTTGCCTCCCGAGCAGCGCTGCTATTATAGTCGAGAGCTCGACTTCCAAAACGATAGATAATAATGTGAAGTGATGTCATTTTCCGGACACAAGCAGAGTCAACCTTGAAACACGAATGTTGGATAGAGATAACTGGACGAGGATCCTAATCATTAAGAGATGACGATGTAAATGACTCTCTAATGATCTGAAAGTGCTGAATCCAATGACCATAAATCTCTATCGCCCGAGATCTTTGCTGACAACTGATGCAATGAATCTGATTGTTGTTCTTATCAGCAGAGATCAATCCCATATCTAATCCTTTGATAGCCATTCCTACGTCAGCCTATATCTCTGAGATGTTTCTGTGTATACTTGTAGGCGGTGACATTATTATAGCAGATGAATGGTTCCCGATGGTGGTGGTGATAAGTCTGAATGGGTGGATGGATGGGTGAATGTGGGTGGCTATTGTGATGACGGATGATGTTTTGGGGTTCCATACAAAACTATGCTAGCAATCAAGGATGTGCTAAGGTTTAGCTCTAGGATATGGGTACATGTTGTGAATGTTGTGAATGTTGAGCTGATCTACTTAATGAACTAGTCATAGACAACTAGAAATCATTTATGTGTCTGAAAGAGGTATCTCTTCTCCCTTCAAAGCAATGCTCCAAAGATTTCCAAATTTAATGAACTACAAGATCCCCTTGTTGCCTTTCCATCATTCTCAAAGATTCTTTACCCATAGGCGGCAATCCCTGTTTGTTTGGCATTTGAACAAGTAGAACAAATAAACGTGATCTAACAAACAAGTGATTATTCTCCAAATCATAGATTCACTGGTTTGCGAATGACCTATCAAAGTGAATGCTTTGAAGATGAAACAAACCAGTGTAAGACTTAGAGTCTAATCGCACACTACAAGTGTTAGTTGCCTATAATTTCACCGCAGCACAAACATCAGATATGGAAATACCAGTATAATCAGTTGAATCAGGTAGCCAAGTATAGAGATATCCAAAGGACACGTTTTTAAACGAGTTCGAGCATAATACACATATTGACATACAAAACATGTTTATCAGATTAAGCATCAGTATTTCATGTTTGTTCACACAAATATATGTAAGTACCTCAAATGCTCGAAATATGTCAGTGGGTGTGTAAGATGACTAAGGCTCCTAACTTTAATAGGTTTCCATGTTTGTGAGTGAAAGGGATACTAAGAATAAAGTTCAAACAAGTAGGAGTATGAAGTTTTAAGTTTTGACAAAAATTTCAATGAAGTAATTTCGCAAAACATCCTTTTTGTTCATAAAAATAGAGAAGACTTGGAACATTCATTTTAGGGATCATTCTCTACTTATTTGGGTTAGCTTATGACTTATCTTAAATTAACTACTATTACGACTACTAAAACTATGTTAGACACGGGTTGCCTCCCGAGAAGCGCTTGTTTTTGTTCGATTCTCTAGCTTGACTCTAACACTATTTATCAGGCAATCCTAGCGGCTTCCTTGCATCCATTAGTAGACACAAGTGGTAATATTGGTACATACCTAACAGTTTAAGGAAAGTTAAGGTCACGGGATGTCCAATATGAGGAGATGATTCAAAGTAAGGGAATTGTTCTACCGGAGGTATAACAAATCTCTCAACTTCTAATACCTCCTGGGGTCGGGTTGACAGAATGGTTTGGTCAGAGGTGTCCATATCACTCCATGACGTATACGTCATTATGTGGTGGAGAGATAGTTTGTAGGGAAACCCTGACGCAAAACCCACCTTGCTTCCTATGGTCTTTTGGTCAATGATAATGTTGTACTCTAGGCATGGAGGTGGGACATTATCCGTTGACGTCTCCAATCTCGTAACAACATTCTCATCGACTACTTGGGTAACGGGTTCAATTAGATCACTGCTTAGAGTTGAGTGCAAGTCTATGTTGAGTGTATTAGATGTGGAGTGTGGGTTGACTTCGAATGATAAAGATTGAGATTGATGTTGAGTGGGGCTATAGGGGTTTGATTGAGAATCTAAGTGTCCTATGGCTAACATCGTATGTCCCTCACATTCTCCGTCAAAGTGGGGAACACCGCATATCCTACATCCAATTTGAATTATTTGAGCAAGACTTTGCAATTGATCTATTATTGTTTCTACCCTAGTATTCAGTAAAGACGACATTTGAAGAAGGTTTAAGAATTATATTTGAGGTGAGAAGAGTTTTAAATCTAAACTAAGCTAAGCTAAGCTAATCTAATCTAACTACGCTATTCTACGGGCAAAAAGTAAAGGGATAACTTAAAAGCTAATTTATCTAAACAGGCTCTGAATCGTACCACCGTCCCCGGCAGCGGCGCCAAAAAGTTGACGCGCACCCAGCGGTCGGATCAGGAATCGCTTCCTGTCGTTGCGGACCTTTCCGCTAGGCGCGGCGTCAGGTGGTAGTTTTAAATTTATATTTTGTCGGGGGAGCCTAATCCTTATTACAACCTACTGTTATTAGGTACGAATACCTGATACTAGTACGCGGTAAGGATGATTCAGGGTCGTTCCTCACGCCGGTAGAATTAAAACAGAGCTCGTTCCGATAAACTTATTATCAAGCTAGGGTTTGAATAAGTGGATAGGTGATTGTTTTTGGTTTTTATATATTTAAACTACTAAAATTAATAAAGCATGAAAGTAAAGGGAGACTAGCATATATAACACCTAAGGATAACAAAGACTTGGTTCACCATGATTTAGGATAGTGTATGTGCTGAGATGATGATTATTTGGGGACACATTCAGGTGACAAACATATAGACTACATGTGTAAACACTAGGACCCTACTTCATTAGTCCGGTTCTAAATTAGTATGTCACTGAGTACCTAGGCTATCGTGAGTCTAATCAGATCAGGTTGCTCAACCCCCAACACTGTCCTTGTGACGGAACAGTGACCCTTTTGCTCAACTTCCCTGTTACGGAACAGTGAGTCTATAGAGATAACTCCTGGGTGCATGAATAAGGTAGCAAACCGCCATAAAGGATATTCTGACCTTTCTTAACACCTAAGCCTAAATGTGTCATCTACATGTGTACTGGTTATTTAACTATGTTATTCTAAACTATTGGTTATGTAGAGTTAAGGGGTTTAAGCATCTGGGAATACAGCCGACTCCTTGCTTTCTTTTCAAAACTCATATTTTATCATTTAAGTTCAAATACTTCCGTCATGAATTAGACCCTCCTTTACAATCAGACGTTCATCCCTAGGTATACTTACGGTGTATAGTGCATTAAGTATTTCCACAGCTTTTATAAATCTAAGTATACTCACGGTGTACAGTACTTTTAAGGTTTAGCATTTCCACAGCTTTATGTATTCTAGACTATGTTCTAGAAGGGTGGCTTCTAGGTAATTCACGATGAGATGATCCTACGGCATTTCCTTAGCTTCCACGTATTTGTACTCCACACGAGGTGTTTCCAACGCTATACGAAGTACAGTGCCATTTAACGGAGTCTCATAGCTTCATACTGTAACACAGATAACTATGTTTACGTAGTATTCGGGTTTGCAAAGTCCTATCCTAAGGGCAATAGTCACGTGAAAGACCAGAAAAGGTGAACGATAAAGTCTATATTCAGGATAAGTTTAGACTGATAACAAAGTATACTCCCATTTATACAGATAGAATTAATGTAACATCATCCCTAACTATCTAAATCATGGCAAACATACAAGCAACTATTCACAAATCATACCAATAGACATTTCCAACATTAATAAATCACAAACATCAAACAAGAACATTATGACAAATTAATAATAGAAAGGATAGAAAATACCGATACGAATTGCGAGCAGAATAACACTTGTATTTATTCATAAAATCCATGCACTACATAAGCTAGCCTCTAATAATTAATTACATAACTAACCTACTAGAAAAGGAACGGTTCCCTCCCTAATCATCTCACTAGTCCAAGGGTTTAAAACCCTAGTAAGAAACTAGAGAGAAAGACTAGAGAGAGAACCTACTATAAGACTAATTCTCCTCTAACTCCTAAGAGTAGTGCTAGAGAGAGAACCTACTACAAGACTAATTCTCCTCTAACCCCTAAGAGTAGTGCTAGAGAGAGAAATGAGAGAAATGGAATGAGAGGTGTGTATGAAATGGTAGAGGAGGCCATCTATTTATAGGTGATGATCACCTTGGAGCCAAAGCAAGATTTCTTGGAGCCAAAGGAGCAAGCCATGGAGCCAAACTTGGAACCAAAGTTGAAGCCAAACTTGGAGCCAAAGGAATAATGCTTGGAGCCAAAGGAGAAATACGTACAAGCATCAAAGCGCATCGTACAAGCAAACCAAGCATGAAGGGGGATGACCGGATGGACCCTAGCCTTGCCAAAATAGTATATGGGGTCAGAAGGGCCGTATACGGTCTTAAAAGGCCGTATACGGTCTTGTGGGGCCGTATACGGCTTGCAAAGGCCTTATACGGGGTGTTTCGGCTTTCCTTCGTTGCTTAAAATGCCTGTATCTCCTTCGTTACATGTCCGTTTGACGCGATTCTTGCGCTCACACTTTCATAATTCCGTTACGCTTCTAATGGTACCAATTTCACAGAAATTGGATGTGTTTAACTCAAGCATGTTTGGAATGACTTTTAACGATTTGTAGAAGCCGTATCTCTTCCGTTCTTCACCCAATTTGCATGATTCTTGATTCTCCCGTATCGTTTTTACCTATTACAACATATCATAAGGTTAGAATGTGCTTGTCATAAGGTAAATGAGGGTGTGAGAATTGGTTGTTGTTTATTTGCTCTGTTTTGCTCGTTATTTAGACGTTTTTAGTGGTTTTTGCAGCAACGCCCATATTTGGAGCACTTTAGTGAATTTTAGTAAATAATGATTGTTTTGGAATGTTTTTACTAAAGATGTGTCCAAAAAGTGTGGAATATCATACTTAAAAACATGACTTTTTGCGTCACATCACCTATGCTTTGATACCAATTTATAACACCCCTCATATTTCAGAACCATTTTTTTTATAACCGGAAGCGAAAGTCCAACAAACATTAATAATTTTACATTGTATAATACTCATATAAAGTCAATCTATTTCAAAACATAATTTATCATTTTGGGTGTTACGTAACCTGAAAGACAACAATGATTTATAATAATCAAAGATCAGAGTAACATCTAGTCGTCAAACATTCCATCCAGTCAATAGCTCCTTGCTCATCTCATAATCTAATCATATCCTGCAAGGAGTGGTAATGTGAGGGATTAGCTCAATGCTAAGTGAATGAACCAATAGCCTACAATGCAACCTAGCATAGCAAATCTGTTTACAACTAAGCATAGCATAATAAACGAGTTTACAGCAACAACATCGTAAACACAACACATTGTTTACAGCATATAGCATCGTAAACACATAATTCAAGAGGATCGGCGGTCCTTGAGGCACCCTCATGCCCGGGTGGCCCTCCAAGAAACCTCACACCAACTGCAGGCCAATACAGTGATAAACCGATAGCTTAGGTACTATTTACCCACACAACACAGTATTCCTATAACCAACCGTGTACAAGGACCTGTGTTGGCAACTCAATAGCATCCTTAAGCGCAAACCATGTTGACCTCCAAAAAGCACATATGCCCAAAGGCCAGATATCACAAAATCTATATCTATCAAGGCAACATGTCAACCAACAATCTATAAACAGTAAAACCACGTTTACCCGTTGTAATCAAATCTGTTACAACTAAGTTACGCTGAAGGTTACAGGTCCACTCACCAATACCTCCGCCGTCTACTCAGTAGTCTAATGTCACTGAGTCTTCTCCATATCTATGAACATTATAAACAATGAGTTAGTAATTAATTTATATCATATAACTCATTTAACTTAATAATGGCAAGCTAGGATAAATCAACAAGTTATAACAACTCCTTTTATGATTACACCATTACCTCAATACTTGATGTCACTATTATCAATAATCAAGTGGTAATTAATTTACAAACAATTTCACAAGTAATTAAGTTCAATACTTGCAATCATATTAACAACAATTATCAATTATGTGTCACAACATAAGCTTTAAACTTTCATTCTTACTTTACTTGATTGTATCAAAATTTGATATATGTGATTCCATCAACTTAATCACATTTCATCATCAATAACCTACAATAGCATGATCGTTAACAACTAACAACAACTATATTTATTAACTCAAGCTTAAGAACTTCAATTCTTAAAATACACCTTAAGTTCAAGACTTTCTTCATGAACATATATCAACTTCATCAATTCAAAGTTAGACTTAAGTTCTAATCATAAATTAAACACAATTTAACAAGTCTAACATAACCACAAGCTTCAATTCATGAATATTCAATTAAACCCATAACTATCCATATGATTATACTTCAAATTCTTCATTTTTAAACTAGGATTAAGGTTATAATCCACATATAAGCATCAACTAACTATCATGCAAGTATTTCAAGCTTCAATTTCAAGTTAATCATGCTAATTTAATCAATTACTCAAAAACCCATTTTGATTACAACTTATATAACATGATTAATTCACTTTTAGGTTAAATTAAGGTTACTAACCATCTTCTCAACACTTATTAACACTACCTTAACCAATTTTAAACTCTAATTTCGGATTAAAGCCATTAACCCATCAAAATCATCATAAACCCTAAGAATCACCATAAATTTATAATCTTAAACTTGAATTTTGTTAGTAATCAACAACAACAAGCTTAACTAACAACAATTTCACAAAACTAACCCTCAATTTCGGATTAAACTCACCAATTAGCAAAAACCCCAAAAATCCCAATTTCTAGGTTATGGAAAATGAAGAACATGTGATCATACCTTGTTCTTGATGATTAAGGAAGCTTGAATCTGAATTTACAAGCTCCAATTTGATGTTAAAGTTTCATGCAATTGATTAGGGTTTCTTGGTGTATGTATGCATGTACGTATGTGTGTATATGTGGGAGGTAAAAACCGACCCATCCCATAGAGTATACCATATAAGTGTTAATTTTCATTCCCCGTATTTAATATTATCTGGAACTTAAAACCATTTGCGGGGAAATACAATTTTATTTTACCGTCAACTAAATAAATTTAAAACAAGTAATAATTTACTATTCACAATAAGTTATTTAGCTAATGGGCCTATTAATTTTCAATTATCCACAAGACATTAATTATTTAAAACACGATTAAATAATTAAATAAATAAAGAAATTACAAATTTCAACTAGGCCCAAAGCAAGGATGTTACATCAACATTTGTTAATTAAGTTTTTGATCTGCTGTTTTATGGTGTATGATTGTTTGCAGTAGTTCATGTTGGTTTAAGATTTTGGATGGTTGTAGGATGGTGGAAATTCAAGATATGAAAATGGTGATGTTTAAGAGTTGAAGATACTGAAGATGGATGTATGATCATTAATGATGAGGTGTATGTGTATCTTTAATTAAAATCAGAGGTATCCTAAAATATAAATAAATTATGTTTTACGCTATATTCCCTTAATTAAAAAATAAATAAAGCTTCTGTATTTAATTTCATAATTTGTTTATTCATGTTTTATGTATCATTTTGTCATACAAATATATCTATTTATATATTTTGATTCTGATAAATAATATACTCCGTAGGTAATGACTGAAGTCAAATATTTTCAATCTAACTAAACCTTTGAGTAAATTTAATAACTAATATGCTTTCTGATTATTATTTGTTTCTTCATAGTTTGCTTTATTATATATATATATATATATATATATATATATATATATATATAAAAGGTGCTTTAGCACTATATATATATATATATATATAATAAAGTAAACTATATATATATATATATATATATATATATATATATATATATATATATATATATATATATATATATATATATATATATATAATTAATTAGTTGTCCAAGTACCTACTTATTTAATTAAGTTGTTATTTATACATAGTTAGGGTAAGGTTCAATGAGAATGAGTGCTTTATTATATATATATATATATATATATATATATATATATATATATATATATAAGTGCTTTAGTATATATATATATATATATATATATATATATATATATATATATATATATATATATATATATATATAATTAATTAGTTGTCCAAGTACCTACTTATTTAATTAAGTTGTTATTTATACATAGTTAGGGTAAGGTTCAATGAGAATGAGATTTTGTGTGAGAATGGAGGAACCACTCATAATGTGCCATGTGTCACAATAACCCATTTCCCCCTTTGTTTTTTAAAATCAAATATCTCACAAACGGTAAGTCAAAAAATTATGAAAATTGCACCATATTTTTCAGCGTTTTATCCTCTTCGATTTGCCGTCTCTCAAGGCATACTTTCGACGATTTTTTTTTGGGTATTGTAAATGGTACAAAATTAGTAACACATGTGTTAGTAGCTGGTATCACATGCGTTACTCGCCGGTAACACATGTGTTACTCGTCGGTAACACATGTGTTACTTCATCGGTAACACATGTGTTAGTTGTTTTCAAAACCTACTACTCGACGGTAACACATGTGTTACTCAACGGTAACACATGTGTTAGTTGTTTTCAAAACCCACCGAAAAAAGAAAAAAAAGTTCGTCGAAAGTATACCTTGTCACATCTCTAATTGAAGAGAATAAAACGCTAATTATTATGGTGCAATTTTTATGATTTTTCGACTTACCGTTTGAGAGATATTTAATTTTTAAAAATGTGGAGGAAAGAGAAATAAGTGACACATGACATATTCTGGTTGGTTCCTCCATTCTCACTAAAAAATGTTGTACTCATTTGAACCTTACTCTACATAGTTATATTAAAAGTTTGCATAGTAAGATTGCGGTGTTGGATACTTAGATGGCTTATATTTCAGCTTTCATGTCATTAATACCCATAATTTTGTATAAGGTGGAAAGTATGTCGACAATCTCTATATATATGTAAAAGAAAACCTGTGGAAGATTTCCCCCCTTGATTAGAAGATAAATCTTCATTAGATGACCATTAGATGAGATAATGATGTCATTAGGCCTAATTAGTGTGTTACAAATTACTAAACTACCCTTGTACAAAAAAGATTCCTCCATCTGTGTGAATCTTTGGGCGTACGAGAAGGGAGAATTGGGCCACAATTCAAACACCGATCTGGGAAGTGCAATCGTGAGGAATCAAACGTGCCACCATCTCGTACAACTTAATCGATTGCTTCTACCATTATCTCATCTAAATCGATTGCTACAGAACATATTGGATTGCGCTTCCCATCTCAATCGGAGGTCTGATGTTTTTTTTTCAGCACCAGCAGAAGGTAAGCGGCCTTGATTAGTTCCGATTGATATGATTAATTCTGAGTATCATTTTGTTAAATTCTGATTAGTTTGCGATGGACTTGATATGTTAAATTCCGATTAATTCTGATCAGTTTGCGATGGACTTGATATATTTTTTTTCAGCACCAGCATAAGGTTTAGTATCATTTTGTTATGAACACCATATGTTTGATGAAATGCCGCAACTAATATGTTTGATGAAACTTTTTGGGGCATTGATGGAAATACATATATTGTCATTTTATATCAAGGGATTGTTATATGATCTTATTTCAATTGTTTGATGATGATTTTATATATTTATTATAATTGTTATATATTTAGTTCAAATGTTCATAGCTTATTGTTTTTTATACAGGCTAATATTATCTCCTCTTCTTGCTGCTTCATGGACATAAAATGGATGTTATTTCTATGAGTTGTGATAATGATGTCATTCGTTGATTTTTGCCATTGTTACCTGGTCAAATCATGTTGCCTTTGGAGATGAAATCACTTTAAAGAAACTTTTTGAAGGTTTAAGATTTTTTAATTTTTTATATATGTTGGTTATGATTATCTAGGCAAACATATATTCATAACTGTTTGTATTTGCAATTATCGCCCTATAATTTCTTGCTTTGATGTATGCAGAAAAGAAGAACATATAGCTGGTTTTCTATCTGAACCAATACATGGATTAGCTGGGTAAGTAAATGTTATTAACATTCATTGGTGGGGGTAAAATGGGTGGGTCAGGGAGCATGTAAAAATGGATATTTTAGGTGTTGGTAGAAGCATGTGGGTATTGGGCTGATCCTTAAGAACTTCAAGATGACTATAACAGCAACTGCCCATCGTAAAAGTATTATTTACTGTTTAATATTTTTTTCAATTTTCTGGAAGTTCATCAATGGTTTTTGGAAAGGTCAAATTAGTTTATGAGATATATAGTTCACAACTACTGTATCATATTATTCATAAATAACATGCAAATGTACGCATTATATCAACTTCTACAGCAACCCCTGGATTTTGTGAGAATCGGAAGTCGAATTTACAAGACCTTGCAACTCTCACCAAAGGAGAGGTGATGTTTTTTTGTATCTGACCTGAGTTCTAATGTGTCCCATAGTTTTTTAATATTCTGATTCGTAATGGTTTTTCTCACAAATCTTAATTAGGTCATTATCAATGAGCCTGACTACCTTGAGAAAATGATGCTAGGGACTTGCATGGGTAAAAAAACAAAATCCATTACTAGCACCACTACTATTACTAACTAACAAATGGAATATGCAATGCATGTTCATCATTTTCAATTAAGTTGCTTTTCATACGTTAATGTTTTTCAATTAAGTTGCTTTTCACATGTTCATATGTTTGTTTCATGTGTGTTCTAACTATTTTGTGTTATGTTGTTACAGATGACATGATCTTAATTAATAACATCTGATTATGATAGTAAGAAACTGCAAAAGATATTAGCAAAGCTCTCCGGTGGCATTGTTCTGAAGGTTACCAAGATAGAAAACCTACATTACAGGTTATGTCTAAAGGCGAGTTTGAAATGACCTCGAAAATGTTGTTGATGTAACAAAACTCTTCACGTCTACAGAAGGTACCCACAACCTTTCTAAGAAATTTGGTGGGCTTACCCCGTCAAAAGTGTTGTTGGTATGGGTCGGTTAGGCTGATTCACAACAAATTTTTCCCAAAACCTTCTACACGATCAATGTGTTAAATACAATTTTGTTTGTCATTGACCGGTTTACTTACCCCGTCAAAAGACCTATGACGTTTTAATGACTTTGTTATACAGATAGATAGATGTCTATCATTTATTTATAGCATCATTTGTTCTCTAGATTTTCAGTAATTTGCACCCAAAAATTATTAAAAGCTCATCTAGAATGTGTAAGTTATTCACATTGTCGTTTATTTGTTTTGTTTAATAGATGGACACCAGTGCTACAAACAGCTACTTACAAGAATCGCCAATGATGTTACCTTTTCGAAAATGTACCTGAAGCCTTTTTTAGAAAAATTTTTTTTTTTATATAAGACCAAATGTTATTTACTAAGCTCCTTTTATTGTAAGGTAATTAACTCACTGACATTGCTTCATTCATATTAATTGAATTGCTCCGAGTACACTCATGATATATTATCGTGAAATTGGTAAACCATAGGTGATGCTAGAGTAACTTGATATCGTATTGTTGTCGATTTCATTTATTTCACTTGAGTAACACATTCTTATTTACAGTTTTGGTCTCATTCAACTAACGATTGCTGGTGTCGTAGTTCAATAGAAAAGGGCAGTCTTGCTTCGTAAAGAAGCTTAAAACCATTATCCATCCCAAATTGGTAATATTCATTACAATTTGACCAACTTCTATCTACCATTTCTTTTTTCTAATGATAATTAATGCCCTTTCTGCCATAAAACTATTTTATTAATTATAGTCGTTTCTACATTTTGATATTTTTATTTTCTTTACCGTCTTTGATCTGTTGCGGTTTTTTCATTATATTTTCTTATATTTGTGAAGGTGAATCGCATGAGGGAGCTTCCTTGGAACAACGAATGGGTTTTCATGCACATAGACAAGTCCTGATGTATGCATTTCAATTTCCATGTTTCATTTTCGTGTTGGTATATGATTATATATGTAAAAAAAATATGAGTTTCTTCTTTTGTATCTTCTTATTAACCGGGTACTTATCTAATGTTAAAGCTTAGCCTAATCGCCATGCTGTTCTGTGTGACACATAGTCTCATCTTCATATGGTGGGAACATCTACATAATGTCATTTTTGATGATCCAGGAGTGCAGGAACTACTGGTCAAGCTTTATCATAAAGGTAAATTTACCTGATAATTTATTGGTTTTTATGTCATTTTTGTAGCTATATGTGTACTATTTGATAGAATTATTATATACTTTTAGCATCATACATGCAGAATGGAGTGAAGGGCCACTCCAATACCCATATGCTTTCTTTGCAGGTTGTATGTTCTACATGTTTGGGTCCACCCAAATGGATAATGGCAAGACTGTGACAACCACATTTTTCTAAATAATGATGCAAATGATAGATTAGTTAGTAAAGCTTCACCTCTGACTTTCTCTTGTAATGAATACAATAGGCCCGATAGCTTCAATAGGAATATTTTAGTAATATTCCATTCTCATACAACAAAAATGACGATTCGTATTATCTTACTTTGTAGTTGACTAAAGGTATGTTTGATATTTATATTTTAGTTTACTATGCCGCGTTCTGACTTAGCAACGTTTGGTGGTGAAATACTATGCCAGGTATCTATGATATGTCTTTACATTTCTTTCTATGCTCTGTATTTTACCAGAGTTATCTGGCTTTGTTTGTGTATTATATATCCAGATGCATTCCTTACTCTTGAGAAGACAAGTATTGTACCTGGCGTAGAGGTGAGAATCCTTTGCCCTGGCCAACATTCTATTACGTGATAATTGTTAAAGATGGCAAGATGGATGGGTGGGTAAATGGATCAAAACAGGTTGAAACTGGATCTTTTTTAGTACGAGCTGAAATAGGTTGGACCAGATTTGGGTTTATTACTAATGATTGCTTTCATTATTTTCCTACTATTTTTATTAATGATATTGGTCAGAACATGATTTCTTCATAGTTTTCCTACTGTTTTTAACAGTTTTAAGTGCACACCACATCACAATTTCATGGATCCGTCATTGATTGCATGTTTTGCCAATGTCAAAGAATCCATCTTTAAGTATATGTATAGTATGCAGTATTCTTGTATGCGTATCTCTGTGTGTGTGACGAATACACGTGCCAATATGGTGGACATATGGGCTGGTTAACGGGGTCAATATGGGTTCAGGTCAATTTTTTAGTAAATGTTGCAACGTGCTGTTTTGGTTGGCCCATTTTGTAAATAATATTAAATAATGCGACATATTAAAGCATGTGAATAATACATTTTTCAGGTTTTTGCTGAAATGGCAGTAATAAGGATTGTCCTATCAAAATGGGTCACAGCCTAAAAACACATTTTTTCTTGAATTAATTACTGGAATTTATAGAGTTTTATTGGGTTTTATTGACTGGAATTTAAAGAGTTTTATTGACA
This sequence comes from Helichrysum umbraculigerum, assembly GCA_949592205.1. Taxonomy (NCBI): domain Eukaryota; kingdom Viridiplantae; phylum Streptophyta; class Magnoliopsida; order Asterales; family Asteraceae; genus Helichrysum; species Helichrysum umbraculigerum. Next base: position 63,978,017 of record CATIUR010000003.1, read on the forward strand.
CATATTGCTTAATGTCCATGTTTATCTATTTGTCCTGGATTAGACTATAGACTACTCTCTTTATAAGTTGGCGGTGTTGGATCTATGTGTTAATCTCTAATCGGTCAAAAGGGTCGAAAGTCAGTAAATTCATATTTCTAATTGCTGTCATTCTTTATGCAGTTGCTTGGTTAAATTCAGTTACAGTTTTAATGATGGATACACTTACTCACAAGGATGGGTACGCTATGAGTTCTTTACGATTACGTGTAGATACACTTTCAAGGTTTTATATCTTAGCTAATGTAATACTTTCTACCCATGTCGTTAAGGGATTCTGCTTGTTTTTATCTTTAATGGTTTGATTAAATTTTTTAGCTAAACTATCAAATAGTTTAAAGATTACCTGATATGTATTTTTGGTTCATAGAGCCTCATCATTAATATACTGAATAGTCTAAAATAATCAAAGGTCGCGATTATTATTCTAGCTAACAACATTGTTTCTTTAATCAAACTTATTGCATCTGTTATATATAGAATATGCCTGACCCGTCGAACCTGCCGGCTCGCCCATCTTGCCACTTTTGCTCTCAGCTTGGTTTCTTGGCAGCCTTTTTAGCCATCGAATTAGTGGTGGAATATTTCTAGACATGGAGCTAAGAAGCCTGTTAGTGTTTCAGCCTGCTCTTGATGTGGTAATTATCCTAATGTAGTCATCAATTAACAACTAACTAAAATTTAAGTATCAATTTGTTACAATATTGATCGGTTTTACAGGTGGTATGTGAAGTTCAGGGATTAATCTTTGGATGAAAAAGGAAAGAAAAATATGTATTATAAGTGTTTTGCTCTATGGGTGCAAAAGGCGTTCCAGTAGTATCCTAAGCATCACCTGCAAATGGGATGTAAATAAAATATATTTTTATCGATTGATAATTCAGGCCTCGACGTACTTGGAAACATCCAATTTAACAATTTCGGGCCTCAATGTACCTGAAACCTACAACTTAGTCCAATGGTTGTGGGTGAACCATAGTAAGTACTGCTTTCTTCATTATCTTCATGCTATATGGCTTGATGACCAGAGTAAACACTACTCCGAGCTCTTCATTTGAAGTACAAAGCTTCTAAACTTTTTATATGGTATGTGATATTATTAGAGCATCTCCATTGACAAAAGATTTTAAAAGCTTTTTTATCATCCACATCATCTTTCACACAAAAAACTTTTGAAAAAAACTTTTACTTCAATGTTAAAAAGCTTTTCAAAAGCTTTCTTTACTAGAATAAGGAGGTAAAATAGAAATATTTAAGCAAGAAAAGCTTTAATCAAAAGCTTGAGCAATGTCAAGCTTTTCATCAAAAACGCTTTTGCTCCAATGAAGAAAAGCTTTTCAAAAGCTTTTTTTTGCATAAAAAGGCTTTAAAAAACCTTCATTGAAGGTGCTCTTATTATTATTGACAAACCAGGTAAGACCTTGAAGTGCTAATTGAATTTCACTACTCTTCTAGGGTGTCAAATCATATTTGTGGTCAATTGTTTGCACGTTTTCACTCTTTGATAAACATTATTATGGTGGTATTGTTGTGATGCTGCACAATTTGATTCCCTAAGCTCATTATGCTATTTGATCCCGCTCCCCCTCCCCCGCCTTCCCACCCAGATTACTTATTGTTTTACCCGAAAACCATGTCAAGGCCTACTATTAAACCAATTTCTTGACAAGCTGCATTGTCTTATCTCGATTAAGCAATTTTCAAAACAAGAGAGACATGTGTCACCAAAAGAGAAACAAGTGTTCCGACAAGCTGTACAAAGCAAATATGCCAGATATCTAATGAATGATCTTGAGGGAATGCCCTAGGAGGTTAGGTTGCTCTTATTGTATCAGCTTTATTTTTAAGTTGTATTTTTTACAATTTGTTTACCATTGAATCAGGTGTGGGATGGTGCTACATATTGATTTCAAAGATAGAGATGTGACCAAGTACAAGTCAAAAATGAAAGAACGTGCAATGAGAGAAGAACTGGTCATCCTTTGTCACAAAACACGCAAATGAAGAAAATGGTCAGGCTTTGTCAATCTAATCTTTTAAGTCTTTTTCTATGTTGATGAAATAGAAAAGTATTTCTCTGTATGCGAGGGCTACTGGTCTAAATGATAGTTTGAATTATTATTTATAATCTTTACCTATAGTGGATGGTGTTGGTAGCCTTACGGAATCTTTCATGGATTTGGATCGTGAATAAAGAAAGTTCAAGAGACGTTTTATTAGTATCAGCAATACATAGTATTTCACTGTAGGGCGTTTACTTTTTTCACACAAACACTTTTTGTTGACTATTTCCTTTCAGTAAACTGATATAGCGTGTTTTCTTTTCTTATAGTTATCTTATATGCTAATAAAATGCTGAAACTATATCATTGTATGTTGGTTGTTTCTGTTCATAATTAATACATACATTTTTGTTACCTTACAGGCATACATGTGTAGAGTACTTTAGCTTGATCATGATCAAGTCGATGACTTGTGCTAAATCGAATGGCTATGGTTGTATAAACGTGATATAAACTTTGCTACATGACTTGGACTTCTTTTGGATCAATTTAAAATATTGAATTCAACTAGCTTGACTCATTTATTTTTAAAGAAAGTTAATAAATCCTATTGACCATTGGAGTTAATAGTATAGGGCAAACTATGTTGTTTAAGATATATAGGTCGAAATATCTACATGTACTTACATGGGAAATATATAATGCTATGAAATGGAGTACATGGTCAGCAACATTGCACTTATTTTCAGCTGCATTTGCATAAGTTATGGAACATCTATTGACATCGAAAGTACATTGATAAGAAAGGAAAAAATTGAGAGTAGTTTTTTTCTTAGTTAAACCATAATGAATCATCTTACATCACATTATATATCTTTAGAAAGGAACACATCATAGTTGTTACTTGAGAATACAAATATAATCTATTATATATTAAACCAGGATAACAAATACTCTTCCACTAAATTTTATAGTTTTTATTAATGACTAATGCCATTGCAACATTTTCCAAAGATAATCCCGCGAAGCCGCGGGTTATAAACTAGTAAAGGTATATAATGTTCTTATATGTTGTACTAAGTGAAAATGAGTTCTTTCATTTTCCAACATAGTAATAACTTATGTATATTTGTTGGTTTCAAATCAGTATCAGATATTCAGACAGTAACAATAGTATCACTAATGAAAGAATTTGTACTACCAATAGATATGGATAGATTTGCTTATAGTGAAGTAGTAAGCTATGTACTATTAATTAGATGTTAGGGGAATGGAGTGGGGGGATAGTTGATGCATGGTTACTTAGATAGGTAAGGCAACTTGAGTGCCATAGCTTGAGCATGATGATAGAGGGAAAATTGATGGGATCCCATATTTCTTTTAGTCTTGTCATCCACTCCAAAGTCCAACTCCAACTTTCCAAATACATGTACAGTTAAAGTTCCAATCCATATAAATAAACACATCACTTTACTAAAATTTAGTTAAGTTTTGACTTTAAATTTTAAATTCTTCCAATCCGTTATTTTAGAGTAAATTATTTAAATCGTCCCTGTGGTTTTCAATTTTATCCATACGTCGTCCCTCACTTCCAAAAATTATTTAAATCGTCCCTGTGGTTTTCAATTTTGTTCAACGATAGTCCAAAATGGACTATTTAAATAATTTATTTTCGGAAAGTTTTGTTCACCCGTAGTCCATTTTGGACTATCGTTGAACAAAATTGAAAACCACATGGACGATTTAAATAATTTTTGGAAGTGAGGGACGACGTATGGATAAAATTGAAAACCACAGGGACGATTTAAATAATTTACTCGTTATTTTATTGTACTAAACTAGAACTTTTCATGACTTTAAAAAAAATTCGATCATATATAATGTTTTAAACTTTTATAACTTGATTAGAGTGAAATATACTTGAATAGTTAACATTTTATTTGTAAATAAGTAGTATTATGTAAAAGGTAAAATTCGAAGATAGTACTTAAAACTGATATTGACCAATTATTATTTATTTGAAATTGAAAACATCATACAAAATGAAAATAAATATGAGTAGTAAACATGACATTGAAAACATATCTTTCGTACTGTCTACTGTACCAATATTATCCCCTACTTATTATTTCAATGTACATGCAAATATTACTTAAATGCATTCTCAGCTTGACAATAGAACACACTGAGTAGTTATGTTGAAATTGAAAACATCATACAAAATGAAAATAAATATGATAATTAAAAAAAAGTAAACATGACAAGTTATCATGTTATATACTTGCAATATTTTAGTGAATGTTGGTAGCTAGCTAGGTTAAGTGTCTTGCTTTACTTCAAGTTCAAAAAGTACAACATGGGTGGGTGACGTTTACTATTTTGGTTCATTGTTGTTCTTGAGTTGGTATTTCGGAGTTAACTTAGCAAAGGGTGTAGTCTTTTCCACTATAAAATTTCTTTACACACGTACATCTTTTTAGTCATATGGTGATAAGTTACTCTTATAATCATTATTATTATTATTATTATTATTATTATTATTATTAATTCTTTTATATATATATATATATATATATATATATATATATATATTAGACCCATTATCTTTTTTTATGAATTAAGTCGGGTAATTTTTATGAGGTGATGGATTTTGTTAGGTCTCTCTCTGTTTTTTTAATGAGTCTAAATGGGTATTTGATACTCCGTATAACCAATGGTGGGTATTTTTTTTTTTAACAACTCATTTCAATTTTCACTCATATAAAATTAAGTTTGGTGGAAACTCGATGGGTCAACCTGACTTGAGACGCATTTGACCCGGACTTGTTAGACCCGTTCTCTTAAATGACTCATCTACATGCAGATCCATTTAGATCCAAACGCATCTAGACTTGTGATCCAAGTTGACTCGACCTACTCATTTTGTCACTTATTGTATATGTATAAGAATATGCAAGCTTAACCAAAATTCAAAACACTATAAGATACCTAGCATGGATTGTTTTGAGACAACCAAAACCAGAAATGAAGGCATTTAAAATGGACCGATTTAATTGCATGATAACATTATGCATCATTTCATATCAGTGTTAAATTTTTATAATATTTCCATTATTTGAATACGTATTTATTTCCCACGGTTTTGTAACAGTATAGCTACAACTTTAAATGTTTCAAATTATATGTTAATAATTATCGTTTACAAACGTGGGCTGTGCTCGCACAGCCATAAAGGCCTACTAGTGTATATATATATAAGATTAGGATTAGGATCAAGGGAGAAATGGTAGCACATGTACCAGGCAAGTACGAGCAAGGACGGAAAAAGGAGGAGGGGACGGCCGGCAACCAGCCGGCGGCGCCTGGCTGCTGGCCGGTGGCCGCCCGTCCCGGTTGCTGCCCGTTCGCTCGTTTCTCGTTTCGTGCGTATCTTCTTCGTTATGTGTCCGTTTTCGTCGATTCTTTTTGCGTTGGATTCGTTTTTCAAAAACGAAGACTTTGATGTAAAGAAATCCCTGAGATGTTTCTATGATCTTTAGATGTCTTATACGAATTATTTGAATGTTTCGGCGTACGCAGAATCTTCTTTCTTCATCCGTTTTTGCTGATTCTTCTTCTGTTAGATTCGTATTTTAAAAACGAAGACTTTGGATATGATGAATCTTGGTGGTGGATACTTTATCTCTAAATCTTGTCTCGGATGCCTCGAATCTTCAAACGCGCGTGGAATCTTCGTTTTTCGTTCGTTTTGTTTGATTTTTCTCGTGCTTCCATGTTTTTACCTTCTTGGCATAATATCACTGATTTACGTGATAATTGAGCTTTTATGCCAAGTATTAGTCTTAAATGAGAGAGATATCGATAGTAAAAACGTGACTTTTTACGCGATATCAAAAGCTTTCCTATTAAGAAGCTTTAATCATACATGGTTTTTCTATTTTTCCGACAAGTTTTCTAATATATATCCAAAATGGTTTGTTAAGTGGTTCAGATATATGGGAACTATTCCTGAAGCTTTTCCGTCAAAAGTTCTTGACGGGTATAATAAATTCAAAGTCTACTATAGGCATGAGAATCTCACCCCTCTTGAGTATACTCTCCAATTCACCATCATGTTCAAACTCCCTTGGATTATGCTGTTTACTTATAAAAAGCAAGAAGCTCAAGATCTCAGTCCACCACTTATAAACAGTTCAGTGTAAAATGGTGGAAGAAAATTAACGAAGACAAAGCAAGTGCTAAAGCAGTAATAGAATTTTATATGAAAGTTTAACGGGTTAGAGTTTTTTGAAAACTACAAAAATCATAACATTGACGATACGTAGAAAAAAAGTTAACATGTTAAAAAGTTAACAAGTTAAAGTTTTTTGAAAACAAAATTGAATCTAAACATGTCAATAACTCAATACATAACCATTTTTATTCATTCAAAATGATTTGATAGTTGTCACATTATAATTGAACGATTATAATCTTATCACAATAATCATTACTTGTAATTTAATTTTTAAATTTTAAACGATAAGAAGCTCAATGTCCCTTGATTGAACCAATTTGAGAATCGACTCAAAAACAAAATTTTCCTGTAAAAAAAGCTAAATGGGCCTTAGTAAACAAATACTACCAGCAATTAGCCGTGCACAACCAAACCGGGTTGCATAACCCGACCCGAAAAAAAACCGAACCCGAACCGGTCAAAACCGGTTTTGACCAAAACCGGTTCGGGTTATACCCAACCCGTAGGTTTGAAACCGGTTTGGCATGCGGACCGTTGGAACCGGTTAGGAACCGGTTTGACCGGAACCGGTTTGAAAAACCGGTTTGAAAACCGGTTTGAAACCGGTTTTTTGAATTTTTGAAAAATATAGCCGTTTGACTCGTTTTCTAGCCGTTTTTGTGGTATTTTTTTTACATTTTTGCCATTCCAAATCACTATAAATACAAGGCTTGAGTTTATGTTCATTCACAACTTCCAAACACTCATACATATCTACAAAAAACTCAAAAACGAATACTATATTCTCATGGCAACTCAATCTTCTTCGGCTTCCCATGGTGTTGGTTCTTCAAATGCACCAACGATTGTGAAACAATTGCCCAACAAAAGAAATCCGGAGATTTGGAGTGCTTACGACAAAGTGTTGTTGTCGGATGGTTCGATTAAAGCGCATTGTAAACGTTGTAAGTTGTTCTTCAAACCCGACTCCAACACCACCTTGAAAAATCATACCGAGAAGCATTGTGCGGGACTCAAAGGTAATCCGGAAGCAAGTGGGCAATCTTCGATGGCACGAGATGGTTCTATATTTACATACGATGTGGAACGGTGTCGACAAGCTTTTGCGGGTTATGTAATTCAAGAAGCTTTGCCTTTCAACCACTTCGACAACCCTCGGCTTACTAGGGTGATTCAAACCACTCTTCAACCGCGATATAACAATGTAAGTCGTACTACTCTTAAACGCGATGCCCTTAAATTGTGGAAAGATGCTAAAAAACAACTAAAAATCGGTTTTGAAAATTTAAATACATGTGTATCATTAACAACCGATGTTTGGTCGGCTCCTCATGGTTTGCCCGGTTCGTACCTTTGTGTAACCGCACATTGGGTTGATCCCGCAACTTGGCAAATGATGAAACGTACCATTGCTTTTGAAGACTTTGAGTATCCTCACACGGGTCAAAACTTATTTTACATGTTACGAAGTGTGATTAAAATGTTTAAATTGGAAGAAAAGGTTTTTTCAATATCTTTTGACAACGCTAGTAATAATACACTTGCCGTTTCAAAATTAATACTAAAATACGCACCACCATTGAAGGGCATTTTTTATCATAGTCGATGTGTTGCACACATCATTAACTTGGTTGTGCAAGCCGGACTAGCGGTTGAAGATGTAGACGAAGTAAAAACGAGGTTTAAATCTATGTTGCAAGACGTTTTTCAAAAGGGTAAAGCTAGATACAAATCTTATATGAAATTGTGCAAGGATACGAATTCTATTTTTTTAACCCCTAATTGGGACATGCCCGTTAGATGGAATTCGACCTACCATATGTTTGTATGTGGTTTACGCCAACGCGATACTTTACAAGTTTTCCATGATCATCTTGTTACAAAAGGTCTTGCAACACCATTTCCAATAATATATTGGGAGTATATTAAAAAGATTGTCGAATTGCTCAAACTTTTCAAAACCGCGACTACTTTATTATCGGGTGTTTATTATCCAACTAGCCATTTGGTGCTTAATCAAATTTGGTTAATGACTACAAAATTAAACGACTACGTGTATGAAGGTCCTAGATTTGAAGAAATGGTGGCTCCCATGAAAGAAAAACTAAAAAAATATTTTCAAGAAATGCCACCGGTAATTACTTGTTCCGCCGCAATGAACCCTTGTTTAAACGTTACCGGGGTGGAAATGCTTATCGATAACATTTGTCACAATTTGGATTTGAATGAGGCCGACCCATTGTTTTCACATAATGCAAAAACGGATTTTAACAAATGTTTGGGAGATTTATTTGGCGTATATTTTCAAAAATATAGTTCAACCACACATGTGTCCGGTAGTACGGCTAACCCAATGTTTTCTTCATCTCCTTCTAGCAATCCAATGCTAAACTTTTATAATAGTTTAAGACAAGAAAACAATAAACGGGCAAGGGGTGATGGTAACCAAAATACCACTAACGAATATGGGAGATATACGACCACGGATTTTTTGGCCACTATTCTACCCAATGAGTTCGAACAATTTGATATTTTGGCTTGGTGGAAAGAGAGGGAATCTCAATTTCCCATTCTAGCCATCATGGCCCGAGATTTACTAACCGTCCAAGCTTCTACGGTAGCTTCGGAATCCGCTTTTTCTCTTAGTGGCAGGGTATTATCTATACGAAGAACAAGACTCACACCGGCCTCCTTAGAGATGTGCATTTGCTTGAAGGATCACTTGGACGCCGCGGAACGCATACAAAATGTATCAAGTCTTGAAGGTGAAATGGAATACGAAGAAGACATACACAATATCGAGGTGGAAGAAGGTGTAACAATATCACTTTCCGACGAAGAAATTGCTCTTGATCAAGCTTCGCTCGAGGCTACCTCCGAAGAAGATTTCGACTTTTGAAGATTTATACAAGTTGAAGATTACTACACGATTACATTTTCGGGTGATGGCCATGCCGAAGCTCGAAATGTATTCGTTGGTATATTTTATATTTTTAGTTGTAATTGTATTATGAAGACTTAGAAGACTTTTGTTTAAGTTATTGTTCAATTACGTTTGTATTACTAATGTTCTACCAATTCAATAAAAAAAATTTGCTCCAAACATTGTTTATCCTTAAAAAGTCTAACGCTAAAACGTGTTTGATAAATGCAAGGAAGTTTTTACTAAACACACGGAAATGTACAACTCTTTATGCATACAGTATCACTTTTTATGCACATGTTTCCTTGCATTTAGTAAAACATTCCTTGAAAGTATCAACTCACTTTGAATTATATAGAATTTTCGGATTCAATAATATTTTTAAGGAGATTTAGAAGTCTTTTGGTTATGTTATTGATCAATTATGTTTCCATTACTAATGTTCTACAAAGTTAATGAAAAAAATTTGGCCCAAACGTTGCTTTTCATTAAAACGCTTAACGATCGAACGTTTATGAATTATATAGAATTTTCGGATTCAATAATATTTTTAAGGAGATTTAGAAGCCTTTTGGTTATGTTATTGATCAATTATGTTTCCATTACTAATGTTCTACAAAGTTAATGAAAAAAATTTGGCCCAAACGTTGCTTTTCATTAAAACGCTTAACGATCGAACGTTTATGAATTATATAGAATTTTCTGATTCAATAATATTTTTAAGGATATTTAGAAGCCTTTTGGTTTGGTTATTGATCAATTATGTTTCCATTACTAATGTTCTACAAAGTTAATGAAAAAAATTTGGCCCAAACGTTGCTTTTCATTAAAACGCTTAACGATCGAACGTTTATGCATTATATAGAATTTTCGGATTCAATAATATTTTTAAGGAGATTTAGAAGCCTTTTGGTTTGGTTATTGATCAATTATTTTTCCATTACTAATGTTCTATAAAGTTAATGAAAAAAAAATAGACCGAAACATTCGTTTTCCTTAAAACGCTTATCGATCGAACGAAAAATGAATTATATAGACTTTTTCGATTCAATACTTTTTTTTAACAAGATTTAGAGTCGTTTTGGTTTAGTTATCGATCAATTATGTTTCCAATACTTATGTTCTACGAACTCAATGAAAAAGTTTTGACCCAAACATTCGTTTTCCTTGAAACGCTCGCGAAAAACGGAATTATATAAAAACCGGTTTGAAACCGGTTTTGGAACCGGTTCGGGTTCGACCCTATACAAATCGGGTTAGATCGGGTTGGGGTTTGGGTGGCCAAAACCGGGTTGGACCCGAACCGGTTTTGGGCCAAACCGGTTTTGACCATGTTTGACCAAAACAGGTTTCGGGTCGGGTCGGGTCGGGTTCTCTCAAAACCGGGTTATGTGCACCACTACCAGCAATAGTTTCTGAAAAGCCCAACTACTCAAACTTCTCGGATTCTTCCCCACAATCATATATACATAATCCGTGTGTTGTTCACTGCAAACACTGATTCAACTGGAAAATGAATGGCGAAATAGATACACCGTACAATATTCATACTATCATGACTGCTCAGAATCAGCTAACAGAGGTTTGAATTCGATAGATTTACAATCAGTGTGTTTACAATTTTTGTTTTTGTTCGGTATCTCGATTGAATACTTAGGGTTTTATTATGTTTATACATACGTTTACAATCAGTAACTGCTGAGTGATACATATTATTACATAAATCGTGTAGTTATACTGGAGATTAGGTATTTTAGGGTTTTTGACAAATTCAGGGTATTTTTGTGCTAAAATATGCAATCTAGAAGACACGAAGATTTTGCATCACAATCTTCGCTCGATCGGAGCCGTAGAAACACTGATGTAGGGCCAGATAGTTACATGATGATGTCGCCTCGCTCAAAGAGGAGCTGGAGCTCCAAAATGGAGGCTCCTGCGTATTCGGAACGAGTGATGGCTGGTCATAGGAGTGTTTCGTTAGAGAGAAGGAGGGAGATTGATGATGGTAGTAGAAGAATTCGATCTAGGTCACCGAATTATATAGAGGTGAAAAGAGGACGGACTTTGTACGGTGATGATTGGGTTGTAGATAGAGAAATGCCGACTCCTGAACGCCGTTCAAGATATGAGTTTATAGATCGTATGGATAAGAAACGTGAGGATGTTGATTTTTCTCCGAAGAGAAATGAGTTTGGTTATGGTCGTGGTGGTTCTTCGAAAACAGGTTTAATGGAGGATAAGTTTGAAAGTAGGAGGTTAGACGGTGGGATGCGTGAAATAGGCAGTCAGAAATCAGCTAGTATGGGAATGTATAGGTCTACAGGAGATGTGGGACCCATCTCCAGAACTGAAACTGGTGTGGATCTCTCGTCGTCATCAGTAAACGTTGGCTTAGGTCAGCTTGGTAAAGAAAGAGTTCAGTATCCAGATGTTTGTGACCCTATTTCGTTTGATAAATACACAGTTATGAAACAATACGTGGATGTGGAGAAACATAAGGTAGATCCGAGGGATGCTTTGTATTCCAATTTGACATCATCATCTAGGTCTAAGGAATATATGGATGCATCTCATATCAAGGATTATGCAAGAACATCTCTAAGAAACTCTAGGGTTGATGGTTTAGGTTATCGAGGTGGTCTACCCTTTCCTAGAGACAATCATTCATTGAACTCAATACCCGAGCAGCCACTATCTCAGTCGAGATATGAACACAGGCTGGATACCGGAATGAGAGTTTTGCCTCGAGACAACCATCTGTTGGACTATGGCAGTGGCAGAGACACAGATCTTCCCCTTCGTGAGGATATGGCTCGGTACAGGAAGGACAGACTTAGTCCTCCAAGAACTGGAAATGTTGATTCTATGCGTCTTCAATCACGGACACGAGAAAGAGATGACTATTTATATCGATCTAATGAAATATATGAAAAAATGAATTTGCGTGAGAGAGTGGATTACAATGATAGAGATTTATTAAAACCGAGGTTGTTGGATCATGTTACACAGCGATCGGAAACTTCGGAGTTTGCACACATGAATATGAGCAGTAGAAGCTCGTTGGACCATCTTTCTATGGAGAAGCTAGCGACAAATAACATTGGTCCGAGAAGATCACCAGCTGAACAAAGAGAAAGTGCACAGTATCTCGAACCTGCTAGTATTCATTCTCGCCTTGGGAGGAAGATTTCAAGAGAACATGAAATGGCATATATGGGTATGTCACAGGATCGTGAAATGGAACATGTCAGAGTAGATTATGATTATGATTATGACTATAAAGAAGATTTAAGACCAGGATCACAGAAACAGAGAAGGAGAAGCCCACCAGGGTTTTTGTATGACAGTGAACATAGGATGCAAAGGCGTGATCTTTCCCCGTATGACTCATCGAGTAGGTTTCTGAAAAGGAAATACACAATGGACGATGAAGAAAATAGGATTACTTCCAAACCTATGATGAGTAGATTGGATACTGTTAATAGAAGACACAATCGAGACGTTATCGATGAGGAGTGGATGGATCACGATGCCAGGGGTTCAAGTATTTCGAAAAGAAGGGATAACACCCATGGGTTTAGTACAAGGCTAGACAAGGTTTACGATGATGAAGAGTTCTCATTTCATGATCATGATGAATTCATGCATGATAATCCTCTAAAATTGTACAAGTATGAGGATAATTATGCAAGAGGTTATTCAACATCTGGTGGTCAGGCTGGGAATTATTCATACCATCCAAATAGAAGAAATGTTCTTCCCAAATGGAAGAATGTGCATATAAACAGTGAAGATGACAAGGAGGTTGACATGTACTCTGGTGAAATTGAGCAATATGAACCACATGATGATTCTGATGAGTTTAAGCAGCTGGTGCATGATTTTTTCTTATCTTTCACCAAAAAGTTGAATGAGAACCCAGGTGTGCGAAGAAGATACATGGAGCAAGGGCGTGCAGGTAGCTTATTCTGCATCGTTTGTGGAAGAAGGTCTGTCTTTCTCTTTACAGTTTCTCGATAATGGTGAACTCTTATATTCATTACTGACGTTCTGCACTTCTGCACCACGATCATGTGGCCTCTCTTTGACCCTGATGATTCTGTTCCATTTCTCATTTTCCGATTATGATAAGTTATTAGTTTTGAACTATTTTTTGGGGTTTTTTTTTTTTTTTTTTGTGGGGGGGGGGGGGGGGGGGGGGGGGGAGATGCACCAAGGATTGTGCTATTAAGAAAAACTCGGATAATGTTCCATGCATCTCAGTAATGGTTGTGAACAGTGTGTAGTTAGATGCTGAAGGTGGATGGGTTAATAGTTATAGGTTTATATACTACTGCATATAAATTTTCTAAGAGAAGTATATATATGAAGTCAACAGCTTTGCGTGTTTGGATCTCCACTCGATGGATTTGCCAGTCAGATTTTGTGAAGCAGGATAAGGTGGTGCCTAGCTCATTGCTGCTAGAAAATGGACTTGTCTGTACGAAGTATGGATTAAAGTACATTCTACATGCCTGAGGATGTGACCTTTAAAGGTTCTAACTACAGAGAATGGCATTATGTGACCGGCCTAAACAGTTCGCCTGGGATGACCTTTAAAGGTTCTAGCTATTGCAGTAGTACATTGACGAGTGAGGAGAACCTAATTCTATAGGCAGGGAAAGTGTCTTTGTTCATGTTAGCTAGGGAGGGGCGAGTCTTTTCTGACTTAGATGGACGCGGGGTATTCTAGTAAATGGGTAAATGGAGGAGGTTTTCCCTGTTGAGGTTACCCGGGGAGGGCGAGTGTCTTTGTTTTCGTGGGTTGGGAAATAGAGGAGATTTGTTAAATCTTTGTCACGCACGCGCACACAGGGAGGGAGGGAGGTTCTATGTTCTATTGAGTTTTTATTATGCTTATCTGTCTTCGCTATACAAACTAAAATGGACTAATGATGGAATTATCTCCAGGTCCATATATACTCCACTATTATATGCATCATTTGTGCTTTGAGTGAGGCTAAGCTTACTGGAGGGAACAGGTCTAGGGGATCATACACTGTTCAAAGTCTATTATACGTAATTTAACTCTTATTTGGAAATTTAGTTTTTTTTTGTTTTTACTAAGATAAGGTACTTTTTATTGTTTTAGTTAATGCTTTATTATTTTTAGAAGGTATTAAAAAATGGACAAATATGCGTGTGGTGATGGCAATCGGCCGGGTTTAGATAATCCCATTCCTGGGCCTGATTGGTGAAACTGAATTTCAACCCTAGTCTTGTTCCGTGGGGCTCTCACTTACTCAATTTTCAATGGTTTTGCTGGTTCTCCCATAAGTATCGAGGATCCCCATTTATCATACTCAATAAAAAGGAAAAAAAATTAATTATTGTTAATTTTGAACTATTACCACCTACAATTAATTCCTTTGTCGTAACAAAGAAAAAGTTAACATGTATTGTTTTCATTAACATGATTACCTGGTTATTTTTTTAACATGATGCATTTGTATTTATGATTTTTCCTGTCAATCCTGTCTATATCTACAGGTGCATTCGCTTTTACTATCTATGTTTCTTATTTTGCATATATGACTTGTCAAGATTCTCAATGCTCTGAATTTCTTAGAGAATGAATGCTCATGTACACACTGTTCCTTTGTCTGTCTACAAAACGATGGTGAATTGCAAGAGTGCCAAGCAGATTTGTTCGATTTGTCATTACTTTTGACATTATAAAAATGCATCATGAAATCATATTGTCGCCGTGCTGGTGTTTCTTTGTCTGTTTTATTTGCTAATTGTGTGTTGCTGATGCTTGAAGTGCATGTTTTGATGTCCTAACTCTTGCTTTCTAATTGTTTTACATCTTTTCAGTCTTTCAAAGGAGTTCATGGACACTCAACGGTTAGCAATGCATGCTTTTATGTCTCACAAGAGTGGGTTGAGGGCTCAACATTTAGGACTCCTCAAGGCAATCTGTGTCATGTTAGGTTGGAACAATTTTATACCTGCAGGGTCCGCCAGATGGTTTCCAGAGCCCCTTTCTAGCACTGAAACTTTGGTTCAGAAAGGAGATCTTATAATTTGGCCTCCAGTAATCATAGTTCATAACACCTCTATTTTGAACAACGATTCAAATGGCCAGGGACCCACAACCATTGAAGCACTTGGACAGTTTCTCCGAGGTATGCTACTATTCTTGAACATTTCTAACTTGTTCTAGTAGAAGTGGAAATTTCAACCCATGTACTTGTGAATGACTCAATTTGGGCTACGTTTAATCTCTGACGTGTCAATACGGTATAATAAGAGTATCAGTTGAAAAGGAAACCTAGTCAAAGAATGGGTCAGAAGTCGTGGGATATGTACTAAAATGCATTAAATTCCATATCCCTTTATTCAATAGATTTTATTATTATCGTTCAAACAATATAAGTTTTGTAATCGTTTTAGAAGCAGTAGTTATTAATGGAAACCATCCTAAATTTAGGACAGAAAGTGTTTCGGGTCAACCCAACCAGGTCCTGTTCATAGTTTATATACTTTGACCCAAACTGACCTGCCTAGTCTGTGTCGACACCTATAATTGACATACATACTACTATAATCTTGTCTGTTTTTGCTTCCAGGTGTCGGCTTAAGTGGAGGGAAAGTTAAACCTGGGAAACCTGCAAACTGCAGCATAATGTTGGTAAAATTCCTGGGCACGTTTTCTGCGTTGCAAGAGGCAGAGAAGATTCATAAATATTTTGCAAAGAACAAGCATGGAAGAAAAGATCTGGACCGTATTACTTCCAGCAAGGGCAAGAGCAGCAATAGTGAGGATGGTGAAACTAGAAATGCAGATAAGGAGGCAGAGCGTGTGCTTTATGGGTACATGGGTATCGCAGAAGATTTGGATAAAGTCGATCTTGATACGAAAAGGAAGTGCTCAATCAAGAGCAAGAAGGAGATTCAGGACCTCGCTGACGGTCCTGTGAAGCCCGAGTAATATCGGTTGAACCTTACTTTTTAATCTTTTGTTTTCCTGCTAATTTGGGACTAGTTGCAAATAGCAGACAGTAGTTGGATGATAATTTTTTAGTTCCTGCAAATTAACTGATGTAATCCTTATGCCTTATCTTAGGTTGAAACAGAAATATATCCTTTTTACATGTTAAATCTCTATTATAGTACGACTGTCTTTTAATGTATGCATCATTCTCAAAGGTTGATTAACCCCTACCTTTTGTGCCATACTATTCAGATGAGGCGTTTTATTTTGTTAGTACACTCATCCGAGCTTTCAACTATAATGTGTCAAACTCAAACTGTAAAAGGATTGACTCGTTTTTAACAGCGCAAATTTGACTTGAAGCTTCAAGCGTATCTTTATAAAGCATATTTTTTGATAAATAAATTTGTGATGATTGAGCACATCTGAATCGATCTTGGGTCTAAACTATGGAACGTGGAGTAACCTATGAATAAATACTGGCTTTGGAATTAGCGATCCATTTTAAATATAAAAAATTACTTATTCGCTACTCCTAAATGCAAAACCGTAGATTTATTGTTTCTTTTCCGGCAATTTCCCCAAAGGTTCTCTCTCTTCTCTCTTATCTTATAAAGGAGAGCCTTTATTAAGTAATCTTTTCCTAACCTACCCCTTAAAAGTTAATCACCACCTTACATTGAATTAGCTCATCTAATCTCGGAGAACCTTTATTAAGTAATCTTCTCCTAACCTACCCCTTAAAAGTTAATCATCACATTACATTGAATTAGCTCAGCCTTTAATTGTCATTAGCAAAATGATTAATTAATCCTAAACTTTTGTGACCTAATTTGTTCCAATTATACCCTCACCTTCACATCCCGTCTCTTCTTTGTTTCAAACATATCGACCAATCCCCCACCCCACATAAACCTACCTATCGACCAATCCCCACCCACAGAAACCAATCGAATCAATACCCATCTGAATTAATCTACTCTTACCAGAATCAACCAACTAAACTTTTCAATTTCTTCATAAGAACCCTAACAAACCACTGCTGAAGATCAGGAGAGTGCAGCGGCAGCTGAGGGAAATTCCGATCAAAGGCAGCGTCAGACGGCGGAGGTGGCGGCGGACGATCGTAATCACCGGCAGCTGGATTAGGAAGATGCTTAACGAACTTTTTAAGCAATTTGTAACACAGGTACTTGTCTCTCCATTCAGGTAGGGTTTGTTACAAATGAATACCGATTTCTTTTCCGAATTTCATTACACAATCGAATTTCAAGTTATACAGATAATGATTTTATTATTTATTATGATGTATAAAAATATAAGGCGTATGTAATTCGAAATTTGAGGAATCTGTTACAGATAAAAAGAAGATGATAATGTATATGGATTTGAATTCTTGTGAAATTTTGATTGGAATAAAGTCGAATTGGAATTGGAATTGGAATTGCAATCGAAATATTGAATAGGAATAAAAAAGATGTAAAAGAAGTAGAAGAATATTTTTTTGTGATGATGTGGTGTCATGGCATGAGATTACATACCTACAATATAAGCCTGATGCGTACAGAGTGTTAAATTCAGTCCTAAAGCAATAACATATTCCTGGTGAATGAAACCATTAGTTTATTGTTATATTGCCGAACTATATACACAATGAACCGTAAGTATCAAGTTTTCATGGATTTCTGACCATATAATCATAATCTCAATTTCACACCAGGCATGAAGCTCGGGGGAAGGCGATAGTGCAAACGCATCAAGTACTAAATGGTATATGGTATTGTAATCGGTGTTGATGCTTCACGTCAAAATCTTATTAAATGAGATGTTGGTCACGTAAGTGAATCATGTTTTATTGTATCTGCTGCAAAAATGTGTACATATGGTCAGAATACAATATTATGATGTTTATTCATAATGTTTGCAGGTACGTGGATAAAGGGGTGGCATTAGGAGGACGCATCAAATACATGGTGAGATTGAGAATGTGGTCGGTTTTCATGTGGATTATGGTGATGCCGTGACATCACCATAAGGTTTACATTGTAGGTATGTAATCTCGTGCCATGAAACCACATCAGTAATATATTGTTTGAAATGAACATGAAATGATAAACTAAAACATCTTTTGTATTACACAGTAAATTTGCAGGTATTGCTGTATGTTTAACCTCTTATTGTGTCTTTTCCAGAATTAGCTTTGAAGATGTCACGATCTGTTTCCAGGTCAACATGTCGATGAAGATTATTCCTGCAATGTAAGGTTTATCTCTATTGCTTGACACCGCATCAGATTTATATTGTAGGTATGTAATCTCATGCCATGACATCACATCAGTAAATAAATAAATTTAGATAAATACATTGCCAAATAAAACCAAATCAATTATTAGCACGTGTTGTTTGGGCAGGGATAGGAGAATGGGTTTGGGTTTACCTGCAAACGCTCTATACAGTAGCTGGAATTAACAAAGTTTTCTACTTATTGAGAAGAAATTATATATCAATATTAAGATAAGAATAAATCAGATATTTATCGGAATTTATTCTTATACCCTGTAATGTGTTTGTTAACTGTTCAATGTCTGGTTATGTTTATATATGAAAATACTACTAAGTTTCAATTAGTAAACATCTCCCTCACTGTTAATTATGCAATTATATTAGTGGAGTAATTTTGTGGGAGCAAGTATTCCAGGTCACCCAACATAACCTGTATTGACCTGCAACAAAAGATTGCCTATTTCAACCAGACCCATATTGACCTGGTAAGTTCACTGTCTGTAATTGTATAATATTTTTATATATTTGTTATAATCCATGATTCCATTTTATGTTTATGTTGTGTCCTTTCTAAGGTCGTGAATTCAATATTCGAGTTTACTCTTGAGTAGATGTGTAAAATGCTTAGGTAACAAGTCAAGTTGGTAACTTTCTTGCGTGCCCAAACGTATTGGATCAATTTGAACAAATGAAGTCATGATCAACTAATAAGTTATTGAACAAAAAAAATAGGCTATTTCTTGTCTATTTTGTATCTGTCATACTGCAGGCTCTGGTGTGAGTACTGATATTTGGACTAGGTATCCTGTTATGATTATGGTCATATTCGTATTAACTTTCATTATCGTCCAATTCCCACAATTTATGCACTCAGATTTAGAAGACATTCGTGTTGCTTCCATTGCCATCTTATTATCCCAATTTCTCTTTTAGTTGCATACTGCATTTAGCATGTGACTATTGATACTACAAATAAGTAGCTTCTAAGATTTTTAGGAATAATTGTATATAGTGTGGTCTGTCCTATTGATTTTAGTATAATTATTCAATAAAATCATTACTTTCCGACTGATATAGATCTTTTTCTGACTATTCCAATGCAGGTGTTAGATAAATTACAGAATAGATACCTTGCTTTTGCAAAACATAAGCATGACACATCTAGAATTTTCAAGTACTTGAAGATGTTAGCACTTGGAATATCATGGATGATCATGGGAGACCTAAACGTGAAGTTCTATAAAAGTAAGCTCTTTATATGCTACCCGTGTTGATTAATCATAAACTTCTACATAACCATTAACATACTATTTACGTCCATCGATTCAGATTTCAAATGGCTATCCGTGTCATTCACATATCAACTAAAGGCTTTTGTTTGTGAAAGATTTTGATGCATCTCATAACACTATGATTGAATCTGAGGAGTTCATGCATAGAATTGGAAAATGGCTTGAGGAGGCTAAGGGTTAAAGTATAGATGTTCTTCTTGCTGATCCTTGACACGCTGAAGTACATTCACGAGTGTTATGAGGTATGTTTGTGTCAGTGTCATGGCACATGCTCAACCATAAATAACTCACTATAAATTAAAAGTAGAAAGGTGAGTATGAAATATTGTGTTTTATCTCATTTTGATATCATGGATATTTGTTTTTTTTTTCTTACAATTAGTGGTGTGAATAAGGTACCCAACAAAGTTCAATCTCGATTATTCTATATTTGTTTTAACTTTTTGCTCAATGTAAAATTAAATCATAATTTTACACAATTCAGCATTCCCATGTATGAAACCTTCTTTAATGCTGAGATATAATAGAGAGTTATTGAGAGTTTTGCATTGAGTTGGAGCGGTGCAGCTGTGACGGATATATCAGCTAACATGCCGAAGTTCCCAGAACGTGAGGTATATCTAGGATTTTGATTGGGTTATTAATATATATTTACCGAAGGACTATATTCAGGCCACACTAATGGTGATTGTTATTGATTTTGTTAACCTATTTGAAGTCCTCATTGATTAATAAACTTTAAGATACTAAAGGTGATACTGCATATCTAAGTTATATCATGAACTGTAATTGGGTCTCTCTGTTAGTTGGGTGAATCAATATGTTCTGTTCTTGTGAATTAGTCTTGGTTTTAACTTAGAAAAGATCATATTTGATTTTGTAATTTTGAATTTTGAAATCCAAGTGAAAGGATCAATTTTGTTATTCTTCTGTAACAATTGTGTTCCGAAGCTTAATCACATTTTTGACTATCTTGTGATCAAACAAGCTTGTAATTAATTAGGCGCACAGACTTGATATACATGGGAGTGGATCCTGTTCCGCATACTCTCTTCCGTGAGAAAACCTATGGTGCTTCCAACATTGTGAGTGAATTTTTCTACATATAAGGTGTTTTACTTATAAGTGAACGCTGCAAGTTTTACATCGTACTTTGAAAGGTGCTGTAAGATTAAGCACATAAGTTATTTCTCTATTATCTACTTTCTCATTATTTTCATTGGCCATGAAACTATTTTGCCTTTTTTATTTGATACACATTTTTCTCTCAAGTCTACAATATGTGTTGGAACATCGTATGCAACTAAAATGGGTCTAAAGCTGGTCAATCGAATTAGGAAGATGGGCAAGCACTATGTTGCTCTACATATGAGGTTTGCACTTGTGATTTATTTCAAATAAGTCCCCCCTTTTCGCGGCTCACATAGATGTTTGCTCTATTAGAGTGATATAACCAGGTGATAATGACTTTGTAAATTATAGTATTTATCTAAATTTGTTTCATCATTTTTTTTTCTAACATTGTAGGCATAAGCTACACCTATTGTGATAGTTAAATTATATTTGGGTCCTACTTAGCAATGTTATAAATAATTTTTCTGATTAAACTATTGTCTGTTCTTTATGTGATGAATCATGTATATCTTTTGTCAGGTTGATGAAGATGTGCATAGACATAATGCATTTCATAAAGTTTTAAGAGATGAATCATGTAAGGAGTGGGATACTATTCTACCTCATTTCTTTGAAAGATGTCAAGAGCGAGCAGATAAAGAAAAATTACCCTAGGATGCAACACAAGTTTCAGAGGCTTGCAAGAAATTTTAAACAGGTACTAATATATTTTACTCAAGTTATTACTTGCTAATGGTTCTCGATGGAATTGTTAACTTGGTCTACGCTGAACCATTCACACCCCAACTTTTGGGATGAAATATGGGTCCTATTTAGCAATGTTATAAATAAATTTTCTGATTATACTATTGTCGGTGTTTTTTGTGATGGTCTCACATAGGAATTCAGCCATGCATGTTCATGCAGTTGCAGAGTCTTATCATGATACCCAGAGAAAGAACTCTTAAAACTAACAAATGTAAGATGCAATTCCTGAAATTTATGCCGTACTCTTAATTCTTTGTATGCCTATTATTTCCTTCTGTGACATCCGTCACTAAATGCTTCACTTTTAGGTTCGCTTCCAAATTTCATTTCGTATTCATATTCGTGGACAAACAATTCGTAACTTAAACTATATGAGAAACTTAATTTTCGTATATTGTCCAAGTAATTCGATTATTTCTCGAACAAGAAAATAAAAGATTTATTAATAACTTAAACATAGTACAAAACATTTATTACAAAATTCGGGTTCTGAGTTTTCCCGATTTCGCGACGCGATCTACCCTGTATTGCGACGCGATTTGTACTTACTTTGGCGACGCGATTCACCTGAAACGCGACGCGATTTATTGAAGGTCGCGACGCGACCTCGTGTCGGTCAGACCTGGTGTATAAACGTATTATTAAAACCCTAACTCGTATTTTGCAAACTGTAACACCCGCCAAATTAGGACCAGTTAATGGGTCCTAATCATTTTATAATACATATAATTAGTGCCAAGTTAGACTAATTGTGTGTATCATTACATGTATTATTATATACACGCATTTACACGATTGGATTTAATCGTGTCATTTATTATCGGCCGAATTCCGATACATTTTCATACGGACGTTGGTGAAACTTTTAATAAATAACATAAATCTATTTGATAATTAAATAGTAGTTATTTACATTATATTATTATGTATTAAATAATATATGAAACAATGTACGTTTTGTTTAAAACGTAACCGACACAAATTAAACGCGCGAGACGCGCCCGACGAACGAAATAACCTTAAGTTATAATTTTATAACTCAAAACAAAGTATTTTGATAAAAGACTTCCATTAAAAATATCGTGATTTAAATCGAAAACGAAGACGCAATCAAATAACGATACACAAATATATTAACGTTTAAACGACCGAGTAAACGAACACCGCACGGAGCGTAACTTTGGGGAAATAAATTTGAAACACCCACACCATGGTGGGACCCACTTGGGCCGGTTTTGAGCAAGCCCCAAACAAGATCCACAAAATGTGGATCTTGTTTTCTTTCTTGTTTCTACAAACCACCCCACCATCCCTCATTCAATCAATCTTCATCTCTCTCTCTCAACACTCTCTCTAAAACCCTCTTTTTCCCCCATCTAAAATCAGCTCCAAACCACCATCTTCACCACCATAATCTACCATCAAACCACCTTGGATCATCAAGACGATTGAAGCAAAAGTGTTCACGACGACGCGAGCTACAATTCCATCTTTACGGATTCTTCATTCGATCATTGTAAGAATCCCAACACTTTCGAAAAGTACTTATATTATGTTTATATACTTGCTAGCTAGCTCATACAACTTTATAATGTCCAAAATAAAGCTTGAAAAACGTTTTTAAACTCATACATATGAAGACAGATTCTGTCCCAGAAAATACGTCACACAAAAACGTCCATATCTTGAGTTCTAGGAAGAGTTAGACAACGAAACACATACCAAAATTTTCGTATGGAAGAGCTCTACAAAAAGTTCTTCTTTGACCATTTCCATAAATACACGAATTTTCGTGTGTAACCCGATCTTTGAGCGAAGGTCTGTTTTGAACCAAAACTGACCACTCTTCATGTTTATTTTTGTTTAAAATAGTAAATAAACTTATAAAAATATCATAAAGTGCAGAAATGAACTAGACACCTAGGAGAATATGTGTGATTTTTGGTTAGGCTTGATTCGGACTAGAAACGGGTGAAATCGGGGGTTGAATCGAGTTAAAAATCTGGAACCGAAGCCTCCAAGGGCTGTTTTGGTTATTTTACCAAACCGACACTTCGTGTCGACCATAAAACGTAACGACAATTTTATAAAACTCATTTAACATATTTAAGACTTCCCTATGTTAATGGATATTATAGCCCGTTAGAGTGGGCTTGGCCCATTATTAGATTAGGGTTGCGTGTTTGCTCTATATATTCTTGTATTCTATTTCGATGTAAATCAAGCACAAATAATATCGATTATTATGGTATCAGAGCTTCTACCCTAAACCTATCAAAATAAACCTAAAATCATCATTTCCGCCTTGCATAATCGTCGGCGACGAATCAAAAGAAAGATCACAGCCGTAAGTGATTCTCATATTCTGAAAGCTTGTCCACTCTTTCTAATATTATAATATATTTCTCGGTGATATATTAATTTAGCAGCCACCGTTCGTATTCCTTTGAATTTGATAACCTTTAATTTTCATGTGATTCAAGTTTATCATATTATATTCATCCTTGTGTTCCTGTTTTTTTTTTTTTTTTTTTTTTTTTCTCATAAGCATATTCAATCGAAATCGTAATTAAGTTGATGCCATCTGAATTGTAAAACTCAAGTCTTTATTTATTACCTTTACTTTTCTTGCGAGTTTCTGCACAATTTAATTTGTCATGTATTCTCAAGATAAAAAATGGTATTTGGATACAGGGGCTACTTCTCATCTCTCTTCAAATACCGGTAATCTTCAATCTTCTTTTCCTAGTAACAAATTTAATTCAGTTATTGTAGGTGATGGATCATTCATACCCGTTACTCATTCTGGTCATGCACAAATTCCTAATCCCTATCGTCCTCTCCACCTTAAAAATGTACTTGTCACTCCCAATATAATTAAGAACCTTGTTTCAGTTCGCAAGTTCACTACCGATAATAAATGTTCTATCGACTTTGACCCTTATGGTTTCACTGTGCGGGATTACAACACTCGTAAAACTCTTCTTCGTTGTGATAGCACGGGTGATCTATATCCCTTACACATTGCCGCTTCAGCATTTGTGTCAATTTCAAATAGTTATTCTCTTTGGCATCAACGACTTGGTCACCCCGGTGACTCAGTTCTTCAGACCCTTGCTTCTCATGGTCTTATATCATGTAATAAACCAAACGCTCATTCATTGTGTCGTGCTTGTCAGTTAGGGAAACAAACCCGACTTCCTTTCTATCGATCTGAATCTGTAGTTACATCTCCATTTGACATTGTTCATTCTGATCTTTGGACATCTCCTATTCCTAGTGTCAGTGGATTTAAATTTTATGTTCTTTTCCTAGACCATTTCTCCCACTTTCTATGGGTCTATCCTCTACGTAAAAAATCTGATGCTCGGTCTAAATTTTTACATTTTCGTGCATTTGTCAATACTCAATTCAATCGTGAAATAAAATCTTTCCAATGCGATCATGGTGAGGAATTTGATAACAACTACTTACATGATCTATTTTCTAAACATGGCATTCAATTTCGTTTCTCATGCCCACGTACCTCCCAACAAAATGGTAAATCTGAACGTATGATTCGTACCATTAATAATGTTGTGCGTTCACTTCTCTTTCAAGCCCGTCTTCCCCCCGAGTATTGGGTTGAAGCACTACTAATGGCCACTACCCTACTTAACCTACTTCCATCCACCTCTATCAACAATGCTATCCCATATACTAAATTGTTCAATAAACCAACCTCATACTCCCATCTTCGGACATTTGGATGTCTATGTTATCCTTATGCCTTTCCTCCACACAAACTTGCTCCTCGCACCACACCCGCCATCTTTCTCGGGTATCCGGCTGACCATCGTGGTTATCGGTGCCTTGATCTAAACACCAATAAAATCATCATTTCTCGTCACGTCACCTTTGATGAGTCTGTCTTTCCTTTCGGTTCCATGACTCCTACTAAATCTCCTTCATATCAGTTTTTAGAAAATAATCTTGACCCTTTTCCAATAGCCCTACGTCTTCTCACTACACATACTCAATCCCAACAACCACCACCTCAAACTCCACCTGCACATGCACCTACACCACCACCTCCACCACAACCAACACTGGTGCCCTCAACACCGCCACCAACAACATCGCCTCCACCAACCGTTGTGCCTCAACACCCCATGGTCACACGTTCTAAGGTTGGAACTTTCAAACCAATTGAAAGACTTAATCTTCATGTTACCACTCTCTCGCCTATCCCTAAGTCTCCTTTTCATGCTCTGAAAGACCGTAACTGGAAACATGCTATGTGTGATGAATATAATGCTCTCATTCAGAACAACACTTGGATACTTGTTCCCCGTCCTCCAAATGTCAATATTGTGCGCTCCATGTGGTTGTACAAACACAAATTTCATGCTGATGGTTCATTGAGTCGCTACAAAGCGTGACTTGTTGCTAATGGTCACAGTCAACAACAAGGTATTGACTGCGATGAGACTTTTAGTCCAGTTGTTAAGCCAGCCACCATTCGTACAGTTCTCAGTCTTGCCATTTCGCGACAGTGGCCTGTTCACCAGATGGATGTGAAGAATGCTTTTCTTAATGGTCATTTATCTGAAACAGTTTATATGCATCAACCACCTGGTTTCTCAGATCCTCAGCACCCTAATCATGTTTGCCTTCTGAAGAAATCTTTATATGGTCTCAAACAGGCCCCTCGTGCCTGGTTTCAGCGTTTTGCAAGCTATGCTACACGTGTTGGTTTTCGGCAGAGCAGATGTGATTCTTCTTTATTTATATTTGGGCGTGGATCAGATATTGCTTATCTATTGCTTTATGTGGATGATATTGTCCTTACCGCTTCATCTACTGTTCTTTTACAACGGATTATATCTTCTCTTCATAAGGAGTTCGCTATGACTGATCTTGGTCCTCTTAACTATTTTCTAGGCGTCTCGGTTCTTCGCAGTAACACTGGAATGTTTCTCTCTCAGAAAAAGTATGCAACCGAAATTCTTGAGCGAGCTCATATGCTCAATTGCAACCCGTGTAAAACTCCAGTAGATACTGATACCAAGCTTGGCCCAAATGGGCCCCCTGTTACGGACCCCACTATGTACCGTAGTCTTGCAGGGGCTCTACAATACCTTACTTTCACGAGACCAGATTTGACCTACGCAGTTCAGCAACTCTGCCTCTTCATGCATGATCCACGTGAACCCCACTTTACCGCTTTAAAGCGTGTTCTTCGCTATGTTCGCGGGACGATGGATCATGGCCTACAGTTGTACGCATCACATACTACCCAACTCACAGCTTACTCTGATGCTGATTGGGCTGGGTGTCCTAGTACTCGTAGGTCGACATCAGGCTATTGTGTATTTCTTGGTGATAACCTACTATCTTGGTCCTCGAAAAGACAGCACACTGTTTCTCGTTCCAGTGCTGAAGCTGAGTATCGTGGAGTTGCTAATGCTGTTGCTGAAACTGCCTGGATTCGCAATCTTCTTCGAGAACTTCATGCACCACTTTTTACAGCCACATTAGTTTACTGTGACAATGTTAGTGCCGTGTACATGTCATCTAATCCTGTTCAGCATCAACGCACGAAACACGTTGAGATTGACATTCATTTTGTGCGTGACAAAGTGGCCACGGGCCAAGTACGTGTTCTTCATGTCCCTTCACGTTATCAGTATGCAGATATCTTCACCAAAGGGCTTCCTTCATCATTGTTCACCGAATTCCGATCCAGTTTGAGCGTTCGAAGAACTCCCACTCCAACTGCGGGGGCGTGTTAATGGATATTATAGCCCGTTAGAGTGGGCTTGGCCCATTATTAGATTATGGTTGCGTGTTTGCTCTATATATTCTTGTATTCTATTTCGATGTAAATCAAGCACAAATAATATCGATTATTACCCTAAAAGTTTCGGGTCAAACCGAACACATTTGACCAAGTCAACGAAAATGAACACTTAGACGAAAACGAAAAACTTATTAATGCGACAATACCTCTTTGTCGCATAGGTTTCAAATCTCACAACACTTGCGACAATGCCATTGTCGCAACATCATTGTCGCATAAAACCCGATTGTCGCAAACCTCATTGTCACATATGCATTCTTGAAAACGCTATTGTTGGAAAATCTTATTGTCTCATGAATAGTGAATCCTTATTGTCTCATGAATAGTGAATCATAATTGTCTCATGAATAGTGATCCTTATTGTCTCATGAATAGTGATCCTTATTGTCTCAGAGAGGGAAACAGCCCAGATCGTACGCTAAGGTCCCTAAGCAATCACTTAGTGGAAAAGGAAGTGATCGAGTTGAATAGTACCTTCGTGATTGTTTCATAAATAGTGTTCAACACTAACTTTACATAACCAACTTTCCAACCGACAATATCACGATAAACTTGATTTAACGTCAATGACAAAAATACAATAATTGGAATAACTCGGAAACATATGACACATATACTTTTGTAAGTATACAACGAGACAAACATAATAATAATGCTTTTAATAATCATTCTTACAAAACTCACCAACGGGACGTACATGTTTTCAAAACACAAACAAACAACCAAATCATTTGGACATTACTAGTTGAATGAACAACTAGCATAGATGGTCTGTTGAGACGTCTACACATATTTATAACCTTGCGCGTTTTGAACGCCCGACAGGTTACAGTCTGCGGACATCACATCATTGCTTGTAGCAACATATACACATCAGACTCAGGTGAGTTTCATAGCCCCTCATTTTACTGTTTTTACTTGTTTTGAACGGTTTTGGGGTGAGATACATGCTCAAACTATTTTTATGGAAACTGTTTTTGAAAACATTTCTACATATTGGCATGAGTTGTTTTCAAAATCCTTTGAAGCCCTCCACATCATAGTTTGTTAATATGGATTAGCGTGAATGTTAGTGTATGGTACTATACGCGATTGTTAAACCCTCGTCCGGGGTAGTTGCGCTACCACGACTGCGGTCGAACGGACACATTATAGTACCATATGGGATTGACAATCCCCGTCCGGGGTAGTCGTGCTACCACGACTGTGGTCGAACGGACGCATTATCATATGTTCACACGTGTGTATGATTAGGCACATGCAGGAGGCAAACTCGATCAGGCACTTGATTGTGATCATGACCCTTTAGTTAAGCTCAAACTATGAGCTCATGGCAGTAATATACATATTTATTTGATTAATTTCAAATCATTATACTAAATCTTGTGGTTTATACATAGTTGTTTCATCATTACACCTGTGAGCTCACCAGCGTTAGCTGACCCCTTTTAACATGTATTCTCAGGTACCCAGCAGCTGTAGGCTTGCACTCAGGATTTAGCATAGCTCGAGTCAGCATGCAAACATCAGATATTTTATTGCATTAATATATTTTGTATAAGTATTTATGCTAGCAAATCTCTCATACTCAGAAAACGAGCTAATGTATTTGATACAACTGATGTAAACTTTTATCGAATTAATGTATTATGTTTAAACGACGCATATAGAGTCGTTCATTATATCTTATGTGCTGTGATTATTGATTAGTCGCGCCCCGACCCGATTCGCTTCCGCAACCCGAATTTGGGGGTGCGACACAAACCAAAGCCGATTTTGGACGAAGTCAGGCGACTTGTTCTTCACATTTTCGATTCCCAAAGTCTAGGAACTCAAACATTTGATATCTAATCCATCTTGTCGGTCAAGAACTCGCATAAACGTGTATTTCGGTAAGATTCGTATTCCAAACTCTTATATCCTTCGGATTCATATTGCATGGAGTGATTAGATCCTCATAAAAATGTTGTTTTCACAGATTCTTCGGAAGATAATTGTGCGGTTAATCGTTAGTTGGTATATTTCTATCCGATCTCATTCGTATTAATGTATTTCGATTGTTTCATTCATATTCGGTTTTATTTTCGGTTCAATTCCATTGTATTCTGGGTTGTGATATCGTTAGGATGCTATTAAAATCAGTATATAAGTTGGTAGAATTGAGATATATGATTATGTTGCGGTTTGGGTTGTGTAGACGAGCGATTAGGGTTGATTGCTCATGAACCCTAATCTGATCGGATTCTATTTTCGGTTTGGGAAGCTTGTAACTTTTGATGAAACAGGAGTCTAAACTTAAGTATTAGAAGTCTATTTTCAAATGGCGTTGGTTTCATGTCCAAATGTTTAGTATAAGTTAAAACGATTTTACAAGATCCTGTATCATTTCTGAGTTTTTCGGTTCCTGATTTCGGTTAAGTTGTCGATTTTTGAAAAGTAGGTTAAACTAATAATTAGGTCTTAGGAAATTTTACTGGAAAAACTTTAAGATGTTATCTAATTTCTGTAAAAAAATTGTAAACGTTGTGAGTTTCTAAGTATTTTAAATAAATTATAACTTTTGTGAAGTCAGAAAGTGTTGTTGGTTTAGAGCAGTTCACTTGGGTGAATTTTTGAAAATAGTAAATCAATGTAATCAAATTTGGAAATATTACATAATCTTCTTAACACATTGAAATGTTACTGGTTAAATTTGTGGAGTCAAATGAATTCGTTAAGTTATGTTTTAAGATGGGTTAAGTGGTACTAAATTCGGGACAGAATCTGAGTTTTTCATTTAGGTTGGTTCTTGTGATGATACACTAGTTTGAGTTGTGAGGAAACTTAGTGAAGATGTTTTGGACTTGGGATACAATGGAATGACCTAGTTATGTCCAGGTTATGACCCATACGCATTATATGATTATTGTAGATTGCGAGATTGTTTGGTGGATACACTTAAGGGCGACACTTACTTTAATAATTAAGGTGAGTTTTCGTGGCCCCGTTTTCGTTTACATATTTTATCAATTGTTTTCATGCTGTGATTACATTCATTTTCATTTTGGATATATGCTTGAAATGTGTGACACTATGTGACTTATGTGCTTTCGAGTTGTTGCTTACATTCGGTTTTACTTCTTTACGAAGTAATTACCGTGCATTGAGATTTGTTGCTTACAGTTGGCTATACTTTCTTGTGGAGTATTTTCCGTGCATTGAGACTTGTTGCTTACAGTCGGCTTTACTTCCTTGTGGGATAATTGCCGTGCATTGAGATATGTTGGCTGCATTATTTCACAGTTGTGTACATTTCTATTGCATTGTCCTACACAGTTTATTATCATAGCAAACTTATTTTCTGGTGTTTGGTTCTCAAACCTACGAAACTCACCAACATTATTGTTGACGTTTTTGAGCATAACTTTTCAGGTAACACTAGTGGTTTGAAGATTGAGGACAAGAAAGCTTAGTGGACCATTAGGTTGCATTTAAGCTAAACTTGAAATAGTTAGAGTGAGGTGGAACTATTAGCATTTAAATAATATGGGAAAGACGTGGTTTGCCTTAACTTTGATATTGTGGGATTAATGTTTGTTATTTTGATTCATTTTTGATATGTACGCGTAGCGTGAACCACTATTCATGTTACAAGTATCATAACACATTGGAGTTTTATTTTCATATAGATTTCTTTATAATAATGTGTTGTGATCCTATCATTGTTGTATCCCGTTGTTTCCGCTTTAGATGGGGTGTGACAGATTGGTATCAGAGCCAGGTTTATAGAGATCTAGGTGGATTGACCTAGACTATAAATAAGGAACCCGCATATAGAACATGAATTGGGAAACTATGTGTACATATTTCAACGTGAATCAATTATTTTCTAATGTTTGTTGCGCAACACAACCATGTCAAATAGTAAGGAAATCATCTATATCTCGTCTGATGAAAATACTGAGTGTACTCCTAGGACAACTAAAGTTCCGACACCGTCTGGACCGTCGAAGATGCTGTGTAAGAAAAGGCGTATCTTTAGGAATCGGTATTTTAGAGACTACTTGATGAAGGCTAAACCTCAAAAGATTGCTATGGCTGTTACCCTTTTACTTGAGAAGAAACCTAGGAAGGATATGGAAGAAGAACCCGAGGAAGATTCTGAAGAGGAACCCATGGAAGAAGGTTATGAGCAAAGGAAACTTGAGGATAAGCTGTGGGCACGAGACCTTAAACCCACGACCTCAGGTGATAGTGTTTGTAGTCTGGCAGGTACTAAGCCGGAAATAGCATCTCCTCTTCCTCACATACGTTCGGAGGAAGCTTTTCAAGCCATTTGCACTTGGAGCCCATGATTATCCATAGGACGTACCGTATCTATTATCGTACTTTCATTATTGTGACTTGATTTTTAGTTTGTTTTATGACAATTGATACTTTAGGAATTCTTTACTAAATTATATGAAATAAATTCATTATCTATTTGACATGTGTTGTGCATATTCATTATTCTATTGTTAATCGTTGCCCTTTTGTACAAGTATATTGTGTTACGAGGACTTGGAGGATAGTTATGTGAGTGAATGAACACTTTTACGATTATGGCGGCCGACGTAATTGAAGAAGGTGTTCCGACACATGCATGTCAATCTAACTGAGTTTGAGTATACAATGTGCTACATGTAAAGGAGTTCAAAGGATGAGTTGTGTTCAAATGCTTTCTTATGACCTTTGATGTTTGTGAATTGTTGTTCTTACATACATGAAATGTTTACTATCCGATATCTAAATTGTGCATACTCAAACCCTATCTTTATCCATCAATTGTGCTAATCCGTGGTATGTTCCTATTGTAGAAAATGCCACCTAGACTCTCTGTCCGAAACGCCAACAGAGGAAATAGAAGAGGCGGCCGAATCGGGGGCCGAAATGGTAGAGGTGGCGACCGAACTGGTGGCCGTACTGGTGGAAATGAGGGCGAAACACCCAATGTGGCTGCAATCATTGCAAAACAGTTGCAGGCGTTGTTGCCCGATATTGTTAATCAGGTGACACAGTGTATACTACAGGGTGCTGGAGAAGAGGCTGGAGGTGATGAGGAAGAGGTAAATGCTAATAATGGTAATGGTGGTGCTAATGGGGCTGGTACTGGAGCAACTGTGGTAGGGTGCACTTATAAGTAGTTCACGGCATGTAAGCCACGAGACTATGATGGAAAAGGGGGAGCAGTAGCTTGTTCTAGGTGGATAGAGAAAATGGAATCGGTAATGGACATTAGTAACTACGACGAGGAACAAAAGGTAAAATATGCGTCGAGTATGCTACTAGGAAAAGCGTTGACCTGGTGGAATACGTAGGTTCAGGCCAGAGGTAGGGTTGCTGCTATGGGTATGACGTGTGAGGAATTTAAGGCATTGTTGGGAGAAGAGTATTGTTCTGCTAATGAGAAGAACAAACTAGAGAAGGAGTTTTTGGATCATAAGATGGTGGGGTTCAATCATGCGGCCTACACTGATCATTTTCATGAGTTGGCTAAATTGATTCCGCACATGGTAACACCGGAGTCTAGGAGAATTATGTGACACCCCAAATTCGGTAATCGTAGTTATCGGAAGCATTAGAGTAAGCGGGGATGTTAATGTCAACATTGGACATCCATGCATCAGAGCGTATGATTATTGCTGAACAGTAGCTAAGATGTCATTCTATTTCGTCGTGGGTCTCTTAGTTCCATAATGCATGCAGTCCACTTGAGCAACTAATTCCCTGAAAAACATAGTAAAAGTTAACAAAATTGTGGAGTGAATTCACAGGTTTTATGTTTAGTTGTTAAACCAGTTTTGTTTGTAAATCGTTGACCTCCAGTCAAAATTGTAATTGTTTCGTAATTTAAGTAAGTTATTTGTATGTTGTTGACTTCAGTCAAAGTGTTTCGTTGAAAACGCATTTTCAAATTAAGTTTGTATCGTTCACAAGTATTGTTTCGTTGGGGGCTTCCTAAAAGTATCGTTAATCGTTGGGGGGTTTCCCAATAGTATAGTAATCGTAGGAAATACCCTTTCCTATAAATCGTTGTCGTAATCGTGGGAAGAACAATGACGGAATCCCTCGAAGGTTAGCTAGACCTACGAGTAATGGCACTATCTAATTCCATAACCAATAGTATAAGGTTCGTTGTCTAACTCTTCCTAGAACTCAAGATATAGCCATTTTACTAAACTGTATTTTTGAAGATAGATTATGCATGTTTATGTTTAAGCTTGAAAAACGATTTTTAGCAAAGATTTTGGGACATATTCAAGTTAGATGAACAATATAACATGTAAATAAACATAGATGAAAGTTTAGTTTGTGTTCTTACAAATTAATTGATGAGGAGAAGGAAGTGATGATCTTGAGCTTGTTATTATTACAAATAGTTAAGAATTTTCGTTGGTGGTTGATGGTGGTTTATGGTGGTGGTTGTGGTGGTGTTATGGTGGTTAGTGGTGGTGGTAGAGAGGTTTTGTGACTGATTTCCTTTCAGTTTTTGAGAGCAAAGAGAGAGAGTTTGATAATGAGAAAGAGATTGAAGTGCAAAAGTGAAAGAGTGCATGAGGGATGAGTGGGTGTAAGAAGAAAATGTAATCATCTAAATTTGCATGGTCTTTGGTTGGTTTAGGTGGGTGGTGGCCGGCCCCCACATGGACCCCCACCTAAGTTTGTGTATTTTAATTCTC
The DNA here is from genome assembly GCA_949592205.1 of Helichrysum umbraculigerum. Taxonomy (NCBI): domain Eukaryota; kingdom Viridiplantae; phylum Streptophyta; class Magnoliopsida; order Asterales; family Asteraceae; genus Helichrysum; species Helichrysum umbraculigerum. The sequence goes on from CATIUR010000003.1 coordinate 64,012,191, forward strand.
GTTTCCAGACTGTGTTGCGTTCAGTGTTCATTTATTCGTTATTTGTTTTAAAACGTTAAATCGCGTAACGTTATTTTGAGTCGTTTTAATTAACGATAAATTTTGGGTAATTTTTCATTAAAGTATTGTTAAAATATCTTATTTTAAGTTGTCAAAATATTTATTGACTTGCGTTTGGTTGCCGAATGCAATTTGCGCGTTTTCGTTGAGTACGGTGTGTTTTATACGATACGAAATACGTTTTAAATATTATCAACATAATATTTAGTAAATAATAATGTTATTAAATAATTTCATATTATTTAATAATTTAGTTCACCAACGTCCGTATTTTTGTCGGGTTCGTTCCGAATGTTTTGTACGCAATTATCACTAATTACGAAATAAGTAAAACTATGCGTATTAAATTTTTGACGGGTGTCACATTCTCCCCCTGTTAGAGAAATCTCGTCCTGAGATTTTAATCCATGTCGGAACGTTAGACGCGTGTGTTTCCGAGAAGTTGTGTTGTCACCATAGTAGCTTTAGGTTGTTGTAAATGTTCTAACGGCTTAAGTATACTCGTCGTATAGTTCAATAAGTTATATGTTCAACAGCAGTCCAGGTTCACTAAGCGCTAAATTCAAGACGTTCGAATAATGTAACGTTAAAGAGTAGTAGGAGTTTACTAAGATGTATCGATGTTGACGTAGGGATCCGGTTGTGTACCCTTTGATTTAAGAATGTTCGTGCGTCCAGGAGCTGTTGGAACGTTAACGTTACAGTTGTTGTTTAAAATGAACAAACAGTTGGCAATTCAAAACGGTTAAATTGTTGTTCATATCGTGGTGAAATCATGACAGGGTAGTTGTTTAAAACAGTTGATAAACTTACTTGTAAATATTTTGTTAATATAAACAAGTTATGTATAAATCGTTGACATTCAGTCAAAATAGTGATTCAATTCGTGATCAAGTAATAAGTTTATGTTGTGTATAAATCGTTTGGAAAACTTCCCGATAAGTAGTTTGTTAGGAATCCTTTGCCAGAAGTCTAATATATCATTTGTAGATGACCCGCAGGTGATCTAAAGTAATCTTTCATTGTAATACATCAATTCGTATATGTTTTAGAAAATCATTTCAGTATAGTTGTTTGTTGAAATAAACGTTTCAATATATAATTCGAAGGACAACAGTCCTTTCAGTATCGACCTAATACCTTTTGGGATTGGTAGTTTTGATGTTATTGTGGGTATGGATTGGATGTCAAAATATAGAGCAAAATTGTGTATTTCGAAAAAAGTGGTCCGTATACCTTTGACTGATGGCAATGTTTTGGAAGTCTGTGGTGAACAACCGGAGGCAAAAGGTGTGAAACTTATGAGTGTGAATTCCGAGGAAACAAAACTTGAAAATATTCTTATTGTTCGGGACTTTTCTAATGTTTTTCCGGATGAATTGCCGGGATTACCTCCTTCTCGATCTGTTGAGTTTCGTATCGATCTTATTCCCAGAGCGACCCCAGTTGCTAAAGCTCCGTATCGTTTGGCTCCTTCTGAAATGCAAGAATTGTCCACTCAACTTCAGGAGCTCCAAGACAAGGGTTTTATTCGACCTAGTCACTCTCCTTGGGGAGCGCCTGTTCTGTTCGTTAAAAAGAAAGATGGTTCATTTCGTATGTGTATTGACTATCATTAACTTAATAAGCTTACGGTCAATAATCGCTATCCTCTTCCAAGGATAGATGATTTATTTGATCAACTTCAAGGTGCTCAGTAGTTTTCAAAAATTGATCTTCGTTCTGGTTATCATCAGTTGAGAGTACATGAGTCGGATATACCAAAGACTGCATTCAGGACTCGCTATGGGCACTTCGAATTTCTCATTATGCCTTCCGGTCTTACTAATGCTCCTGCGGTATTCATGGATCTAATGAATCGTGTTTGTAAGCCGTATCTTGATAAATTCGTTATCGTTTTTATTGATGATATTCTGATCTATTCGAAAAGTAAGGAGGAACATAAACTACATCTGAAACTTATCTTTGAACTTCTCTTGAAAGAACAGCTTTACGCAAAGTTTTCGAAATGTGAGTTCTGGTTACTTGAGGTTCACTTTCTTGGTCATGTGGTAAACGAGGCGGGTATTCATGTGGATCCAGGTAAAATCGAGGCAGTAAAAGCCTGGAGGACGACACAAACACCTTCTGAGATTCGTCAGTTTTTGGGTTTAGCTGGATATTATCGGCGTTTTATTAAAAAATTTTCTAAGATTGCTCAGCCGCTTACATTGTTGACACAAAAGGAAAGGAAATTTGTCTGGGGAGAGAAACAGGAGGAAACATTTCAAACTCTGAAGAATGCTTTGTGTGATGCACCGATTTTGGCATTACCTGATGGCTCGGATGATTTTGTGGTCTATTGTGACGCGTCTAACCAAGGGTTAGGATGTGTTTTGATGCAGCGAGGGAAAGTGATAGCTTATGCTTCTCGAAAACTTAAAGTGCACAAGAAAAACTACACTACTCACGATTTGGAATTGGGTGCGGTGGTCTTTGCACTCAAGTGTTGGAGGCATTATCTGTATGGGACAAAGAGTGTGATATATACTGATCATAAGAGCTTGCAACATATCTTTGATCAAAAGGAGTTGATTATGAGACAGAGGAGGTGGTTGGAGTTGTTTAGTGATTATGATTGTGAAATTCGCTACCACCCGGGAAAGGCGAATGTGGTGGCTGATGCTTTGAGTAGGAAGGAAATAGTTAACCCAAGAAGGGTGAGAGCAATGGCTATGACTATTCACTCGGGTATCAAGGAAAAGTTGATTGAGGCTCAGTTGGAAGCACTACAGGAGGCTAATGTTAAAGAAGAGTCATTACATGGGATGGACGGACAGTTGGAACTTAAGGAGGACGGGTTATATTACTTCATTGAAAGACTGTGGATTCCGTTGCTAGGTGGGTTGAGGACGCTGGTGATGGATGAAGTACATTAGTCTAAATATTCGATTCATCCGGGGACAGATAAAATGTACCATGATGTGAAGGATTTGTATTGGTGGCCGGGCATGAAGAAAGATATTGCACTATATGTTAGTCAATGTATGACTTATTTGAAAGTTAAGGCTGAACATCAAAGACCTTCGGGGTTACTGCAGTAACCAGAGATTCCCGAGTGGAAGTGGGAGAACATAGCTATGGATTTTATCACTAAGCTGCCCAGAACCAGCAGTGGGCATGATTCAATCTGGGTCATCGTGGATAGGATGACTAAGTTTGCACATTTCTTAGCTATCCGCGAGGATTATAAAATGGAGAAACTGGCGAGGTTGTACATAAATGAGGTTGTAGCGAGGCATGGAGTGCATGTGTCGATTATTTCAGATCGTGACGGTCGCTTTACTTCTCGGTTTTGGCAAACACCGCCGAAGGCATTAGGGACGAGATTGGATATGAGTACGGCTTACCATCCCCAAACTGATGGGCAAAGTGAGCGTACTATCCAGACGTTGGAGGATATGTTGAGGGCTTGTGTTATCGACTTTGGAGGAAACTGGGATACTCATTTACCATTGGTGGAATTTTCATATAATAACAGCTACCATTCGAGTATTCAGTGTGCACCATTTGAAGCACTCTATGGGCGGAAGTGTCGTTCGCCTATAATGTGGGCTGAGGTAGGAGAAAGTCAGTTGGTTGGGCCAGAAATAGTCCAAGAGACTACTGATAAGATCGTACAAATCAAGGAGAGATTGAAAGTGGCTCGTGATAGGCAAAAGAGTTATGCTGATAAACGTCGTAAGCCATTGGAATTTGCGGTTGGTGATCACGTGTTGTTAAAGGTGTCACCGTGGAAGGGAGTTGTTCGTTTTGGTAAAAAGGGGAAGCTTGCACCAAGATTTGTTGGACCATTCGAGATTACCGAGCGTGTTGGTCCAGTTGCTTATAGATTGAAGTTACCCCAAGAGCTTGGTGGGGTTCACGATGTGTTTCATGTGGTTGAAATCATGGATCGTGAGGTTAAAAAGCTTAAACGTAGTAAGATTCCGATTGTTAAGGTTCGTTGGAACGCGAAGAGAGGTCCTGGGTTCACTTGGGAGCGCGAGGACCAAATGAAATTAAAGTATCCGCATCTCTTCGGTGATCATGTCGGCAGTACTAGCTCTAGTTGAATTTCGGGACGAAATTCCTTCAACTGGGGGATACTGTGACATCCGTCACTAAATGCTTCACTTTTAGGTTCGCTTCCAAATTTCATTTCTATTCGTATTCGTGGACAAACAATTCGTAACTTAAACTATATGACTTAATTTTCGTATAGTGTCCAAGTAATTCGATTATTTCTTGAACAAGAATATAAAAGATTTATTAATAACTTAAACATAGTACAAAGCATTTATTACAAAAGTAGGGTTATGAGTTTTCCCGATGCGATTTACCCTGTATTGCGATGCGATTTGTACTTACTTTGGCGACGCGATTCACCTGAAAACGCGACGCGATTTATTGAAGGTCGCAACGCGACCTCGTGTCGGTAAGACCTGGTATATAAACGTATTATTAAAACCCTAACTCGTATTTTGCAAACCACAACCGATTTTGGACGAACTCAGACGACTTGTTCTTCACATTTTCGATTCCCAAAGTCTAGGAACTCAAACATTTGATATCTAATCCATTTTGTCGGTCAAGAACTCGCATAAATGTGTATTTCGGTAAGATTCGTGTTCCAAACTCTTATATCCTTCGGATTCATATTGCATTGAGTGATTAGATCCTCATAAAGATGTTGTTTTCACAGATTCTACGGAAGATGATCGTGCGGTTAATCGTTAGTTGGTATATTTCTATCCGATCTCATTCGTATTATTGTATTTCGATTGTTTCATTCATATTCGGTTTTATTTTCGGTTCAATTCCATTGTATTCCGGGTCGTGATATCGTTAGGATGCTATTAAAATCAGTATATAAGTTGGTAGAAATGAGATATATGATTATGTTGCGGTTTGGGTTGTGTGGACGAGCGATTAGGGTTGATTACTCATGAACCCTAATCTGATCAGATTCTATTTTCGGTTTGGGAAGCTTGTAACTTGGTCATTTCACGATGGTTTTTGATGAAACAGGAGTCTAAACTTAAGTATTAAAAGTCTATTTTCAAATGGCGTTGGTTTCGTGTCCAAATGTTTAGTATGAGTTAAAACAATTTTACAAGATCGAGTGTCATTTCTGAGTTTTTCGGTTCCTGATTTCGGTTAAGTTGTCGATTTTTGAAAAGTAGGTTAAACTAATAATCAGGTCTTGGAATTTTTACTGGAAAAACTTTATGATGTTAACTAATTTCTGTAAAACTATTGTAAACGTTGTGAGTTTCTAAGTATTTTAAATAAATTATAACTTTTGTGAAGTCAGAAAGTGTTGTTGGTTTAGAGCAGTTCACTTGGGTGAATTTTTAAATATAGTAAATCAATGTAATCAAATTTGGAAAAATTACAGAATCTTCTTAACACATTGAAATGTCACTGGTTAAATTTGTGGAGTCAAATGAATTAGTTAAGTTATGTTTTAAGATGGGTTAAATGGTACTAAATTCGGGACAGAATCTGAGTTTTTCATTTAGGTTGGTTCTTGTGATGATACACTAGTTTGAGTTGTGAGGAAACTTAGTGAAGGTGTTTTGGACTTGGGATACAATGGAATGACCTAGTTATGTCTAGGTTATGACCCATATGCATTATATGATTATTATAGATTGTGAGATTGTTTGGTGGATACACTTAAGGGCGACACTTACTTTATTATTTAAGGTGAGTTTTCGTGACCCCGTTTTCATTTACATATTTTCAAATTGGGGGAAAAGTATGCTCACATGTTTTATCAATTGTTTTCATGCTATGATTACATTCATTTTTATTTTGGACATATGCTTGAAATGTGTGACACTATGTGACTTATGTGCTTTCGGGTTGTTGCTTACATTCGGTTTTACTTCTTTGCGGAGTAATTACCGTGCATTGAGACTTTTTGCTTACAGTCGGCTATACTTTCTTGTGGAGTATTTGCCGTGCATTGAGACTTGTTGCTTACAGTCGGCTTTACTTCCTTGTGGGGTAATTGCCGTGCATTGAGATATGTTGGCTGCATTATTTCACATTTGTGTACATTTCTATTGCATTGTCCTACACAGTTTATTATCACTTCAAACTTATTTTCTGGTGTTTGGTTCTCAAACCTACGAAACTCACCAACATTATTGTTGACGTTTTTGAGCATAACTTTTCAGTTAACACTAGTGGTTTGAAGATTGAGGACAAGAAAGCTTAGTGGACCATTAGGTTGCCTTTAAGCTAAACTTGAAACAGTTGGAGTGAGGTGGTACTATTAGCGTTTAAATAATATGGGAAAGGCGTGGTATGCCTTAACTTTGATATTGTGGGATTAATATTTGTTATTTGGATTCATTTTTGATATGTACGCGTAGCGTGAACCACTATTCATGTTACAAGTATCATAACACATTGGAGTTTTATTTTCATATAGATTTCTTTATAATAATGTGTTGTGATCCTATCGTTGTTGTATCCCGTTGTTTCCGCTTTAGACAGGGTGTGACACCTTCGTTATGTATATACATGGCTACTTCATTACTTTAAAAAAAAATCACAACTTCTCTCATTTTTTTCTACTTACATCACATTAAAAATTTTTATCAGCGGCTCTATGTACACATATGATGTGGCTGAATGTTCATCATATGTGGTATACTAAACAAACTAAAGGTTTTTAACAGTTGAAATTTATCATATGCGACTAATCAAAATTAATAATATTTATTTATGCTATATATTTTGGCATTGAATAAATTCGAATTTGGTCAAAATCTCCACAGTGTGTATGGTAATGAGAAGATATGCTTATTTTTGAAAAAAATTCCGTGTCTATTAAATTTATGGTAAGTCATTAATGTGTCATCAATATACACGATTTTTTTAATAACCCAATAAAATCTCACTTCTTAAAATTCGAAATTTCACACTAATTTTCCCTCCCAAATTAGTGAAAATCAGCCTATAAATATAAGGTCTAACCTATATTAGAACACTCCATTTATACAGATCCTACAACAACTCACACACAAACTATTCTAAATCCGGGTTTTTGTGAAAAACTTTAGTTCTATCACATGGCATCTGATGAAGGTTTCACACCTTTAAATATGATAAAGGCCTACAAAGATGGCATGAAAGTACGCGTCCAGGTTTTCCTATTTGTGGCAGCAGCGCTATATGAACAACCCATCTCAAGTGGCATCCGTTGATATGATCCGACTGGATCAAGAGGTATGTATCAGCATCTTTACAGTTTTGTTTACCACAGACTTTAAATACATTAAAACAAATTAATAGAAATCAAGAGTTGACAGTTTATTGCGTCTATAATAACCTTAAACTTTGAAACGACATGTTAATTCATTAAATGCCAAGCAGAAACGATTATTGTTTCATTGCATAGTTATATGTTTTGTGATTGCATTTGTGTTCTGAAATTTTATTGTCTTACATCATTATTAATGGTATTCTCTTTGTTAAATCTTGAGTACTCTATAATTCAGACAACTTGGATTATAGCATATATGATTGTCTTGGTATTGTGCATTGCAATTCCTGACTTGCAAACACCATAATACCATGAAACTTGGAAATACCATATTATATCATTGCATTCCAATCAGAAACTACTGTTCATTCACTGCATAGTTGTTCATTTAAATGTTGTTCACCTGCTTGCATATATTCTCTAAGTAAATGTATTACAGAATGTGATTCAGACCTGGTATCCTTTACCATTGCAACTGACTCTTGAAATGCAATTGGCTTAATATATAGCCACTTACATATGCTTTTCTCCACCCTGTAAACATTTGACACTTTGCAGATACATTCTATCCTTTGTGATTGCTACTGTGTCGTGAATTTTTTTTTTTGTGGAAAATAAAATTTGGTGTCCTTTGTTTTTAATCCTTTGTACCGATATGATTTGAAGCTATATATATTTACATACACCATACTATATTACTCTATTAGGTGAGACTCAGCTAATAGTTGTTCATATGAGTGTAACATGGAGTAATGAATGACTTATATGCTTCGAATCCAAATTTATTCACTTACATCACTAACAAAACGATGTTTTATTGCGACTCTAGGAAACTCATTTGGTAGTTATTCATTCAATAGTTGTTCTTATAACTATATAGGGATTTAAAAACGCTTTACTGATCCATTTTGTGTTTAACTTGATGTAACTGGATGTATGCATTTGCAGGTCAACAAGATTATTGCTTCCGTTAGGCCATTCATGTACTCAGATTTTGAAGAAACGTTACGAGAGGGCAACTTTGTGGACATCACCAACTTTGGAGTTGATCCATACAAAGGGAATTATCGCCTGATTGACCATGAGGCAAAGTTAGTACTCTTCTGGACATCTAAAGTACGGAGATGTCCATCATTTGAGATAGCGGGAGATCCTTACAACTTTGTTAGGTTTGATGATATCTTGAAGTGGAATGTTACCATGATATTTGGTTTTGGTAAGAAACATTACTCAATCATTGGGTCTTTTCATTCTATAAACACAAAAAAGGTACTCAATGCAATAACAGAAATTCCTATGTAATAAAATTTTTGATTGCAGATGTTGTTGGTCTAGTTGTGTCATCGGAACCCATGAACATCGGATGTGAGAACGGAATCGAAAAAAAAAACAAGGAGTTCTATCTATAGGACATTAAGTACAGCTTTCATTAAATCGTTTTTCATATGCTTTGTTAAATTTTATTAGTTCTTACCACTAGGTTAATTTATGTTATTCCTTCCTCATGTATACATCATTTTCTTACCATGTGTCTCACATCGGGGAGCAGATATATTGCAATGTTTGGGGAGAGCACGCTGAATCTTTAGAAGGTTTTATTGATCGTAACAAGCACACCTCCGAGCATGTCATCATATGGTTACAGAATGCCCGGTTAAAAGATTGGCATAGTAAGTGTCCCTATGAACGACTTTTAACATGAATAGCATATTCAATATTCTTCCGTTTTTAATTTAATACTTTTTATTTCTGAGCCCCTGCCCCAAGTAGGCAACCATTTTAGTGGTGCGCGCTTGTACATCAACTCAGATGTGTTGCCAATTGTGGAATTCAGAAAAGAGTATGGCTGCAACTTTTGAAATAATTGTTTCCCTAAGACAAATATTTGATTTATACTAACAACATGGCTGCTTAATACAGAATCCTAAACAGAGATGATGTAAATGTCCCACCAACCCAGCTGTCTCTCTTAGCTCACGATACCGTCATCAAGTCTGTGGTTGATGACTATACCAAAGATCCATTTAAGACTGTGGACGAAGTCCGATCAACACAAGTTGTATGTCACGGAATAATATATCAACATACCTGATTATACTGTTTTCAAGTAACTTTATTGCTTTCAGTATCCATCCATTAATCATTCCGTATTAACGCTTATTTCAAGAATCATACTGCGTGGTCAAAGTTACTGTCACTAAATTCTTGCTTGACGAAGGTTGGTTTGGTATTCCTGTAACTCATGCAACAAGAAGGCTACTCGTGCCACCGTCGATTCCGCTGACGCAAGACTTTTTTATTGTAAAGTGTGCGGCCGTGTTAAAGACGTTACCGCCAAGTAAGCGATTCTACAAACCTTAACGGTAAACGCTTCTCGAAAAAAATCCCTCACCTTCAATTGTATTTATTTTACAGGCTCCGGACTACATTGAGAGGTCAAGATGTGACCGGTTCCATCTCATTGGTGTTCTTTGACGGTAAGTTATCGAAGTTGCTCAATCGGAGTATTTCATGGTTGAAACGAAAAATTGAGATGGTACATTTAGTTTGGTTACAGTCAAAATACATTTCTATGAATGAGTCATTTTTGCAGATCTTTACTTATACGTTACCAATATTCTTTTGACAGATTGATGACCCGAAGGTTATACCATATGAATTTAATGCCATCGTGGAAAAGGAAGCTTTTTTCAAAATTCATGTTGGGGATGTCAACCTCAACCATGGATACCCTGGATACACTGTTAGTCGTGGAACCACTGATCCAGACGTCATTGCTGCAGTGCCTAAGAAGGCTGCTGATGATAAAAAAGAACCTGCTGTTGTCGAGTCATGAATGGTAATAACACCATTCACAAATATGATTCTACTTGACAACCTTTATTTGTCTTTTTTATTTTTCATTAGATCCATTCCCTTGATGATGATCATCTTTTCTCACCCGAAGCTGGTCAAGTCATCTCACCAGTACCATTCTCCTTGAAAAGGAAGAGTGAGTCTCCATCTAATGAACCTCCCAGCGTTGGAGCCACCTCCATAACTGGAAAGAGATTGGAGAGGATGAAGATATCAAAAATGGATGACATATGACTCATGGCAGATTTACTGTTCTTTTGATCCTCCCAACTTAGTCCGAACATTTATTTTGTTATGTCTAATTTTGATGTTTTCCCTGTTTAAGACTATGTCGTTATGTCTACTTTTATTGTTTTCCCTGTTTAAGACTATGTCGTTACTTTTATTTTCACAATTATCTATAGCTATGCAATTTAATTTGATGACCTGAAGTTACTGCATACTTATTCGTTTAAATGTTGTTCGTTTGATTGGAAACACCATCTTAATTCATTGAATTCCAAGCGGAAACGCATATTGATTCATTGCTAGTTTTTTTTTAAATGTTATTCTTTTAATTGATATATTTTTTGCATAGTTTTTTTTAAATGTTATTCTTTTAATTGATATATATATTTTTTTAGAAATATATTATGGAATGTGTTTCGGTAATGCTATCTTTTGTTTTTGCAATTGAGGGTGAAATGCAGTTACTTTATATAAAACCAGTTGCATATGCTTTCACTTATTTTGTAATCTTAAAATACTTTGCAGAAAAATTATAAGCATTTTTACCATATGTGTTTCAGCCTTTCAACTACAGTAATCGATGTCGTCTCTCCATGGCCCTTTACCGTGATGTCACGGTGTGATGGGACCGAAATACATTCATTAAATTCCTTTGGCAGCTGCAACCCTAAACAAACCTGTCATAGGCACCTTGAAAACACTTATAACACAAGTAAAAGCTAAAAATACATTCGTTAGATACTTATTTACATTTTTTAGAGAATGATAAACTGTTCAACGACTCTTTCTCAACTAAAAACAGGCTAACAAACTGATGTTTACACATATTAACTTACGTATTTTGGAACTCCCCAATCCACAATTGGTACTAAAAATTCAGTTGTCATTCTTGGTCTAACCTGCCTCTGCATCAACACAATATTTCAAAACCCGGGAAACATAATCATTCTTTAACAAACAACATTTAATTTAATGACGATCCTTCCTTGAGCTACGGTCTCCTTCTCATATTACTGTGTATACATTTAATCGTTTTATTCAATCCTTCATATTTGATCGTTTTATGGTATATATGTGTAAAACATTCCATGTTTCTCAACACTGACCTAACGTAGTATATATTATACTCTTCAAACACAAACATATCTTTCCATCAATAAACAACAACAGAATTCTATTATACATCTCTATATTTAGATTGAATATACGTCTTGATGATCATAATGATAATGATTGCTTAATGATCAATATGAAAACAACTTTCCTTTTAACGATATCTCTTCACAGATACACTTCTTCAACTTTCAATGGAACTTCAAGATGTAGAACTCCAAGTCAAACTTGTCGATCTTTTGAACCCTTGAATAGTATGACCTCTTTGTATTACATGCAAACAGTAAACATCCCTAGGATTCAACGTTACTGGATTCTTCTTTATGTTATTTGAGCCGTATAATATACAAGTTGATAGATGGGCCATTTATTGAGCATTCATTTTTAAAACTACAAGCTGGCCTTTTAATTTAGCCCGTTGGGCCTCTTGTCCAGCACACATTTCTTGGTCCATGATAATAGCTTATAATTTGCGTCAGTTTTTTTTTTTTTTTTTTTTTATAACTGATTAGATGATTATCTCCTTTCCATTTTTAAATTGAATCCTCATTTAATTCCTTTTTATTGGTTTTTTGAATTTCAAAAAAACAACTTTCACTCTACACATATCAATTTCAAATTTCGCCTGAATACTTATCTTACCCTATTGGTTTGTAATCTTTCTCAACAATGTCTCAGAACAAACAAACATCTAATCGCGTCAGAAAGCGTAAGTCAATTTACGACGTTCACAAAGAAAACTTAAACGACACAGCTTGCTGTCATACAACTGTTAATCTCCAACGAAGACCATATGGTGAGTATTATGTATATATTATTAGTATACATTCCTTCTCCACCAAAGTGCATTGGACCATTACTTGAATAACTTTTCTTCTATCTTTAACATATTATACTATATATGTTCTAAGATGTCTTATATATAAGTTTTTATGTATGAAGTGCATTTGAATTTACACTTCTAATGATTTCTATACACTTTTCAGTAAATTCAACTTCACCGCCGACTCATAACTCAATGAGTGAAAATACTATAGCTTTTGAGACTAACTCTACAGCTCAAATGGCAATGTCTCCTCTAGCGACTCCCTCTGAAACACCAGATTCTTGCTACAGTTCAAAGTCGCATCCCTATTATTTGGGTATATTGTCAAACAGCAAACTATTTAATAACTATTTTGGATTAAGAGGTCTGTACTATGTCTACTAACATATTAATCATTTCGGTTCATTTTCAATAGCTACGAACACATCCTCTCCGCGTACGCTCATGCCATCTCAAAGAACACCGCTATCATGTATTACTTATAATGTTATGAAAACTGCCTATTCCATTTTCAAATTCATATTTTAGTCTATGTAGATTTCTTATGTTCATGCAATATATCTCGCAGGTCTATCGGGTGCACTGGTAAGAAAATCATTGACACAATCGAATAGTAAACTGTCGCCAACGCCTCCCGTCAACAAACCAGTACATGTTTCAGTAAATTGTCAACGTAGTTGTTCCAGTTTGGTTTCTAATGTAGCTGATAATAATCCTATATCAGGTATTTAGTTTTCCAACTCCTTTCTAATTTACATTGCAGATATGTTAATTTTGTTACCATCTAATATACGCATTCACTTATCTACCAACTATCGTACTGAGTAGACATTCTTTCAAATAACCATAATACATTATAAACCTTTATATGTCACACTATGATCACAGCATGCCATGTATGTCATTACATTATAAACCTTTATATGTAGTAAGCTCTTTTATACACTTACTGTCCAATCTATGATGATGTAATTGAGCCTGTGCCTTCACTTCAAAAATGCATTTCTATATGTAGACTGTTACAGATTATATATTGTGTGCATACTGAAAATAATAAAGCTACAAGTTCAAAGAAATCAATTAAAACTGTACAACAAGATGTTGCTTCGCGCCCAACCACCAGGAAGTCAAAGTACAACGTCTCACCAGAATGCGTTATATCTGTTGATTCATCTTCACCAATCACATCAATTTTATATCATAAAGGTATTCTGTACAACTAAACCATTTCTACATTGATTTAATGATACTGTTATTGATCATGGTCTGTATGTCAGCATACAAATTTTGGATTATCGTTTCTCTGTTAAACATTGAATCCATAGGTGTGCATCCATGCTTCACAACTGACACACCACAGAACAAACACAAAGCGGTCACTGGTCGACATATGTACAGTCTCGCAAGAATTTTCACAAAATTATGCACGATGGTTAACTCAACATTTTCACCTAACGGGTGATCTTAAAAAAGCAATCTACTCAGGACAAACAGAAACCGAAATTCAACCACTCGTCTGTCAAATAACGTTACAATTCTATGAAGTATTTCGCATAAAATATGTTGTCTCAAAGGCTGATGTATTTCACATTGTATACGGAACATGGACTTCGGTTGCTGAACGCTGCATTATGTGGGTTGGTGGATTCCGTCCATATGATATAATTAAGGTATAACGATTAATTATCTTCGTTACTGTTTTACACTAATACTTCATTTTGTTAAAACATTAACTTTCCTTGAATCTAAATTTAAAGTAAACAAACTTTTATTAGTGTTGTTAGATATTATAATATTGGTTATTTCTAATTTCAATGATGTCTTTCAATAACCATACTCATCACATTCCCTATTTATCTTTCTTGTGTATTGGAATTATTTAATTGAAAAACAAGTGGAGACTTCTACTGAGCAACAAAGGAAAACACAATGTTTGCTAAATAAGATCAAAAGTCATGAGAAAGTCTTAAGTGAGGGAATGACAAGATTGCAAGAGTCTATTTCAAATACAATTATTTGGGATACTGTGACATCTTCTTCAACATCACCAAAAATGTCCACATACATGTCTCAGATGTCCAAGGCAATGGGTAATTTAGGAGCTGTGGAAGATTACTTACATCAGGTATTCTATTTCTTACTCAAATTTACTACCACATTATCGTATTAAGCATCTACTAAATTTACTTTTCATGCTTTTTTTGTGCAATTAGTAAATTACCAATTAAAATCTCATGATAATTTGTTGTGTGCTACTCTATGTGAATTTGTTTACCCTCAACAAATTCAAAACACATGTTTGCGCTCAACCAATTCAAACAAATTGAACTCATATATATACAGTCTTTCTACTAGAAACTAACTTTTTTGACTCCCATTTCCGTAGGCTGATTCACTTCGAGAGAGTACTTTAGTCCAGCTTCATGAGATATTGACAACACGACAATCCGCGTTAGCATGGCTGGCTATATCAGACTACTATGCACTTCTAAATGCTCTAAGTATTTTATGGGTTGCAAGGCCTAGAGAGTCTCGACCAACATGATTGATGCACGTTCTCATTCGTATTAGATTTTTTAAAATTTATAACAGACAAAAACAAATATTATATGTAATGGTAAACGATGCGTATTATTCATTTTTTCATCTGCGTACTTACATGCATAAAGTTTTAGTCGCTAGCATTACAACAACATTAACACAATCATAGCAAAACTATTGTTTGTAAACTAACAGTACTATGTAAAAAACACAATGATCTCGCCCACAATTTTACGGGTTATGATCTAGTTACGGTTATAGTTCTCATGAAATATAGAATAGGTTAGCTTCACTTTCTATGTATCAGAAGATTGGTAGAAATAAACCTGTACACTTTATAAAGTAAAATAAAAGAAAAAAAAAATCAAGTATACCAAAAGTTGCCTCTATTACTAACAAAATTTTCTTTCCGTTCAACTATTTCTTGTCTCGTGTAGAAAATAGTTCTTGTGCAGTAAACTCAACCGAATGCTGTAAGCGGTACCTATCTTCTTTGGAAGTTAAGAAATTTGATGCCACAGGCGAAAACGATGAAAAAGAGAACCACCCAAGCAACATGGGCCATTGCAACATACCGGAGAAAATCATATTCATATCCCAAGAAATCTTGAATGAATTTCTTCATCGGAATTGAACCAGCTCCAGGAACTTGCACCAGGTTTTCGTTTTGACCCACCTGAGATGTAATAAGCCCATTTAGCGTCCACGCCACCGGAGAACCCCAATAATACCACCGCCACCATATCGGTATTTGCTGCACATATCACTTAATTTGTGATGGAGGCCCAAGTGTGGAAGACCAAGCTCTAATGTATTTGGAAGCCCAAGATTGTGTGACGAAAAGGGCTGCACGGAAAGGGGCATAACTTGGGCTACAGGGGTCCGTTTCAGGCCCATGAGCAGGCGAATCGAAGCTCGGTTCGAGGCCCACCAAGCCGCTAACAGCCGGAGGCGGTTAGCCCAATGCTCGAAGCCCAAAAACGGCTCCGTTTGGAAGATATGGGCTTTTTAATAAATTTTCTGTTCGAATTAGACTTTTGTTTTGGGTTTGTGGTTTGGACCGTTATGTTTTATCGGCCCATTTAAATTTCTGCTTGTTTATAATGGTTGGTATGACATTGTTTTGGAGTTAGTTTTTCATTTATCAAAAATCAGATTTCACTCTCAATTTTGTGAATCAAAGTACCCATTCACGGCATTCTTTGTGAATCAACGTGATTCGGAAGAAATTATTCCTGGTATTCACAGAAATCAACAGGTTTAATTTGGTTATCCTTATTTCTCGCTACATCAGTTGGTATCAGAGCTAAATTTCCTGTTCGAGATGCCTCCAAGGAGACAAACTAGGCCACTCAATGATGTCTATGGGCAGGAGATTGAGGATCGTATCATGGTACGGATGGAAGAACGGTTGGGTCAGTTTGTGGATCAAATGACGGTCCAGATGGAGGGTTTGATGAATCGCCGGAGGCGTGAACGTACTCCTCCAGAAAATGAAGATGAAGGGTTTGAAGAAAATCCTTTTGCAGAAAGTGACGGTTCATCTTCCGAAGGGAATCCGGAAAGACACCCTAGGCAGAATCAAAGGGATGATAATAGACGTTGGGAATCTGGGTTGAGAACTAATATCCCTGAATTTGATGGGGATACTTTGAATCCAGAGGCGTTTATTGATTGGCTAGCTTCCGTTGAAGAAGTGTTCGAATTCAAGGATGTTCCTGAAAACAAACGTGTTTCATTGATCGCTACCAGATTGCGTGGTAGGGCATCTGCTTGGTGGCAGCAATTGAAACTGACACGAGCCAGACTTGGAAAACCAAAAGTCGTGACTTGGAGGAAGATGAAGAAGTGCATGCGGGATACATTTATTCCTCATAATTACCAACGTTTAATGTACCAACGGTTACAGAATCTGAAACAGGGACCCAAATCGCTTGATGATTACACAACTGAATTTTATCAGTTGATTGCACGTAATGATATTCAGGAAACGGATGAACAATTGGTTTCTCGTTACATTGGAGGGTTGAGGGTTCAGACCATGGATGCTGTTAACTTGTTTGATCCGTTGACAGTTTCTGAGGCATACCAACGAGCACTGACATTTGAGAAACAGAATCGCCGGGTGGGTAGTTCAACTTCTTCTACCGCGGTTGCCGGAGGTTCTGGTACGGGTAATGTGGCATCTCGTTTTGTGCCCAATCAGCCAAGAACAGGGGGTAGTAGTACTGGCACAACTTCTAGGGGTGTTGGCAGTAGTAATTTGAAATGTTTCAACTGTGGGGAAATTGGTCATCGGATAGCAGAATGCAAGAAAGCTGGTAAAAGGCATCTGTTTGTTGAACCTGATGGTTGGGACGGTGATAATGTTAATGATGAGCAGCAAGATGAAGATCCAGTGTATGATGACGAGCCTGAAGAAGAGTTAGTTACTGGTGATGTGGGTACTAGTTTGGTTGTAAGGCGCTCTTGCTTTACGCCAAAAGCTGTTGGTGACGATTGGCTCAAGCACAACATCTTTCAGTCCACCTGTACTGTTTTGGGTAAGGTTTGCACCTTTGTTATTGATTCTGGAAGTTGTGATAACTTAGTATCTGAAGAGAAGTTGTGATAACTTAGTATCTGAAGAGGCTGTTCAGAAGTTGGGTTTAAAAACAGAGAATCGTCCAAAACCTTACAAGCTGCAATGGTTTAAAAAGGGTGGTGAGGTAACGGTATCTAAACGATCTCTTGTTCAATTTTCTGTTGGCATGTATTATAAAGATGATGTTTGGTGTGATGTGGTTCCCATGGATGCCTGTCATTTGTTATTGGGTAGGCCTTGGGAATATGATCGTAGCATAACTCATAATGGGCGGTCTAATACTTATAGCTTTTTGTTTGATGGGGTGAAAATAACTTTGGTTCCTAATAAGCCTAAGGAATTGGTCACCAAACCCTCTGCTACTCTTTTGACTCTTACACAGTTTGAAAATGAATTGGAAGTGGCGGATGATGTGTTTGTATTGATAGGGAAGGAAGTAGCTGAAGATGTTGATATTCCTGATAAAATGATTCCTTTAATTGAGGAATTTGCAAATGTATTCCCTAATGAGTTACCTGATGGGTTGCCACCTTTGCGTGACATCCAACACCATATTGATTTAGAACCTGGTGCACAATTGCCAAACAGACCACATTACAGAATGAGTCCAGTAGAGCATGAGGAATTGCGGAGACAGGTTGAGGAGTTGATTTCAAAGGGTCATGTGCGTGAGAGCATGAGTCCTTGTGCTGTTCCTGCTTTATTAACTCCAAAGAAAGATGGTACATGGCGTATGTGTGTTGACAGTCGTGCCATAAATAAAATTACTGTGAGGTACAGGTTCCCTATTCCCCGACTTGATGACTTACTTGATCAAATCGGTGGTGCTACTATTTTTACAAAACTGGATTTGAAAAGTGGGTATTACCAGATTCGTCTTAGACCCGGAGATGAATGGAAAACAGCTTTCAAGACTCGTGAAGGGTTGTATGAATGGTTGGTGATGCCTTTTGGATTATCAAACGCTCCTAGTACATTTATGCGTGTGATGAACCAATTGCTAAGGCCCTTTATTGGCGAGTTTGTGGTTGTTTACTTTGATGATATTCTTATTTACAGTGCTTCTTTTGATGAGCATGTAAGTCATGTGCGGCAGGTGTTGACATTACTTCGCAGAGATAGTTTCTATGCTGCTGTGAAGAAGTGTGTGTTCATGACCCCTAAAGTCTTGTTTTTGGGGTATGTTGTTTCTGGTGATGGTATACAGGTGGATGAGTCTAAGGTAGGGGCTATACAGCAATGGCCAACCCCAACTACAATCACTGAAGTGCGTAGTTTCCATGGTCTTGCTTCATTTTATAGGCGTTTCATTCCTCACTTCAGTTCTATTATGGCACCAGTGACTGAATGTATGAAGGGGAAGACGTTTGTGTGGACTGATGAGGCAGAAATGGCTTTTCAGAAAATAAAGGAGAAGCTTACAACAACACCAATTCTGGTATTGCCTGATTTTTCTAAAGTTTTTGAACTTCATACTGATGCATCTAAGGTTGGAATAGGGGGTGTTCTCAGCCAAGGTGGACGACCTGTTGCTTATTTTAGTGAGAAGTTGACGGGACCAAAGCTTCGTTACAGCACCTATGATCTGGAGTTTTATGCTGTAGTTCAAGCTGTGAAGCATTGGCGCCATTATTTATTTCATAAAGAGTTTGTTTTGTTTACAGATCATGACTCTTTGAGACACATTCGTAGCCAAGATAAGGTGTCTCATAAGCATGCACGGTGGATGGCTTTCTTAGAGAACTTTACTTTTGTAGTGAAACACAAGTCGGGAATCACCAATCGTGTGGCGGATGCTTTGAGCAGGAGGAATAATCTGCTTGTGACTATGAGGGTTAGTGTGCCAGGGATGGATGTTCTGCAACAACAACTTTCTGTTGATCCCTATTTTTCTAAAGTGATTCAGGATGTGCAATCTGGGCAGAGATCAGATTTCCTGGTGCATGATGGTTTTCTTTTCAAGGGAAATCAGTTGTGTATTCCTGATTCCAGTCTTCGTTTGCAAATCATTAAGGAGTCACATGGTGAGGGGCATGTTGGACGTGATCGCACTTTACAGTTAGTGCAATCATCTTATTTTTGGCCTACTATGAGAAAAGAAGTGGATCGTTATGTTAAGCGATGTCGGATCTGTCAAGTGTCTAAAGGCACAGCTACTAATGCTGGGCTTTATATGCCTTTACCTGTTCCTTTACAGCCATGGGTGGATCTTAGCATGGATTTTGTGTTGGGATTGCCACGTACTCAAAGAGGTAATGATTCAATTTTTGTGGTTGTTGATCGTTTTTCTAAGATGGTGCACTTTATTCCTTGCAAAAAGACAACAGATGCAGTTAATGTGGCTCAGCTTTTCTTTCGTGATGTCTATCGTTTGCATGGTTTGCCATCTTCTATTGTATCTGATCGAGACACCAGGTTTTTGAGTCACTTTTGGCGTAGCTTGTGGAAGATGGTTAACACTCAGCTTAATTTCAGTAGTGCTTATCATCCTCAAACAGATGGGCAGACTGAAGTTGTTAATCGATCTCTTGGTAATCTGTTGCGGTGTTTGGTTGGTGACCATGTGAAATCTTGGGATCAGAAGCTCTGTCAGGCTGAGTTTGCCCATAATCATGCTGTGAATCGTAGTACCGGTTTTAGCCCATTTCAAGTGGTGTATTCTGCTCAGCCACGAGGACCACTTGATTTAATGTCATCTTCTATTTCCAATAATGTTCCAAAGAAAGTGCAGGATTTTGTTGAAGGGTTACATGGAATCCATCAAGCTGTTCGTGATAACTTGGCCAAATCTAATGCCAAGTATAAGCAAGATGCGGATCACAAACGCAGGCAGGTTGAGTTTGAGGAGGGAGACTTTGTCTGGGCAGTTTTAACTAAAGATCGTTTTTCAGTTGGTGATTATAACAAGTTGTCAGCCAAGAAGATTGGACCAGTGGAGATTCTGGAGAAGATCAGTTCTAATGCCTATCGTTTGAAGCTGCCGAGTCACATTCGTTGCTCTGATGTTTTCAATGTGAAGCATTTGTTGCCTTTTCATGGTGATTCTTCTGATGATGAACCAGCTGCAGATTCGAGGACGAATTTTGTCTACCCAGGGGGGAATGATGGAGGCCCAAGTGTGGAAGACCAAGCTCTAATGTATTTGGAAGCCCAAGATTGTGTGACGAAAAGGGCTGCACGGAAAGGGGCATAACTTGGGCTACAGGGGTCCGTTTCAGGCCCATGAGCAGGCGAATCGAAGCTCGGTTCGAGGCCCACCAAGCCGCTAACAGCCGGAGGCGGTTAGCCCAATGCTCGAAGCCCAAAAACGGCTCCGTTTGGAAGATATGGGCTTTTTAATAAATTTTCTGTTCGAATTAGACTTTTGTTTTGGGTTTGTGGTTTGGACCGTTATGTTTTATCGGCCCATTTAAATTTCTGCTTGTTTATAATGGTTGGTATGACATTGTTTTGGAGTTAGTTTTTCATTTATCAAAAATCAGATTTCACTCTCAATTTTGTGAATCAAAGTACCCATTCACGGCATTCTTTGTGAATCAACGTGATTCGGAAGAAATTATTCCTGGTATTCACAGAAATCAACAGGTTTAATTTGGTTATCCTTATTTCTCGCTACATCAATTTGTCACATTTTCGTTACAATGAAATTGTAACTAAAAATTTGACTTTCTATCACCCTCTTAGAAAGTGTCTGGAAGTAACACTTTTTTACTATATATTTAT
Organism: Helichrysum umbraculigerum; assembly: GCA_949592205.1. NCBI lineage: Eukaryota > Viridiplantae > Streptophyta > Magnoliopsida > Asterales > Asteraceae > Helichrysum > Helichrysum umbraculigerum. The sequence continues at coordinate 64,033,422 of CATIUR010000003.1, forward strand.
TACATAATAGTTCTCTTGTAGTTAAGAGATGTTGCAGCCACATTTGTTTTATTTATATGTTTTGGGTATAGTGAGACAGTGTCTTACCGTTCTAGGGATAAGGAAGCCAGAGAACAAGTTCCAGAAGCTGAGGAAGAAGGACATGGTGATGGCGGCAATATGGTAGTTTGGAGTGAGAGCCACAAGCATCATCCCGTATAATGTGAAGTAAATGAAGCACATACATACAAAGATATAGAACCACAAGAATTTACTAGCTGACCAAGCAAATCCAATCATCGAGTAAAGTAGAAGGCTGTAAATGAACGTCTGAATGCAGACGTAAATCACCTCAATCGCCACCTGCAAATATAAAAAGATTATCAAAATCACCACATTTTCATCTTAATATCTATACACTAGGAAACAGGACACGAACAATACAAATCACAAAATGCAAATCGAATACAAAATTAAAGGTTAAAGGTCATATGATTTTATAGTATGGTAACAAGTGTAGTGACCTACGTTTACGGCCACACTAAGGCCGCTCACAATGCATTAGTAAACTTTTCGGGGTCTTAGACGATACTGTGGAGAAGTAAGGGGCCCGCAGCCACACCTACGCGAAGATGTAGACATATTCTTCCGGATATACCAAAGTTTTTTTTTATTTTAGATGATGTGACACTCCATACAACTTTATATGACCAATGCTCTTAACTCGATATCATTATCTCAGACTTTAGTTTACAATAAGGTAAATTTTGGTGCAATACCTGAGCGAATGCGTATGGGAGCGGGGAATACATTCCAGCAGGTTTTTCGCGATAGAAAACCGTCCTCTCTACTGACACCACAGTCTGAACAGAAGAAGTATTTGTTCCACCAAGAAACATAACAGCAGCATACATTGCACCAAGCATATTCATCAAATCTTGTTGTCGACTCCTAATTAAGCCCATCTAAAATAATTAGAAACGAATTGAACAAAGACTTGACGATGTGTCAATGTGTAATTTCATTCTTACGTTTTTTGGCCTTTGTCCCAGAAAATTATTCCAAAAATGATGCCGATCCCGGTTGTCATCAAGAACCGAACAACATTATATCGTGGATGTCTCCAGTAGGACAATCTTTGTTTCCATAAACAGGCGTTGAATTGTGTGAAAAAAGGTTGAGAGTATTTTGTCGCGAAATGCAGGTCCTGGGACCCTGATGCAGGTGTGCTCAGCTCATTTATGAGATCCTGATTCCTCCTGTAATCAATATAGGCATAATAATCTGATCAAAGGAAATGAGAGAATTGGGTTCAAAAGTATTATTTGGACCAAAAACATACCTACAAAGTTCAGATTTGGCATAGATGGCTGCAAAATCGACACCAAGTTGAGTTTCAACCATGGGAGAAGTGACTTCAAGCATCCAAGTCGCCGGATTTTGTCCATCTCTTATCTTGGTAACCCCTGGAAGTGACTGAAAAGTGCTATTAGCAAAAACGCGAGGACAGTAGTCTTTTGTGAGGTGTTGCTAATAAAGGAACTTCAGTAACAAAAAAAATGGTTATTTACTGTGATTGAAAGTACACTCACTTGGAAGTATTCAACTAGTAGGTGAGAATGGTGTCCAAGAGGTCCAGCATAAATGACCTGACCACCTCTTTTCATCAAGAATAACTGCTAGCAAATAATCAAGTTTGTTGTATAAAAAACCAATTGACAGAAAGTACCTACGTCCCCCTTCAAAATCAACAGAATGTTACAATATATATACTTATACTTATGAAATAAGCTTGGGTAATATACCTCATCAAACGCTTCAAAAATGTCAATGCTTGGCTGGTGAATCGTGCAGACAACTGTTCTACCAGTATCAACTGTGTTCCTGACAGTTCTCATGACTATGGCTGCAGCCCTTGCATCAAGCCCTGATGTTGGCTCGTCCATGAAAATTATGCAAGGGTTAGCCACCAATTCAACCGCTATTGTGAGTCGCTTTCTTTGTTCGGTTGAGAGACCGTCTACTCCCGGAAGTCCGACTAGTGAATCCCTTATAGAAGTCAGCTCCACCAGTTTCATAACTTCATCCACGAACGTCTAAACCACATAAAAGGTGCACAAAAATGAGATCCTTGTTGGCTAACTCGCTACAATTAAGTACACAATCATCTAAAAAAAACTTCTTTCAGTCAATTGGTTCACACTTGTAAACGCGCAAAAGATGTTAACATTTACTTATAATTGAAGTAACATTTACTTTCATTTTTATTTTTCATTTATAAACATTCAAACCATGATAATTGTCAACAATTACAAGTTATATATCATTTTCATCCTTATACGTGCCACAACTTTTCTTTGCGTTGCATCTGGAGATAGACGAAATCGTTTTACCTTTCTTGAATCATTAGTTACATCTGGAGATAGACGAAGCCAAGCAGAGTAGACAAGTGATTCATACACTGTAACATGTGGTGAATGGATATCATTTTGTTCACAATATCCACTCACACGAGCAAAAGTTTCTTGATTCTTAGGGTACCCCGAAATGCTAATGTTCCCTTCAATGTACCCACCAGTCTTTCTTCCTGCTAAAACATCCATCAAAGTCGTCTTTCCTGCACCACTAACACCAACCAATGCTGTCAAAATACCCGGTCTGAATGCACCACTCACATCGCGTAGAAGCTGTAAACGATCTTCCGTTAACCCTTGAGCTTTCATTTCCTGATCATAAACAAATCAATCTATCTCTAATATTTTTTTTTTTGGTCACATAACCAGTTGAGAGTAATTAAGAAGTTGACTTACAGCAGGCATATCGACATAATAATTGACATGATCAAATGCAAGTGATAATGGCTGAAATGGAAGCACCATTCCTTTCTTTTTAGCTGCCATTTCTGTACTTAAAGTTGAAATCATTAAAAATATTCGATTTTCCACAAACAAAACAACTCCAAACTTTCACCCATAAAAGAGAACACGAATTTAACCTTTATCTTTGGATGATTCTGGGTCTTTGGATTGTTCATCTTCAATTGGAACAACAGTTTTTGAATCTCCAAGAGCTGCATTTTGTGTGAAACACGCATTAGATCAAATCAAGTACTCTCCCAAATGGCAGTCCAAAAACATAAATACATAATGATATAAACTTACGATTTAAATACGTCAGTGCCAAAATGAACAAGACTGTTAAGATTAGTGAATATGCAATGAGTGCAGCAACACAAACCCAATACATGTAATCAGTTGTGAACATGCCTCTAGAACTGAGAAGAACTTTGCCTATCGTTGGTTCATTGATTAGTGGATCTGGATTTGGCTGTAATTAACATGCAAAATGAATTCAAAATGATACAACTAAGCCTAACTTCAACTTTAAACTAGCTTATTGCATGTTGAATCTTACAATGTTCCATCTATCGTCTAAAAACTCGTTGATCATTATGGCATTCTGGCCATACATCATAGGAGAAACATAATAGCCCCAAATCATCCATGGATCAATGTCATCTGTAAATCAGTTTCAACGTATCAGCAAAAAAATGCATGTGACAAAGAAAATAGGCAAATCATTGTCACATTTGTAGAAACATGAAAGATGCTTACATCATAAGAATTTTTGCACTTATAATTAATTATAGAAAAAAATAAACAATACCCACATAGAAAAGCATAAAGTTTGTATGACACACAAGTAGAAAAAAGCTTATGTGAATTGCAAATTTTTATCACAAACAGTGAAGGAACTAACGGGGTACATACCTTTTGCTACTATAAATCCACCTAGCACAAAGACTATTAGCAATGTAAAGGTGCCAAGAGCGCTAGCAACGACTTGTGTTCTCCCAATAGATGCAAGAAACTGGAAGAGACACAAAGCCATTTGGTGGATACAGATATAAGCCAAATATTGTTTAAAGAACCTATCAGCTGATGGTGCGAACCCAATTGTGTAATATGTTATAACAATCCATATGAAAGATTCAATAACCGATATAGGGATCTTTAAAAGCCAAATTGGGATGGCAAACGCCCATGCAGGGTAAAACAAAGAATCCCTTTGTTTAAAGAACACCGGAAGCCTCATAACAGTGAGCGCCAGTTCAGCAACACCATTAAACATCACATTAAGAAGACTAAAGAACAATGCACCCATATATTTACCACCATCTTTAAGCTGACCACTTTTCATAGTTGTTCTAAAGAACACAGAAAATGTAATAATCGACATTATTGTAATCTGACACGTCTTGAATATATACAAAAAGGCATTACGTTTCATTAGCAACCATTCTCTTGCTAAATTTGCTTTTAGAAGGTCCATATTTGATATACCATACTTTTCTTTTACCAATGCAACAGGATGGATGTTTGTAATGTCATAAGGACTCTCAAGATCTTTAGAAATATTCTGACCAAATTGTGATTGACTGAACAGCTGTGCGAATTCAGGTACACAGATGAACCGGTAAGGTTCATCTTTCTTGAACCAGTATTGTTCCTGATCTTTTCTTGAAGTTACTTCTTGTAAAAAGTCTGCAGCTCCTTTTCTATCCGGGCATTTAAATTCTACAATTTCAAAGAACCGGAGAACATTTACACGTGGGCCTTGGTACACGATATGACCTTCTGAAAGGAGTATAATGTCATCAAATAGCTCGAATGTTTCAGGGGCAGGTTGCAGAAGAGAGATGATCATGGTTGCATCCAAGATATGAACCATTTGTGTCATATAGGTAACGATTTGATAAGTAGTTGAACTATCCAAACCAGTAGAAATTTCATCCATGAAGAATACTTTCGCTGGCCCTACTAACATTTCTCCTGCAATCAACAGATAATGAGATCTTATTTCGATCAATCAGTACATCTAAAAGCTTAATTAAGCCCTTTTACACACAATTTGCATACCAGTAGTGACACGTTTCTTCTGTCCACCAGAGATCCCTCTTCGCATCTCATTACCCACCATGATATCAGCACATATTGTTGGTAAAACAGGAAGATTCCTTATTGTTGTTTACTACTTATGAGAGGATTACATGACTCACATACTTATAATCTTCCAAAGCATAACTCCTAGCACCCTTAGACTTACTCAATAACTGATTACAACTCTTAGGATACTTCAGTTATACTTTCACCATAAAAGACCATTAAACATAAAACATTAATTTTTGAATCATTATTCAACATTCCCCCTTGATTCAAAATCACATACCACGTACTCCTAACTGTGACATAAAGAATTGATGCTTGGCAAGGGGTAAAGACTTCGTGAAGATATCAGCCGTTTGCTCATTCGTACCACAGAACTTCAACTCGATTATCTTGTCAGCAACCAGCTTGCGAATAAAGTGATGTTGCACATCTATGTGCTTTGTCCTTCCATGAAAAGCAGGATTTTTCGCCATTGCAATAGTAGACCTGTTGTCACAAAACAACTCTGTAGCTTCCTTTTGTTCATGATTTAAGTCAACAAGAATTTTCCTTAACCATAAAGCTTGTCGTGCAGCTGAAGTTGCTGCTGCATACTCAGCTTCAGTTGACGACAAAGCAATCGTTTCTTGCTTCTTTGAGCTCCACGTTATAGCACCGGAACCAAGGCTAAACACATTTCCAGAAGTGCTCTTTCGATCATCCAAACTTCCTGCCCATCACTATCAGTAAAACCGATCAACTTGAAATCTGGCACACGAATGTACCAAATACCAAAATTAGTTGTACCAGCTACATAACGAATAATTCGTTTTACTGCTCCAAGATGTTGCTTCGTGGGACTATGTAACACCCCAGTTTTCAAGGTATTACTCTAGTAAATAAAAATAAGTTTTTATAGCTCAGTTTTACAGTATTATTTTAGTGTACGATAATATATACATCTTTTTAATTTTAGATCTCTAAATTATGAGATATGATAGAAAACGCAAACTAGTTGTCCAGTTCCAGACTGTGTAGTATAGTAAATAAACAAAAGATATAGATAATGATACGTACTTTGTTCCTGTATTCTCAAAAAGTCCAGAACCTCAACGGAAGAACTAGAAAAAAAATCGCAGGAAGCTAAAATCCAACAAGAAATCAGTTTTTCAATCTCAAATTCAAGTTCAAATCATCAAGAGAATCATCCTCTATCATCTCTAGATCTTTGTAAGTTGTTCTTTCTTCTTAAGAACCCTAGAAATTGGGTTTCATGGGTTTTAGCTAATTAGTATGAATTAATCCGAAATTAGGGTTTATAATTTATTAGTTAGTGTTAGTATAACCTATAAACAATGATTAGAATCCTAATTTCTTATTACAAGTGATAGGTTATGATTATGGTTTATGAAATTTCTCATGAATCATATGTTTTAGTTTATAGCATGATTTTGATATGTTAGTAGATTGAATTAGTGATTAGAAAGTAGTTAAATTCATAATAAAGCAATGATTTTGATTATGATAAGTAAGTTAGTTAGTTTAGTTGAAGTGAAATTAGTAAACCTCAAGTGGGGGAGAAAGAAATAGATGATTAGTCATTGAAAGTGTGAATTAGTTGTTGATTATGTGCTATGTGTATGTAATAGGTGCTAAAGAAGAATTGTCATCATTTGATCATCTTGTTTCAATTTGTGCTACAAACCAAGGTGAGTTTATGAATTGAATAGATCATGATCATGTAATTTGTTGTGATTAGTTTATTGTTTATATCATGATTATGATGAAAGCTTGTGATTAGAATGGTTAATGCTTATTAGCCATATTTTGATTAGAATAGCTAACCAAGGTTAGCTTTGTATGATTAGTGGTTAACTTGTGTTAGCCGAATATTGATTAGTTATGTGCACATATGATTAGAATTGTGAAAGTGGAGTTGCAAGAAAAAGGGAAGTAGTTCTTTACTTTGTTCATTATTTGCTTTATGTTAATAATGCATTGTATTGATTAGATTTCATACTCTCACTAAGCAAATTGCTTAATTAGTTTAGTTATGTTGTAGGTACAAGTGAAAGTGGACGAGGTAAAGAAATTGCAAAAGGCTAGAAGTGGAGTTGCTAGCTTGTTGTAAGTTACACAAGCTTCTCTTTAAATTATCGTTTTGAAACCTTGTAAGATCGCCCAAACAATGTTTTGACATGTTTTGGTTTTGAAAGCAATGACTAGATAGATTATGTGTAATAGTATAAAGTTGTGAAATATTAGTAGATAATGTTTAAAAAGTGTTAAGTTATAAGTTGTAATAGAAGTGATATTTTGATTATGTATATATTGAAAGTTTATTGAAAGTCAAGTAATGTTATTAGTCAAATTGGAAGTGTGTTTAGCTATTGAATGGGTCAAATTAGCCCTTTTGGATCAGCGGGTCAAAATGGTTCAATACGGGTCATAATATCACTTATGGGCCAATTTGAGTTAAGGAAGGGTTTAGAGTATGATGATTAGCCACACAAGTTTGTTTTGATAGTAGAAATGTGTATGTACAAGTTCAGCTCCTAAGTCTCTATGGTTTGAGACTTAGTATGTTACCAAAATGTTGAAATTTAGCCGAAAATGACCCATAAGCCCAAATCCCGATAAAATGAGAAATTTGAGAAAGTGCGAAAATAGAAAGTTTCATTTTGACCATAGTAAAGTGCCTGCAAAGTTTCATGTCTTAATTCTCAGTCATTTACAAGATATGCGTGTTCAAAGTTCGGTTTTTGGTATGAAATAGTGCAGGTTCAGGTTTAGTCTGCAGGTCATGGGAATACGATCGTATTCCCATGAATACGATCGGATTCCCAGGAATATGGCGTATTCCGAGACCGTATTCCCTTAATTTGGTTCTGTTTCAAAACTGTGCAAAAAGGGTCAGTGAATACGACCGTATTCCCCAGAATACGATCGTATTCCACTGAATACGACCGTATTCCCCAGAATACGATCGTATTCCACTGAATACGATCGTATTCCCAAGAATACGATCGTATTCCCAGTGTTTCAGAAGAATCAAAATTTTGTTGAGCTTATTTGTTTGACAATGCTATAGTAGATAATAATTAGAGTATTGGGACCGTTATAAGTTAGTAATAGTTACATAAGGATGAAAAAAAAAAAAAAAAAAGTTCAGATTTTCAGGGCGTTTCAAGTTGGTATCAGAGCGATGGTCTAAGAGATTTAAGCAATCCACAGTAGGATTGCCTAAACTTAAACCACTTATAAATGTGCAGTAGTTAATTCCAGTTATATTTTTGCATATGATCAGTAGATTATGATTAGAGTAAGAATGATTGCTTGGGTTGGAACATATTTAAGAATTTTGAATAGAAACATGTATTTAGTTTAATATAACTACGTCTGGCCAACGAGGTTATATTTTGCTAAAGCATGTGGGAGATTCAAAGTTGTTAAATATGTGAAGATAAAGGCAATCATTATTTAATAATTGTAGTAGAGATTTTTATGTCTTAATTGTGTTTCTATATTGTTTAGTAAATGGAATCCACACCAAACAAAGAAGCTGAGGGTTCAAATGTACGTTCTCCCACTCAAGAGGAGAATGTTTCAGAAAGAAGTTTAGATCCTGAGGATCGGATGCTATTAAAAGATGTCATTGGGCAAGCCCTACAAGAATTTGCTCCTAAGGTATATACCCGAATGGAGCAAATTATTAATACACGATTAGTAGAATTTGAACAGAAGCATCCTGTCTTAGTTAACCCTCAGTTGATGTTAAGTGCTCAGCAGCAAATTAATAAAGAAAAAGAACGTTTTGAATATAAAAACTTCGCAAACTGTAGTCCCCCAGAATTTCATGGTGAAAGAGACCCGATTAGTAGTCATAGGTGGACTAGTAAGATAGAAGAAACTTTTCTACTTTGTGACTGTCCAGAAAGACTACGAGTGTTGTTTGCTGCCCATCAGTTGAAAGATAGTGCTCAGGATTGGTGAGGTACACAAGTTAAAACACATGGTGCTGTGGAAGCTGCAAAGTTTTCTTGGAGTATGTTTAGAGAAAAGTTTATAGCAGAATTTGCTCCAATGGCAGAAGTAGAAAGACTGAAAGGAGAGTTCTTAGCCATCAATCAAGGGAAAATGTCGGTAACTGAGTACACTAACATGTTTTATGATAAATCTCAGTTTTGTCCCGAATATACCTCGAATCCAGAGTTAATGAAGGATCATTATTACCGACATTTAAACATTGATATCAAAGAAGCAGTTGACCCAACTATTTATGATTCTATTCCTAAGATGATGAATAAAGGGTTGACTCGAGAGAAAGAGTTGCAAGTGAAAGCTGAGGATAGAGCTAATAAGAGAAAAGCAGAACAATCTTCTTCTCAATCACAGCAATCTAAGAAATTCAGAAATTTCGGAAAGCAGCAATCATCACAACCACAACAACAAAAGTCACAATCTCAACAATCAAACCGTCAATCTCAAGCTCCAGTTCGGGAATTTCCCAAGTGTAATAATTGTGGCAGAAAGCATCCAGGAGAATGTCAGTTAGGGAGTACAGCTTGTTACAAATGTCGTCAGCAGGGGCATATCGCTGCTAATTGCCCTAATCCATATAGAATGTGCTTTTATTGTTATAAGGATGACCACTTACAAGCTAACTGTCCTGCTAAACTAGAAGATATGAAAAGAAATGAACAGAAGAAAGAAGCGGAAAAGAAAAGAGAAGCGGGCGGACAGAAAGCTAAAGGTCGTTCTTTTCAGATTACAGCAGATGAGGCAAAGGAGTCACATGACGTGGTGACAGGTACCTTTATAATTAACACTATACCTGCCCATGTTTTATTTGACTCTGGAGCCACCAAATCTTTTGTATCATTATCATTTTGTGAAAGGTTGAATACTCCTATTGTTAAATTAGAACGCCCTTTAGAAGTTGAAATTGCCGATAGCAAATTAGTCATTGTTAGTGATGTTTATAGAGGGTGTACTATTGAAATAGGAGGTGAAGTATTCAAAATAGATTTGATTCCCATGCAAATGGGGGAATTTCATGTAGTTATAGGAATGGATTGGATGGGAAAGAATAAGGGTATGATAAATTGTCATGAAAAGATAGTTCTCCTGAAAGCACCTAGCGGAAGGGAGATTATTGTTTATGGCGAGCGTTCTAGTAGATCCATTCCTGTTTGTACTTTTGCTCGAGCTAAAAGATTCTTGTCGCACGGGTGTCAAGCCTTTTTGGCGCACGCAGTTGATAATTCTAAAGTTGTACCAGAACTTTCTAGTATTCCAGTTGTGAAAGAATTTTCTGAAGTGTTCCCTGATGAACTTCCAGGTATTCCACCTGATAGACAAGTGGAATTCCGAATTGATCTTATTCCTGGAGCTATTCCAATTGCTAAAACTCCTTATCGGTTAGCTCCAACTGAAATGCAAGAAATGATGAAACAATTGCAAGAACTTTTAGATAAAGGTTTCATCCGTCCTAGTAGTTCACCTTGGGGAGCTCCAGTGTTGTTTGTCAAGAAGAAAGATGGTTCCTTAAGAATGTGTATAGATTACCGGGAACTAAATAAAGTGACCATTAAGAACAGATATCCCTTGCCACGAATAGATGACTTATTTGATCAGTTACAGGCTGCCAGTTTCTTTTCAAAGATTGATCTTCGTTCTGGCTACCATCAGTTAAAAGTAAAGGAAGATGATATTTCAAAAACTGCTTTTCGTACTCGTTATGGTCACTTTGAGTTTACAGTTATGCCCTTCGGCTTAACTAATGCTCCAGCTGCATTCATGGACTTGATGAACAGAGTTTGTCGGCCCATGCTCGATATCTTTGTTATAGTTTTCATTGATGATATTCTTATCTATTCTAAAAGTGAAGTTGAGCATGCAGCACATCTCAGGCAAGTTCTTGAAACACTTCGTTGTGAAAAGTTATTTGCCAAATTTTCTAAATGTGAATTTTGGTTACGAGAAGTCCAATTTCTTGGACACGTGATCAATCTTCACGGTATTCAAGTTGATCCTTCCAAAATAGCAGCAGTAATGAAGTGGGACCCTCCTACGAGTCCTACTGAAGTCAGGAGTTTTCTTGGCCTAGCTGGCTATTATCGTCGTTTTATCCAAGACTTTTCAAAGATTGCTACTCCTCTGACTCAGTTGACTAGAAAGAGTGTTCAGTGGAAGTGGGGAGAGGAGCAATCCAAAGCATTTCAGATGTTGAAAGAAAAGCTTAGCCAAGCCCCTATTCTTGTTTTACCCGAGGGCAACGAGGATATGGTAGTGTTTTGTGATGCTTCAAAACTTGGATTAGGCTGTGTTCTTATGCAGCGTGGGAAAGTCATTGCTTATGCTTCACGCCAGTTAAAGTCACATGAGCAGAACTATCCCACTCATGATCTTGAGTTAGCAGCTGTGGTCTTCGCTCTTAAAATTTGGCGCCATTATCTCTATGGTGTTAAATTCATTATTTATACAGACCACAAAAGCCTCAAATATTTCTTTGATCAGCGTGATTTGAACAATCGTCAGAGAAGATGGCTAGATTTAGTCAAAGATTATGACTGCGACATACTTTACCATCCTGGCAAAGCGAATGTTGTAGCCGATGCTCTTAGCAGAAAAGTTAGCCATTCCGTTCTTTCAGTGAAATCTCTTCAAATGACTGTGCTTCCTCAGTTATTTGATTCTATTAAAGCTGCTCAGATTGAAGTTTTAGCCTCTAATGACTCAAATAACCAACGTTTAGCGGGTCAACTTTCTGAATTAGTTGATGATTCTAGAGGTTTAAAGACTCGTTTTGGTAGGATCTGGATTCCAAGAACGAGTGAAGTAAAGAAAATGCTACTAGATGAGGCGCACAAATCCAAGTATTCTATTCATCCTGGTGCTACCAAGATGTATCGTGACTTGAAACGTGACTATTGGTGGCCAGGTATGAAGCGTGGTATAGTTAAACATGTTCAGAATTGTCTCACTTGTCTGCAAGTTAAAACAGAGCACCAGCAACCATACGGTAAACTTCAGCCTTTAGATATACCGGTATGGAAATGGGAACACATCACCATGGATTTTGTTACCAAGTTGCCAAAGACCCCTAGGCAACATGACATTATTTGGGTGATTGTGGACCGATTGACAAAAAGTGCTATCTTTCTTCCTATTCAAGAAGCTTCTTCTTCAGAAAAGTTAGCCGATCTTTATGTTAAAGAAGTTGTTGCTAGGCATGGAGTTCCACTTTCTATAGTTTCAGATCGTGATACTCGTTTTACTTCTCGATTCTGGAATAAATTTCAAGAAGACTTGGGAACTCGATTGCATATTAGTACAGCTTTTCATCCTCAAACTGATGGTCAGAGTGAACGTACCATTCAGACTCTTGAGGATATGCTTAGAGCTTGCGCCATTGACTTTGGTGGCAGTTGGGATACTCACCTTCCATTGGTCGAGTTTTCTTATAATAACAGTTATCATTCTTCGATCAAAATGCCACCATATGAAATGTTATACGGTAGAAAATGTCGAACTCCAATTTGTTGGGGTGAGATTGGTCAGAGAGAGCTTGGAAGTACAGATATAGTACAGTTAACTACTGAAAAGATTGATCAGATTAGAGAAAGATTAAAGATGGCACAAGATCGACAAAAATCATATGCAGACAAGCGGAGAAGGCCCATTGAATTTCAGGTAGGCGATAAGGTGTTACTTAAAGTTTCACCTTGGAAGGGAATTATCCGATTTCGGAAGCGAGGAAAGTTGAGTCCAAGATATATTGGACCTTTTGAAATTATTAATAGAATTGGCAAGGTTGCGTATCGATTGCAATTACCAAAAGAACTTGGTAGTATTCATGATACATTTCATGTGTCTCAGCTCAGAAAGTGTTTAGTTGATGAGGCTTCTTATGTACCACTGACAGAAATAGAAATAAATGATAAGTTGAGTTATATAGAAGAGCCAGTTAAAATTCTTGATCAGAAAGTAAAGCAGCTCAGAAATAAATCAGTTTCAATAGTTAAAGTTCAGTGGCAACATATGAAGGGTTCAGAATTTACTTGGGAACCGGAGGAGTGGATGATGATATACTACCCTGCGGTGCACCAAGAATGGTTCGTGAGGACACGAACAGAATAAGTGGGGGAGAGTTGTAACACCCCAGTTTTCAAGGTATTACTCTAGTAAATAAAAATAAGTTTTTATAGCTCAGTTTTACAGTATTATTTTAGTGTACGATAATATATACATCTTTTTAATTTTAGATCTCTAAATTATGAGATATGATAGAAAACGCAAACTAGTTGTCCAGTTCCAGACTGTGTAGTATAGTAAATAAACAAAAGATATAGATAATGATACGTACTTTGTTCCTGTATTCTCAAAAAGTCCAGAACCTCAACGGAAGAACTAGAAAAAAAATCGCAGGAAGCTAAAATCCAACAAGAAATCAGTTTTTCAATCTCAAATTCAAGTTCAAATCATCAAGAGAATCATCCTCTATCATCTCTAGATCTTTGTAAGTTGTTCTTTCTTCTTAAGAACCCTAGAAATTGGGTTTCATGGGTTTTAGCTAATTAGTATGAATTAATCCGAAATTAGGGTTTATAATTTATTAGTTAGTGTTAGTATAACCTATAAACAATGATTAGAATCCTAATTTCTTATTACAAGTGATAGGTTATGATTATGGTTTATGAAATTTCTCATGAATCATATGTTTTAGTTTATAGCATGATTTTGATATGTTAGTAGATTGAATTAGTGATTTGAAAGTAGTTAAATTCATAATAAAGCAATGATTTTGATTATGATAAGTAAGTTAGTTAGTTTAGTTGAAGTGAAATTAGTAAACCTCAAGTGGGGGAGAAAGAAATAGATGATTAGTCATTGAAAGTGTGAATTAGTTGTTGATTATGTGCTATGTGTATGTAATAGGTGCTAAAGAAGAATTGTCATCATTTGATCATCTTGTTTCAATTTGTGCTACAAACCAAGGTGAGTTTATGAATTGAATAGATCATGATCATGTAATTTGTTGTGATTAGTTTATTGTTTATATCATGATTATGATGAAAGCTTGTGATTAGAATGGTTAATGCTTATTAGCCATATTTTGATTAGAATAGCTAACCAAGGTTAGCTTTGTATGATTAGTGGTTAACTTGTGTTAGCCGAATATTGATTAGTTATGTGCACATATGATTAGAATTGTGAAAGTGGAGTTGCAAGAAAAAGGGAAGTAGTTCTTTACTTTGTTCATTATTTGCTTTATGTTAATAATGCATTGTATTGATTAGATTTCATACTCTCACTAAGCAAATTGCTTAATTAGTTTAGTTATGTTGTAGGTACAAGTGAAAGTGGACGAGGTAAAGAAATTGCAAAAGGCTAGAAGTGGAGTTGCTAGCTTGTTGTAAGTTACACAAGCTTCTCTTTAAATTATCGTTTTGAAACCTTGTAAGATCGCCCAAACAATGTTTTGACATGTTTTGGTTTTGAAAGCAATGACTAGATAGATTATGTGTAATAGTATAAAGTTGTGAAATATTAGTAGATAATGTTTAAAAAGTGTTAAGTTATAAGTTGTAATAGAAGTGATATTTTGATTATGTATATATTGAAAGTTTATTGAAAGTCAAGTAATGTTATTAGTCAAATTGGAAGTGTGTTTAGCTATTGAATGGGTCAAATTAGCCCTTTTGGATCAGCGGGTCAAAATGGTTCAATACGGGTCATAATATCACTTATGGGCCAATTTGAGTTAAGGAAGGGTTTAGAGTATGATGATTAGCCACACAAGTTTGTTTTGATAGTAGAAATGTGTATGTACAAGTTCAGCTCCTAAGTCTCTATGGTTTGAGACTTAGTATGTTACCAAAATGTTGAAATTTAGCCGAAAATGACCCATAAGCCCAAATCCCGATAAAATGAGAAATTTGAGAAAGTGCGAAAATAGAAAGTTTCATTTTGACCATAGTAAAGTGCCTGCAAAGTTTCATGTCTTAATTCTCAGTCATTTACAAGATATGCGTGTTCAAAGTTCGGTTTTTGGTATGAAATAGTGCAGGTTCAGGTTTAGTCTGCAGGTCATGGGAATACGATCGTATTCCCATGAATACGATCGGATTCCCAGGAATATGGCGTATTCCGAGACCGTATTCCCTTAATTTGGTTCTGTTTCAAAACTGTGCAAAAAGGGTCCGTGAATACGACCGTATTCCCCAGAATACGATCGTATTCCACTGAATACGATCGTATTCCCAAGAATACGATCGTATTCCCAGTGTTTCAGAAGAATCAAAATTTTGTTGAGCTTATTTGTTTGACAATGCTATAGTAGACAATAATTAGAGTATTGGGACCGTTATAAGTTAGTAATAGTTACATAAGGATGAAAAAAAAAAAAAAATGTTCAGATTTTCAGGGCGTTTCAGACTATGCATAAACCTGGATACAATACTAACAGAAAATGCAATGTTGGGTCTGGTATGAGCTAAATAATTCAGTCCACCAACCATGCTTCTAAACAACTTTGCATCTGCTTTCTCGGTTCCATCTTCACGCTGTAACTTCTCATTGATGTTCATTGGTGTAGCTGCCACTTCACAATTGGACATGTGAAATTTCTTCAAAAGATCAGTAGCATATTTCTTTTGACACACAAATATTCCATCTTTCTTTTGCACTACCTCAAGACCCAAGAAATAATTTAACAGACCCAAGTCTGTCATTTCGAATTTCTTCATCATCGAAGACTTGAATTCATCAATTAACTTCATAGAAGAACCCATATAAATCATGTCATCAACATAGAGACATACCATCAGAAAATCTCCATTGCCTTCTTTCTTCATAAAAACAGTAGGCTCACTTTCACTTCTTGCAAACCCATGATCCACAAAGAACGATTCGATTTTGCTATACCAAGCACGTGGTGCTTGTTTTAACCCGTAAAGTGCCTTCTTTAACCTGTAAACTTTGTTTTCTTTACCACCAATAACAAAGCCTTGAGGTTGTGAAACATACACCTCTTCCACCAAGTCACCATTTAAAAAAGCAGATTTCACATCGAATTGATACACGGGTAATTTCATTTGTGCAGCAAGAGCTAAAAATACTCTCACTGTTTCAAATCGTGCAACAGGAGAAAACGTCTCGTCAAAATCAACTCCTTGTTCTTGTGAGTACCCTTTTGCTACAAGACGAGCTTTATGCTTTTGTATACTCCCATCAGTATTATATTTTGTTCGAAACACCCACTTCAGCCCCACAATGTTCTTGTCTTTAGGAGCATTAACCAACTCCCATGTTGAATTCTTCTCGATAGCCCGGATTTCCTCAAGCATAGCATCTTTCCAAACCTGATTTTTTGCTGCATCATCATAATTAGTAGGGTCTGCAATAAATAAAGCAAATTCACATGCTTCAGTTGTTTCATAAATTTCATCCAAGGAACGAAACTTTTCAGGTGATGAATCAGAAGACGACTTTGAGGAAGATGATTCCCCACTGCTTGAAGACGTGCTTTTAGGTGTTCCAGGGCTGCTATTAGCAGGTGATGACTCTAAAGTTGGCTCTGTATCAACAGGAGCTTCATCATCAAACGAAACGGGTATTGCTTTACCATTGGTGTCAACACTCCAAGGCCAACTTGCTTCTTCATTAAACATGACATCTCGACTAACAACAACTTTGCCACTGATTGGATTATATAACCGATATGCTTTGGATTCCAAACTATAACCAATGAAGATATACTTTTCTGACTTTTTATCAAGTTTGTGATGAAACGTTTTTACCAAAGCATATGCTATACATCCAAAGATTTTTAAGTGGCTTATGTTTGGTTTCAAGCCTCTCCATGCTTCATACGGTGTCATATTCAAGACTGCTTTTGTAGGAGAAAGATTAATAAGATAGACCGCTGTAGCCACCGCTTCAGCCCAAAAATGATCAGGTAACTTTTTCGAATTTAACATGCTTCTTGCCATCTCCATAACCGTTCTGTTCTTGCGTTCTGCGATACCATTTTTGTAACACCCCCAAATTTTGATGATTTGCGGAAGCTTGATTTGGGTGTTACTAATCAATAGCAAAGCACAAAGATAAATAGCAAACGACTCTATATGCGTCGTTTTAACAAAATATATTGATAACTGAAATGTTTACAACATTTAAAGCTTTACATAGCTCGAGTTAAATAAAATGAGATTTCAGTACATAAGTACTTGTACAAAATATACTAATGCAAGAAAATCTCAATCGTCTGTATGCTGACTCGAGCTAAATCCTGAAGCAGAAACATCCTACTGCTGGGTACCTGCGATATATGCTAAAAGGTCAGCTATAAAGCTGGTGAGCTCACAGGTTTGAAATCAAGTAATATTGTATGAACCGCAAGATTTAAATAATGAATTGCATCCAGCAATTAAATAGTGAATTGCATCCAGCAATTAAATAATAAATTGCATCCAGCAATTAAATGATAATCATCGTGTATACAGCCATGAGCACATAGTTGAGCTTAACTCGAGGGCCGGGTCCCCTATAGAGAATTCCGGGCGAGGTGCCTCCACGAATGCCTAATCAACATTCGTCTTCCCAAATATTAGTACGTTCGTTTACCCGGTTAGTGCTTGCTAACCCGAACGAGGAGGGTCAATCCTATATGGTACCATATACTAATATTCACGCTACAACGTATTAACAACTATGCTGACGGAGGACTTTAAAATGATTAGTTTCGAAAAACTCATGTAGTATATGAAAAGTTGGTACTTGCGTTCATATGTAAAAGTTGAGCAATATATCACACCCCTGAGTAAAACAGAAAAGAGGGGCTATGAGACTCACCTGAGTCGTTGAGTTTATGAAAATAAACTGAGGATGATTAGCCGAGAATCGAAGTCCAAAGACTTGTAACCTGAGGGTGTCCATGACACGCGATGGTTATAATATGCGAAGGTATCTAATAAGACTACCTTGTAGTTGTTCGTCCAACTATAATGTCCAAATCTCCACTATTTGGTTGATACGTTTAAGTGTTTGAAAAGTGTACGGCCCGTTGGTGACGGATTTGTAATAATAATCACAATTATTACTATTTTGATTTCGTGGCGTTTTATTTGAAAAATGTGTTTTGATTGTGTTTTAGAAGCCGTTACGAAATCTAAGTACGGGGGTCCGGGGGCAGCGCCCCTGGTAGCGGGGTCCAAGGGGCGGCAGCCCCTGGCGGGGTCCAAGGGGCAGAGCCCCTGGCTGGGGTCGAGCTGCCAGGTCAGCTTGGAAAATTTTTATTTCTACTATATTGCTTTGACGAAAAACGCATCTGGATCTGAATTTGGGTAAAATCGAGTGATAAATTTCGAGTCTCGACACTTAGTAA
The DNA here is from genome assembly GCA_949592205.1 of Helichrysum umbraculigerum. Lineage (NCBI taxonomy): Eukaryota > Viridiplantae > Streptophyta > Magnoliopsida > Asterales > Asteraceae > Helichrysum > Helichrysum umbraculigerum. The sequence continues at coordinate 64,051,719 of CATIUR010000003.1, forward strand.
AAATCTGTGTTTTTGAGGTTCTGGTTTGTGCGACGTAGGGTGCGACGTCGCAGGTAGGATTGCGACGTAGAGCATGACGTCGCTAAAGGCGACGTTTCGCAATTTAATGCGACGTAGGGTGCTACGTCGCTAATGCGACGTAGGTGATTTCTGCGACGCAGGGGCTTGCGTCGCTAAGTGCGACGTGGCGAGGTATTGGCGACGTTAAGGCTGACGTCGCTATATGCGACGTCGCAATTTAATGCGACGTTGTGACTGACGTCGCACTATGCGACGTCACGAGGTGTTTTGCGACGTAGAGGCTGACGTCGCATAAATTCCGGGCCAAATGCGACGTAGCGGTCTGTTGGCCGGAAAATGGGTCGAAAACGAGTTTTTCGGTTTCCGTTCGGTCCAAAACTTTTACCCAACCCTTATAGGGACATTATAAGTCGATACAAACCGCAAACAAGTAAAAACACTTAAAAACGAGAGGTGTCGGAAACTTACAAATCGCCGAAATGAAATTTCGGAAAGATAGAAAGATAGATCGTGTCGCGGTGGTCGTGAATCTCTAAAAATCTTGAAGATCCGAAGTCGTTTGATATGTTTATTTTGCGTTTTTGTGAGATTTTTGAAGGTGGTGGTGGTTGGTGTAATTGAAAGAAAAGGGAGAAAAAGGAGAAAGAGAGTGTGAGAGAAATGAGAAAAAAGGAGGTGGGGAATGGGAGGTTATCCTCCCATTTTTCGCCCCGCGTTCCCGCTCCGTGCGGTGTTCGTTTGCTCCGTCGTTTCAACGTTAATTAATTATTTTAAATATTAAATGGTACGTTTTAAATACAAATTATTACGTGATATTTTATTTAATTATTTTACAAATAAGTTTACGTTTGAGTTAATAATGTAAGTTGGTTTATTTAGTTTGCGCGTTTTACATTTTAAATTGTATAATTTCTGATTGTATGATACGAACGAATACGAAATATTATAATAATAATATTTTTGACATAACAACGTTATTTAATAAAATTTGTCACCAACGTCCATATTAAATTTGAATCGAAATACATCCGATTTAAATTGCGTACGATTTAATCAAATCGCATATTCGTATATATTCAACAATATATATAATTCGATACATTAATTAGCCTAACCAGGAACTAATTACATATATTAACATTCGATTAGGCACTAATCTCTAGTCCTAATTTGGCGGGTGTTACATTCTCCCCCTGTTAGGAGAATTTCGTCCCGAAATTTAGCTCAAAGTCGTGTTTGATGTGGAATCAGTGAAAAGTTGAGGATATTTGAGTCGCATTTGGTCTTCCCGTTCCCAAGTGAATTCCGGACCACGCCGCGAATTCCATCTGACCTTGACGATGGGAATACGACTTTGTTTCAGTTGTTTGACCTCACGGTCCATAATTTCAGCGGGTTCCTCAACGAAGTGAAGTTTATCGTCAACACGAATTTCATCTAATGGAATGATAAGTGTCTCATCAGACAGACACTTCTTCAGATTTGAAATATGAAAAGTAGGGTGCACGCTGCTGAGTTCGGATGGCAGCTGCAATCGATAAGCTACGGGGCCAATCCGTTCGAGGATCTCAAAAGGCCCGATGTACCGGGGATTCAACTTCCCGCGTTTGCCAAAACGGATGACACCTTTCCACGGCGATACTTTTAAGAGTACTCGATCCCCAACTTGGAACTCGAGTGGTTTGCGTCTCACGTCAGCATAACTTTTCTGACGATCACGTGCGGCTTTGAGTCTGTTTTGGATTTCCACAATTTTCTCAGTGGTGGCGTGAATGAGTTCAGGACCAGTGAGTTGACTATCTCCCACTTCAGTCCAACAGATCGGTGATCGGCACTTACGACCGTACAGTGCCTCAAAAGGTGCAGCCTTAATGCTGGCGTGATAGCTGTTATTGTACGAGAATTCGCACAACGGTAGATGTTTTTCCCAGTTTGTACCGAAATCAACTACGCAGGCGCGTAGCATATCTTCCAAGGTTTGAATGGTTCGTTCACTTTGGCCATCGGTTTGAGGATGGTATGCGGTACTCATATCGAGACGGGTACCCAAAGCTTTTTGAAGTGATTGCCAAAAGTGAGAGGTGAAACGGGCATCCCTATCGGAGATGATCGAGATTGGAACACCGTGATGAGAAATGATTTCCTTGATGTAGATTTGTGTGAGGCGTTCCATTTTATCGTTTTCTTTGATTGCCAGAAAATGAGCAGATTTGGTGAGACGATCGACGATCACCCAAATGGTATCGCAACCGCTCGACGACTTGGGTAGTTTGGTTATGAAATCCATGGCAATTTGTTCCCATTTCCATTCAGGGATTTCAGGTTGCTGGAGTAAACCAGGAGGTTTCTGATGTTCTGTTTTGACTTTCGAGCAAGTAAGACACTTGCTGACATAAGTGGCGATTTCGGCTTTCATGTTTGGCCACCAGTAGAATTCCTTGATGCCGTGGTACATCTTATCGGATCCGGGATGAATAGAATATTTAGACTTGTGAGCCTCGTCCATCACCAAGTCTCTTAGGTTCCCAAAACTGGGCAACCAGATTCGGTTTGAGAAGTACCTAATCCCGTTAGGTTTGATTTCAAATTGTTTGTCAATGCCCCGCAAGGCTTCATTTTTGATGTTTTCAGCTTTCAGGGCTTCGATCTGAGCTGTATGAATTTGAATGGTAAGATCGTTATGAATGGTCATACTGAGGGCTCGGACTCGAAGTGGTTTAGGTCGTTCCTTTCGACTGAGTGCATCGGCTACAACATTAGCCTTCCCTGGATGGTACTTGATCTCGCAGTCGTAATCGGTAAGCAACTCGACCCATCGACGTTGCCTCATATTGAGATCCTTCTGATCGAAGATATGTTGGAGACTTTTGTGGTCGGTAAAGATAGTGCACTTAGTGCCGTAGAGATAATGTCTCCAGATTTTGAGAGCAAAAACGACAGCTCCAAGCTCGAGATCATGAGTGGTGTAGTTCTTTTCGTGAATTTTTAGCTGTCGTGAGGCATAAGCAATGACCTTGTCTCGTTGCATCAGCACGCAACCAAGACCTTGGTGAGAAGCATCACAGTATACCACGAAGTCATCGGTGCCTTCGGGTAGTGAAAGAATTGGAGCACTGCAAAGCTTTTGTTTCAGAAGTTGGAACGCTGACTCTTGTTTCTCGGTCCAATCGAACCTTTTGTCCTTCTGAGTCAGTACCGTGAGTGGTTGAGCTATTTTGGAGAAATTTTCGATAAATCGCCGATAGTACCCAGCAAGACCCAAGAATTGTCGTACTTCAGTTGCAGAGGTGGGTGCTTGCCAGTCTTTGATAGCCTCGATCTTTGATGGGTCCACGTGAATTCCCTGACTGTCGATCACGTGACCAAGAAATTGAACGGTTTGAATCCAAAACTCACACTTAGAGAATTTAGCGTAAAGCTCCTCGTGTCTAAGTAGTTCAAGGATGGTTCTGAGGTGTTGCGCATGTTCTTGCTCGTTGCGCGAGTAAATGAGTATGTCATCGATAAAGACAATGACAAACTTATCGAGGTAAGGTTTGCACACCCGGTTCATGAGGTCCATGAATACAGCCGGTGCGTTGGTTAGACCAAAGGGCATCACTTGGAATTCGTAGTGCCCGTAACGAGTTCTGAAAGCAGTTTTTGGAATATCGGTGTCGCGAACTCGTAACTGATGATAACCTGATCGCAGGTCAATTTTTGAGTAGAAACTTGAACCCTGAAGTTGGTCGAATAGATCATCAATGCGAGGAAGTGGATAACGGTTCTTGACGGTCAATTTATTCAACTCTCGATAGTCGATGCACATTCGGAATGAACCGTCCTTCTTTTTGACAAATAAGACCGGAGCTCCCCAAGGTGAAGAACTCGGTCTAATGAATCCTCGATCCAGCAGTTCCTGTAACTGAGAGGACAACTCCTGAAGTTCGGATGGGGCTAAACGGTATGGTGCGCGGGCCACCGGTGCGGCACCCGGCACGAGATCGATTGAGAACTCAACCTGTCTAGGCGGAGGTAGACCAGGTAGTTCTTCCGGAAAGACTTCGGGAAAGTCTCTAACAATCGGCACATCCTCAAGTCGCTTCTCCTCTGACTTCTTCTCGGTGATGTGTGCAAGTATCGCAGGGTAACCCTTTCTCAGAAATTTTCGGGTTTTTAAGCAGGAGATTATATTGAGTCCCGTCCCACCGGTCTCCCCCTGTATGATCAAGGTTCCACCGACAGCGAGTGGGATACGGACGATCTTATCGTGACAAACGATTTCAGCTCGATGTTTGGACAACCAGTCCATTCCAATAATGACATCGAAACTGCCGATTTCAATGGGTATAAGATCGATCGAAAAGGTCTCGTCAGCTAGGTTTAAAGTGCAATTAGGTATCACACTGGTGGTTTCTACAAGTTTTCCATTGGCTAGCTCTACAGTGTACTTAACATCTAAGGCAACAGGAGTGATGTCAAGTAATGGGCAAAAATCATCGGAGATAAAGCTTCTATCAGCACCAGTATCAAATAGAACAGAAGCAGTTAAGTTGTTGAGGAGGAACATACCCGAGACCACATTCGGGTCCTGGCGGGCGTCCCCAGATTTGATGACGAAAGCTCTGCTGCGAGTGTTGTTGTTGTTGTTGTTGCGGTTGTTGTTGTTGTTGTTCTTCAGTTTTGGGCACGAGTCCCTGAAATGCCCAGGTTTCCCACACTCAAAGCATACTTTGGGTGGTCTGGTGTTGTTGTTGGAATTGTTGTTGGCAGGTGAGCGGCAGTCTTTGGTGAGGTGGCCATACCTCTTGCAGTTGTTGCAAAAGGGACTACAGGAACCCTCATGGTGACGGCTGCACTTGGGACAATATGGTTTGCTCCCAGTGTAACCCCGGATGATGTCAGTGGTGGTGTTGTAAGCTTTGATGGTGTCGGGTTTCTTGTTTTGTTGGTTGGAGTGGTTGTTGTGGTAGTCAGACCACTTGCGTTTGTTGTTTTGGGAGGATGAAGTGGGTGGTTCAGAATCTTGGCTCATAGACATCAGGTCTTGGGCCAATGAGATTGCACCGTCAATGGTGGTTGGTTTGGAAGAGATGACGTGTCCCCGAACAAAATCAGGGAGACCAAGGGCGTACTTCCTGATTTTATCAGGTTCAGTGCTTACCATAGCTGGGCGGAGAGCAGCTAGTTGTTGAAACCTGGTGGTATAACCATCGATGTCACCACCCTGAACCTTTAAGTTCCAGAACTCCTCATCCAGCTTTTGGAGTTTGGCGATAGAGCAGTACTTGGCAGTGAGTTTGGCTTTCAATTCCTCCCAAGTGATTTGGTAGGCAATGTCAGCACCCACTGATTGGGTATATGAATTCCACCAAGAGTGGGCATCATCTTCAAGAGAGCAGGTGGCGAAGTTTACTTTGTCGTTCTCCGCGCATTTGCTGACACGGAAAACAGTTTCCATTTTCTCGAACCATCTGATTAGTCCGATGGCTCCTTCAGAACCCATGAAACTCAAGGGTTTGCAGCTTTGAAAGTCCTTGTAAGAACAAGGTTTGGTGGTAGAGGTTCCAGCGGTATCGCTGTTTCTTGTGGAGTTTGGTGGGGTATTCCGAGCCAAGGCTTCAGTAACAGCCTGGGTTATGAGCGAGGTAATCTGTGCATCGGTGTAAGGTCTGGTCTTTGGCGGCATGATTCTTCAATAAAAGAAATGAAGATACATGAGATTTTGCAAGAAAGTTGTATTTATCTCAGATGTACATGTATAAAAGCAGTAATACATAACATCAACAGGAATAATGGCAATTAATATGAGTCGAAAACAGCAAGAATACTTGATAGATGATACGAGTTCAAAGGTTACATCCTACAGATGTATTACAAAAGATGTCGGGAATTGTTACATCCGACCGAATTATAGAATAGCGCGTAGATAGTTACTAGATTACAGGGTAGATTACAAGACAAAGACTACACTAGTCTTAACGTAGATTAATTTGTTCCATCATCGTGACAAGACGGTCCACAGTGTTTGCAAGCCTGCTAGCTTGTCGGGCGTTGTCTTCTGCTAGTGCAAGTCGTTGTGTTAGTCCACGCGCATATTCTTCGGCCTCAAGTGAGCGTTGCACACATTCATCCATCCTTTGTTGCAGAAGGGCATTTTCCACCCTTATTTCTATTATTTGGTTGCGAAGGACATCCATGTTGTTGTTTGTGGTTTCAAGGTCATCGGAGACTTGTTCTATGCGTTCGAGGGATGTAAGTCTCCAGTTTTCGTTGGTTTCCTGCAACACTACATCCATGGTGCGAAGTCGTTGCTCGTGTTGGTTCACCCTAGCGGCTAAGGCCGGCAAGGCGGAGTGAGTGGGGTACGGGCCAGCTCGAGGCAACCTGGAGTTCCTCCTTGCTACCCTTGGGTTCTGCGACCCGGATTGAGAACGAGATGAATTTGATGGTGTGTTTGCCATTTCTGAGACAAAGCATTAGTAAAATTGAGGCCTATATTCATATAGTTCCTATATAATATAGCCTATTGAGTGTCTAGCATAAACATGTTTAAGTCTCGGTTCTCTCGAGGTCAGAGTCTTCTATTGTACCCTGTTCAGCCATAACTACTTTCAGATCTTACATCATCTTTGCTTAATTGTACATAGTTGATCAGGCTATGTTAAATTAAACTCGTATGCTGTAATCACTGAACCAGTCATACTTAATAAGGAATACGGCCTAATGGTCATAGTCTAGGCTCACTAAATGCAACCTAGTTCACTATAACCTTAGGCTCTGATACCAATCTGTAACACCCCCAAATTTTGATGATTTGCGGAAGCTTGATTTGGGTGTTACTAATCAATAGCAAAGCACAAAGATAAATAGCAAACGACTCTATATGCGTCGTTTTAACAAAATATATTGATAACTGAAATGTTTACAACATTTAAAGCTTTACATAGCTCGAGTTAAATAAAATGAGATTTCAGTACATAAGTACTTGTACAAAATATACTAATGCAAGAAAATCTCAATCGTCTGTATGCTGACTCGAGCTAAATCCTGAAGCAGAAACATCCTACTGCTGGGTACCTGCGATATATGCTAAAAGGTCAGCTATAAAGCTGGTGAGCTCACAGGTTTGAAATCAAGTAATATTGTATGAACCGCAAGATTTAAATAATGAATTGCATCCAGCAATTAAATAGTGAATTGCATCCAGCAATTAAATAATAAATTGCATCCAGCAATTAAATGATAATCATCGTGTATACAGCCATGAGCACATAGTTGAGCTTAACTCGAGGGCCGGGTCCCCTATAGAGAATTCCGGGCGAGGTGCCTCCACGAATGCCTAATCAACATTCGTCTTCCCAAATATTAGTACGTTCGTTTACCCGGTTAGTGCTTGCTAACCCGAACGAGGAGGGTCAATCCTATATGGTACCATATACTAATATTCACGCTACAACGTATTAACAACTATGCTGACGGAGGACTTTAAAATGATTAGTTTCGAAAAACTCATGTAGTATATGAAAAGTTGGTACTTGCGTTCATATGTAAAAGTTGAGCAATATATCACACCCCTGAGTAAAACAGAAAAGAGGGGCTATGAGACTCACCTGAGTCGTTGAGTTTATGAAAATAAACTGAGGATGATTAGCCGAGAATCGAAGTCCAAAGACTTGTAACCTGAGGGTGTCCATGACACGCGATGGTTATAATATGCGAAGGTATCTAATAAGACTACCTTGTAGTTGTTCGTCCAACTATAATGTCCAAATCTCCACTATTTGGTTGATACGTTTAAGTGTTTGAAAAGTGTACGGCCCGTTGGTGACGGATTTGTAATAATAATCACAATTATTACTATTTTGATTTCGTGGCGTTTTATTTGAAAAATGTGTTTTGATTGTGTTTTAGAAGCCGTTACGAAATCTAAGTACGGGGGTCCGGGGGCAGCGCCCCTGGTAGCGGGGTCCAAGGGGCGGCAGCCCCTGGCGGGGTCCAAGGGGCAGAGCCCCTGGCTGGGGTCGAGCTGCCAGGTCAGCTTGGAAAATTTTTATTTCTACTATATTGCTTTGACGAAAAACGCATCTGGATCTGAATTTGGGTAAAATCGAGTGATAAATTTCGAGTCTCGACACTTAGTAAAAATCTGTGTTTTTGAGGTTCTGGTTTGTGCGACGTAGGGTGCGACGTCGCAGGTAGGATTGCGACGTAGAGCATGACGTCGCTAAAGGCGACGTTTCGCAATTTAATGCGACGTAGGGTGCTACGTCGCTAATGCGACGTAGGTGATTTCTGCGACGCAGGGGCTTGCGTCGCTAAGTGCGACGTGGCGAGGTATTGGCGACGTTAAGGCTGACGTCGCTATATGCGACGTCGCAATTTAATGCGACGTTGTGACTGACGTCGCACTATGCGACGTCACGAGGTGTTTTGCGACGTAGAGGCTGACGTCGCATAAATTCCGGGCCAAATGCGACGTAGCGGTCTGTTGGCCGGAAAATGGGTCGAAAACGAGTTTTTCGGTTTCCGTTCGGTCCAAAACTTTTACCCAACCCTTATAGGGACATTATAAGTCGATACAAACCGCAAACAAGTAAAAACACTTAAAAACGAGAGGTGTCGGAAACTTACAAATCGCCGAAATGAAATTTCGGAAAGATAGAAAGATAGATCGTGTCGCGGTGGTCGTGAATCTCTAAAAATCTTGAAGATCCGAAGTCGTTTGATATGTTTATTTTGCGTTTTTGTGAGATTTTTGAAGGTGGTGGTGGTTGGTGTAATTGAAAGAAAAGGGAGAAAAAGGAGAAAGAGAGTGTGAGAGAAATGAGAAAAAAGGAGGTGGGGAATGGGAGGTTATCCTCCCATTTTTCGCCCCGCGTTCCCGCTCCGTGCGGTGTTCGTTTGCTCCGTCGTTTCAACGTTAATTAATTATTTTAAATATTAAATGGTACGTTTTAAATACAAATTATTACGTGATATTTTATTTAATTATTTTACAAATAAGTTTACGTTTGAGTTAATAATGTAAGTTGGTTTATTTAGTTTGCGCGTTTTACATTTTAAATTGTATAATTTCTGATTGTATGATACGAACGAATACGAAATATTATAATAATAATATTTTTGACATAACAACGTTATTTAATAAAATTTGTCACCAACGTCCATATTAAATTTGAATCGAAATACATCCGATTTAAATTGCGTACGATTTAATCAAATCGCATATTCGTATATATTCAACAATATATATAATTCGATACATTAATTAGCCTAACCAGGAACTAATTACATATATTAACATTCGATTAGGCACTAATCTCTAGTCCTAATTTGGCGGGTGTTACAATTTTGCTCTGGTGTATTTGGTGCGGTGAGCTCCCTACGAATGCCCTGTTGCTCACAAAAAATATCAAATTCTTTCGAGCAAAATTCACCTCCTCTGTCTGTTCGTAACACTTTTATAAAACGGCCACTTTGCTTCTCGACAAGTACTTTAAACTTCTTGAAATTATCGAATGCATCAGATTTCAGTTTTAGGAAATAAACCCAACACATTCTGCTATAATCGTCGATAAAGAGAAGAAAATAACGATTACCATTCAGTGACTCGGTATTCATTGGGCCACACAGATCAGCGTGCACTAGCTCAAGAGGTTCAGAAGCTCTCCATGACTTTCCAACAGGAAATGAGTTTCGACTATGCTTTCCAAATACACAGGCCTCGCAAAACTCTATATCATCGATGTTTGGCAGTCCCGACACCATGTTCTTGTTCTTCAATATCTTCAAGCCATTCAAATGCAAATGGCCATAACGTAAGTGCCATACATCAGATTCATTGCACCCTTTAATAACCAAAGCCTTTTTCTCTACCGATGAGACATCAAGTGGAAACATACGATTCTTGGTCATGCTGACTTTTGCTATGTCTTGGCCAGTTTTCTTATCATGAATAACACAACAATCATCATCAAAAGTAAGTTTTAACCCGCTACTCATCAACTGTCCGAGGCTTAACAGATTATGAGCAAGACTCGGTACAAATTGAACATCATGCAATAGTTTCTTTTTACCGGTACTCGTATGAAAAACAATTGTACCTTTTCCTTCAACTTGAATCTGCTTGTCATCTCCAAGTCGAACGGTTGACTTCTTTGACCCATCTAAGTCGACAAATAAGGCACGTGAACTTGTCATGTGATTAGAACATGCACTGTCAACAAACCAAACATCATTAGGAACCGTACTATCATGAATATGCGTCATGAATAGGGTCTCCTCATTATTTTTTTCCACATAGGTTGCTTGTTCTTCTCTTTGTTTGTCCCAACAGCTAGCTTCTTTATGGCCAAATCGCTTGCAATAATTACACTGAACAGAATTTCTTGAATTGGATTGCTTTGGATCTGATGATCGAGCAGGCCCTCTGCCTCTACCGCGTCCTCGACCATTAAATCCACTTCTTCCTCTTCCACGACCTCTGCCTCGACCTCCTGTATAATCTGTTTTTTCTTTAGAAGACGAGTCTGCCTTTACTTGAAAAGCCTTCTCAACGACTTTTTCATGAGATCTACCAAGTCTGTCTTCATGGGCCAACAAGGAACTCATCAGTTCATCAAACGTGTAAGTTGACAGATCTTTAGTTTCTTCAATTGCAGCAACAACATGATCAAAGTTTGAAGTTAAACTTCTTAAAACCTTGCTCACGACAGTTTCACTAGACACATCTTCCCCGTAAGATTTCATCTGGTTCACAATTGCAGAGACCCGAGATAGATAATCTTGTACAGACTCTTTTTCTTTCATTGCTAACATTTCAAAATCTCGACGAAGGGTCTGCAATTTCACGGTGATAACCTTCCTGTCTCCCATAAACTCTTGCCTAAGAATCTCCCAAGCTTGATGAGAGGTATTGGCGGAAGCAATTCGAGGAAATATTTCTTCATCCAGTGCAGATTGAATGAAAAACAAAGCCTTTGCATCCTTTTTGCGGTTGTCCCGTAATGCTTGATCAGGCACTTCTGGGTTTGGGTCAACAAACCCATTTTCCACCAAGTCCCACAGCTCTTGAGACTTGAACAAGGTTGCCATCTTCAAACTCCAAAGATGATATTTTTCACCTTTAAAAATTGGAATAAGGGCCTGAGATAAATTAGAGCCATTGATTGACATTATTTCTCCTGCGTGTGGAGATTAGAGAACCGAAACTTGGTTATGCTTTGATACCACTATTGTTGGTAAAACAGGAAGATTCCTTATTGTTGTTTACTACTTATGAGAGGATTACATGACTCACATACTTATAATCTTCCAAAGCATAACTCCTAGCACCCTTAGACTTACTCAATAACTGATTACAACTCTTAGGATACTTCAGTTATACTTTCACCATAAAAGACCATTAAACATAAAACATTAATTTTTGAATCATTATTCAACACATATATCTAATCCAAGAATCTGCTTATAATCAGCGTATGATTGTTAACTGGTTCAACACATTACAACATATATGCAATTTGCACCTTTTTTATATCTCTAAACCGATTTAAGATATTTACGTATATAAATGCAAAGAAATATAAAATATTATATGAATTCACCCTTATACTGTAGAAAGAAAGAACTCATTTATAAGCATGCTTATACGTTAATTTATATGTAGGCCAATTCCATGGTTATACATGCATTTAAGTACGAAACTTTTTTCGTACAATTATTAATAGGAGTAGAAATTTTATGACTTTTTGATATTTTTTTCCCGTTTATAAACTTTACAACATTTCCCCAAGTCATGGCAATAAAAGCTATGTGCAAATTGAATATTTGTTGAAATGACAAGTTAGTGAACAAAAAACTGAGGTTGTGAGCTATAGAAACCTTGAGAGCATAATCTGTAACCAAACTAGATTCTTGGCCCGTCATTGATGTGGCTTTCATGAAAGCTTCAATATTAGAATCAGGTGTGATCCCTGCTACTTTCTCACGTCCCCACAGTTCTTCGAGGAGATCATATCTGGTTCCTATACCAAGACAACGTGCAGCAAAATCGAATGTCTCCCGAACAGTCATCTCACCATGGTGGACATCATGTTGGCTGATATATGCGCATGTTCTCTGAGGAATGAACTCGGACATTTTATGACCACAATAAGTAACTTCACCGGTTAGTCTTAGATCCTTTTCTAGTACCCCTGCAAGTGATCTTAGAAACGTCGTTTTACCAGAGCCCAGAGGTCCAAGAAGTAGTGTCATCCTGAGAAGAGAAGCCGACTAGTAAAACAATTGTGGTTTCAGCAAGGTCCACATAGTTATGGCTGACAAAGAAAGCCAACATCCATCAATTTGAGCACAATTTTTCAGACATAATTGGGTCAGGTATCTGAAGTTGTATCAAATTCTACTCCAAATTCTATTGTATGTATATATCTGACTTAAACATTTTATGTAGTATGTATCAAATTCTATTGTATGTATATATCTGACTTAAACATCATGTAGCCATGGTATTTTGATGATGTGTCAACCATATAAGTTGCCACATCATCCACACGTCATCACCACATCATCAAAACTAGTACCACCTCACTGGTTTACATGTCATGTTATAAGAGGTCAGATACGGTCATACGGACAATAGCAATATTTGAAATTTTAACGTACACAATAGATACTTTTGAAGTTTGTACATACAATAAAAAAAATTGGATCAAGTTAGAAACATTTCGAAACATTATTTACCCTATTCTTTTCTTTCTAGTTCATTATATTTTTTAGTTTTCATCTCCATCTAAATGAAAAACTCATGTAAGCTATATCCAGATTTCTTCAATCAACTGTCATCTTATGTAATTTCTATTAACATGTTTTATCTTAGGTAGAAAATATACTTATTACAGGCATTACTTAATATTTTGAACTTTCAGCCTCATTTAGGAGCTTTGATAATACCATTCTATTTCTATTTCTATTTTTATAGATAAATAAAGGAGAGTAATTATATGCTTGAAGAGTTGATTGAAACATATTTTAATTAATGATCTTATCAAAATCAAACATTTATGTATCGTTGAATCTTATATAAAGTCTTATTGAGCTAAGTTAATTCTCATTCCTCTGTTTTACAAGAACATAGTTCTTCGAAGTCTATATGCAGATCTTTAAAAACATACCTCCCTGGTTTCACAATTCCATTCACATCCTGCAATATATTAATAGATTTCTTGTTGGATGGAACAAGCCTAAGGACTTGGAGAAATCCCTACTAACAGCAAAACAGTACAAATATCAGCATGAAACTTGATATACGAGTAGATAATCGATCAGACCAAGAAAAATTAGAGCTCTCAAAATCATAATCAGCATGATAATTTTTCATTTTATTAAAGATCTTGAAGCACATGTCAAATGGCATACCTCTATGGCATTAAGGGTGGCATTTAACAAAGTTGGAAGTGCTCTTGACCCAATGAAAATGTCACACCCCCAAATTCGGTCAACGCGATTAACGCGCGACTAGTGGAAGCCTTAGTGTGTGCAGGGGTGCTGACATTAACGTCGAACATCATGCAGATCAGAGCATATGATTATTGCAGAACAATTAAATTAAGATGCCATTTAAATAACTAGTTTGTTACAAAAGGCTACGACTCGTCAAAGTAGTAGAAACAGTGTTATATAACACAACCAGTTATAAAATATATGTTTAAAAGGAGTTTTCATATGTATGACTGATGATTATCAGTTACACCAAAGAAAACATAATTGTCCCAAAAGTTGGCATCCTAATTCGTCTTGGGTCGCCTAACTTCGTAAGTATGCGTTCTTACTTGTGCTGTGAATTACCTGAAAAACATAGTAAAAAGTCAACACATGGTTGAGTGAATTCACAGGTTTTTATATGTATGGTTTGTTAAACCAAATTTATTTATATGTTGTTGACACGAGAGTCAAATAAACTCCATTCACAAAAGTTTGTAGGAAAGCATGTAATCCTAATCATGTTTGTACAAAGTCCTATAAGTATTTCCACATAATTCGCAATCATAACATGAAGTCAATTATATAATCAGTAACATAAAAGCACCAAGGCAATCATAAACAGATATTGCATGTTATAGCAAAAACATTAGCTATGTTTTTCACCCCAAGGTTGAAAGCAGTAAAACAGTAAAAGTGGGGCTGTGAACTCACAGTATATGTAGTGATGTGATAGCTAGCGGATGAATATAGCGTCGCCTAAGGTATGTAATCCTATACGCACAATATGTATTAACATAAGTACCTTTATTGTTTGTCAAGTTATGTTAATAGTTTGTTTGTTTTTGAAGAAATCGTTGATTTCTTAAATTTGTACGAGTCGTTGGTGACAATGTTTTGAAATACAAGTAATATTTCTCGTATTACTCGTACCCATTTACTACATTTGTTTTGTGTACCAAAAATAGTGTTCCAAATATTAGTCGTGTACCAATTTTTACCTTACTGTGACGAAGTTTGTAATAAAATACACTTGATATAATAAAGCCACACGATCTAACCCAGTACTATGTATCACGTTTTGTGTAAGATGTCAAAACATTAATAAGCTTCATAAAAATTACACAATCATGTATATAGACATAATAGTAATATATTATTAACATTACCATAGAGTAGTACTTTTTCTTTGCTTAAAACGCAGTCCAACATAGGAGTTTGGATTGCGTTTGAGTGAAGTTCAACACAGTTCAGGTTTTGTTGGAGAAAAGTACACAATCGTGGTGTCTTAAACCACACGATTGTTAACCCAAAAATCCACACGATTGTGTATTAGAATACACGATCGTGTATTTTCGTTTTAGTTTTTATGATGCTTTGGAAACCTCACGATCGTGTGTAAGGTTTTTACACATGATTTTTCCATTAAAAATCTACACGATCGTGTAGTTTAATATATGTATTGTTCAACCGATCGTTTACAGTTCTGTGATCATATTACTTGCATGGTTTTCATTGTATACAACTTTCCTAGCTAGTTATAATAGCAAGTATATAATATATTAAACATGTAATAATACTAAATATTACGAAATCAAGTTAAATAAAATCGTTCCTTACTATGTAAAAATGGTGAAACTTTGAAAGGTGGTGATGATGATGCTAACCGACGATGATGATGATGATTATTATAATATGGTGATAATGAATTTTTTTTTTTATTGTTTTTGTACTGCTTCCTACAGATTTGTTGCTTCTGTTTCTACCGTAGTGAAGGAGTGGGAAGAAAAGAGTGAGCAGTGAACTCAAATAATGGAGTTGGTTGAATGTTTGATTTGAGGAAGAAAATGAGAGGGAGTATATTACGTGTTCTTGTTTCTCAAAGAGTATGGGATTCAACAGAAAAGTGTCTCCCCAATAATTGAGTTAGGTTGTGTATTTTAACCCGTTAATTTCGGGTACAAGTCCAATAAATTGTAAGTTTACATTTAATATATGTAAATCTATTTTGAGGTATTTCTTCAAATACTTTATTATGAAGGAGAAAAATAATACTTTTATTATTTTTGACCTTTGGGTACGTTTTGTATTTGTTTCTGTTCGCGTGCAATACGTTTTAAAGAAACATATAAATATTTTAGTTTCATTTTTGTTCCAACTAGTTCCCATAATATTTTCAAATAAAAATTATTCGAAAGTATTTTTAAGTTCTTTCTGAACTTTTGTATCGCGCTCGATACGTTTATCCCTAAAACGTATAATGTTTTATATTATCATAATAATATAAATTTAATAATATGCGTAATTAATAATTTCATATTATTAATTAAACGTTCACCAACGATTGCATTTATTTTTGTCGGGTTCGTTCCGATAAGTTTGAACGCAATTATAATTAACAACAAAATATGTAATACTTTTTGTACAAAAGTATTGGGCTTGCAAGGCTTATATCACATCCAAAAGTTTAGTTTAAATTTTGTAGGGAATTAGCTCTAATTATTTCGTAGTTAGGTACAAATTACTGTCCTAATTTGTCGGTTGTCACATTCTCCCCCCGTTTAAAGAATTTCGTCCTGAAATTTCGATTGTAATCGCGGTTGTTTGTGGTTTAGGGAGAAGTATACGTAAGAAGAGTTTAAAGGCACTCAGTCCATGACTGTGTCGTAGTTCATCATAGTAGTTGTATCATAGTAGTCACGTCCTGACTATTTCATGGTTCAAATCGTAGTTATATCGTTGCTACAAGGTAACCATTTACAACGTACTCCATTCTTGACTAAATAGTTGTTATAGGATGGTTGTTTACAGTGTAGTCCTATCGGGACTAAGCGGTTGACAAAACAGTAAGCTGACTCGTCTGCTAAATGCAAACCCTGAGTTTAATGTTGACTTAGATAGGTCATTCCTATGATGCTCTCGACGTCAAATCGGTAAAAGTGGCATCAAGGAATGAGTAACATGCGTTTAGTGTCAACTAAAATCAATGAGTTAAGTTTTCGAGAAAATGCGAGGTTGTCATCGTGGCATTCGAAGTTGTCTAAGTTTCCAAAGTTTACAAGGTTTTTCAAAGTGTGTCACCTCTAAATCATAGATAGAATCGTAGTTATCGTAGTGGAACTCATAGTTGTTATCATAGTTGTTCCCATAGTTGTTAATGTAGTTGTTCTCTTAGTGGGACTCGTAGTTGTTATCGTAGTTGTCCCCATAGTTGTTATCGTTGTGTCAAGGACTTCGTCGAGCAAAATGATTAATTTTTAGTCGGAGAGGCACTTTTTCAAATTTGTAATTTGAAAAGTGTCGTAAATGTTGTTGAGCTCCTGAGGTAGTTTGAGCTTGTATGACAGGACCAATCCTTGCAAGGATTTTGAAAGGTCCTATATACCGTTGGTTAAGTTTTCCCGTTTTTCAAGTTGTGCGACCCCCTTCCAGGGCGATACTTTGTGTAGAGCTTTGTCACCTACTTGAAATTCAAGAGGTTTACAACGGTTATCGGCGAAACTCTTTTGTCAGTCTCACGCTGTTCTCAGTTGGTTAAGTACTTGAAATATATTGTCCGTAGTTTCCTGGACAATCTAAGAACCAGATAGTTGTCTGTCACCCAACTCTCTCCAATAGTGTGGTGATCGGCACTGGCGTCCATATAACGCCTCAAACGGTGCCATTCGTATACTGGTGTGATAAATATTGTTGTAAGAAAATTTTGTTAGAGGTAGATGAGTATCCCAGTTACCCCCAAAGTCAATCACACATGCTCATAACAAGTCTTCGAGCGTTTGTATCGTTCGTTCGCTCTAGCCATTGGTTTGTGGATAGTAGGCAGTACTCCTATCGGGATGAGTACCCAGTGTCTGTTGCAGTAACTGCTAGATGCGAGATGTAAAGCGCTTATCTCTGTCGGAAATAATGGATAGTGGTAATCGTACCAACATATCGAACATACAATCTCAGTTTGATTCCTTGACAACCAGTCCATACCGACTATGATGTCGAAACTTCTCAACTCTACCGGTAGTAAGTCTATTTCAAAGGGATTACCCTCTAGCGTTAGGGTACATCCCGATACTATTTCTCCTGATTAGATCAACTTACCATCGGCCAGTTCTATGGCGTATTTGTCATCTAGTTTACATGAGTCAACTTCTAAAAGTTGAGTCATCGTTTTCCACGACATCTCGGTGACGGTGTTCGGATTTAATCAGTTTCGTTTTGTTGGTATGTCATCCAAAAGTATAATTTGGTTGGGATGTTACCCAAAATACAGTTTAGTTGGGATGTCTGCCCAAATTACATTTTAAGTGGGATGCCTGCCCATAATCTAGCTTTGTTGGGATGTCAGCCCAAAATATGGTATAAGTGGGATGTCTGCCCATAATATAGTTTAGTTGGATCACTATTCAAAATATATAGTTCCAATTGGGACGTTACCCAAAATATATAGTTTCCGTTGGGACGTTACCCAAAACATAGTTTAGTTTAGTTGGGATGTTACCCAAAATATAACTTTGTTGGGATGTTACCCAAATATAGTTTAAAACACTTTGCTGATCGTTCTCCAGCGTTTCAAAAGTCTACCGGTCGTTCTCCGGTTTGTAACACTGCTGGTCGTTCTCCAGCAAATCATAGTACTGGTCGTTCTCCAGTTTATCTACCGGTCGTTCTCCGACGAATCATAGTACTGGTCGTTCTCCAGTTTATCTACCGGTTGTTCTCCGGCGAATCATAGTACTGGTTGTTCTCCAGTTTATCTACCGGTCGTTCTCCGGTTTAAAGCCTTACCGGTACGTTCTCCAGTATATCAAAATATTACTGGTACGTTCTCCGGTTAATTCAAAATAATACCGGTGGTTCTCCGGTTTATAAATGCGTACTGGTACGTTCTCCAGTATCCTATTCAAAGTGTTTGTAGGAATGTTATCCAAAAATATAGTTTTAGTTGGAATGTTATCCAAAATATAGTTCTCGTTGGAATGTTATCCAAAATATAGTTATAGTTGGAATGTTATCCAAAATATATAGTAGAGCATTTTCGTAAACAATTTGTATAAAATTGTCATATAAAGTTTGTTATTTGAGGGGGAAATTCGTTTCGCATAATTAGGTTTGATTACCCTAGTGGTTGTTTGAGACTCCGTCTCGATTAGTGTATAACGACACCTTACTACATTTTGTCCGTGTAGTACTTAAAAGGCTCGTTACTCTGTTACGTATCGCAACCTTCGTTTGTTCCCTCCATCCATTCGACTGATAAGTTGTCAGTCCTAATTGTTAAGTGTTTAGTGAGGATTTGTTCGGTCCTTTAGAAAGCGAGAGTTTGTTTGCATCGTAGTCAACCATGACTAAGTAGTCGTCAATCATGATGTTCGTATGATAGTGTTCCTATAAAATATGATGGAATTAAAGTGTATTCGTCGAATAGAAGTTTTAGTACAGTCATGCAAAAGCATAGCCCTTCGTACGTCGGTTTAACGAAGATAAGATAAGTATGCACCTACAGCCGCCATCATATAGTCATCATCATACTGACCTCAGCTACACTCTCTGCCACTCGAGCACGCTCTTCTAGCATTTGTGCTCGGGCACAGGTAGCATGGGCAGTTTCGTTTTCTAAGTTCGTGTGGCCTTCAACAAGTTCAAGGCACTCTTATGTGGAGATCGTGTCTCCATCCAGTCGGGAGGTATCTCTCTGTAGTTTTAAGACGTCATTTTGTGTGTCAGGGAGTTCCCTGAATAGTGTGTGGAGTACGATAACTAAGGTGGGGACATTCAGTTCTATAGGTTCGCCGGTAATAGTAAGAGGCGGCGGTGTACGAGAAGACTCCCCGATCTCTAAGGTGGTAAGGATACCCTCAAGCATCCTCCAATGCTTAAGTAGATATGTCATCCAGTCTTGATGGGTAGTCTTGAGTTTCTTTAGAGGTGGTCCCTCCAGTGGTTCCGCAAACATGTTCGTTGTTCCATCTACTCCAGATGCCATGTTAGGCGTTGGAGCAGGCATAGTTGTTAAGTTTTCGTTGTTAGGCGTAGTATTGTCATCATAGTTGTGCTCGGACGGTTCCTCGCCGGAGTCGATCACGTGGATAAGATATTCGTTAAACACACTCGTAATATATGTAGTGTTTACGTTGTGAAATAGAGTTAGGCAGTATATGAATGCATGAGTGTTTTAGCCAAGGCTATAGTCTAGGTCTCTAAGGCTTTCAGGTTACTTAAAGACTTCTAGTTCGCTATAACCAATGGCTTTGATACCAAATCTGTCACACCCCCAAATTCGGTCAATGCGATTAACGCGCGACTAGTGGAAGCCTTAGTGTGTGCAGGGGTGCTGACATTAACGTCGAACATCATGCAGATCAGAGCATATGATTATTGCAGAACAATTACATTAAGATGCCATTTAAATAACTAGTTTGTTACAAAAGGCTACGACTCGTCAAAGTCGTAGAAACAGTGTTATATAACACAACCAGTTATAAAATATATGTTTAAAAGGAGTTTTCATATGTATGACTGATGATTATCAGTTACACCGAAGAAAACATAATTGTCCCAAAAGTTGGCATCCTAATTCGTCTTGGGTCGCCTAACTTCGTAAGTATGCGTTCTTACTTGTGCTGTGAATTACCTGAAAAACATAGTAAAAAGTCAACACATGGTTGAGTGAATTCACAGGTTTTTATATGTATGGTTTGTTAAACCAAATTTATTTATATGTTGTTGACACGAGAGTCAAATAAACTCCATTCACAAAAGTTTGTAGGAAAGCATGTAATCCTAATCATGTTTGTACAAAGTCCTATAAGTATTTCCACATAATTCGCAATCATAACATGAAGTCAATTATATAATCAGTAACATAAAAGCACCAAGGCAATCATAAACAGATATTGCATGTTATAGCAAAAACATTAGCTATGTTTTTCACCCCAAGGTTGAAAGCAGTAAAACAGTAAAAGTGGGGCTGTGAACTCACAGTATATGTAGTGATGTGATAGCTAGCGGATGAATATAGCGTCGCCTAAGGTATGTAATCCTATACGCACAATATGTATTAACATAAGTACCTTTATTGTTTGTCAAGTTATGTTAATAGTTTGTTTGTTTTTGAAGAAATCGTTGATTTCTTAAATTTGTACGAGTCGTTGGTGACAATGTTTTGAAATACAAGTAATATTTCTCGTATTACTCGTACCCATTTACTACATTTGTTTTGTGTACCAAAAATAGTGTTCCAAATATTAGTCGTGTACCAATTTTTACCTTACTGTGACGAAGTTTGTAATAAAATACACTTGATATAATAAAGCCACACGATCTAACCCAGTACTATGTATCACGTTTTGTGTAAGATGTCAAAACATTAATAAGCTTCATAAAAATTACACAATCATGTATATAGACATAATAGTAATATATTATTAACATTACCATAGAGTAGTACTTTTTCTTTGCTTAAAACGCAGTCCATTATAGGAGTTTGGATTGCGTTTGAGTGAAGTTCAACACAGTTCAGGTTTTGTTGGAGAAAAGTACACAATCGTGGTGTCTTAAACCACACGATTGTTAACCCAAAAATCCACACGATTGTGTATTAGAATACACGATCGTGTATTTTCGTTTTAGTTTTTATGATGCTTTGGAAACCTCACGATAGTGTAAGGTTTTTACACATGATTTTTCCATTAAAAATCTACACGATCGTGTAGTTTAATATATGTATTGTTCAACCGATCGTTTACAGTTCTGTGATCATATTACTTGCATGGTTTTCATTGTATACAACTTTCCTAGCTAGTTATAATAGCAAGTATATAATATATTAAACATGTAATAATACTAAATATTACGAAATCAAGTTAAATAAAATCGTTCCTTACTATGTAAAAATGGTGAAACTTTGAAAGGTGGTGATGATGATGCTAACCGACGATGATGATGATGATTATTATAATATGGTGATAATGAATTTTTTTTTTTATTGTTTTTGTACTGCTTCCTACAGATTTGTTGCTTCTGTTTCTACCGTAGTGAAGGAGTGGGAAGAAAAGAGTGAGCAGTGAACTCAAATAATGGAGTTGGTTGAATGTTTGATTTGAGGAAGAAAATGAGAGGGAGTATATTACGTGTTCTTGTTTCTCAAAGAGTATGGGATTCAACAGAAAAGTGTCTCCCCAATAATTGAGTTAGGTTGTGTATTTTAACCCGTTAATTTCGGGTACAAGTCCAATAAATTGTAAATTTACATTTAATATATGTAAATCTATTTTGAGGTATTTCTTCAAATACTTTATTATGAAGGAGAAAAATAATACTTTTATTATTTTTGACCTTTGGGTACGTTTTGTATTTGTTTCTGTTCGCGTGCAATACGTTTTAAAGAAACATATAAATATTTTAGTTTCATTTTTGTTCCAACTAGTTCCCATAATATTTTCAAATAAAAATTATTCGAAAGTATTTTTAAGTTCTTTCTGAACTTTTGTATCGCGTTCGATACGTTTATCCCTAAAACGTATAATGTTTTATATTATCATAATAATATAAATTTAATAATATGCGTAATTAATAATTTCATATTATTAATTAAACGTTCACCAACGATTGCATTTATTTTTGTCGGGTTCGTTCCGATAAGTTTGAACGCAATTATAATTAACAACAAAATATGTAATACTTTTTGTACAAAAGTATTGGGCTTGCAAGGCTTATATCACATCCAAAAGTTTAGTTTAAATTTTGTAGGGAATTAGCTCTAATTATTTCGTAGTTAGGCACAAATTATTGTCCTAATTTGTCGGTTGTCACAGAAAACATCTCCTTCTATCGATAGATTCTTGTAACGCACTTCAATCTTCGGAGTTCGAATCCGAACCCTAGTTAAGTTACATCATGTTTTACTCAATTGCATAAAAAAGGTTCAATAGAAGAATTACAATGACCAAAGGGCCTTTGGCCTAGCGAAGGATTCCATCAACCATGAGGTTGTGGGTTCGAGTCCCACTTAAGACAATTGTATATATGTGTGGTTTGTATATATATATATATATACTAGTATGTGAGTGGGATTGTACAGCAGCCGTTCTAGCAAAAAACAAAGAAAAATTCACAAAGAGAATAGGTTGTCAGATTCACCTATCAATCCTTTCTCGGATGCTTAGAAGAAAACTCTCATGATCTTCTTCGATAACCTTAAGTATTCTTTCAATTATCTGCTTCTTATCTGGAGCATCAATATCAGTTCTTCCATTTTCATGATCAACTTGATTCATGATCTCTCTCTTTGATGAAGGGAGCCTTTCAATAGCAGCCATTTTAAGTTCATCTTCATCATCATGTACACTAGTTTTCTCAAAAGCATCACCTCCTGGTGCTCCTGTAAAAGCCTCTTTGATGCTAGCTAAAGCCCAGTTCCTACTTGATGCCGATAAACTTGACTGTCGATTCGCTGATCTCGTGAGCTCATCTCCGCCATGTGTTGCTGCCATCTCGATCTCAACCACCCACAAATTAACTACTAATTGGAACTTAACACTCTTTCTACTTTGTTTATAAATTATGGTTTTTTATGACATATACCTTGCTTCAACCAACAAACAGGAAATAAGTCATATAAACATACATGCATGCTGCATGATACGTATTGTTCAATTAGGTATTATACTGATATTTACATTATATAGATGGGAAAAAAGAAGAAGGTGAAGATAACGTAAGAAATACAAGAATATTAGAAAGAAAAGAGATGACTTACCATACATTAGGGTGAAGTTTGAAGTAAATCACTAAATCAGTGAATTAAAAAAAAAAAGGAAAATAAAACAATCAACACGGGGGATCGCATGCTAATACTGTGATGGACGAGGTCTTATTTGCTGATCCATGGCTTTATAAAATTGTAGTTTTTATGTATATGATTTGATTAGGGTTTGCAATTAATATCGTAGATGTGTTTCGATAAGACTCAGATTTTAGTTGTTAATACGTAAGAGTAACGTTAATATG
Organism: Helichrysum umbraculigerum; assembly: GCA_949592205.1. NCBI lineage: Eukaryota > Viridiplantae > Streptophyta > Magnoliopsida > Asterales > Asteraceae > Helichrysum > Helichrysum umbraculigerum. The sequence continues at coordinate 64,075,206 of CATIUR010000003.1, forward strand.
TCACAAAACTCATCTCCGTTCATGTTTTTAAAAATTAAATATCTTACAAATGGTAAGTCAAAAAATTATAAAAATTGTACCGTAAAAATCAACATTTTTTTTCTCTTCGGTTAGACATATCACAAGGTATATATTCGACGACTTTTTTTTCCTGTTTTCGGTGGTTTTGTAAATAACTATCACATGTGATAACAACGAGTATCACACATGGTACCAACGAGTATCACACGTGGTACCAACGAGTATCACATGTGATACTAATATTGTACAATTTGTAAAACCATAAAAAAAGACGTCGAAAGTATACATTGTGAGATGTCTAATCGAAGAGAGAAAAAAGCTAATTTTGATAGTCCAATTTTTATAATTTTTCGACTTGCTATTTGTAAGATATTTGATTTTTTTTAAAAAGGAAGGAAAGTGAATTGTTGTGACATGTGACAAATTCTTATTGATTCTTTCATTCTCACTAAGAGCATCCCCAATTTACATTTTTGTATAGTTTTTTCTGAAGCTTTTTTATAAAAAGATTTTGCTCCATCAACAAAAAAAAAATTTCACATATATATTACTACTAAAAAATACAAGAATTACAATGAAAGATATTGCAAAAGTTTGAGATTTTAAAAGCTTTTGTTTTATCTCTCCTAATTACTTTTGTACTTTTTTATAATATTATATATGTGAAAGCTTTTTGTTGATGGAACAAAAAATTTTATAAAAAAGCTTTACCGAAAAAGCTTTAAATAAAGCTATATAAAAATGTACATGGAAGATGCTCTAAGCATCATACTTATTTGAACATTCATTTATTAGTTCATTATAGTTTTGTCATTTGAAAAAATGAGATAGGAAGACAATAGCACATTACCTAAACTTTTTCCCTTTATTACTTTTGTTCACATGTAATTCCCATCACTTTCATACCCCAACAATGTTTTTAAGAGCACGAGGTGTGGTGACACTGTCTTGTGTTCTGGGAGAACACTATCCAGAACAATGTGCTGAAAAAGTGAAGGAGTGGGAAACAATATTCTCAATAGTGTTCTGGAGTTTTTATTTTTTATTATATATTTTTAATACAAATAATTGAATAAATAAACAAAATAAATTAAATAAAACATAAAACATTCATTAAAAATAAATAAGAAAATTATAAGTCCTAAAAAAAGTGCATAATTGAAAGACAATAATTAAAAGTCCTAAATTATTAAAGTGTTAAACATAGTGTGGTCAATTATCTCCCGATCCCGATTCCGAGCCCGGGTTTTACGCCCACCCGTTCTTCGCACAAATCTCCATCTTTTGCATTTCCATGATGTTGCGAAGTTGTTCATTCAAGTGATCCATAGGCATGGCCAAAATACGTAGTTGGGTTTCAAGACTTTTATTTGCGTAGTATCATTTTCTGTCGCCGCGGATACCTTCAATGGTATTGGTCCATGTGTCTTCAAAGGAAGCCCGAGTAGAAGTAGTGGAACCGGAATCGGTTTTTTGAGACTTTAGTTTTCTTGATTTTTCTTTTTGCCGAGGGATTGGAAAATCAACAAATAAGGTGGCATTCGGATTTTCATCGTCTTCTTGATTTTCTTGATTCTCCGGCTCATCTTCCAAATCTTCCAAGTTAACTATATCGTGACGTTTTGCAACATTGCGCCTACCCACGACAATCGGATCCGGATTCTTCCACTTGTATTTATCCTTCAAAAAGTCCCACGATAAATAACTTTTGAAATTTATATTAGGGTTTAAGTAACGGTTCGCCAACGTACTCTCCATTTTGTTCCGAGAAGTATATGCAACAATTCTTTATGACTATGCAATCAGGTTTCCCACAAAATGTGAGTCCATAGTAATATTTTTTTTTGATAAAATATTATTGTAAACCGCCACAAATGCGCGCTCCAAGTATGTATTATATATATTTTCATTTCCCTTCAATGTGCGACGACACTAATCTTGGAACTCATTTCGTGGAAAAGCGTGGCGGTTGTCATATTATTTAGAGCGGTGGTTAAGTCTAGTATTGTGACACCCGTCAAATTAGGACTAGGAATTAGTGCCTAATCAAGTTTTAATACATGTAATTAGTTCTGTGTTAGGCTAATTAATGTATCAATATATATATATGTATATATATATTTAGAGCGGTGGTTAAGTGTATATGTATATATATGTATATGTATATATATATATATGTATATATATGTACATATATGTATATATATGTATATATATGTACATATATATATATATATACATATATATATACATATATATATACATATATATACATATATATATACATATATATACATATATATATATATATATACATATATATATATATATATATATATTGTTGAATATATATAATTATGCGGTTTGATTAAATCTTACAAGTTTCAAATCGGATGTAATTCGATTCAATTGATACGGACGTTGATGAACAATTTAATTAAATAATATAAACGTTATTTAATAACACAATTATATCCAAAGTATTATTTTTATATAATATTTCGTATTCATTTTGGATTATACAAGCAATGGCCACGTGATTAAAATAATAAACGCGTAAACAACACAACATAAGTTAAAAGTTATATTTTATAATACAATTATTAAAATACTTCAACAAAATATTGGGTAATTATTCGCAACTTAAAAAGAGCATTTAAACGTATAAAATAAATATTTAACGTTAAAACGATCGGGAAAACGAACACCGCGCGGAGCACGAATGCAGGGAACGAAAAATGGGTGAAGCCCACACCCGTGGGCCCCACCCAAACCGGCCAAGGGAGGGGAAAACCCCCACCCCACTCCACTTTCCCCCATTTCACCATTTCTTTCTCTCTTTCTCTTTCTTTCTCTTTCTTTTCTCTTTCAAACACCCTCCACCGTCATCATCAAAAACCACAAAATAACACCCTCAAACGACCTCGAATCTTCACGTTCATTTGGAGTAAAAGATTCACGGCATCTCGATCTATCTTTCTATCTTTTCGGATTTACACGGCGTTGATTTATAAGTTTCCGACAAATTCTCGAAACCACTTAAATCTTTGTTATAATACTTGATTTTGGTTTAGATAAGCTTATAATGTCCATTTATGGGTTGGGTAAAAGGATCGGACCAAACTATGGCCGGAAAACTCATTTTTGGCTCAAAAATCCGTCAACAGATTTAAGTGTCGCAACGACGACTGCAGTATAGCGTCACTTCGTGCGTCACTTAAGTGACGCATTTAGTGTCGCTAAAAGCCCTAATTTTGCGTCACTTGCCTAAGTGCCGCATAAAACCCCTTTTTCCCGACACTTGCCTAAGTGTCGCAAATTCAATACCAGTCACTATAAACCGACACTTATAGCGTCACTTGTTTAAGTGACGCCTATAATCGAGAACAGATCTCATCCGTCACTAACCTTAGTGACTCATGACCTTTATACCGACCCTTACAGCCGACACTTCCTTAAGTGTCGCCCTCTATGCGTCACTTGCACAAGTGACGCCATTAGATCAGAATCCGTCATTTCATGCGACACTTCCTAAGTGTCGCCTAAACCCTTGAGTGTCGCTATAAGTGACGCTGTAAACAGAATGTTTGCAACTCATTTTTACTAAGTGTCGAGACCTAAATTTTATCACTTGATTTCACCCAAATTCAAGTCCAGATGAGTTTTTCACCAAAGCAATTTAGTAGAAATAAAAATTTTTCGAGCTGACTTGGCATCTCGACCCCAACCAGGGGCCAGCCCCTTGGACCCAGCCAGGGGTTGCCACCCCGCTAACCAGGGGCGCTGCCCTCGGACCCCCGTTACTTAAAAGTTTGTAAACATTTTTAAGTACAACACTTCAAAATCAAAATAATAGTATCGAGATTATTATTACAAACAATCATCAACGGGCGGTACACGTTTTTCGAAACTTAAGTCAAATCAACCAAATCGGGGTAATTTGGACAAACAACTACAAGGGTAGTCTTTTAAGATACCTATTCAATTAATAACCATCGCGCGTATTGAACGCCCTCAGGTTACAAGTCTCCGGACATCAATTCACAAGCTAATCAATTCAAGTTTATTTCCATAAACACTCAAGGCTCAGGTGAGTCTCATGGCCCCTATTTTACTGCTTTTCAATCAAGGGGTGTGATTACATTGCTCGTTTTATTTACATGTTGAACGCAAGTACAAACCAATCAAATACTACATGAGTTGTTTTCAACTAATCACTAAAGCCCTCCATAGCATAGTCTGGTAATACATCTGTAGCGTGAATGTTAGTATATGATATCATATAGGATTGACAATCCTCGTCCGGGTTAGCACGCACTAACTGGTCAAACGGGCGTATTAGCATTTGGGAAGACGAGTGTAGATTAGGCACTCGTAGGAGGCATTCAGTTGGGTTTCCTTAATTGGACCTGACACTCAAGTTAAGCTCAGACTATGTGCTCATGGCTGTATAACTTTTATTTTGCTTAATTGCATTTTAAATTCAATTATAAATCTTGCGGTTCATACAAATATGTGCTGACATACAAACCTGTGAGCTCACCAGCGTTTCGCTGACCCATTTTAGCATGTATCACAGGTACACAGCAGTAGGTTGGACTGCCCAAGCAGGAATCATTAGCTCGAGTCAGCATTCATACAATCAGAGATTTAGCTGCATTATTATATTTTGTATAGATTAATTATGTACTTAAATCTCTCAATTTCAACCGAGCTAATGTAGCTATATTTTTGATGTAAACTTTGATTTTATCAATACAAGTTGTAAACGACGCATATAGAGTCGTTCATTATATCTTATGTGCTGTGATATGTAATTAGTCGCGCCCCGACCCGAACCGCTTCCGCATCATAATTTGGGGGTGCGACAGATTGGTATCAGAGCCTAAGGTTATAGTGAACTAGGTTGCATTTAGTGGGCCTAGATTATAACCGTTAGGCAGTATTTCCTCATTAGGCATGACTGATTCAGGAATTACAGCATATGACTTTAATTTAACATAGCCTGATCAACTATGTACAATTAAGGAAAGATGATGTAAGGTCTGAAACGATTATGTCGAACAGGAATACACTAGTTGACTCTGACCTCGAGAGAACCGGGACTCAAACACGTATGTGCTAGACACCCAATAGGCTATTATGTGATACTAAGTATACATAGATAGACCTCGTTACAATCTTAGGCTATATTATATATGTATTATATGAAGATAGGCCTCATTCTTTCTAACGCTTTGTCTCAGAATGGCAAACACACCACCCAACTCCAACTCGTCGCGCTCTTATCCGTATGAATCACAAACCTCAAGGGTAGCTAGGAGGGACACCGGGTTGCCTCGAGCTAGCCCATATTCCACTCACCTTACTCCACCAGTTTTAGCCGCTAGGCTACACCATCACGAGCAACGACTTAACGCTATGGATATCGAACTCCAAGAAACTCGCGAAAACTGGAGACTCACAGCTATGGAACCAATCGAACAAGTCTCTGAAGATCACGAGCACACTGTCAACACCATGAACACTCTTCAAAATCAAGTGGAAGAAACAGTCAAAACCATGGAGGTTGTCCACAACCAAGTGATTGGCAACCGAAATGAAATCTCTGTCCTACAATCAAGGCTACATTAGTGCGAGACACGTCTAAGGGAAACCGAGGACGCCCTCCGAACAGCCAACAGACTTGCAGAGTCTGTGAACCATCTCACTGCACTGCTGCCATAACTCATTCTACGTCAGAATTAGTTTAGACTGAAATCTGTACTCCATTATGCTTTCGTAGGACCTATGTAATTCGACCGGATGTAACAATTCCCGGTGCTTTTGTAAAACATCTAATCCTGTAACTTTTGGAACTCGTAATTTGGAATTGTCTATCATCTTTTGAACTCGTAATATCAAATGACAATTCCCCTCGATTATTCTATATTATCGATTTTACATTGTGATGTCATATGTTACCGCTTTTACATATATGCATCTGTTGTAATTTTCATTCTGGTACAATTTCTTATGTACCTTTTGTTTCTTTCTTGAAGAATCATGCCGCCCAAGAAGAAAAGTTACAGTGATGCGGAAATCAATGCTATTGTTTCCCGAGCCGTAGCTGATGCTTTGGCTGCTCGAAACTCCCAACAATCTAGCGATCAAACCGTCAATACCACCCCGGTTACCAAACCCTGTTCCTACAAGGACTTTCCCAGCTGCAAACCACTATACTTCAAGGGCACGGAAGGTGCTATCGGTCTAATCAGATGGATTGAACGTATGGAATCCGTCTTCAACCTCTGCAACTGTGCTGAAGAAAACAAGGTTAAATTTTCTGCTTACACCTTTCAGGAAGGTGCACTTACGTGGTGGAATACCCATGCCAACTCTGTGGGCATCGAAATAGCAAACCAACTTCCTTGGGCTGAGTTGAAGAAAAAGCTACGGGAGAAATACTGTCCCGAAGAAGAACTGCACCGACTGGAGGAAGAATTCTGGCACTTGACCGTGCAGGGGATCGATATTGCTGGGTATACCACCAAATTCCAGCAATTTGCATTGTTATGCCCGGGTCTGGTTGATCCGGAGGAGAAGAGCATCAAAAGATACATTCGCGGTCTCCCGGAAAATATCCAGGGGAACGTCGCTTCATCAAAACCCACCACAACTGAAAGTGCTATCCGGCTAGCACATGAACTCATGGCAATGGTTGTCAACCGTGAGACATCCAATACCTCCTCCAACAATAAGCGAAACTCCTCTTAACACCAAAACCAACCAAACAAGAAAACCAACACCATCCAAGTTTACAACACCAATTCTGAAACCAAACGCAGCTACACTGGGGATAGACCATACTGTTCCAAGTGTAACTACCACCATGACGGTCTATGCAATACTCCCTGCAACAACTGCAGGAGGTACGGGCATCTGACCAAGGACTGCCGAGCACCCAAAACCAACAACAACTCCTCCAACAACAATACCCAACAACCTAAATCCTGCTATGGATGTGGAGAGGCGGGACATTTCAGGAATGAATGTCCTAAACGAAAGAACAAGGGCAACAACAACAACATCAACAACAACGTCAGAGGTAGAGCCTTCGTACTCAACTCTGGGGAAGCCCGTCAAGACCCGAATGTGGTCTCGGGTATGTTCCTCCTCAACAACTTATCTGCTTCTGTTCTATTTGATACTGGTGCCGATAGGAGCTTTATTTCAGATGAATTTTACCCATTGCTTGACATCACACCTGTTGCCCCAGATGTTAAGTACACTGTAGAATTAGCGGATGACAAACTTATAGAAACCAATAGTGTGATACCTAATTGCACCTTAAACTTAGCCGACGAAACCTTCTCCATCGATCTTATGCCTGTCGAAATCGGAAGTTTTGACGTTATTGTGGGTATAGACTGGTTGTCCAAGCATCGAGCCGAAATCATTTGTTACGATAAAATCGTTAGTATTCCTCTCGCCATCGGTAGAACCTTGGTCATACAGGGGGAGACCGGTGGGACGAGATTCAATATCATCTCTTGCTTGAAAACCCAGAAATTTCTGAGAAAGGGTTACCCAGCAATCCTCGCACACATCATGGAGAAAAAGTAGGAGGAGAAGTGACTTGAGGATGTGCCGATCGTTCGAGACTTTCCAGAAGTCTTTCCCGAAGAACTGCCTGGTCTACCACCACCAAGACAGGTTGAGTTCTCAATCGATCTCGTGCCAGGTGCTGCACCTGTGGCCCGAGCACCATACCGTTTAGCCCCATCCGAACTTCAGGAGTTGTCCAACCAATTACAGGAACTCCTGGAAAGAGGATTCATCAGACCGAGTTCTTCACCTTGGGGAGCTCCGGTCCTGTTTGTTAAAAAGAAGGACGGTTCATTCCGAATGTGTATCGACTATCGAGAGTTGAACAAGTTAACCGTCAAGAACCGATATCCACTTCCTCGAATCGATGACCTGTTCGACCAACTTCAGGGATCGAGTTTTTATTCAAAGATCGATCTGCGGTCAGGTTATCATCAAATACGTGTTCGCGACATCGACATTCCAAAAACTGTTTTCAGAACCCGTTTTTTATAAATTTAAAATATATTATTTTGATAGAAAACATTTACTTGAAATATCGTATATTAAAACGATAACAAAAACGATAGTTAAAACGTCACACAATTTATTTAAAACGCACAACGACCTCGTAAATCATTCTAAACATTTTAACAAATGTTTTCAAGTAATAATAAGTATTACTTTAAGTTAAAACATTGAAATTTAAATCGTTCTCTAATTTACATACATATTACATTTAACGTACGAATTTACGTTTAAACGACCGAGGAAACGAACACCGCACGGAACGCAAATGCAAGGAACAAAATTAGACACACTCACACCCCATTTGGGCCCCACAAACCGGCTGAGACCAGCCCCCAACCCCCTCCATGTTTTGTGGATCTTGTTCCACTCCACTTTGACCAAAAACCTTAATATCTTCATTATTCATTTCATTTCATTTTTATTTTCACCACTTTCTCTCTTCCTCTCTCTCTACAAACGAACCAGCATCATCATCATCTTCTTCCACCATCAAAACACCATAATCTAGCATATTTACTTGGTGGAAATCGCAAGAGAAGCAAGGAGAACGAAAAGGAACCGAAACCGAGCTTTTTTTTCTCAATCTCATTCTAGATCTTCATATCTTGTAAGAACACTCATGTCTTTCACTAGATTTCTTTTCTTAATGTTTAATAACATGTTATGTTGCTCATATAACAATATCATGTCCAAATCATTGCTCAAAATACGTTTTTATGAATTATACATATATATATATATACCAAAACAGATTCTGCCTTCATAAAATCGTCTCACGGAATCGACCATAACTTGAAAACTAGGGAGACTCTCGACATCTAAACGAAAAATGTTCATTAAGATACCAGCTACAACTTTCATTTTTAGCTCTCGGACTAGATCCTCACGGATCATGGTGAAAAACGTGGATCTTTGGACTGAACTCATTATCGAACCCGATCCGACCACTCCTCATGTTTATTTTTGTTAAAAATAGTAAACGAACATATAAAAATACCATAAAGTGCAGAAATGGACTATATTCATAGGTGAACATGTGTGATTTTTGGTAGATCTTGATTCGGCTTAAAAAGTGTAGAAATCGAGAGGTTCGTTTAGTCGAAATCTGGAAAACCTAAGTAAAAAGGGACTGTTTTGGTCTAATCATGAAAACGACACTTCGAGAGGTCCACGAAACATAACGACAAGTTTTATAAAATTATTTGACCATTTTAGGAGTTGGTTAAAAGTTGCGGGTCAAACCGAGACCGTTGACCACGTTTTCGACAATGACATATACCTACGACACTTAACTCGAGTGACGCCAAAATTACTAAATTTCACATTATATGCGACACTTATAATTCATTTTCAAAATAAGTACAAACATCGCGTAACCTTTAATACTTATACAATACAACATTTAAACACTCCAAATATACTTTATAAGTATATCATTTCAATAACATAATAATAATAATACTTTGGAATTATTATTCGAACTCACCAATGGGCCGTACATATTTACAAAATATAAACAATCCAAAACTAATCACTTGGACACTACTAGTTGAATGAGCAACTATCATAGATGGTCTGTTAAGACATCTAATCATTACTATAACCTTTCGCGTTTAGGACGCCCGGCAGGTTACAGTCGTTGGAACGACATCATTACCTTGTGCATTATCATTACTACTTGTTTTGCAAGTCATCCGACTCAGGTGAGTCTCATAGCCACTTTTTAAATGCTTTTACCTAGGGGTGAGATACATGCTCGTTTTGTTTTACATGTGAACACAAGTATCAAAACATCTCTATATGCTACATGAGTTAATTTCATCTAATCAATTTAAAGTCCTCCATCACATAGTTTGTTAATATGATTTAGCGTGAATGTTAGTGTATGGTACCATATGGGATTGACAATCCCCGTCCGAGTTAGCAAGCACTAACCTGTCAAACGGACGCATTATCATTTGTTCAGTATGAGTGTTGATTAGGCACTCATAGGGAGACACCTCGATCAGGTCCTTGAATGTGGATCCTGACCCCCTCAGTTAAGCTCAAACTATGGACTCATGGCTGCATGTACATTCATTATTTGTTTCATTACAAATCATTATATAAATCTTGTGGTTCATAAATCTCATTTACTCATATACACCTGTGAGCTCACCAGCTTTTTAGCTGACCTTTTAGCATGTTATCTCAGGTACTCAGCAGTAGGTTGGACTGCCTATCAGGATACTTTAGCTCGAGTCGCATGCAATCATTTAACATCAAGAGATTTCCTTGCATATTTATATTTTGTATAATTGGAAATGTACTAGAATCTCTCAGGGTAATCATGTGAACTCAATATAATGTAAACAGTTTGTAAACTCTTATGTTATATCAATGTATTTTGTAAACGACGCATATAGAGTCCGTTCATTATATATCTTATGTGCTTGATTATTGATTAGTCGCACCCCGACCCGATTCGCTTTCGCAACCCGAATTAGGGGGTGCGACATTGAGCTAGTTCCATCCAATTTGAATGAGTTTCGTGTTGTTCGATTTTCAAGTAGTGTAACCTGCGTTCGTGACGATGCAAGTGGGCAGTTAACACAGGCATGGTGAGATGTGTCGGTTCTTGAGTATAAGGGGAAAGATCCATAGCTGAGTATCTTCCAACATCAGCAGGGATTTCAACGTTTTTCTCGATTCTCCATGTAGCAATAGCCGTTGGTAACCAGCTCCACTGATGTGCAAGAACTCGATGGCGATCTATTGCAAATACATTTTTTTTTGTGACGGCTGGGTTGTGATATGGTCTGGCTCGATATGAGCTAATAGTGCGTCTAGCCACGAGTGCTTCTGAGTGGCTGCGACGTGAGCGAGAGATAGAGGATGAAGTACGTGTAGTTTGTCTAGATGATGAGTCTGCCATCTTCTATGGCAAGAGCGTTTAACAAGTGAGGCCTATATTCATAATCATATTATATCATATAATATAGCCTAAAGTGTAGCAGTTTTCCTAGTAGTACGTTTCGATCGCAATCCCGAAGGATAATATGGTGGAAAGAATGCAAAGCGATATATTTCAAGTGTGTACATGACGGTACAGCGAGACGTGTAATTATTCTTTACGCGTATATAAATAATAGACGGTGGTAGATGAGAACAAGTCTCGTTCTTTATATCTAGTGATACGATAGTAGTAAGACGTGTCAGCTTCGATGACATGAGCATTAACGAGTGATTATCATGTGAGGTCTATATATATATATTCGATATATATATATATATATATATATATATATATATAATAACGTAGAGAGTCGTACGCGGGTAAGGCCTATTCATATATACCTACAATACATATAATAGCCTATAGAGTAGTACGTAGGTGAGGCCTATGTATGTATATACACCTATATCACATAATAACCTAGTGCGTGTCCAGCACAAAACAAGTATAAGTCCCGATTTCTCTCGTGGTCAGAGTCAACTAGTGCATTCCTGTTCAACATAACCCCTTTCAGATGTCACATCGTATTCATTTAATTGTACATAGTTAGCTAGGCTATGTTAAATTAAACTCATATGATGTAATCACTGAACCAGTTATACCCAATAAGGAATACTACCTAACGGTCATAGTCTAGGCCCACTAAATGCAACCTAGTTCACTATAACCTTAGGCTCTGATACCAATCTGTCGCACCCCCAGATTATGATGCGGAAGCGATTCGGGTCGGGGCGTGACTAATCAAATATCAACAGCACATAAGATATAATGAACGACTCTATATGCGTCGTTTACAATACATTGATTATTATAAAAGTCTTACACTGTTATAATAGTTTACAAAAGCTCGAATTGATGTAAGATATTCTATGTCATAACTAATTTATACAAAATATAGTAATGCATGATAATCTCCTAATGTTTTTATGGGACTCGAGCTAATGGGCATCCTGAGTGAGCAGACTTACTGCTGCTGCGAACCTGAGAATACACGCTAAATTAGTCAGCTTACGCTGGTGAGCTCACAGGTTTAATGATAAAGTATAATGTATGAACCGCAAGATTTAATAATGTTTGAAATTAATCAAATAAGTAAATTTGTATGTGATGTATATAACTGCCATGAGCACATAGTTTGAGCTTAACTGAGGTGTCAGGATCACAATTAAGTGCCTGAGAAAGGGTGCCTCTATGCGTATGCCTAATCAACACACGTATGAACAAATGATAATGTGTCCGTTTTGACCCGTCAGTGCTTGCTGACCCGGACGGGGATTGTCAGTCCCATATGGTACCATACACTAACATTCACGCTACAAAGTATTACCAAACTATGCTAATGAGGACTTATGATGATTAGATGATTAACTCATACAGAATATAGCGATATTTGATACTTGCGTTCACATGTAAAACAAAACAGGCATGTATTCTCACCCCTAGAGTAAAAACAGTAAAATAGGGGCTATGAGACTCACCTGAGTCTGATGAGATTCTATCAAACACTAATGATGTTGTACAAGGGAAATGATGTCGTCTCCAACGATCGAAACCTGCTGGGCGTCCTAAACGCGCAAGGTTTTAATGATTAGATGTCTCAACAGAACATCTATGCTAGTTGTTCCCTCAACTAGTTATGTCCAAATACATTGGTTTGTTTGTTCGTGTTTTTGAAAACATGTACGGCCCGTTGGTGGTGGTTTGTAATAATAATTCCCAAAGTATTATTGTTATGTTTGTTTCGTTTATTGACTTGTAAAAGTATACGTATTTGTTTAAGTGTTTCAACACATGTATCATTATCCGTAAATATCGTAGCATCGTTTTTGTTCAAGTTTCATAGTAAAACACCTAAAACAATTGTTTCGAGCCAAAATCTAAAGTTTTACATTTCGTTTTACGTTTTTCGTACTGAGGCTCGTTTTGGTTGACTTGGTCAAACGTGTTCGGTTTGACCCAAAACTTTTACACAAGTCTTAAAATAGTTAACTAAGACTTATAAAGTTGTCGGTACGTTTTATGTTCGGCCCAAAGTGTCGGTTTTATGTTTATGTCAAAAACAGTCCCTATCTCATGATTTCGGTTTTTGTCGGTTTATTTCGCCACTCGATTTCACTAATTTCTGGTCCAAAGTAATGTTCACAGTTTTTACCCACTGATCACCTATGTATCTAGTTCATAACATGATTTTTCCATGAATTATAGTGTCCATTTAGATAGGTAATTAATTTTGCGAAAGAACCGTACTCGGTTTTCGAATACATGCAGACTAGTCTCAAAGATCCGTTTTTAGCTGAAAATTCGTAGATTTCTGCAAAGAGCCATAGAAGAACTTTTTGTAGATCTTTTCAATACGCAACTTTTAAAAAACAATTCGTTGTCTAATTCTTAGTTGAACTCAAGTTATGAACGTTTTTGTAAACTGACTTTTCTGGGACAGAATATGTCACTTTTAGAAGTTTAACAAAAACGAGTTTTTGGCTTTAGATTTGGACATAATCTAGTTACTAGAGCTAGTAGATGTATAAATTAACAACATGCAAGTGAGTTTTTAGAGAGAGAAGTGGTTTCCTTACAAAGAAGTTAAAGAATGAGGAAGATGATGATGAATCTTTTGAGTTTTTGCTCCTTCTTGTTCTTGATCTTCAAAGTGTGATGAATGATGATGAATGATGGTGATTATTTGGTATTATTGGAGCTGAAATGAGGCTGATGATGATGATGAAAAACGTTGGAGAGCGAGAGAGAAAAGGGAGATTCTTGTTTGGTGTGTGAAAATGGGAAATGATGTGAAATGAGGAGTAAGAGTGTGGATTTGGTTAATTAAAGTAAAAAAAAGCAATGTGGTATATGATGGGAAATATGCAGATTTCTCATGGGTCCCACACAAGATTTGGTCACTTTTTGTTTCCCCAAAATTACGCTACGTGCGGTGCCCGTTTACCAGTTCGTTTCGACGTTTTTAGATGTTTAACGTATTATACACGCGATTTAAATGACGATTAAATTTTGATATTTTTCCCTTGAAGTATTTAATCTAGATACTTGAAAACATTTATAAAAATGTTCCGTTAATTTATCGGTCTCGATTTGCGCGTTCGTTTTACGGGGGTTTAATCGTGTAACATTTAAACTAGACGTTTTTGTTATCGTTTTTAACTACGATATTTTCAATGGGGGTCTTACTTGAAATGATATATTTTAAAGTTATAAAATATATTTTGGTTCGCATTTGATTGTCGGGCGCGTTCTGCGCGTTTTTGTAATGTACGGGTTACTTAATACAATACAAATGATTTATTAAATATTATCAACATAATATTTTTGAGTTTATTAAATAATTTTATATTATTTAATGTTATGTTCACCAACGTCCGTATTTATGATGTCGGAATTCATCCGAATATGTAAATGTACGATTTAAACAAATCGCATACGTGTGTGTGTATATAATAAATATATCGATACACATAATGATACACATAATTAATCCTAATTACATATATTAGTACTATTATTAGGCACTAATTACTAGCCCTAATTGGTCGGGTGTCACAAGTATTGTCCTAAGAATGAAGTGCAGAAGCTAGAAGCAGAACTTTGGAATCACACCATGGAAGGTGCCGAGATAGAAAAGTACACGACACGTTTCCACGAGCTAGCAAAGTTGGTACCCCATCTGGTAACTCCAGAGTACAATCGAATTGACCGTTACATCTGGGGATTGTCACCTGAACTCCGAGGAATGGTCACATCGGCTAACCCAACCACCATCGAAAGTGCAGTAATTTTGGCACACCGTCTGACCACTGACTTCATTCGCTCAGGAGTTCTGGCCAAGGTGAGTTCTGGTAATAAGCGGAAAGTTGAGAATCAATTAGGTAAGAAGACTGGGAATACTTCGAACACGAATCAGAAATCGGCCAAGAATTTCGCAATTACCACTCAAGAGCCGAAAGGATACACTGGTCCTCTCCCTAAGTGTAACAAAAGTAAATTTCATCACGAGGGAACTTGCCCAAAATGTGACACCTGTAACAAAACAGGCCACACTGCCAAGTACCGCAGGGCTGGAAAGGAACGCAAGGAAGGTGGAGATGGCAACAAGGCTTGCTATGAATGTGGAAGTCTGGACCACTTTAGAAACACTTGCCCAAAATTGAAGAAAGGTCCGAACAACAACACTAGAAATCAGGTTGGACCAGTTAATCAAGGGAAACGGAATGGGCAGACCCGAGGACGGGCATTTGTGATGGGAACTGAAGAAGCACGCCAGGACCCTAATGTGGTGACAGGTACGTTTCTCCTTAACAACCACTATGCATCCGTACTATTTGACTCTGGGGCAGATAAGAGCTTTGTTTCACATGAATTTAGACCCCTCCTCGGCAAAGAGTCCAAACCATTAAAACCTGCTTATACTGTGGAATTAGCTAGTGGTTACGAACTTAATGTTAGGGAGATCATACGAGACTGCATTTTGCATCTTGAAAATGAGCAATTTAGTATTGACCTCATCCCAATTAAACTTGGTAGTTTCGACGTGGTAGTCGGTATGGACTGGTTAGCCAAAAATCACGTATACATAGGCTGCCACGAAAAGGTGATACGAATACCCATCCGAGAAAACGAAACCCTAGTCGTATACGGAGATAAGCCCGGTAGGAGTTTGAAAATGGTGTCATCCATGAAAATTCGCAAATATCTGAAAAAGAAGTGCCTCGCCATCTTGGCGCACGTTGGTAAGAAGGAGTCGGAGGAAAAACATGTACAGGATATTCCCATAGTGCGTGATTATTTCGAAGTGTTTCCAGGTGACTTGCCTGGACTTCCCCCACCTAGACAGGTCGAATTCCGAATCGATCTAATTCCAGGAGCTGCACCGATATCTAAGGCACCGTATTGTCTAGCACCCGCGGAAATGCAGGAATTGTCCAGTTAACTTCAAGAACTATTGGAAAAGGGTTTCATTCGCCCCAGCTCGTCACCATGGGGAGCCCCAGTCTTATTCGTTAAAAAGAAGGATAGATCGCTGTGAATGTGTATCGACTATAGAGAATTGAACAAACTAACGATCAAAAATCGATACCCCCTCCCTCGAATCGATGACCTATTCGATCAACTACAGGGTGCCTCGTACTTCTCAAAGATCGACTTATGGTCAGGGTACCATCAACTACGAGTCCACGAAGAGGACATACCCAAAACCGCATTCAGAACCCGATATAGACACTATGAGTTCATGGTTATGCCGTTCGGTCTAACTAACGCTCCTGCAACATTTATGAACTTAATGAATAGAGTCTGTAGGACATACTTGGATAAGTTTGTGATAGTGTTCATTGATGACATTCTAATCTACTCGCGAAGCAAGGAAGATCATGAGCAACACCTGAAGCAAATATTACAACTACTCAAGGATGAGAAACTGTACGCCAAATTCTCCAAGTGCGAGTTTTGGATTAAAGAAGTACATTTCCTTGGTCATGTGGTAGGTGAGAATGGAATTCATGTAGATCCAGCAAAAATTGAGGCCATTAAGAAATGGGAAGCCCCCAGGACTCCAACGGAAATTAGGCAATTTATGGGATTGGCTGGTTACTATAGGAGATTCATCGAGAATTTCCAAAAAATCTCCCACGGCCACTGACCACACTGACGCAAAAGGATAAGAGTTTTGTCTGGGGAAAACCACAAGAAGAAGCATTCCAAACTCTAAAACATAAATTATGCAACGCACCGGTGTTAGCACTACCGGAAGGATCAGATGACTTTGTATTTTATTGTGATGCCTCGCATCAAGGCCTTGGATGTGTGTTGATGCAGAAAAACAAAGTCATAGCATATGCTTCCAGACAACTGAAAACCCATGAGAAAAACTATACGACCCACGATTTAGATTTGGGAGCCGTCGTCTTTGCACTCAAGATTTAGAGACATTACTTGTACGGAACCAAATGCACGATATTCACAGACCACAAAAGTCTCCAACACATCCTTGATCAAAAGATGCTCAACATGCGTCAGAGGAGATGGGTAGAGTTACTAAATGACTACGATTGCTAGATCCGATATCACCCGAGAAAGGCCAATGTGGTGGCAGATGCACTAAGTAGAAAGGAAAGGGTGAAACCCTCACGAATGCAAGCTTGTGGAGCACTCGTGCAAACTAGTTTAAAAGCTCAAATCCAACTTGCCCAGGAAGAGGCCTTAAGAGATGATAACCGGAAAGAAGAAACTCTGCACGGTCTCGAGAAAAGGTTCGAAACTAAGTCCGATGGAGCGAAATACTTTAAGGAAAGGGTTTGGGTACCCAAGATTAACGGATTGAGAGATCTGATCTTAGAAGAATCCCACAAATCACGGTTCTCAATACACCCCGGGGCTGACAAAATGTACAAGGATCTTAAGGAATATTATTGGTGGCCAGGCATGAAGAATGACATTGCTGTTTACGTTGGAAAATGCCTAACATGCTCTAGAGTTAAAGCCGAACATCAAAAGCCATCAGGATTGTTACAACAGCCAGAGATACCCCAATGGAAATAGGAACAGATAACGATGGATTTTGTCACGAAATTACCCCAAACTGCTAAAGGACATGACTCAATATGGGTTATTGTTCGACCGACTAACGAAATCTGCTCACTTTCTTCCTATTCGGGAGGACTACAAAATGGAAAAACTTACTCAAATATATATTGCTGAGGTTGTGTCGCGTCACGGAGTACCAATTTCCATTATCTCCGATAGAGACAGCCGTTTCACATCACGGTTCTGGCAATCCACGCAGAAGGCATTGGGTACGTGACTAGACCTGAGTACCACATATCACCCTCAAACAGATGGGCAAAGTGAGCGAACAATCCAAACTTTGGAAGATATGCTATGAGCATGCGTAATTGACTTCGGAGGAAGTTGGGATATTCATTTACCCTTGGTGGAGTTCTCTTATAACAACAGTTACCACTCGAGCATTCAATGTGCACCTTATGAGGCATTGTATGGTCGTAAATGCCGATCACCTCTGTGCTGGCATGAAATTGGTGAAAAGCACTTGACAAGGCCTGACATTATCCAGGAAACTGTTGACAAAGTCTCAATCATTAGGGATCGACTCAAGGCAGCTCAGAGTCGGCATAAAAGTTATGCGGATAACCGCAGAAAACCGTTAGAATTCCAAATCGGTGATAAGGTGTTCTTGAAAATATCACCATGGAAAGGAATGGTTCGTTTTGGTAAAAGAGGCAAGCTAAATCCACGTTATATCGGACCTTGTGAAATTTTGAAACGAATCGGTCCGGTGGCATACAAACTCAAATTACCACAGGAATTAAGTGGGATTCATGACACTTTTCATGTATCGAATCTTAAGAAATGTCTTGCCGACGACTCGCAAATCCTACCCCTTGAGGGAGTCCAAATTGATGATCGTTTACACTTTATTGAGGAACCGACGGAAATTGTTGACAAGGATATAAAGCGTTTAAGACGAAGCAAGATTCCGATCGTCAAAGTTCGTTGGAATTCTAAGCGCGGACCTGAGTACACCTGGGAACGTGAGGATTTCATGAAACGAAAATACCCTCATCTATTCACTAGCTGAATCTAGACAGTGCCACCAGTGGAATTTCGGGACGAAATTCTTCTAACTGGGGGAGACTGTGACAACCGTCAAAAATCTCAGGTCATTACCGCACTCGAATCTTAAATTTACAGCATTCCTTAAATCCTAGTGAAAATTCTAGGTTATGACTCCTTAGGTCTACTAAAGTCGTAGAATGTCTTAGAGATTGCTTAGTGAACCATAAGTTCATACAAATATGTTAAAATTAGATTACTAAGTGCCAAATTAAACAAAGAAAAAAATTATCTCTTTATGCTTTAACAAAATCTTTATCGATTCGCAAAACCGAAATTCCCGCGACTCGACAATGTAAACTTAATCGGATAAATAATTCGTGAACATCAAACTTAGATAAATTAAATTTCTATTAATTTAATTCAAGAAATTAGAAATATAAAATCTAAATCCCATACTTGTCACAAATATATCTATCAAATTTCAAAATCAGGATTTATAGAAATTCCGTAATTCCTTAGTTAAATCGATTAAGTATTTAACTAGTAACATTTGAACAAATATCATGTATAATTAATCTTTAACATGATTAAATCATAATTAGAAGTATCATTTCAATTTTAGAGTTCAACTCTTATTTATCAAATAATAATCACAAATACTTCAAAAATAACCATTAAATTGTATAAAAACTTATACAAACCTTATAAAAATTAATCCCTACATTATCACAAATATTTCGACCACCAAAATGATTATTCCACTCCTTTTTCCCTTCCCAAAACCGTCCTCCCCCCTTCCCCATTCATTTTTCTTCATTCCAACACAATCTATCAATTATTCATTCACACACTCAACTCTCTCTCAACCTTCTCACTTCCTTTTCTCTCTACCTTTTCCTTTCTACATTTTCTCTCAAACTTTAACCAGAAAATCAGCCCTCAAGTCACCACAAATATAGTGATTCAAGGTGTTCTTAAAGGTCTTCAAGTAAAACAAAGGTAATAGACACTCTCCTACTCTTGTTCTTTAACCTACAATCTTCAAAATCTACTTCTTTTCTCTTAATTTTTCGGATTCTATGCCTCTTGATGGTTAGAATCTTTTGTACAACTTGATATTTGTAGGTTATTCCTTTACACATCTTTATGTGTTAAAAGAAAGGGTAACCCACGATCAAACCGAAAATCAAGTGAAAATCGGTTATTACTTGAAAGCTTGTTGAAATCTTACTCATCTCCATGTAAGAATCTTATTTTTATGTTAATAATCATCTCTAACACATCATGGATGTAATCCAACACCATGCATGTGTTAGAGAATGGATTTAAAGGTCAAAAGAATCAAAAACCACTTATATTTAATGTTTAATGTTTTTCATTTTGAACAAAACACCATTTTGGGGCTTGTTTGGTTTCTGTCCAGACTTGAGTACGATATTCACCAAGGTGTTTCTCCCTCTCAAATTAACCAAAATGGACGTTTTATGAGTCCAAAATCAAGCCCAAGATGTAAGCTTTCAAACCCCACTAGTCTCATGTCATTTTGAGTTCGTTTACTATTTTTAACAATTTTTGTTTGAACATTGGTATAATCTGTCTTAAAAGTCAGAAAAATTTCCCTTAGTATTTTTGTGATATCTTGAGTTATACGGATCCAAATGTATTGAAACCACCACCAAAAGTTTAAAATTTTCGTCTAGAACAAAAGTCATTTGGTTGACTTTTACTAGAAATGCATGCATTTTTCTTAATAATCATTGTTTGTTGCATGTGTCCAGATTGGTCAACTGTTGGACCTCAGAGGACACATGTAATTTTCAAAAATAATTAAGCTTCTCTGAAATGTCTACATAAATTACTGGAAGTAAATAACACCTTGGGGATCATCTGTGATTTTTCTCAGATTCTATTTAGAAATATAAGATTTTTAGAAAAATCCGACAAAGTGATACATTTTCTGGAAAAACACAAAAGTGGACTGTTTTGAGCATATAAGATAAACCAACACTTGTAAGCATACTAAAAGTGGAAGAAATCATTCTTTTTGACATATGAACATGTTTAAGGGTTGGGTAAAGGTTTCGGGTCAACCGAAAAGGTTTGACCAAGCTGACTAAATGGGACTCGACACTTGATGCAATTGACTAACAAATTTTAAACTAAGTAATGTAATTGCATACCGACAATTTTCAACCTACAAAATAATTCGACAACACATGAAGCATTGTAAAGTACACAACTAACAAACTCAATATGACTTGTATGATATGTTTGACAATTTTGGATGTTGTAATTTTGTCTATTCATTATTGTATTCAAAAGCTATTATTGGACATTAACAAACTTCAAAACAAAACAAACCATATTGGCACTTTGTAATCTAAATAGCTAGCTAAGCAATCTTATCAAACCAAACTCATCGTGAATCTAATTAGAAACCTCGTGTTCATAGGACTTGGATAGGAGTCATACCCGGCAAGCTCGTGCGTTACATCCATCACTTTACTCTTACGCTCAATCGTGAGTATTCACAGCCCCTCTTTTTATTGTTTTACTAAACATTTTGGGGTGAAAAGCATGATACCTTGTTGCTATTACTTATCTTGGCTGTACTTTTACTATTTATACGCTCTATTGTATGCTTGTGACTCTATTGCATCTTAAGTCCCCGGTTCTTTTTACACAACCTATTAACTCATTATTTAGCCGATGGTTGATATGGATAGTACTATTTGGAAGGAGGCCACCTTCCCACTCACTCGTGCATATGAGTGCATACCACCAACTCTAAATGTTCGAGATAGGACATACCTTTGGGGCGTTGTTTCGGGCCAGTAGGTTTGGTTGTGAACTCAAGCTATACATGTCGTTTTTAAATAAATCTTATATTGCGTATAAACACTATTTTCCTAACAAGGTAAATCTTACAAATGTGGTTTGATAACTTCTAAATGGTTTTCACGTTTACATTTTATTTTATAAACTTGTGAACTCACCAACTATTTTTATAGTTGACCCTCATTTTTACATGCTTTTCAGGAAACGGTCAGTAGTACTGGAATGAAGCTACATTTATCATTATTAATGATGAAGCTATTTGTCGCACCCCCAAATTCGGGTTGAGGAAGCGAATCGGGTCGGGGCGCGACTAATTAATAATCAAAGCACACAAGATATATAATGAATGACTCTATATGCGTCGTTTTACACTTTCATTGATAAAATAAACGTTTACAATGATATAATGTTTACATTAGCTCGCAAGCTAAAAGTTAGAGATTCTAAGGCATATCTAATTGTACAAAATATGGAAATGCATATGAATCTCCTGATGTCTGAATGCGACTTGAGCTAGATAATCCTGAGCAGTCCTACTACTGCTGTGTACCTGAGAATACATGCTAAAAGGGTCAGCTAACGCTGGTGAGCTCACAGGTGTAATGATGAAACAACAATGTATGAACCACAAGATTTAGTATAATGATTTGAAATCAATCAAATAAATATGTATATTACTGCCATGAGCTCATAGTTTGAGCTTAACTGAGGTGTCAGGTTCACAATCAAGTGCTTGATTGAGTTTGCCTCCTGCATGTGCCTAATCATACACACGTGTGAACAAATGATAATGCGTCCGTTCAACCGTAGTCGTGGTAGCGCGACTACCCCGGACGGGGATTGTCAATCCCATATGGTACCATACACTAACACTCGCGTTAAATCCATACTAACAAACTATGATGTGGAGGGCTTCATGATTAGTAGAAACAACTCATGCAGTCAATATATCGAGTTTTGTACTTGTGTTCACATGTAAATAAAACCGAGCATGTATTCCCACCCCTGGGTTTAAAACATTAAAAATGAGGGGCTATGAGACTCACCTGAGTCTGATGTGTATATGTTGCTACAAGCAATGATGTGATGTCCGCAGACTGTAACCTGCCGGGCGTTCAAAACGCGCAAGGTTATAAATATGTGTAGACGTCTCAACAGACCATCTATGCTAGTTGTTCATTCAACTAGTAATGTCCAAATGATTTGGTTGTTTGTTTGTGTTTTGAAAACGTGTACGGCCCATTGGTGAGTTTTGTAATAATGATTATTAAAAGCATTATTATTATGTTTGTCTAGTTGTATACTTACAAAAGTATATGTGTCATATGTTTCTGAGTTATTCCAAATATTGTATTGACGTTAAATCAAGTATATCGTGATATTGTCTGTTGAAAAGTCGGTTATGCAAAGTTAGTGTTGAACACTATTCATGAGACAATCACGAAGGTACTATTCATGAGACAATAAGGATTCACTATTCATGAGACAATAAGGAATATCGGGAATTACTATTCATGAGACAATAGCGATTACTATTTATGAGACAATAAGGATTGTCGGGAATTACTATTCATGAGACAATAGCGATTATGAGACGGTTTCAAGTACGAAAGTGTTAGTTATTGTGACAATGATATTACGACAATCGAGTTTTATACAACAATAGTTATTACGACAATGTGGTTTCATGCGACAATCGTAAAAAATACTCAATTATCCGATGATCGATTCCGACAATAAGGTATGCGACAATGGGGTATTGTCGGACACTGTTCTTGCGACAATAGGGTATTATCGGACAGGTGTGATATCCGTTTTCGTTTAAGTGTTCGCTTTTGTTGACTAGGTCAAACGTGTTTGGTTTGACCCGAAACTTTTAAGGAAGTCTTAAATATGTTAACTAAGCTTTATAAAATTGTCGTTACATTTTATGGTTGACCCGAAGTGTCGGTTTTGTAAAATGACCAAAACAGCCCCTAGCCTTTATATTTTCAGATTTTAGACTCGATAAGTCTCTCGATTTAACCATCTTCTAGCCCAAATCAAGCCTAACCAAAAATCACACATATTCTCCTAGGTGTCGAGTTTATTTCTTCACTTTATGGTATTTTTATAAGTTCATTTACTATTTTAAACAAAAATAAACATGAAGAGTGGTCGGTTTTGGTTCAAAACAGACCTTCGCTCAAAGATTGGGTTATACACGAAATTTTGTGTATTTATGGAAATGGATAAAGAAGAACTTTTTGTATAAGACAAAAATACCAAACTTTTCCAAGTGGTCTCATACATTTATTTTGTGTGTACGATTTTATATGATTTTTGGCGTGGAGCTGTTTTTCTTAGACGTTTTCTGTCTTTATAAACAAGTACCAAAAACGAGTTTCAAGTTTCGGTTTGGACATTAACTAGCTAGAACATCAACTAGACATGTAAATAAACATAATAAAGGTAGTTTTGAGGTGTCGGAAACTTACGAGTGTCGGTTTTGAAATCCGAAAAGATAGAAACGTGTAGCTCCGAATGGTGATCGTTTTATCTTGAAGCAACCCTAGATGAAAATGATTTTCGGTGGTGTTCTTGGGTGATTAAAGGTGGATGTTGGTGATGTTCTTTGTGCAGATTTTTAGAGAGAGATAGATGTAGAGAGATGATGGAGAAAAGAGTTTGAATTAGGTTGATTGAAATGAGAAGTAAGGTGGTGATTGTGGGTTGTTGTTGAAGTCAAAGAGCATGGAAAGCCATGCTTTGACTCTTTGGCCGATTTTGGTGGGGTCCACCATGTGTGGACTTCACCAAATCTTTGTTCCCCAGTTCGCTTTCCGTGCGATGTTCGTTTCCCCGATCGTTTAATCGTTTATTTATATGTTATATGTTAAACGTACGCGTTTTAAATAACATTCGAATTTCGATATTTTTAACTTAAAGAAATACTTAATATTACTTGAAAACATTTTTAAAAATATTTGGTAGTGTGTCGGGAATGGTTTGTGTAATCGTGTTACGGTTATTTAATCGTGTAACGTTTTTAAACGTTTTATTCGTGCACGTGTAATCGTAATATTTTTAACCGAAGTATTAAATCAAAATACTTTATTTTAAGTTATAAAAATATAACTTGTGTTTATTTGATTTATCGGGCGCGTCTCGCGTTTAATTCGTGTCGGTTACGTTTTAAATAAAACGTACATTGTATATTATTAATACACAATAATATAATGTGAATAAATACTATTTAATTACCAAATAGATTTATGTTATTTATTAAAAGTTTCACCAACGTCCGTATTAATATGTATCGGAATCCATCCTATATGAAATGCACGATTAAACTTAATCGCATACGTGTATACATATCTCAAATATATATATAATGATACATACAATTAGCCTAATGTAGCACTAATTACATGTATTAGCAAATGATTAGGAACTAATAACTAGTCCTAATTGGGAGGGTGTCACATTCTCCCCTTGTTAAGGGAATTTCCTCCCGAAATTTAGCTCTGAGTCGAGTGAGTGGAGTTTGAGAATAGATGTGGATACTTGAGTCGCATCTGGTCTTCCTGTTCCCAAGTGAATTCCGGACCACGCCGCGAATTCCACCGAACTTTAACGATGGGAATACGACTTTGTTTCAACTGTTTGACCTCACGGTCCATGATTTCCACTGGTGTCTCGACAAAATGTAGTTTATCATTGATATGGATTTCGTCAAGAGGAATGATAAGTGTTTCATCGGACAGGCATTTCTTAAGATTAGAAATGTGAAATGTGGGATGCACGTTGTTGAGTTCGGGTGGCAGC
The DNA here is from genome assembly GCA_949592205.1 of Helichrysum umbraculigerum. Taxonomy (NCBI): domain Eukaryota; kingdom Viridiplantae; phylum Streptophyta; class Magnoliopsida; order Asterales; family Asteraceae; genus Helichrysum; species Helichrysum umbraculigerum. Next base: position 64,100,548 of record CATIUR010000003.1, read on the forward strand.
TGCAATCGATATGCTACTGGACCAATCCTTTCAAGGATCTCAAAAGGTCCAATGTACCTGGGATTCAATTTCCCGCGTTTACCGAAACGGATGACACCTTTCCATGGTAATACTTTCAAAAGTACTCGGTCCCCAACCTGGAACTCGAGATGTTTGCGTCTCACGTCAGCATAACTTTTCTGACGATCACGTGCGGCTTTCAGCCGGTTTTGGATACCAACGATTTTCTCGGTGGTTTCGTGTATGATTTCCGGACCCGTGAGTCGGCTATCCCCAACTTTGGTCCAATAGATAGGCGAGCGACACTTACGAACATACAGTGCCTCGAATGGTGCAGCCTTAATGCTGGAATGATAACTGTTGTTGTATGAGAATTCACACAACGGTAGGTGATGTTCCCAGTTTGCACCGAAATCAACTACGCAAGCCCGTAGCATGTCTTCCAGTGTTTGAATGGTTCGTTCACTTTGGCCATCAGTTTGTGGATGGTATGCAGTACTCATATCCAAACGAGTACCTAGTGATTTCTGAAGTGATTACCGAAAGCGGGATGTGAAACGACTATCTCTGTATGAGATAATCGAGATGGGAACACCGTGACGGGATACAATCTTTTTCAAGTAGATTCGTGTGAGGCGTTCCATTTTGTCGGTTGCCTTTATGGCGAGGAAATGAGCAGATTTTGTGAGCCGATCAACGATCACCCAAATGGTATCGCAACCGCTCACGGTTTTTGGAAGTTTGGTGATAAAATCCATAGTGATCTGCTCCCATTTCCATTGGGGGATGTCCGGTTGTTGCAGTAAACCGGAGGGTTTCTGATATTCGACCTTGACTTTTAAACACGTGAGGCACTTGCTGACATATGTAGCGATGTCAGCTTTCATGTTTGGCCACCAGTAAAATTCCCTGATGCCATGATACATCTTGTCAGATCCAGGATGTATAGGGTATTTGGATTTGTGAGCTTCGTCCATTACCAAGTCTCGGAGATTCCTTAAACATGGTAACCAGATTCGGTTGGAGAAATATTTAACTCCATTGGGTTTGGTTTCAAATTGTTTCTCCATGTTTCGCAAGGCCTCATTTTTTATATTTTCTGGTTTGAGTGCTTCGAGTTGAGTAGTGATGATTTGTATGATGAGATCATTGTGAATTGTCATACTGAGGTCTCAAACTCGAAGTGGTTTTACACGTTCCTTTCGACTGAGGGCATCGGCAACAACATTTACCTTGCCTAGATGATAACGGATCTCGTAATCATAATCGGTAAGCAACTCGACCCATGACGTTGCCTCATGTTGATATCCTTTTGATCGAAGATGTGCTGGATCTTTTGTGATCCGTGAAAATTGTACATTTAGTGCCGTACAGATAGTGTCTCCAGATTTTGAGTGCAAATACTACAGCTCCCAATTCGAGATCATGAGTGGTATAATTCTTTTCATGGATTTTGAGCTGTTGGGAAGCGTAGGCAATGACCTTATCTCATTGCATCAACACGCAACCAAGACCTTGGTGAGAAGCATCGCAGTATACCACGAAGTCATCGGTGCCTTCGGGTAATGATAGGATGGGTGCACTGCAAAGCTTTTGTTTGAGTAGTTGGAAAGCTGATTCTTGCTTATCAGTCCAATCAAACTTCTTTTCCTTTTGAGTCAGTGTTGTGAGTGGTTGGGCTATTTTCGAGAAGTTCTCAATGAATCGCCGATAGTATCCGGCCAATCCTAAGAATTGACGTACTTCGGTTGGCGTTGTTGGTGCTTGCCAGCACTTGATAGCCTCGATTTTTGACGGATCAACATGAATTCCTTGACTGTCAATCACGTGTCCAAGGAATTGAACGGTTTGAATACAGAACTCACACTTGGAGAATTTGGCGTATAACTCCTCGTGTCTGAGCAGTTCTAGGACAGTTTTGAGATGTTGCGCATGTTCTTATTCGTTGCGCGAGTATATAAGAATGTCATCAATGAAAACAATAACAAACTTGTCGAGATATGGTTTACACACTCGGTTCATACGGTTCATGAATGCAGCCGGTGCGTTTGTTAAACCGAAGGGCATGACTTGGAATTCATAATGCCCATAACGAGTTCGGAAAGCAGTTTTCAGAATGTCAACATCACGAACTCGTAATTGATGATATCCAGACCACAGATCGATCTTGAAATAGAAGCTTGACCCCTGAAGTTGGTCGAATAGATCATCGATGCGTGGGAGTGGATAACGGTTCTTGACAGTTAACTTGTTCAGTTCCCTGTAATCGATGCACATGCGGAAAGAACTGATATCGCGTAAAAAGTCACGTTTTTACTACCGATATCTCTCTCATTCTGGAATGATTCTTGGCATATTAATTCAAAAACATTACAAATCAGTAACATTATGCCAAGATGGTTAAAACAAGGTTGCACGAGAAAAATCAAGCAAAACGGATGTAAAACGAAGATTCCACACACGTTTGAAGATTCAAGGCATAAAAACGAGATTTCAAGACTAAGGTGCCCTCCACCAACATCCATTATTTCCAAGATGTTCGTTTTTAAAATTCGAATCCAACAGAAGAAGAATCAACCAAAATGGGTGAAAAATGAAGATTTCGCGCCCGCCGGAAGATCCAAATGATCCGAACGCAATATCTGGAGCTAGGACCTCATCTCAGGGCCTATCCTATGTCAAAATCTTCGTTTTTGAATTACGAATCCAACAAAAAAAGAATCAACTCAAACGGGCGTATAACGAAGAAAACACGCACGAATCAAGAAACAAAGCAACAAACGACGCAATGGGGCGGGGGTGGGCCCACCGCCGCTGGCCACCAGCCAGCCGCCGCCGGCTGGACCCCCACCGCCGCCGTCCACCTGTGTCCCACCCCGGTTTCCATTTTTGGTAACTTTTGGTACCTGGTGCGCCTACTTTTCGTGTTGTACGGTACCCGGTGCGCCTACTTTTCGTGTTGTACACACCATTTTTGAAAAGCTTTCTAATATGCACCTCATGGTGCTAATGTGAGCCAAAGCTCACCTATAAATAGGTTGCTTAGGTTCATTTGTAACACACACCAAATATGCACACTTTCTAGCATATTTCACTCTTTCTTTCTCACTAGAAAATCTTTCGTAGTCTTTTAGTCTTTCTCATTCTAGGAATATTGTAATTAGTCCACGGACTAACGTAGGAGCTAGGGCGAACGCTAGAGATTCGGAGATCAATCTTTGTACGTGTGAAAGAGTTTGTCAATTATAATAATACGCTGCTACGCATTTAATTCCGAGTGATATCTAAACTTTTATTATACTTGTCTCATTTCGTATTTTGAATATGTATTATTGCCTGGTATGTGATTTATTTGTTGCCATGAATTGCGAGTAGTTTATTATTGTGATTGCTGATGATGTAGATAATTATAAGAAAGGATGTCATTACATAATCCGTGCACGATAATCGTAAAATGATATAACGGCCCCTATTCAACTGTTTATTCGGTATAGTGCTGGAAATGCTTCATGCAAAGTACAAACGTACGGAAGCCAATAAACGACCGAAGGTAGTTATATCATTGGAATCAGCTCTGGTTCAAAAGTTGGAATGCCGAAAGGATAATACAACTACACAACTAACTGGTGCATCCTACGAGAATCAATGCATTATAAAATAATGTTCGTAAAACACGTTCAGATAAAATAGGAGATAATAATCTTTGTACTGTTAAGACTTTATGAATTTAAGTTTAATTTATGGAGCACCCTTTCCAGTTATCCACGTGACTGCAACCTAGTAATTAGGACCTGATCAACCTTAATTATGGTAAGTAGTTATCTGTGCCCATGACATGCAATAAGTAAGACACAATGAAATCACTCGTTGTATATATTCGGTTTACATTTCCGTACTGCTTTACATTTAATTAGTTAGAGTGTCATTTTCACTGTCAATTACTCTTGACCGCGTGTTGGATATAAGAAGCAGTGGAAATCCCATGTAAAGTACACTGTCTATTATTGAAAGGCATGGTCCTCATATGAAACACGTTTTATCAAACTGCGGATAATCTGGAGATGTATAACTGTTTGAAAAGGAGAACTTAAGTCATAAGTCGAAGTAATCAGAACTTAACTAAACAAAGACGAGACTTAGGAATAGAACAAAGTCCTAGTTACCTAGAGTTCATAAAACACTAAGTCTTACATAATCGGCGGTCCAAACATACAAAGCCATTAATCTTCGTGCTAATAGAGTAGTAAACTACCTTAGGAGTTAAGAACGGTCGGACCTATGAGATGATACGCTACTGATTCATGCACCTCTGTATAAAACCAAAATAGGTTGTTCATCTTTCAACTAGATGAGTATTGGAAGTTTGCGTATTGCTCCGATCAGAATCACGATAACCTAGTTCCAAGTGACACGCTAATGGGAAACTGAGTTGGTAGGGTTCTAGAGTTTACGCCTAGTAGTTTATTTACCACATTATGTATCAACCCTATTTGTTCTGTCATCCTAAAATATTAATCATCGAAATCTCAGCAATCACATCTTTATCTTTATCTGCTTTCCTGCATTTTAATTTCCTGCAATTTACTTTTCTGCATTTTAATTATCTGTCTTTAAATCCCAACACCTACCTACTTTGTGCCATCCTAAATACTTCCCTACTGAAAGTGTCAACTTTAATCGCCCACACGTTTGGATTCATAGAACGATCTTAGGTCGTACTTACCGCTTACTAACCAGAGTAGGTAGTACGTATAATTTAAGCCCCGCAAAATATAAATTTAAAACCCCTGCTGCGCTCGCATCATCATTTGAAAAACAACGACACGGTGTGAGCACATCATGTTTTTGGCGCCGCTGCCGGGGAATCTCAAACGTAGATTCAAGCCAGCTTAAGTAGTAGTATTTAGGAGATCCTTCCGATTGATTCCTTCTTAGAAATCTCTCGAAAGTTACTTTAAGCAGTTTTAATTTGATTTGCTGTTAATTTAGTGTTAATTAGGATAATATTAGTTTAAACATGACATCTAAAAAACCCACTTCTATTAGTACTTCAAAGAATGAATTATATGCTTCCCTAGAAGAATTTTAGATCCCACATTCCATTCCAAACCATTTCCGGGACTTTGATGTCACGGATCAGCTACCTGAGCTGGCATCATCTCCAGAAGATCACTCTTCAACTTTGCAAATGCCTAAAGTTTCAAATACTGTCCACTCCGATTATCTTCCCGAAGAAAATCATGAAGTAAAGCCTCCGAAAACATGTGACCTAATTACCCTCATTCCTGAGACATCGGTATATGCCCAAACCATGTCCGATTCTCACAATGACGGTATCTTTCCATTCTCTTCATACGAACCTAAATATACCATATACCGAGTGGTGGATAAGGTTCCATCCGTCGAAAGAGAACAACCTTGTTTTTAAAGAACGCCACCTTGGTGCTTCTTTCGATCCTTCCCGAAGGGCAAACGTCTATAAAGCATTCGTCATACAATTGACTTATGCCAATCTCCCGTTTTCCTTCAACCAACGAGAAACGATTGCTGGATTAGAAAAACAAGTAAACCTTCTTCTTCGTCTGTCGAATCAAGAATGCGAAAGCCACTCCACAAATTTTGGGGACCAAGAACTGAAGTTTGTAGAAGATTTAGATCTACTCCTCAAATTATTTGCCGACATGGATTACCTTCCAATATCTATGATATTAATCAATCACAATGTCGCCACAATAATCAACAAACTTGAGTTCTGGATAGAACAAAACCAGATGATTCTTATAAAATTTCTTGGTAAAATTCCATTCTTTGTTGACCCCGCTTCTTACCTAATCTCAAAATTGCGAGAAGTTTTCCCTAATTCCACAAAGGAAAGAATCGACACAAGCTTCTTTGAAAAAAGAAAAGACCTTCACGTCAAGCTTCTTCAAATCTTCACCTTCACCAAATACCCATTCACTTCCACTCAAAAAGCCGGAATCAGTGAACTCGGTAAGCTAGTTAAACTTACAACCGGTGAACCTGATTTGCCAGAGGAGAATGCGTTTATGGAAGCTGTGAATAAACTTACTCACAATCTGAACTACAAAAACAAAGGAGAACGCGACGGTCTATCAAATCCCAAGAAGATAAGGAAGGCGTATAATAAGTTGATTGATGATCTTGTCAATTTAGGGTATGAGGAACGAGAGATCCTAGGAAGTTTAGAGGATCGTCATTTTCTAGTTTACAATGTCATCTGGGAGCTATCAAAATGTTTTGTACTGAAAAATGTTCAGTTAAGGGAGCAAATCTCGACCCTTTCCCTATGGAGGGATCGGATCGAATCTTAAAACAATTCCTTCCGAAAACGGTCAAGGCTCGCGACTTTAAATGAGCGTATTTTTAATACATATATATATAATAAATTTTTGAAAGTTTCCCTTAACAGAAAACGTTTTTAAATTACTGTCTGAAAACGCAGGCACGTCTAAAAGAAAGTACACCTCTTAAAAGCTTTTTGCCTAAATAGTTGTACATTCTATAAACCCGCGTCAGACAAAGATTTTTAAACACCAAAAATAGCGCGAGTTTAATGTTTAAAGTTGATTTTGATTGTTCCGCAAAAATTTGCGCGTTTCTTAAAATATTTACAACGTAACAAGAAACTAACAAGTAACTAGTTACAAGTAATACATTTAAGATTCATCACCATTATTAGTGGACATTGGAAATTAATTTGAGACATTAATACTTAACATTCAATTCACCTTAGGGACCATAAGCAAGGACCATGGTACTTAGGATAGGTACATGTACCCTAAAGGACCACAAAGCCTTCCTTAGCTCCCTATAATTCAAAAACAAGAAGTAAACTTCTCCTTCCCCCCCCCCCCCCCCCCCCCTCTCCTCTCCAAAACCGACCACCATGAATCCTCCATGAGATCTCCATCAAAACTCCATCAAATTGCATAATCTCTTGTCCTTTCGAGTTCCGTGTTGCATATACTTCGCGGTTGTACTTTCGTTTTTGCATTTCATTCTCTAAAAGCAAGGTATGATCACAAAACCCACTTTGAACTTGAAAGAGCTTGTTTCTTGTAGTTAGCTAAGCTAGTAACTAGGAAATAAAGTTTGTTTTTCTTGATTAAATGCTTAGGTACTACATGATCCTACCACTTACCCATGCGAATTCCCATATGTGTGACTTTTTCAATAGAAATAACTTTGATCAATTGATTTAGTCTAGAACTTTGCTTGATTAAGTGTTAGTATGCTAAGTATCTTGGTAATTATGGTGTTTTGCATAATCCCTCTATGTTAGTTGCCCTATGTGTACAAGTTAGGTTTAGCAATTTTGGCTTTTGAAAGTCAACAAGAAGTTGACTAGCTTACATGAAAAATATGATAAGTTAAAAATTGCATGACCATGTTGTACTTGTTTTGACTAGTCAAATTAGGCAATAACTAGAGAATCATCACTCTTGAATAAAAAGTCTTGGACCACACCAAATACATGGGCATGATAACTTCTTTTATGCATAACTTAGTTTGCTTATCAAATAGGAAATGTTTAAAATGAATTAGAATATGCATGCATGAATAGGTTAAAATTATGGCATGCGGACATTTGAAAATATCATTTGAAGAAAGCTTTGACCTAAAAGTCAACTTGAAGTATTGAATTTATTTTTAAGACAAAATATTTTATTCAAAAACCTTACTTCAACTTGTACTTCCAAAGTCAAACTTTACCAATAATGATGTTATCATTATTCGTGAATTCTCGTCATTTCAAACTTGGTTTGCACCAAACTTTGTAAGTGACAAATACTTCACAATAAGACGATTGCCATCCCATGACTATATTTTTCTAAGTGATAATATTACCTTGACAAATGATTGATTGTTTGCTGCATGGGAGCATTATATGTTCAATGAAGTCTTTAGATTGTCTAGAAATTAAAGCCCTCACTTCGAAATTCTTCGGAGCGTGCTTTGAATTTCTCTTTCTCAAAGAATCCATTACTTTAAATGTTCTCAGGTACAATGGTACGAAAGAAGAAATTAAACCCAGCACGACCCCTTTCAGGATCTTTACCCTACATGAGTGCCACGCCAGCCTATGCCAAAATGGCACGTATATGGAGAGACAAGAAGTTCGGGCATCTCAGGCACATTGACTGGAATGTCATTCAAGCCTTAGGATTTAAGGAACAACTCGAAAGCATACTTAGCTACACAGTGAATGGGCAGCAGTTTCAGTCCTTCAAGAGATTATTTAGCATCGATGAGCCAATATATGTGGAGATGGTTACGGAGTTTATGACCACCTTCAGATTTCAGCAGAGAGAGAAAATTGAAGATTGTTCAATCTCGTTCCAGTACCTGGGCAACCCGCATACTTTATCACTTGCCCAGTTCTCGCTCCATCTAGACTTATACACATCAGAGGAGATACAATCACCTCTGTTCACCACCGGAGCCACCTCTGCTTCTGTCACCACCACTTGCGCTGAGGCATGGAGTCAATGGTCGTCTACACCATACTTCTCGGGTATTAAGGCAACCCGACTCAAGGATCCAGTCCTTCAGATTCTCCACAAGCTCATAGCTTGTTCATTTGATGGGAAACATACTACCAGCGCACGAGTTTCTGGATTTGATGTCGCACTCATGGCAAGCATTCTCGAAAGGAGAAACATACAGGTTGCTTATCTAGTTGCTCAGAGACTTCTACAAGAAGAGGATTTTGGCAAGAGAAGATCATATTTGGGCGCAGTAATTACCCGACTGATCCGAAATATGGGATTACTTTGGACATCTGATGTTGAGAGATTTAAATCAGGGTGGAGCTCTAAGCCACTCGACTACCAGTTTCTTAGGAGTATGGAAATACTCCGTGTCACGAGAGAAGGTGCTGTTTACATCAAAGCACGGGCAGCAGATCCTAGCAGTATTGACACGTTGATACCAGACCTGATTCTGCCAAAAGAAACAAAGAGAAAACGCCAGCAAGGACCTAGTGATTCAGATACAGATGAGGATGACAGTGATGACGAGGATGATGATGAAGATGATGACATCCCACCACCACCACGAGTGGAGCCACCATGTACTAGGGCAAGACCTTCTACTCCTGCCCCAAGACCGCAAGGACCTACATACATCTACCACTACGGAGCACCTCCAGGCCCAGATTACTGGTATTGGTCTATGCAGATGCAAACTAGGATCTATGCAGCATTGAGACAGAAGGCAGCTGGTATGCCCATGACTCCACTACCACACTTACCATGTGGAATGGGCCGAGCACCACCTCACTTATATCCACCTGCAGTTCCTGTTCCCGCACCTCGACCACCACCCGGTCATGAGCATGTTATACCACCCAGGATCATCGTTCCTAGACCTCAGCCACCTCCAGTACAGGTCCCAGTCACCAGACAGACTATTCCGTTGGTTGTTGGGTCATTTAGAGCACACACGTCAAGAGGCAGCAAGGCATCCAGAGTATCTGCACGGACTGTCACAGTTCAGAGTCCCAGGACCCGCAGACACACCACTGCTTCAGCTACTGTACCTATACCTGTGCAGGTTTCCTCTCATAGGCAGACAGACCTCTTCCAGGACAACGCACACCAAGGGTCAGCCATGTTCCCGTTCGGTAGTTTTGAGATACCATCCGGCCCACTTATCGATCAGCTAGTAGATCAAGGAGCTTTTACCATCGGTATGTGATGACACGCAAAAAGTCATGTTTTTATGTGTCATTATCTCACCTTTTTAGCCCAAATCATGATGAATATATCTAAAATCAATACTTTATCATTAAAACTCATCACTCGGGCTAAAATATAGACAACATTTCAAAAGTCATCTAAAATGGTCGAAAAACACGATAAATGTAACGAAAACTATCATAAGCATTCTCGTTCACGCTTTTAAGCACTTTTTAAGATCCACTAAGAATTATGACCTCTAATTAATGTCATTTTCTTCGTCAGGAGTATACGATCGCGTGGATATAAAGAACGCTGAAAACGGACACCCGAGTCAAAAGTTATGGCCAAACGAAGAATCCAAGGAACCGGAGAAGACCAATACGGGCAAACCAAGCCGGATACGGGCGGAACAAGCCGTATACGGCCATGCACTGACCGTATACGGCCTGGCATGACCGTATACGGCCTTGTCCAGCCGTATACGGCTGGTGTTCCCCCGTATACGGCCTCGTTCTCCCGTATTCAGCCCATGTTCGCCCGTATCGTGCCATTTCCACCCGAAATACGGGAGGTCCCCTCGTATCGTCCTCCTCCCCCGTACAAGATGCGATTTTGATACGGCTGAGCGATACGGTTGAGCATTTGGAGGTAGGAATATGGCTGGACGATACGGCTGAGCGACTACTATATATATGGGATCAACACTTCATACTTCGTCATTCTTTCACCATTCAACTTCACTTTCTCTCTCTACTCTCTCTCTAGAAATAATTAGATTAGGTTAGTATAATTAAGCTAGTAGATTAGCTTCTAGCTTGGTTGTAACGGAGGTGCTCCGAGACTGCGATTGCGCAAGATTTGTAATTACGCTTTGTCAGGTTTTATTATAATCTCTATCTTGTTATTTTAAATATGTTGTGCTGCTGTCATAATTATTTAGAATTGCTTGCTAGAATTATTGCCATGCTTAGCTAAACAAATCTGTGTTTGCTATGATAGTCGTTATGCTAGGGTAGTTATACTTTAATATGCAATTGGGATGCACCATTATGAAACAACGGAGGTAACGTTATACGGCTTTCATTTGTATAGCGCCGGAACCATCACGAATGTGTGTAGTACGGAACGTGGAAGCTATGAAAGTCGTGGGCACAATCCGTTGTGGAAATAATGATTCCAATTGTAACACGCCATTACTCTGTCCGTATGCTGTTAATATATATTTGAATCTATGAAATAAGTCTCCAATGTTTATCTATCCAACTTATGCTGTGGTTTGTAACTTACTGCTGGTACATAACTGGTGGTACGCCGCTTATTATTCTGTGTCTGATGATCGTTGAACTCGACATGGCCGGTGTTCTCCTGGTTGAAATACACCGGAGGGAGACACGGAGCGTAGGATTAGAGATAGGTTAGATTCATTTCATATAACAAATATTTTAGAGAGAACTTTCGGAATATTTGTGACTTAACCAAATTATCCAGTAACTCTGCACGTATAAACTGATCCTTGTATGCTGCTCTGCTGCATGTTCTTGTTTGATTGTTGCTTTAGGGTTTGCATGTTAGTATCACTTGTGCTGTTGGATATATGATTAGGTTTTTGAATATAAATTAATTGCATACACCAGTTTAACATGCGTAAAATAGTTATGACGATTTATATAAAATAATGATGAACAATTTAATCAGCCGTTAGACCAGATCATCCCAACTTGTTCCGGTGGGAAACCCCTATTCATGTTTTTGTTTATTCAACAATTCATGCCATGATTCGGATATCTCGGATGTCCGAGATTGGGGAACAGGATTCGAGGATGGTTGTTGGTTAAATTGATTGCTACATTTGGGAGAACTTCCGGTGTAGTTTACATTCCATAACTGCTATCTTCGTGACATGTTATTTATCTGATTGCGGACAACTCTACGTTAGATAGATAATAGGCTAGTAATTATGGCTCATTAGGATATATAACTCAGGATAGATAAGAAGGACCTTTTAATGTTGCAACGGAAATACCGTAAAACAGCTGAATACTGGTATAAGCGTTGAATACAAATACGTGGGAGCTAATGAAAGGCTGTAGGTAGAATACTTTGCTGTCATTGATTGTTCCAAGTACGTCTGTTAAGTCCTGACTTCATCATCATAACTAGTACCTTAACTAAAATAACTACCCCTAAAATAGCATATAAGATTGTCATAGCAAGCACTCGCGTTAATCTGTAGTTCTCGTAGCCACCTCACCTCCCCTATCTTTAGTTTTAGTTTTAGATTAGTTAGGTAAGAACAGAAAAGTAACAAAAACCCCTATCAAACTCTTGATAAACCAGCTAAATTACGAAGGATAATCAAAAGACCTAGATCATATGCCCGTTGTAGTTTGAAGAACGACCATAGGTCATACTTACTACTGTACTCCCATAGTTTTAAGTATACTTAGGCCCAGCAAAACATAAATTTTAAAACCCACTGATCGGCACGCCAGGAGGAAGGCCCGCAACGACGCGAGTCAATCGCAACTGACCTCTCGGCGCCCATCAAGTTTTAGGCGCCGCTGCCGGGGACTACAACGACCGATTTAGGAATTTAGTTATCTTAGTTATTTAGCGATCCTTAAGGAAGATCAATATCATTCGAAAGTTACCTTTCCGTTCTTTCCTTTTCAGTACCCTTTCCTTTTCAAAACTCTATTTTCTACCAAAACCCCAAATTCTTCGGCCATGACGACTAGTCAACATGTCTGGAAATTTGGAACAACTGTCCAAAGCCCTGAACCAAACTTTCAATCCACATCTTCTGTTCAGTGGCAAATCAAAACCCCTCTTGCTCAATCTCTGTCTACTCTACCTTCCACTCTATCTGATTCCTCCTTCAACTCTCAACAACACTATAACGAAACTTTGATTAACTTTATGATTGAACAAAATAACATAAATATACAAGTAATAGCTTTTCAAGATAAAATTGATGCTTTACTTAGAATTTCCGAAGATTTAATCAAAAACATAGAAGTTAGTCTTAAACAATTATTTTCAAAAATTGAGGAGAGTCAAAGGAAAATCGCGATCAGTAACGCTGTCTATCTCTCATCCTATGAGCACGATGACATCTTAGTTGTTACGAGAGGAGGTAAAGAAACCAGAATTGAACAAACCTCGGATAATTCTTCAAACAAACCTTCCACTTCTACTGGTCCAATGCTAAGTGACACCCCAGTCACTGCACCTGATCCAGTACCTTCTCTAGTTCCAGAAATCATTCCACGTACTCGAATTCCCTTTCCTGGTAGGCTTAAGAAGGAGAAGCAAGAAGCGCAGTTTGGGAAATATCTTGAGATGTTTAAAAGCCTGCACTTAAACGTTAGATTACTAGATGCTTTAGTAGAAATGCCTAGTTGTGCAAAATTCTTCAAAGAACTTCTTTCAAATAAAGAAAAATTAAGGCAATTAGTTAATATACCCTTAAATGCTGAATGCTCTGCAATCATGTTACATGGCCTTCCACCAAAACTAGGAGATACCGGCCGTTTTGCTATTCCTTGTTACCTTCAAAATATCCAAGTTAGTAATGCCTTAGCTGACCTAGGTGCTAGTGTCAACCTTATGCCTTACTCACTACATAAGAAACTAGGATTAGGAGAACTGCTACCCACTCGTATGACCATCCAATTAGCTGATAGATCAGTTAAACTCCCTCGGGGGATTGCTGAAGATATTATGGTCCGAGTAGGTAAATTTACCTTCCCAGTTGACTTTGTCATTATTGATATTGAGGAAGACGCCCACGTTCCCCTCATCCTTGGCAGACCTTTCCTAAACACTGCCAAGGCTGTTATTAACGTAAACGAAAGATCTTTAAAATTGAGGGTTGGAGCGGAGGAAGTCACCTTTAATGTCGATAAATTGATGAAACAACCTGTGGGAGAAGATCTTGGTCTTGTGGATTCCATGAAGGAAATATATGACGAGCATTTGGAAGAGATTCTAGCAGTTAGCAATACCGATCCTCTTCCCAACACAGTTATCACTACAAGAAGACTATGCCAGGACGATGTTGGACTCTGCTCAGCTATCTCTAACGAACCAGCACACTCTAAGGAGCTGCTATTTCCTTTATCTGAAATGAAGTATCCTCTTGCACCGCCTGTCAGCACTCCCACGAACAACTCTTTTGCTGCTGTTCCCTTAGGCGAAGGCGTTCCTCTACCAATCTTACAAAGGGGTCAAACTGATTCATCTCCTTCAGTAGCTGAAATTCTCAAATCTTTTAAGGAGATGGAATCAGAAATCTCAGCTAAGCCGCAACTATCTGAAGGTTGTGCGCTACAAAATCCAGAAATCACCATAAGTACGTCTTCAACAGCTCAATTTCAGAAGTTTGCATTTACCAACAACAACGATATCATCTTTACTGAAGATAGTGCAACTTCCTCATCATCTACAAGAAAATACGAGCTGAAGAAGAACGCACTTCCTAATGAGACAAAGTTAGTAGAAATAGCATCAGCCACTGTAGCCGACTCATCTCCAAATGAACCAGAGTTCCAGACGGAGTATGATTTGTTACAAAGAGACGAGATCGCTCGAATGAAACCTTCCATTGAAGAACCACCTGAATTGGAGCTAAAGGAACTACCCTCTCATCTGGAGTATGCTTTTCTTGAAGGAACCTCGCATTTACCCGTTATAATTGCAAAAGGTCTTACACCCGCAGAGAAAGCAAGACTCATCCAAGTGTTAAAGTCACATAAGAAGGCGATTGCATGGAAAATCTCTGACATCCAAGAAATTAGTCCAAACTATTGCACTCACAAGATACTAATGGAGAACGACTTCAAACCATCCATACAGAGACAGAGGAGAGTCAACCCAAAGATTCAAGACGTGGTCAAGAAGGAGGTTATCAAATTATTGGATGCTGGCTTGATCTATCCTATTTCAGATTCCCCATGGGTCAGCCCTGTTCAGGTTGTCCCCAAGAAAGGAGGAATGACGGTTATCGCAAACGAAGATAATGAACTTATTCCAACACGGACCGTCACCGGTTGGAGGGTATGCATCGACTATCGGAAGCTAAACGAAGCCACTCGAAAAGATCATTTCCCTCTGCCGTTCATCGATCAAATGTTGGAGAGATTATATGGGAACAAGTTCTACTATTTTCTTGATGGTTTCTCTGGCTATTTTCAATTCCTCTCGATCCTAAGGACCAGGAAAAGACAACCTTCACATGTCCGTACGGAACATTCGCTTACCGATGCATGCCTTTCGGGCTATGCAACGCACCTGCCACATTCCAGAGGTGTATGGTGGCGATATTCCACGATATGATCGAACAGTGCATGGAAGTATTCATGGACGACTTCTCAGTCTTTGGAGATTCGTTCACTTCTTGTCTTTCCAACCTTGAACGAATGTTAGCCCGATGCGAAGAATCAAACCTTGTCTTGAACTGGGAGAAGTGCCACTTTATGGTGAAGGAAGGAATAGTTCTGGGACACCGAATATCAAAATCTGGAATTGAAGTTGACAAAGCTAAAGTTGAGACCATTGCCAAACTTCCGCCACCTACTTCTGTTAAAGCCATTCGCAGTTTTTTAGGTCACGCCGGATTCTACCGTCGCTTCATTAAGGATTTCTCCAAGATTTCTCGACCTATGACACACCTTCTCGAGAAGGACACTCCGTTTGTCTTTTCAGATGACAGCCTGAAAGCTTTCAACATTCTGAAGGATCAGCTCACGCATGCACCAATCATGGTTGCTCCTAACTGGAATCTTCCATTTGAAATCATGTGCGACGCTAGTGACTTTGCTGTTGGAACTGTCCTAGGGCAAAGGAAGGATAAGCATTTTCAACCGATATACTACGCCAGCAAGACACTCATCGATGCTCAAGAGAATTACACTACTACAGAAAAGGAGCTGCTTGCGGTAGTATTTGCTTTTGATAAATTTTGTTCTTACTTAATTGTAACAACCCCAAATTTAGGACAAATTTAAAAATTTTCCTAATTACGTGTTTACTACTTGTATTTAATATGAAATAGGATTAAATATGTTACTTACTTATTATATATATGGATGGAATATATATACGCGTATACGATTCGTTCAAATCGTATAAAACTACAATTGTACAAACATACGGACGTTGGTAACACAATTATTAAATAATGTTAATTTATTTTATTACTTCAACTACTACTTTATATTATATTTATAATATAACTAAAACGTACGTTTAAACCAAAACGTTACCGAACTCTCCGAAAACCCGACCAACCGACAACACAAAACAAAGTTATAATTTTATAACTTAAAAACAACTAGTTTGAGAAAATACATCATCAAAAATATCGAATAATATTTCGTGTTTTAAACTCGTATATAATCGCGTATATAAATAATTAAACGTTTAAACAACCGGGGAAACGAACACGGGTATATACGCAAACTTGGGGGAACAATTCAACCCACCCACATTGCGTGGGGCCCAGCCGAAAATCAGTCAAGGGAGGGGATATGGCACCCCATCCCCTTGACTCTTACACCACCTTACCACCTCCATTCCCATTTTCATTTTTCACTCAACCTCCCATCTCCTTCTCTCTCTCTCTACTCGGTTTTCTCTCTCTCTAAAATCCTCCCAAAACCGCCACCATCATCCACCAAATAACACCACTAAATCACCTCGGTTCGTGACGCGGTTTGGAGCAAAAACGATCACCACGCGAGCCTTTACGTTTCTATCTTTTCGGAATTCTAATCCGACTCTTGTAAGTTAACAACACCTTAAAACTCTTTTAAATACTTTTATTTACTTCTCTAGTTGATAATCTAGCTAGTTAATGTCCAAATCATAAGCTAAAACTCGTTTTTAGAACTCGAAAATGTAAACCGAAAACTACCACTGAAAACAGTCCGCTTCTCGAATTTTTATAAAATCGTACGTTCGAAACTAGCGAAAACTTTCTAAACAAGAAATCTTCGTCTTTTCGTCGGCTACAACTTTCGTGAAGAAGGTTTACCTCCAAAACGCCCTCATTTTCCTAGAAAAATAGATTAGTGAACGTATGTGTAGTTTTAGTGACGTTAAATGAAAACCGACATCTCGAGACCCCCCGAAATGAAACGATAATTTTTCTAACGTTACTTAGCCATTTTAGAACTTGTGTAAAAGTTTCGGGTCAAACCGAGGTCGTTTGACCCAAAACCGAGCTTAAAAACGAAGTCAGTCGCTGTGTTGCATAGGACCAAACTTTCATGTGACACAAGGCTTGTGTCACATGTTGTGTCGCATGGCAACCATGTGACACAAGGGTTGTGTCGCATATTGTGTCGCATTAAGTTGCATCCATGTGACACAAGGGTTGTGTCGCATAAATCATGTGACACAAGGGTTGTGTCGCATAAATCATGTGACACAAGGATTGTGTCGCATATTGTGTCGCATTAAGTTGCATCCATGTGACACAAGGGTTGTGTCGCATAAATCATGTGACACAAGGATTGTGTCGCATATTGTGTCGCATTAAGTTGCATCCATGTGACACAAGGGTTGTGTCGCATAAATCATGTGACACAAGGATTGTGTCGCATATTGTGTCGCATTAAGTTGCATCCATGTGACACAAGGGTTGTGTCGCATAAATCATGTGACACAAGGGCTGTGTCGCATTTAGTGTCGCAAAAACCTAAAAGCAGAGGCCAAAAACATTCTAAATGTTTAAAAATCACTTTTCAACAACCAAATCAAATACGATACGACTAATACATGAAAATACTATACTTTGGGAAGTATACACCATTACTCGAATACGTACAAGACTATACTAAACTGAACGTGAGATTTCACTCACACACGCACACGAGTTTACCCTCGAAATACTTAGGAGATTACACTCCAACGAACTTACATTTGTACACTACTTACGTGCGGGATTACACGCTAACTAATACGAGGTTTCACTCGTACCCTTTGGGGATTAAGCCCATTGGAACTTACGCGAACGATACACGTTATGATACAAATAAACAATCATACAAGTACGCTTTACAACTGTACAACTACTATGAATACATAATAATAATGGATGGAATTATTATTATACTCCGATACCGACGGGCCGTACAACTTTAATACAAACTACAACTTACAAACAAATACAAACGTACAAACAACAAATGGACATTAACTAGTTTGTGAACAACTAGCATGGATACCTTACAAGTATTCCAATTACTTACTAAACCTTATGCGTATTAGGACGCTAAGGGCTGCTAGTTCGGATACTACTTTGCTTGCTTACTGTATTGTCTGCTAAACTAAGGTGAGTCTTACAGCCCCTACTTTACTGTTTTTAACTCAGGGGTGAGATGCATTACTTGTTTTCATAAAAACTAATAATGGCCGAGTTAACACATAATTAGCATGACCTGCAATTATGGTGGCTCATGGCCGAGTTAACGCATGATTAGCATGACCTGCAATCATGGTGGCTCACGCTTCTTACCTGTTTTATATGAATGTTTTGAATTACATTCACTGGTGTGCTATTATTTACTGTATGTTAAGCTTCTATTATGATAGTTCGTGGAAACGCATGATTGGCATGACCTGCAATCATTACGGAGTGAACGATTTGTATGACCTACGATCATTACTCATTACGGTTAGCAAGACCTGCAACCACCCATTTACAGATGATTAGCATGACCTGCAATCATTACTTAAGTGAACGATTAGCATGACCTGCGATCGTTACTTACTGGCTGGCTTAGGATTTGCAAAATACTCTTGTGATTCAAATTATTTACTTACTTACAAACCTGTGAGATTCACCAACCTTTTTGGTTGACCGTTTTAGTAATGTTTCTCAGGTACACAGCATCAGTAGGGATGCCCAGCAGGATAAGCTCACTTAGCTCGAGTCGCATGCATTTACAAGCTTGGAGATTTTCATACATTACTTTTGTACTTAATGTTATGTATTAGAATCTCTAGGAATTTATACGAAACTCGAGCTTGTATTTTGAATTACTTATGTATTAATGTAATAACTTTTCGAACGTCTCATTTAGAGTCGTTCACTGTATCCTTTGTGCTTGTGATTATTAATTAGTAACACCCAAAACTCGCTTCCGCAAACTGTTAAATTTAGGGGTGTTACAGATTGGTATCAGAGCCTAAGGTTATAGTGAACTAGGTTGCATTTAGTGGGCCTAGACTATGACCGTTAGGCAGTATTCCTCATTAGGTATAACTGGTTCAGGAATTACAGCATACAAGTTTAATTTAACATAGCCTGATCAACTATGTACAATTAAATGAAGATGATGTGAGTTCTGAAAAGGGTTATGTTGAACAGGAATGCACTAGCTGACTCTGACCTCGAGAGAACCGGGACTTTTACTTGATTGTACTAGACACACACTAGGCGGTTATGTGTTATATATATATATATACATAGGCCCCTTTCCCCGATACGATACTCTCTCGACTACTGCGAAAATTCATTTTTCAACTTACATCAAAAGAACGACAACTCGATTCTCGTCGTTCCATCCTTACTTAACTTTTATGTTTCAATTATAACAATCCTACTACTTTTGTTAAACTATCCACGTATCAACCTTTGGCGTAATTTCTTTGTACTTACCGAACATCACGACCATAATTCTTGTTCAAACCTTCACATGTTCTTTATTTGTTGTTTCAAGGAACATGCCTCCTAGATGACAAATCACACTTACTGAAGCCGAAGTTGCGGGTATTATTGCCCGTAGTGTGGCTCAAGCCTTAGCTGTCCGAGCAACCACTCCTGGTAGCGAAGATACGGCTAACAATACACCTCCACCTAAAACCTGCACCTACAAGGACTTCCAAAACTGCAAACCCTTGAGCTTTGCAGGTACTGAAGGAGCGATCGGTCTGATTCGCTGGACCGAGAAAATTGAATCAGTATTCCTCATTTGCAACTGCAAGGAAGAGGATAAAGTTAAGTTCGCCGCCAGCACCTTTTCTGACACCGCCCTTACCTGGTGGAACACCTATGCGCAAACTGCGAGCGTTGCCGATGCTTACAAAATACAGTGGGATGAACTGAAGAATATGCTGAGGGGCGAGTACTGCCCAAGAGATGAACTGAAACAACTGGAGATAGAATTCTGGAATCACAAGATGCAGGGAAATGACATCACCGGTTACACCAACCGCTTCCACCAACTGGCCCTTCTCTGCCCAACTATGGTTGATCCTGATTACAAAAGGATCGAAAAATACGTCGATGGACTCCCTGAACGACTCCAAGATCTGGTGACTTCATCTAAACCAGGAACTATCCAGAGCGCCATTCGCATGGCCCATGAGTTAACGGCCAACTCTGTCCGCCGTGGCTCGACTTCAACCCCACCTGCAAATAACAAACGCAAATGGGAAGTAAGTCCCCACTCATCCAACCCGACTTCTGATAAAAAGCCTGCAACTGTCAATGCCAATGACTCGAAGGCTTACAAGGGGAGCAAACCTTACTGTTCCAAATGCGGGTTACACCATGATGGCTCCTGTCCCTGCACTAACTGCAAGAAATTTGGGCATTTGGCCCAAGACTGCCAAACCAACACTACTGGTACCAACACCAGTGCACCCAAAACCTGCTATGAGTGCAACGGTACCGGGCATTTCAGGAAGGATTGCCCAAAACTGAAACTCCGAACCAACCACACAAGGAGTAGAGCTTATGTAATCAACGCTAGGGAGGATGACCCGAACCCGAGACTCTGTGATTTACTCAACCCGGGTACGCACATTTCTGGATTACCCGAACTGTTTCACAACTTATGTATATTGCCTTGTGTTCTACGTACTTTCCTAGATCCTAAGTACCCAATAGGATTAGGAAACAACAGACTTTACGAATTCAGATCATATAATTTGTATTACAAACTTCTTTCCCAAACACCTCACACTGGTTGAGACCGGGAACTCTAACACTTTCATTTGATTATCAACTGACCATGGCCAGTGGACTAATGGTCGATACTCTTTACCAATTTTCCCAAACTATATCGACTACTACTTCGAACAAATTTCGGGACGAAATTCTCCTAACAAGGGGAGAATGTAACAACCCCAAATTTAGGACAAATTTAAAAATTTTCCTAATTACGTGTTTACTTCTTGTATTTAATATGAAATAGGATTAAATACGTTACTTACTTATTATATATATGGATGGAATATATATACGCGTATACGATTCGTTCAAATCGTATAAAACTACAATTGTACAAACATACGGACGTTGATAACACAATTATTAAATAATGTTAATTTAGTTTATTACTTCAACTACTACTTTATATTATATTTATAATATAACTAAAACGTACGTTTAAACCAAAACGTTACCGAACTCTCCGAAAACCCGACCAACCGACAACACAAAACAAAGTTATAATTTTATAACTTAAAAACAACTAGTTTGAGAAAATACATCATCAAAAATATCGAATAATATTTCGTGTTTTAAACTCGTATATAATCGCGTATATAAATAATTAAACGTTTAAACAACCGGGGAAACGAAAACGGGTATATACGCAAACTTGGGGGAACAATTTAACCCACCCACATTGCGTGGGGCCCAGCCGAAAATCAGTCAAGGGAGGGGATATGGCACCCCATCCCCTTGACTCTTACACCACCTTACCACCTCCATTCCCATTTTCATTTTTCACTCAACCTCCCATCTCCTTCTCTCTCTCTCTACTCGGTTTTCTCTCTCTCTAAAATCCTCCCAAAACCGCCACCATCATCCACCAAATAACACCACTAAATCACCTCGGTTCGTGACGCGGTTTGGAGCAAAAACGATCACCACGCGAGCCTTTACGTTTCTATCTTTTCGGAATTCTAATCCGACTCTTGTAAGTTAACAACACCTTAAAACTCTTTTAAATACTTTTATTTACTTCTCTAGTTGATAATCTAGCTAGCTAATGTCCAAATCATAAGCTAAAACTCGTTTTTAGAACTCGAAAATGTAAACCGAAAACTACCACTGAAAACAGTCCGCTTCTCGAATTTTTATAAAATCGTACGTTCGAAACTAGCGAAAACTTTCTAAACAAGAAATCTTCGTCTTTTCGTCGGCTACAACTTTCGTGAAGAAGGTTTACCTCCAAAACGCCCTCATTTTCCTAGAAAAATAGATTAGTGAACGTATGTATAGTTTTAGTGACGTTAAATGAAAACCGACATCTCGAGACCCCCCGAAACGAAACGATAATTTTTCTAACGTTACTTAGCCATTTTAGAACTTGTGTAAAAGTTTCGGGTCAAACCGAGGTCGTTTGACCCAAAACCGAGCTTAAAAACGAAGTCAGTCGCTGTGTTGCATAGGACCAAACTTTCATGTGACACAAGGCTTGTGTCACATGTTGTGTCGCATGGCAACCATGTGACACAAGGGTTGTGTCGCATATTGTGTCGCATTAAGTTGCATCCATGTGACACAAGGGTTGTGTCGCATAAATCATGTGACACAAGGGTTGTGTCGCATAAATCATGTGACACAAGGATTGTGTCGCATATTGTGTCGCATTAAGTTGCATCCATGTGACACAAGGGTTGTGTCGCATAAATCATGTGACACAAGGATTGTGTCGCATATTGTGTCGCATTAAGTTGCATCCATGTGACACAAGGGTTGTGTCGCATAAATCATGTGACACAAGGATTGTGTCGCATATTGTGTCGCATTAAGTTGCATCCATGTGACACAAGGGTTGTGTCGCATAAATCATGTGACACAAGGGCTGTGTCGCATTTAGTGTCGCAAAAACCTAAAAGCAGAGGCCAAAAACATTCTAAATGTTTAAAAATCACTTTTCAACAACCAAATCAAATACGATACGACTAATACATGAAAATACTATACTTTGGGAAGTATACACCATTACTCGAATACGTACAAGACTATACTAAACTGAACGTGAGATTTCACTCACACACGCACACGAGTTTACCCTCGAAATACTTAGGAGATTACACTCCAACGAACTTACATTTGTACACTACTTACGTGCGGGATTACACGCTAACTAATACGAGGTTTCACTCGTACCCTTTGGGGATTAAGCCCATTGGAACTTACGCGAACGATACACGTTATGATACAAATAAACAATCATACAAGTACGCTTTACAACTGTACAACTACTATGAATACATAATAATAATGGATGGAATTATTATTATACTCCGATACCGACGGGCCGTACAACTTTAATACAAACTACAACTTACAAACAAATACAAACGTACAAACAACAAATGGACATTAACTAGTTTGGGAACAACTAGCATGGATACCTTACAAGTATTCCAATTACTTACTAAACCTTATGCGTATTAGGACGCTAAGGGCGCTAGTTCGGATACTACTTTGCTTGCTTACTGTATTGTCTGCAAAACTAAGGTGAGTCTTACAGCCCCTACTTTACTGTTTTTAACTCAGGGGTGAGATGCATTACTTGTTTTCATAAAAACTAATAATGGCCGAGTTAACGCATAATTAGCATGACCTGCAATTATGGTGGCTCATGGCCGAGTTAACGCATGATTAGCATGACCTGCAATCATGGTGGCTCACGCTTCTTACCTGTTTTATATGAATGTTTTGAATTACATTCACTGGTGTGCTATTATTTACTATATGTTAAGCTTCTATTATGATAGTTCGTGGAAACGCATGATTGGCATGACCTGCAATCATTACGGAGTGAACGATTTGTATGACCTACGATCGTTACTCATTACGGTTAGCAAGACCTGCAACCACCCATTTACAGATGATTAGCATGACCTGCAATCATTACTTAAGTGAATGATTAGCATGACCTGCGATCGTTACTTACTGGCTGGCTTACGATTTACAAAATACTACTTGTGATTCAAATTATTTACTTACTTACAAACCTGTGAGATTCACCAACCTTTTTGGTTGACCGTTTTAGTAATGTTTCTCAGGTACACAGCATCAGTGGGGATGCCCAGCAGGATAAGCTCACTTAGCTCGAGTCGCATGCATTTACAAGCTTGGAGATTTTCATACATTACTTTTGTACTTACTGTTATGTATTAGAATCTCTAGGAATTTATACGAAACTCGAGCTTGTATTTTGAATTACTTATGTATTAATGTAATAACTTTTCGAACGTCTCATTTAGAGTCGTTCACTGTATCCTTTGTGCTTGTGATTATTAATTAGTAACACCTAAAACTCGCTTCCGCAAACTGTTAAATTTGGGGGTGTTACAGATTGGTATCAGAGCCTAAGGTTATAGTGAACTAGGTTGCATTTAGTGGGCCTAGACTATGACCGTTAGGCAGTATTCCTCATTAGGTATAACTGGTTCAGGAATTACAGCATACAAGTTTAATTTAACATAGCCTGATCAACTATGTACAATTAAATGAAGATGATGTGAGTTCTGAAAGGGGTTATGTTGAACAGGAATGCACTAGCTGACTCTGACCTCGAGAGAACCGGGACTTTTACTTGATTGTACTAGACACACACTAGGCGGTTATGTGTTATATATATATATATATACATAGGCCCCTTTCCCCGATACGATACTCTCTCGACTACTGCGAAAATTCATTTTCCAACTTACATCAAAAGAACGACAACTCGATTCTCGTCGTTCCATCCTTACTTAACTTTTATGTTTCAATTATAACAATCCTACTACTTTTGTTAAACTATCCACGTATCAACCTTTGGCGTAATTTCTTTGTACTTACCGAACATCACGACCATAATTCTTGTTCAAACCTTCACATGTTCTTTATTTGTTGTTTCAAGGAACATGCCTCCTAGACGACAAATCACACTTACTGAAGCCGAAGTTGCGGGTATTATTGCCCGTAGTGTGGCTCAAGCCTTAGCTGTCCGAGCAACCACTCCTGGTAGCGAAGATACGGCTAACAATACACCTCCACCTAAAACCTGCACCTACAAGGACTTCCAAAACTGCAAACCCTTGAGCTTTGCAGGTACTGAAGGAGCGATCGGTCTGATTCGCTGGACCGAGAAAATCGAATCAGTATTCCTCATTTGCAACTGCAAGGAAGAGGATAAAGTTAAGTTCGCCGCCAGCACCTTTTCTGACACCGCCCTTACCTGGTGGAACACCTATGCGCAAACTGCGAGCGTTGCCGATGCTTACAAAATACAGTGGGATGAACTGAAGAATATGCTGAGGGGCGAGTACTGCCCAAGAGATGAACTGAAACAACTGGAGATAGAATTCTGGAATCACAAGATGCAGGGAAATGACATCACCGGTTACACCAACCGCTTCCACCAACTGGCCCTTCTCTGCCCAACTATGGTTGATCCTGATTACAAAAGGATCGAAAAATACGTCGATGGACTCCCTGAACGACTCCAAGATCTGGTGACTTCATCTAAACCAGGAACTATCCAGAGCGCCATTCGCATGGCCCATGAGTTAACGGCCAACTCTGTCCGCCGTGGCTCGACTTCAACCCCACCTGCAAATAACAAACGCAAATGGGAAGTAAGTCCCCACTCATCCAACCCGACTTCTGATAAAAAGCCTGCAACTGTCAATGCCAATGACTCGAAGGCTTACAAGGGGAGCAAACCTTACTGTTCCAAATGCGGGTTACACCATGATGGCTCCTGTCCCTGCACTAACTGCAAGAAATTTGGGCATTTGGCCCAAGACTGCCAAACCAACACTACTGGTACCAACACCAGTGCACCCAAAACCTGCTATGAGTGCAACGGTACCGGGCATTTCAGGAAGGATTGCCCAAAACTGAAACTCCGAACCAACCACACAAGGAGTAGAGCTTATGTAATCAACGCTAGGGAGGATGACCCGAACCCGAGACTCTGTGATTTACTCAACCCGGGTACGCACATTTTTGGATTACCCGAACTATTTCACAACTTATGTATATTGCCTTGTGTTCTACGTACTTTCCTAGATCCTAAGTACCCAATAGGATTAGGAAACAACCGACTTTACGAATTCAGATCATATAATTTGTATTACAAACTTCTTTCCCAAACACCTCACACTGGTTGAGACCGGGAATGTGACACCCCCAAATTTAAAGATTTGCGGAAGCTCGATTTGGGTGTCACTAATCAATATACAAAGCACATAAGATATAATGAACGACCACTATATGCGTCGTTTTAAACTTGTATAGATAAAGTAAATGTTTACATCAGAATATAGTTACATTAGCTCGGTTTCCTGAAATTGAGAGATTACATAGCATAATTACTTTTACAAAATATAATAATGCAGTCCAATCTCTAGTTGTATGTATGCTGACTCGAGCTAATAATTCCTGCTTGTGCAGCCAAACTACTGCTGGGTACCTGTGATAAATACTAAATGGGTCAGCGAAAACGCTGGTGAGCTCACAGGTTTGTATGTCAATGTATAGTTGTCAGAACCGCAAGATTTATATTGAATTTAAAATGCAATTAAGCAAAATAAAAGTTATACTGTCCATGAGCACATAGTCTGAGCTTAACTTGATTTGTCAGGCCCAATTAAGGAAACCTAACTTGAAATGCCTCCTACGAGTGCCTAATCAACACTCGTCTTCCCAAATGCTAATACATCCGTTTGACCGGTTAGTGCGTGCTAACCCGGATGAGGATTGTCAATCCCATATGATATCATATACTAACATTCACGCTATAAAATACTAGAGACTATGCTTATGGAGGACTTTAAATTGATTAGCTTGAAACTCATGTAGTATTTGAAGTTTGGCACTTGCGTTCTACTTGTAAAACAAAATAGAGTAGTAATATCACACCCCTAGTTGTAAAGCAGTGAAAATGGGGCTATGAAACTCACCTGGTTCTTGAAGTGTCTAACTTAATAAACTTGAAGTAATTAGCTGTGAGTTGGTGTCCAAAGGCTTGAAACCTGAATGTGTCCACGACACTTAAATTGTCATTAATTGTACCGGTATCTCGAAAGACTACCATTGAAATTGTTTGCTTAACTTGATGTCCAAATTACCTCGATTTGGTTGATTGTTTTGTTACAAGTTACTACGACTTGTTTGGAATAAGTTGATACAAGTTACAACGACTTGTTTGATTGAATTATCTAAGTTACTATGACTTAGTTGATTCAATTGTGTATTTGAAAATGTGTACGGCCCGTTGGTGATTTAGTTGAAATAATAATAATTCTAAAATGTTGACTTTGCTACAGTACTGCTACAGTAAATTTGACTTTTTTGAACAGTAACTTTGACTTCAAAATTTTGAGGTTTGAAGATTCTGTTTTGTGCGACGTAGGGTGCTACGTCGCAGATCCGGACTGCGACGTTGGGCATGACGTCGCTATGTGCGACTTTCGCAATTTAATGCGACGTTGTACGTGACGTCGCTATAGGCGACGTAGTTGATTTCTGCGACGTAATGGTCTGCGTCGCTAAGTGCGACGTTGGGGTTATAGTGCGACGTAGGTCGCTGCGTCGCTATATGCGACGTTGGGGATATAGTGCGACGTAGGTCGCTACGTCGCATTTGCTCCAGGCCAAATGCGACGTACGGAGTCTGATCGGAGTTTCAACTCCAAAAACGCGTTTTCCGGCCATCGATCGGCATAATATTTTTACCCAACCCATTTTAGGACATTACAAGGTTATACAAACAACTAGCAAGTTATAAAACTTAAAAACGAGAGTTTTCGGAGTTGTGTCGGAAACTTACAAATCGCCGAAATGAAATTCCGGAAAGATAGAAGTGTAGATCGTCGCGTGGTGGTCGTTTATTCTAAAGGGGCTTGAAGATCCGAGGTCGTTTGAGGTGTTTATTTTGCGATTTTCGTGTGGTGGTGGTGATGGAGTTTGTTGAGAGAAAATAGGGAGAAGAGAGAGAGAAAGAAGTTGAAAAATGAAGAAAAGAAAGATGAGGAGGTGATTATGGTGGGATCCCCACCATTTTCAGTCCACGCGCTTCGCTCCGTGCGGTGTTCGTTTTCTCCGTAGTTTAAACTTTAACTATTTATTTTATTTATTTAAGGATACATTTTAAATTATAAATTATTACATAATGTTTTATCGTAAAATTTTACCAATTATCTATTTATGATATTTAAAATGAAATTCGTTATATTTGTTTGCGCGTTTGTATTTTAATTATATATGTGTTATTTGTGAAATACGAATTGACCACGAAATATTACAATAAATAATATTCCTAATAAAATTGAGTTATTGAATAATGTTTGTATTACCTTAATAAATTTTACACCAACGTCCGTATTAATTGTATCGAAATTCATTCGATTTGAAACTCGTACGATTTAAACAAACCGCGTAATTGTAGATATATATTCAACAATATATATATAATAATTGATACATTAATTAGCCTAACACAGAACTAATTACATGTATTACCCTTGATTAGGCACTAAACTATAGTCCTAAATTGACGGTTGTCACATTCTCCCCCTGTTAGAAGAATTTCGTCCCGAAATTTATGTTGAAGTCGTGTTTGACGTTGAATCAGTGAAGAGTTGAGGATACTTGAGTCGCATTTGGTCCTCCCGTTCCCAGGTGAATTCCGGACCGCGCCGCGAATTCCACCTAACCTTGACGATAGGAATACGACTTTGTTTAAGTTGTTTGACCTCACGGTCCATGATTTCAGCGGGTTCCTCAACAAAGTGAAGTTTTTCGTCAACTCGAATTTCATCGAGTGGAATGATAAGTGTCTCATCAGACAGACACTTCTTCAGATTTGAAACATGAAATGTGGGATGCACGCCGCTGAGTTCAGATGGCAGCTGCAATCGATAAGCCACTGGACCAATCCTTTCGAGGATCTCGAATGGTCCAATGTATCTGGGATTTAACTTTCCTCGTTTGCCAAATCGGATTACGCCTTTCCAAGGCGATACTTTGAGTAGAACTCGATCCCCAACTTGGAACTCGAGTGGTTTGCGTCTCACATCAGCATAACTTTTCTGACGATCACGCGCGGCTTTGAGTTTGTTCTGAATTTCTACGATTCTCTCGGTTGTTTCGTGTATGATTTCTGGACCTGTGAGTTGACTATCCCCAACTTCAGTCCAACAGATAGGTGACCGGCACTTACGACCGTACAGTGCCTCGAAGGGTGCAGCTTTGATGCTGGTATGATAACTGTTGTTGTACGAGAACTCGCACAATGGTAGATGTTTTTCCCAGTTTACACCGAAGTCTACTACGCAGGCCCGTAGCATGTCTTCAAGTGTTTGAATGGTCCGTTCACTTTGACCGTCTGTTTGAGGATGGTATGCGGTACTCATATCAAGTCGAGTACCCAGGGATTTTTGAAGTGATTGCCAAAATTGTGAAGTGAAACGACTATCCCTATCGGAGATAATTGAGATTGGAACACCGTGTTTGGTCACGATTTCCTTCAAATAGATTCTGGTGAGGCGTTCCATTTTGTCGGATTCCTTGATTGCCAGGAAGTGAGCAGACTTTGTGAGACGATCCACGATCACCCAAATGGTATCGCAACCGCTCGAGGATTTGGGTAGTTTGGTTATGAAGTCCATGGCAATTTGTTCCCATTTCCATTCAGGAAGACTGGGTTGTTGAAGTAAACCTGATGGTTTTTGATATTCGATTTTAACTTTGGAGCAAGTAAGGCACTTGCTGACATAGGTGGCGATTTCAGCTTTCATATTCGGCCACCAGTAGAAATCCTTGATACCGTGGTACATTTTATCGGATCCCGGATGGATAGAATATTTGGACTTGTGAGCTTCATCCATCACCAAGTCTCGTAGGTTCCCAAATTTAGGTAACCAGATTCGGTTTGAGAAATACCTAATCCCGTTAGGTCTGATTTCGAATTGTTTATCCATGCCCCGTAAGGCTTCATCTTTGACATTTTCGGGTTTTAAAGCTTCGAGTTGAGCAGTGAGGATTTGAATGTTTAAATTGTTGTGAATGGTCATACTGAGGGCTCGAACCCGAAGTGGTTTCACTCGCTCCTTTCGACTGAGGGCGTCAGCAACAACATTTGCTTTGCCTGGATGATATTTGAGTTCGCAGTCGTAATCGGTAAGTAACTCGACCCATCGACGTTGCCTCATGTTGAGATCCTTCTGATCGAATATGTGTTGAAGGCTTTTATGGTCGGTAAAGATTGTGCATCTGGTACCGTAAAGGTAATGTCTCCAGATTTTGAGGGCAAAAACGACAGCTCCTAGCTCGAGGTCGTGGGTGGTGTAATTCTTTTCATGAATCTTAAGCTGTCGGGAAGCATAAGCTATGACTTTGTCTCGTTGCATAAGCACACAACCGAGACCTTGATGTGAAGCATCGCAGTATGCCACGAAGTCATCGGTGCCTTCGGGTAATGAGAGGATAGGAGCACTGCAAAGCTTTTGTTTTAAGAGTTGGAATGCCGACTCTTGTTTCTCAGTCCAGTCAAACTTTTTGTCTTTCTGGGTCAGAGTCGTGAGTGGTATGGCTATCTTGGAGAAATTTTCAATGAATCGTCGATAGTATCCGGCCAGTCCCAAAAACTGCCGTACTTCGGTCGGAGTGGTTGGCGATTGCCAATCTTTGATAGCCTCGATTTTTGATGGGTCAACGTGAATCCCCTGACTGTCAATCACGTGGCCAAGGAATTGAACGGTTTTGATCCAGAACTCACACTTAGAGAACTTGGCATAGAGCTCCTCGTGTTTAAGTAGTTCAAGGATGGTTTTGAGGTGTTGCGCATGCTCTTCTTTGCTTCGTGAGTATATGAGGATGTCATCAATGAAGACAATGACAAACTTATCAAGGTAAGGTTTACACACCCGATTCATAAGGTCCATGAATACAGCCGGTGCATTGGTTAGGCCGAATGGCATCACTTGGAATTCGTAATGCCCGTAACGGGTTCTGAAAGCGGTTTTTGGAATATCGGCATCTCGGACACGCAATTGGTGATAACCGGATCGGAGATCAATCTTTGAATAACAACTCGACCCTTGAAGTTGGTCGAACAAATCATCGATTCGAGGAAGTGGATACCGGTTCTTGACAGTTAACTTGTTCAACTCTCGATAGTCGATACACATTCGAAAAGAACCATCTTTCTTCTTAACAAATAGGACCGGAGCTCCCCAAGGTGAAGAACTCGGCCTGATAAATCCTCGTTCCAGGAGTTCCTGTAATTGGGTGGACAGCTCCTGAAGTTCTGATGGAGCTAAACGGTATGGTGCTCGGGCCACCGGCGCAGCACCTGGTACAAGATCGATTGAGAACTCAACCTGTCTTGGTGGTGGTAGACCAGGCAGTTCTTCAGGAAAGACTTCTGGAAAGTCTCGAACAATTGGAACATCCTCAAGTCGCTTCTCCTCCGACTTTTTCTCCATGATGTGCGCGAGGATTGCTGGATAACTCTTTTTCAGAAATTTCCGGGTTTTAAGACAAGAGATGATGTTAAGCCTCGTCCCTCCGGTCTCCCCCTGTATGACTAGGGTTCTACCGACGGCGAGAGGTATGCGAACAATTTTATCGTAGCAAATGATTTCAGCACGATGTTTGGATAACCAGTCCATGCCTACGATGACATCGAAACTCCCTATTTCAATAGGCATAAGATCTATGGAGAGGGTTTCGTCGGCTAGATTTAAAGTGCAATTAGGTATCACACTATCGGTTTCTATCAGCTTGCCATTTGCTAACTCTACGGTGTACTTAACGTCTAAAGCAACAGGTGTAATGTCAAGTAGAGGGCAAAATTCATCGGAAATAAAACTCCTATCGGCACCAGTATCAAACAGAATAGAAGCAGTTAAATTGTTGAGGAGGAACATACCCGTGACCACATTCGGGTCCTGACGGGCGTCTCCTGAGTTGATCACGAAGGCGCTACTTTTGGTGTTATTGTTGTTGCGGTGGTTGTTGTTGTTGCCCTTGTTCTTCAATTTTGGACAAGAATCCCTAAAGTGTCCAGGGTTTCCACATTCGTAGCAGGACTTAGGTTGTCGGGCATTTTTGTCAGAAGGGTTGTTGTTGGATTTGGGGGCTCGGCAATCCTTAGTCAAATGCCCGTACCTCCTGCAGTTGTTGCAAAGAGTACCGCACTGACCAAAGTGGTGATAGTTACACTTGGGACAATAAGGTCTGTCCCCGGTGTAGCTGCGGTTGGATTCAGAGTTGGTGTTGTAGACTTGGATGGCGTTGTTTTTCTTGTTTGAGTTGTGGTGGTGTTCAGTGGATTTGCGTTTGTTGTTGTTGGAGGATGAGGTGTTGGAGGTCTCACGGCTGACAACTAGAGCCATGAGTTCGTGGGCCAATCGAATGGCACTTTCAGTAGTAGTTGGTTTAGATGAGGCGACGTTTCCCTGAATGTTCTCGGGGAGTCCACGAATGTATTTCTTAATGCCCTTACTTTCTGGTTCGACCAAACCCGGGCATAATAGAGCAAACTGCTGAAATTTGGTGGTATAATCAGCGACATCATTTCCCTGCACCTCCAGGTGCCAGAATTCTTCCTCCAGCCTGTGCAATTCTTCTTCAGGACAGTACTTTTCTGTCAGCTTCTTCTTCAATTCGGCCCAAGGAAGTCGATTTGCAACCTCAAGGCCTACAGAGTTTGCGTGGGTTTTCCACCACGTGAGTGCACCTTCTTGAAAGGTGTAAGCAGCGAATTTGACTTTGTTGTTCTCAGTGCAGTCGCAGAGGCTGAAAACAGATTCCATACGCTCAATCCAACGGATCAAGCCAATGGCACCTTCCGTGCCCTTGAAGTATAGCGGTTTACAGCTAAGAAAGTCCTTATAGGAGCAAGGTTTGGGTGGTGGAGTATTGGTTGCTGTGTCCTCGCTACCAGGTGGTGTTCGGGTAGCCAAGGCTTCGGTCACACTGCGGGCAATGATTCCCGCGATCTCAGCTTCGCTAAGGGTAATTTGACGACGAGGAGGCATGATGCTGAGTAAGAAAGAACAAGGAATGAAATAAGATACTAGTCCGAGTATGATGAACTAGTGGTGTGGTTGTCATTTCGAGACAAAGCGTTAGAGAGAAAGAGGCCTATATTCATATAATATAGCCTAAAGTTGTAATGAGGTCTACTTATGTAAATATGTATATATATCACATAATAACCTATTGAGTGTCTAGCACAGACGTATTTTGAGTCCCGTTTCTCTCGAGGTCAGAGTCAACTAATGTATCCTGTTCAGCCATAACTTCCTTCAGATCTTACATCATCTTTATTTAATTGTACATAGTTGATCAGGCTATGTTAAATTAAATTCGTATGCTGTAACCTCGGAACTGGTTATACCTAATGGGGAATACTGCCTAACAGTCATAGTCTAGGTCCACTAAATGCAACCTAGTTCACTATAACCTTAGGCTCTGATACCAATCTGTGACACCCCCAAATTTAAAGATTTGCGGAAGCTCGATTTGGGTGTCACTAATCAATATACAAAGCACATAAAATATAATGAACGACCACTATATGCGTCGTTTTAAACTTGTATAGATAAAGTAAATGTTTATATCAAAATATAGTTACATTAGCTCGGTTTCCTGAAATTGAGAGATTACATAGCATAATTACTTTTACAAAATATAATAATGCAGTCCAATCTCTAGTTGTATGTATGCTGACTCGAGCTAATAATTCCTGCTTGTGCAGCCAAACTACTGCTGGGTACCTGTGATAAATACTAAATGGGTCAGCGAAAACGCTGGTGAGCTCACAGGTTTGTATGTCAATGTATAGTTGTCAGAACCGCAAGATTTATATTGAATTTAAAATGCAATTAAGCAAAATAAAAGTTATACTGTCCATGAGCACATAGTCTGAGCTTAACTTGATTTGTCAGGCCCAATTAAGGAAACCTAACTTGAAATGCCTCCTACGAGTGCCTAATCAACACTCGTCTTCCCAAATGCTAATACATCCGTTTGACCGGTTAGTGCGTGCTAACCCGGATGAGGATTGTCAATCCCATATGATATCATATACTAACATTCACGCTATAAAATACTAGAGACTATGCTTATGGAGGACTTTAAATTGATTAGCTTGAAACTCATGTAGTATTTGAAGTTTGGCACTTGCGTTCTACTTGTAAAACAAAATAGAGTAGTAATATCACACCCCTAGTTGTAAAGCAGTGAAAATGGGGCTATGAAACTCACCTGGTTCTTGAAGTGTCTAACTTAATAAACTTGAAGTAATTAGCTGTGAGTTGGTGTCCAAAGGCTTGAAACCTGAATGTGTCCACGACACTTAAATTGTCATTAATTGTACCGGTATCTCGAAAGACTACCATTGAAATTGTTTGCTTAACTTGATGTCCAAATTACCTCGATTTGGTTGATTGTTTTGTTACAAGTTACTACGACTTGTTTGGAATAAGTTGATACAAGTTACAACGACTTGTTTGATTGAATTATCTAAGTTACTATGACTTAGTTGATTCAATTGTGTATTTGAAAATGTGTACGGCCCGTTGGTGATTTAGTTGAAATAATAATAATTCTAAAATGTTGACTTTGCTACAGTACTGCTACAGTAAATTTGACTTTTTTGAACAGTAACTTTGACTTCAAAATTTTGAGGTTTGAAGATTCTGTTTTGTGCGACGTAGGGTGCTACGTCGCAGATCCGGACTGCGACGTTGGGCATGACGTCGCTATGTGCGACTTTCGCAATTTAATGCGACGTTGTACGTGACGTCGCTATAGGCGACGTAGTTGATTTCTGCGACGTAATGGTCTGCGTCGCTAAGTGCGACGTTGGGGTTATAGTGCGACGTAGGTCGCTGCGTCGCTATATGCGACGTTGGGGATATAGTGCGACGTAGGTCGCTACGTCGCATTTGCTCCAGGCCAAATGCGACGTACGGAGTCTGATCGGAGTTTCAACTCCAAAAACGCGTTTTCCGGCCATCGATCGGCATAATATTTTTACCCAACCCATTTTAGGACATTACAAGGTTATACAAACAACTAGCAAGTTATAAAACTTAAAAACGAGAGTTTTCGGAGTTGTGTCGGAAACTTACAAATCGCCGAAATGAAATTCCGGAAAGATAGAAGTGTAGATCGTCGCGTGGTGGTCGTTTATTCTAAAGGGGCTTGAAGATCCGAGGTCGTTTGAGGTGTTTATTTTGCGATTTTCGTGTGGTGGTGGTGATGGAGTTTGTTGAGAGAAAATAGGGAGAAGAGAGAGAGAAAGAAGTTGAAAAATGAAGAAAAGAAAGATGAGGAGGTGATTATGGTGGGATCCCCACCATTTTCAGTCCACGCGCTTCGCTCCGTGCGGTGTTCGTTTTCTCCGTAGTTTAAACGTTAACTATTTATTTTATTTATTTAAGGATACATTTTAAATTATAAATTATTACATAATGTTTTATCGTAAAATTTTACCAATTATCTATTTATGATATTTAAAATGAAATTCGTTATATTTGTTTGCGCGTTTGTATTTTAATTATATATGTGTTATTTGTGAAATACGAATTGACCACGAAATATTACAATAAATAATATTCCTAATAAAATTGAGTTATTGAATAATGTTTGTATTACCTTAATAAATTTTACACCAACGTCCGTATTAATTGTATCGAAATTCATTCGATTTGAAACTCGTACGATTTAAACAAACCGCGTAATTGTAGATATATATTCAACAATATATATATAATAATTGATACATTAATTAGCCTAACACAGAACTAATTACATGTATTACCCTTGATTAGGCACTAAACTATAGTCCTAAATTGACGGTTGTCACAGGGAACTCTAACACTTTCATTTGATTATCAACTGACCATGGCCAGTGGACTAATGGTCGATACTCTTTACCAATTTTCCCAAACTATATCGACTACTACTTCGAACAAATTTCGGGACGAAATTCTCCTAACAAGGGAAGAATGTAACAACCCCAAATTTAGGATAAATTTAAAAATTTTCCTAATTACGTGTTTACTACTTGTATTTAATATGAAATAGGATTAAATACGTTACTTACTTATTATATATATGGATGGAATATATATACGCGTATACGATTCGTTCAAATCGTATAAAACTACAATTGTACAAACATACGGACGTTGGTAACACAATTATTAAATAATGTTAATTTATTTTATTACTTCAACTACTACTTTATATTATATTTATAATATAACTAAAACGTACGTTTAAACCAAAACGTTACCGAACTCTCCGAAAACCCGACCAACCGACAACACAAAACAAAGTTATAATTTTATAACTTAAAAACAACTAGTTTGAGAAAATACATCATCAAATATATCGAATAATATTTCGTGTTTTAAACTCGTATATAATCGCGTATATAAATAATTAAACGTTTAAACAACCGGGGAAACGAACACGGGTATATACGCAAACTTGGGGGAACAATTTAACCCACCCACATTGCGTGGGGCCCAGCCGAAAATCAGTCAAGGGAGGGGATATGGCACCCCATCCCCTTGACTCTTACACCACCTTACCACCTCCATTCCCATTTTCATTTTTCACTCAACCTCCCATCTCCTTCTCTCTCTCTCTACTCGGTTTTCTCTCTCTCTAAAATCCTCCCAAAACCGCCACCATCATCCACCAAATAACACCACTAAATCACCTCGGTTCGTGACGCGGTTTGGAGCAAAAACGATCACCACGCGAGCCTTTACGTTTCTATCTTTTCGGAATTCTAATCCGACTCTTGTAAGTTAACAACACCTTAAAATTCTTTTAAATACTTTTATTTACTTCTCTAGTTGATAATCTAGCTAGTTAATGTCCAAATCATAAGCTAAAACTCGTTTTTAGAACTCGAAAATGTAAACCGAAAACTACCACTGAAAACAGTCCGCTTCTCGAATTTTTATAAAATCGTACGTTCGAAACTAGCGAAAACTTTCTAAACAAGAAATCTTCGTCTTTTCGTCGGCTACAACTTTTGTGAAGAAGGTTTACCTCCAAAACGCCCTCATTTTCCTAGAAAAATAGATTAGTGAACGTATGTGTAGTTTTAGTGACGTTAAATGAAAACCGACATCTCGAGACCCCCCGAAACGAAACGATAATTTTTCTAACGTTACTTAGCCATTTTAGAACTTGTGTAAAAGTTTCGGGTCAAACCGAGGTCGTTTGACCCAAAACCGAGCTTAAAAACGAAGTCAGTCGCTGTGTTGCATAGGACCAAACTTTCATGTGACACAAGGCTTGTGTCACATGTTGTGTCGCATGGCAACCATGTGACACAAGGGTTGTGTCGCATATTGTGTCGCATTAAGTTGCATCCATGTGACACAAGGGTTGCGTCGCATAAATCATGTGACACAAGGGTTGTGTCGCATAAATCATGTGACACAAGGATTGTGTCGCATATTGTGTCGCATTAAGTTGCATCCACGTGACACAAGGGTTGTGTCGCATAAATCATGTGACACAAGGATTGTGTCGCATATTGTGTCGCATTAAGTTGCATCCATATGACACAAGGGTTGTGTCGCATAAATCATGTGACACAAGGATTGTGTCGCATATTGTGTCGCATTAAGTTGCATCCATGTGACACAAGGGTTGTGTCGCATAAATCATGTGACACAAGGGCTGTGTCGCATTTAGTGTCGCAAAAACCTAAAAGCAGAGGCCAAAAACATTCTAAATGTTTAAAAATCACTTTTCAACAACCAAATCAAATACGATACGACTAATACATGAAAATACTATACTTTGGGAAGTATACACCATTACTCGAATACGTACAAGACTATACTAAACTGAACGTGAGATTTCACTCACACACGCACACGAGTTTACCCTCGAAATACTTAGGAGATTACACTCCAACGAACTTACATTTGTACACTACTTACGTGCGGGATTACACGCTAACTAATACGAGGTTTCACTCGTACCCTTTGGGGATTAAGCCCATTGGAACTTACGCGAACGATACACGTTATGATACAAATAAACAATCGTACAAGTACGCTTTACAACTGTACAACTACTATGAATACATAATAATAATGGATGGAATTATTATTATACTCCGATACCGACGGGCCGTACAACTTTAATACAAACTACAACTTACAAACAAATACAAACGTACAAACAACAAATGGACATTAACTAGTTTGGGAACAACTAGCATGGATACCTTACAAGTATTCCAATTACTTACTAAACCTTATGCGTATTAGGACGCTAAGGGCGCTAGTTCGGATACTACTTTGCTTGCTTACTGTATTGTCTGCAAAACTAAGGTGAGTCTTACAGCCCCTACTTTACTGTTTTTAACTCAGGGGTGAGATGCATTACTTGTTTTCATAAAAACTAATAATGGCCGAGTTAACGCATAATTAGCATGACCTGCAATTATGGTGGCTCATGGCCGAGTTAACGCATGATTAGCATGACCTGCAATCATGGTGGCTCACGCTTCTTACCTGTTTTATATGAATGTTTTGAATTACATTCACTGGTGTGCTATTATTTACTATATGTTAAGCTTCTATTATGATAGTTCGTGGAAACGCATGATTGGCATGACCTGCAATCATTACGGAGTGAACGATTTGTATGACCTACGATCGTTACTCATTACGGTTAGCAAGACCTGCAACCACCCATTTACAGATGATTAGCATGACCTGCAATCATTACTTAAGTGAACGATTAGCATGACCTGCGATCGTTACTTACTGGCTGGCTTACGATTTACAAAATACTACTTGTGATTCAAATTATTTACTTACTTACAAACCTGTGAGATTCACCAACCTTTTTGGTTGACCGTTTTAGTAATGTTTCTCAGGTACACAGCATCAGTGGGGATGCCCAGCAGGATAAGCTCACTTAGCTCGAGTCGCATGCATTTACAAGCTTGGAGATTTTCATACATTACTTTTGTACTTACTGTTATGTATTAGAATCTCTAGGAATTTATACGAAACTCGAGCTTGTATTTTGAATTACTTATGTATTAATGTAATAACTTTTCGAACGTCTCATTTAGAGTCGTTCACTGTATCCTTTGTGCTTGTGATTATTAATTAGTAACACCTAAAACTCGCTTCCGCAAACTGTTAAATTTGGGGGTGTTACAGATTGGTATCAGAGCCTAAGGTTATAGTGAACTAGGTTGCATTTAGTGGGCCTAGACTATGACCGTTAGGCAGTATTCCTCATTAGGTATAACTGGTTCAGGAATTACAGCATACAAGTTTAATTTAACATAGCCTGATCAACTATGTACAATTAAATGAAGATGATGTGAGTTCTGAAAGGGGTTATGTTGAACAGGAATGCACTAGCTGACTCTGACCTCGAGAGAACCGGGACTTTTACTTGATTGTACTAGACACACACTAGGCGGTTATGTGTTATATATATATATATATACATAGGCCCCTTTCCCCGATACGATACTCTCTCGACTACTGCGAAAATTCATTTTCCAACTTACATCAAAAGAACGACAACTCGATTCTCGTCGTTCCATCCTTACTTAACTTTTATGTTTCAATTATAACAATCCTACTACTTTTGTTAAACTATCCACGTATCAACCTTTGGCGTAATTTCTTTGT
Source organism: Helichrysum umbraculigerum (assembly GCA_949592205.1). Classification (NCBI taxonomy): domain Eukaryota; kingdom Viridiplantae; phylum Streptophyta; class Magnoliopsida; order Asterales; family Asteraceae; genus Helichrysum; species Helichrysum umbraculigerum. The sequence goes on from CATIUR010000003.1 coordinate 64,139,931, forward strand.
ACTTACCGAACATCACGACCATAATTCTTGTTCAAACCTTCACATGTTCTTTATTTGTTGTTTCAAGGAACATGCCTCCTAGACGACAAATCACACTTACTGAAGCCGAAGTTGCGGGTATTATTGCCCGTAGTGTGGCTCAAGCCTTAGCTGTCCGAGCAACCACTCCTGGTAGCGAAGATACGGCTAACAATACACCTCCACCTAAAACCTGCACCTACAAGGACTTCCAAAACTGCAAACCCTTGAGCTTTGCAGGTACTGAAGGAGCGATCGGTCTGATTCGCTGGACCGAGAAAATCGAATCAGTATTCCTCATTTGCAACTGCAAGGAAGAGGATAAAGTTAAGTTCGCCGCCAGCACCTTTTCTGACACCGCCCTTACCTGGTGGAACACCTATGCGCAAACTGCGAGCGTTGCCGATGCTTACAAAATACAGTGGGATGAACTGAAGAATATGCTGAGGGGCGAGTACTGCCCAAGAGATGAACTGAAACAACTGGAGATAGAATTCTGGAATCACAAGATGCAGGGAAATGACATCACCGGTTACACCAACCGCTTCCACCAACTGGCCCTTCTCTGCCCAACTATGGTTGATCCTGATTACAAAAGGATCGAAAAATACGTCGATGGACTCCCTGAACGACTCCAAGATCTGGTGACTTCATCTAAACCAGGAACTATCCAGAGCGCCATTCGCATGGCCCATGAGTTAACGGCCAACTCTGTCCGCCGTGGCTCGACTTCAACCCCACCTGCAAATAACAAACGCAAATGGGAAGTAAGTCCCCACTCATCCAACCCGACTTCTGATAAAAAGCCTGCAACTGTCAATGCCAATGACTCGAAGGCTTACAAGGGGAGCAAACCTTACTGTTCCAATTGCGGGTTACACCATGATGGCTCCTGTCCCTGCACTAACTGCAAGAAATTTGGGCATTTGGCCCAAGACTGCCAAACCAACACTACTGGTACCAACACCAGTGCACCCAAAACCTGCTATGAGTGCAACGGTACCGGGCATTTCAGGAAGGATTGCCCAAAACTGAAACTCCGAACCAACCACACAAGGAGTAGAGCTTATGTAATCAACGCTAGGGAGGATGACCCGAACCCGAGACTCTGTGATTTACTCAACCCGGGTACGCACATTTCTGGATTACCCGAACTGTTTCACAACTTATGTATATTGCCTTGTGTTCTACGTACTTTCCTAGATCCTAAGTACCCAATAGGATTAGGAAACAACCGACTTTACGAATTCAGATCATATAATTTGTATTACAAACTTCTTTCCCAAACACCTCACACAGGTTGAGACCGGGAACTCTAACACTTTCATTTGATTATCAACTGACCATGGCCAGTGGACTAATGGTCGATACTCTTTACCAATTTTCCCAAACTATATCGACTACTACTTCGAACAAATTTCGGGACGAAATTCTCCTAACAAGGGGAGAATGTAACAACCCCAAATTTAGGACAAATTTAAAAATTTTCCTAATTACGTGTTTACTACTTGTATTTAATATGAAATAGGATTAAATACGTTACTTACTTATTATATATATGGATGGAATATATATACGCGTATACGATTCGTTCAAATCGTATAAAACTACAATTGTACAAACATACGGACGTTGGTAACACAATTATTAAATAATGTTAATTTATTTTATTACTTCAACTACTACTTTATATTATATTTATAATATAACTAAAACGTACGTTTAAACCAAAACGTTACCGAACTCTCCGAAAACCCGACCAACCGACAACACAAAACAAAGTTATAATTTTATAACTTAAAAACAACTAGTTTGAGAAAATACATCATCAAAAATATCGAATAATATTTCGTGTTTTAAACTCGTATATAATCGCGTATATAAATAATTAAACGTTTAAACAACCGGGGAAACGAACACGGGTATATACGCAAACTTGGGGGAACAATTTAACCCACCCACATTGCGTGGGGCCCAGCCGAAAATCAGTCAAGGGAGGGGATATGGCACCCCATCCCCTTGACTCTTACACCACCTTACCACCTCCATTCCCATTTTCATTTTTCACTCAACCTCCCATCTCCTTCTCTCTCTCTCTACTCGGTTTTCTCTCTCTCTAAAATCCTCCCAAAACCGCCACCATCATCCACCAAATAACACCACTAAATCACCTCGGTTCGTGACGCGGTTTGGAGCAAAAACGATCACCACGCGAGCCTTTACGTTTCTATCTTTTCGGAATTCTAATCCGACTCTTGTAAGTTAACAACACCTTAAAACTCTTTTAAATACTTTTATTTACTTCTCTAGTTGATAATCTAGCTAGTTAATGTCCAAATCATAAGCTAAAACTCGTTTTTAGAACTCGAAAATGTAAACCGAAAACTACCACTGAAAACAGTCCGCTTCTCGAATTTTTATAAAATCGTACGTTCGAAACTAGCGAAAACTTTCTAAACAAGATATCTTCGTCTTTTCGTCGGCTACAACTTTCGTGAAGAAGGTTTACCTCCAAAACGCCCTCATTTTCCTAGAAAAATAGATTAGTGAACGTATGTGTAGTTTTAGTGACGTTAAATGAAAACCGACATCTCGAGACCCCCCGAAACGAAACGATAATTTTTCTAACGTTACTTAGCCATTTTAGAACTTGTGTAAAAGTTTCGGGTCAAACCGAGGTCGTTTGACCCAAAACCGAGCTTAAAAACGAAGTCAGTCGCTGTGTTGCATAGGACCAAACTTTCATGTGACACAAGGCTTGTGTCACATGTTGTGTCGCATGGCAACCATGTGACACAAGGGTTGTGTCTCATATTGTGTCGCATTAAGTTGCATCCATGTGACACAAGGGTTGTGTCGCATAAATCATGTGACACAAGGGTTGTGTCGCATAAATCATGTGACACAAGGATTGTGTCGCATATTGTGTCGCATTAAGTTGCATCCATGTGACACAAGGGTTGTGTCGCATAAATCATGTGACACAAGGGTTGTGTCGCATAAATCATGTGACACAAGGATTGTGTCGCATATTGTGTCGCATTAAGTTGCATCCATGTGACACAAGGGTTGTGTCGCATAAATAATGTGACACAAGGATTGTGTCGCATATTGTGTCGCATTAAGTTGCATCCATGTGACACAAGGGTTGTGTCGCATAAATCATGTGACACAAGGGCTGTGTCGCATTTAGTGTCGCAAAAACCTAAAAGCAGAGGCCAAAAACATTCTAAATGTTTAAAAATCACTTTTCAACAACCAAATCAAATACGATACGACTAATACATGAAAATACTATACTTTGGGAAGTATACACCATTACTCGAATACGTACAAGACTATACTAAACTGAACGTGAGATTTCACTCACACACGCACACGAGTTTACCCTCGAAATACTTAGGAGATTACACTCCAACGAACTTACATTTGTACACTACTTACGTGCGGGATTACACGCTAACTAATACGAGGTTTCACTCGTACCCTTTGGGGATTAAGCCCATTGGAACTTACGCGAACGATACACGTTATGATACAAATAAACAATCATACAAGTACGCTTTACAACTGTACAACTACTATGAATACATAATAATAATGGATGGAATTATTATTATACTCCGATACCGACGGGCCGTACAACTTTAATACAAACTACAACTTACAAACAAATACAAACGTACAAACAACAAATGGACATTAACTAGTTTGGGAACAACTAGCATGGATACCTTACAAGTATTCCAATTAATTACTAAACCTTATGCGTATTAGGACGCTAAGGGCTGCTAGTTCGGATACTACTTTGCTTGCTTACTGTATTGTCTGCTAAACTAAGGTGAGTCTTACAGCCCCTACTTTACTGTTTTTAACTCAGGGGTGAGATGCATTACTTGTTTTCATAAAAACTAATAATGGCCGAGTTAACGCATAATTAGCATGACCTGCAATTATGGTGGCTCATGGCCGAGTTAACGCATGATTAGCATGACCTGCAATCATGGTGGCTCACGCTTCTTACCTGTTTTATATGAATGTTTTGAATTACATTCACTGGTGTGCTATTATTTACTGTATGTTAAGCTTCTATTATGATAGTTCGTGGAAACGCATGATTGGCATGACCTGCAATCATTACGGAGTGAACGATTTGTATGACCTACGATCGTTACTCATTACGGTTAGCAAGACCTGCAACCACCCATTTACAGATGATTAGCATGACCTGCAATCATTACTTAAGTGAACGATTAGCATGACCTGCGATCGTTACTTACTGGCTGGCTTACGATTTACAAAATACTACTTGTGATTCAAATTATTTACTTACTTACAAACCTGTGAGATTCACCAACCTTTTTGGTTGACCGTTTTAGTAATGTTTCTCAGGTACACAGCATCAGTAGGGATGACCAGCAGGATAAGCTCACATAGCTCGAGTCGCATGCATTTACAAGCTTGGAGATTTTCATACATTACTTTTGTACTTACTGTTATGTATTAGAATCTCTAGGAATTTATACGAAACTCGAGCTTGTATTTTGAATTACTTATGTATTAATGTAATAACTTTTCGAACGTCTCATTTAGAGTCGTTCACTGTATCCTTTGTGCTTGTGATTATTAATTAGTAACACCCAAAACTCGCTTCCGCAAACTGTTAAATTTGGGGGTGTTACATTAATATTGTCCAAAACTATTGTCTATACAGATCACTCGGCATTGAAGTATCTTTTCAAAAAGCAAGACGCTAAACCAAGACTACTTCGATGGATTCTGCTTCTCCAAGAATTCGATATAGAAATCAAGGATAAAAAAGGAGCAGAAAATGTCGCAGCAGATCATCTCAGTCGATTGGAAAACCCATCGATGGAAAAGCTTAATGAAAAAGAAATTCAAGACCAATTTTCTGAAGAACAACTCATCAATGTCGGAGACCACCAGAAGGGTTCACAATTCAACTATGACCCTTGGTACGCAGACTACGCTAATTATCTGGTTGGAGGAATCATACCAAAAGGAATGCCTACCTCTAGAAAATGCAAATTCTTCAGAGACATTAAGAACTACTATTGGGACGATCCATACTTGTTCAAAGTATGTCCGGACCAAATCATAAGAAGATACGTTGACGAGAGGGAAGCAAGGAACATTCTCCACCAGAGCCATCACGGACCAACTGGAGGATATCATGGAGCAAACATGACCGCAAGGAAGGTATATGATTCCGGCTTCTATTGGCCGACAATTTTCAGAGACGCTCACGACTTGGTAAAACATTGTGATGCTCGCCAAAGGTTTGGAAGTATCTCACGGAGGAGTGAAATGCCACTTACTAACATCCAGGCCTGCGAGATCTTTGACATATGGGGTTTGGATTTCATGGGACCATTCCCAAAATCCTTCGGAAAAGAATACATTCTGGTAGCTGTCGACTATGTCTCTAGATGGGCCGAGGCACAAGCATTTCCTACAAATGACTCACGAGTAGTGACCAAGTTCCTCAAGCAACTCTTTTCTCGTTTTGGAACTCCTAAGGCGATCATTAGTGATCGGGGTACGCACTTCTATAATGCTCAGTTTATGAGGACATTACAGTATTATGGTGTCACCCATAAGACCTCTACGGCCTATCACCCGCAGACGAATAGGCAAGCTGAAGTGACGAACAGAGCACTCAAAAGGATCTTAGAACGAACAGTGATGAATCATAGGGAAAGATGGGCCGATAAATTAGACGATGCTCTGTGGGCGTTCAGAACTGCATATAAGTCACCATTAGGGACCACGCCTTACAGACTAGTCTATGGGAAAGCGTGTCATCTGCCGATAGAGTTGGAATACAAGGCTTACTGGGCGCTGAGAGATTGCAATCTAGACCCTTCCACAACAGGATTACATCGCAAGATGCAGCTGAATGAACTAGCCGAATTGAGAGACCAAGCCTATGATAGTTCTTTACATTTCAAGGAGTGAACCAAGACTATTCACGATGCTAAAATTAAGTATTCTAAGTTCAAACCTGGAGATAAAGTTCTTCTCTTCAATTCGCGCATCAAGAAATTCTCAGGCAAATTCAGATCGAGGTGGAGCGGACCATTCGTGATATCGAAAGTCTTTACCTTCGGAGCAGTCGAACTAGAAGCAACGGACGGTAATTTTAAAGTCAATGGCCACCGCTTAAAACACTACATCGAAGACTTTCCTTCCAGTAAGGAGGTCTACATCTTTGAACCACCTTGAGCCGATAAAGTAGGTAAAAGAGTCAAGCTAGTGACTCGTTAAACAAGCGCTCTTGGGAGGCACCCCATTGCTTATCTGTATAATAGCTTTAATTTTATTTCTCAATTTATTTTTGCTTAGTATTATCATCCCTGAACTAATAAATGCAGGATAAGCTAGATACCCGACAGCACCGCACTCTTACATTTACATCGGAGATAAGTTTTATTTGACTTATGCGAATGCAAGCATTCAGATGATTTAAACTTTTAAAATGAAAATCTTTCACAAAAGTCATCTGACTCTGTTGCATTTGTATAAACTTATAAACCTTAAGCATTACCTGTTTTTCTTTATGTTTAAGGATGGACGCTTCAGCAGAGACCTCATGACACACTGCTCAGACTCCACAGCAGAAGAAGAAGAGACACCGCAGAGGAAAGAAGAAGCTGACCATTGTTCCAGAGGAGCGTGCTATAGATGTGACGAGCCCTCCAGTCTTCGACTACGGGATTACCACGGCCGACCCAGCTGTGACCTGGGCGATTCTCCGAGAGCTCTCCATCCAGCATGACTCTCACTCTGACATCAGGGAGAGGGTTGGACTTTCGAGACTTCCAGACCAGTCCTTCAGACTTGGTCAAGGTCCCAGACCACCTCTTCCACCATGGTCATTTTTCCCAGCTGCACCTACTACAGAGCCCACTCTTCCTGCTGATGCTGAGATATCCTCTGATCTCCCTATTGCCCCCATGATGCCTGGTTCCACTGTTGCCACGTCACCTACTTCATTTCCAGACTGTGACGCTCTTGCAGCATTTGACCCAGACATGGATGATTTGCTAGACGACCTTTAGTTTATTTTATTGCTTTATGTTTTATTTATGTTAAACTTTTAAGATGTTGAACCGGTGATTGTGACTATGTTTATGGTATTGCAGAACTTAGCCTCGTAGGGAATGGATGAGCTTTAAACAGAGTCTGGTCCACAAATCCAGCAGATCACTAGCACCACTCCTTCACGAATCTGGTCCTGATTCCAGTGCTCACCAACCGTAGGGAAGTACCTCTCCTAAAACTTTTCTAGTTTCTGCGTAACTTAGATATGCTTATGCCCACTTAAATCTCTAAGTGTGGGATCCTCCATACTTAAAACTTTTAAATTCACATTTTTCCTAAAGACAAAACCCTAAGTGTGGGATTTCCCCAACTTAGTGCAGAAACATTGGGGACAATGTTTATTTTTAAGTGTGGGATAGCAGTATATCTCTCGTCTAATATCCGTAATGATGATTTAGAAATACGCAAGTCCTCAAAATGATTTTCAATCCTTATTTTTGCCAAAATTTTCAAAAATTTAAACTTTTTGAAGTCACAATTGTAAGAAAGAGTACAGAATTTTTTACAAGTATTCAAAAGTTGGTAAAAAAAGGTCGAATCATGTCGGACTCCAAACAATTTAAGATGAGGATCTAAGAGGGGCATCGCACGACTGGACACATATAACCTATTTTTGCGGTGAGGAATTTTGAGCCTTATAAGCATTCATTTTAAATGCTTCACTGTTCATTTGTTGTGTGTGACCGGTGCATGCATTTCTGAATTAGAACTTGCCCCGGGTATGCGTGTCGAGATCACATTGACGGGTGTCATACGTGACATAGGTACAATTAGAGGACCTTGACATTCCCTAGGATTAAACCCCATTTCAACATATCTCTTTCAAGCCCAAAACCCTTCCAACACTCATTTTCAGTGTTGATGATCCGCCTAGAAAACCCTGTTGAGCCTTAACCTTTTCATTTCTTTCAACCAAATTTTAAACCCACTCATCCCCATACCTATCCAAAGCTTATCTTAGAATTTTTAAAATCTTTTTGAAAATGCTAATTAGGTATGCTTTTTTTTCTACCCCAAAATCACAAATATAGTGTTTACTTAAAGCTACTCGTGTGCGTTTACATGATCAATATTTTAAAAGAATTCAAGAGCCTTATGGTGTGAAAAATTGACACCAAGTAAAATTCAAAAGTGAAAAAAAAAGGGTCAGAAAAGCAAAAAAATGAAATAAAGAAAGGATGTCTGCAGGGCAAAAGAAAAAGAAAATAAAAAGAAAAAAATCCCTTAGAAGATCCCTGGCCAAGAAATTCTAAACCAAAAATAGAATAAAGCTAAGTGCTTAAATCTCTCGAAAACTCCGAATCTTTAAAAGCGTAAAATCTGCATGTGTTTTCAAAAAGATAGAAGACAAAATAGCTATCTTCTTCCCTTATAGTTATCCGTTTCCGTTTTCATTAAAAAGTATGTCTAAATAGAATTTTTCATAAGTTTTAAAGGTCCTGAGATAAGTAAAACCCTTAAAACCATTTTTTTTTACCCTTATCCATACCCTTTAAACCCTCACCATACATCAAAACCCGTTTGAATGTCATGGGATAATTAGTACCGTCCCCGTCTAAGTGATGGAGATACGATCCTTGGGCAAGCCTATGACGACGAATGCTGCACGACTGGTATTTGAGCGATTTTTCATTTGGCTTAGGATAATAGGAAACCCGATACACTTGAGTGAATTGAGTGACCACCAGTGAGATCGCCCAGTCGTGTATATTCCACATCCCGAGAATTGAAAGTATGCCTAAGTGAATTATCTTAAAGATCTTTGTATACTTCATGTGAACATCTTTTCTTTATCTAACTAGCGTAATACTTGTTTTCATTCTGTATAACTTCTTCGTTATGGCTTTAATAAAAATCTTAAACGGGAAATTTCGGCAGGTAAGATTGAAGTTTGCTTGAGGACAAGCAAATGTCTAAGTGTGGGATATTTGATGACACGCAAAAAGTCAAGTTTTTATGTGTCATTATCTCACCTTTTTAGCCCAAATCATGATGAATATATCTAAAATCAATACTTTATCATTAAAACTCATCACTCGGGCTAAAATATAGACAACATTTCAAAAGTCATCTAAAATGGTCGAAAAACACGATAAATGTAACGAAAACGATCATAAGCATTCTTGTTCACGCTTTTAAGCACTTTTTAAGATCCACTAAGAATTATGACCTCTAACTTATGTCATTTTCTTCGTCAGGAGAATACGATCGCGTGGATATAAAGAACGCTGAAAACGGACACCCGAGTCAAAAGTTATGGCCAAACGAAGAATCCAAGGAACCGGAGAAGACCAATACGGGCAAACCAAGCCGGATACGGGCGGAACAAGCCATATACGGCCATGCACTGACCGTATACGGCCTGGCATGACCATATTCGGCCTTGTCCAGCCGTATACGGCTGGTGTTCCCCCGTATACGGCCTCGTTCTCCTATATTCAGCCCATGTTCGCCCGTATCGTGCCATTTCCAGCCGAAATACGGGAGGTCCCCTCGTATCGTCCTCCTCCCCCGTACAAGATGCGATTTTGATACGGCTGAGCGATACGGTTGAGTATTTGGAGGTAGGAATATGGCTGGACGATAAGGCTGAGCGACTACTATATATATATGGGATCAACACTTCATACTTCATCATTCTTTCACCATTCAACTTCACTTTCTCTCTCTACTCTCTCTCTAGAAATAATTAGATTAGGTTAGTATAATTAAGCTAGTAGATTAGCTTCTAGCTTGGTTGTAACGGAGGTGCTCCGAGACTGCGATTGCGCAAGATTTGTAATTACGCTTTGTCAGGTTTTATTATAATCTCTATCTTGTTATTTTAAATATGTTGTGCTGCTGTCATAATTATTTAGAATTGCTTGCTAGAATTATTGCCATGCTTAGCTAAACAAATCTGTGTTTGCTATGATAGTCGTTATGCTAGGGTAGTTATACTTTAATATGCAATTGGGATGCACCATTATGAAACAACGGAGGTAACGTTATATGGCTTTCATTTGTATAGCGCCGGAACCATCACGAATGTGTGTAGTACGGAACGTGGAAGCTATGAAAGTCGTGGGCACAATCCGTTGTGGAAATAATGATTCCAATTGTAACACGCCGTTACTCTGTCCGTATGCTGTTAATATATATTTGAATCTATGAAATAAGTCTCCAATGTTTATCTATCCAACTTATGTTGTGGTTTGTAACTTACTGCTGGTACATAACTGGTGGTACGCCGCTTATTATTCTGTGTCTGATGATCGTTGAACTCGACATGGCCGGTGTTCTCCTGGTTGAGATACACCGGAGGGAGACACGGAGCGTAGGATTAGAGATAGGTTAGATTCATTTCATATAACAAATATTTTAGAGAGAACTTTCGGAATATTTGTGACTTAACCAAATTATCCAGTACTCTACACGTATAAACTGATCCTTGTATGCTGCTCTGCTGCATGTTCTTGTTTGATTGTTGCTTTAGGGTTTGCATGTTAGTATCACTTGTGCTGTTGGATATATGATTAGGTTTTTGAATATAAATTAATTTCATACACCAGTTTAACATGCGTAAAATAGTTATGACGATTTATATAAAATAATGATGAACAATTTAATCAGCCGTTAGACCAGATCATCCCAACTTATTCCGGTGGGAAACCCCTATTCATGTTTTTGTTTATTCAACAATTCATGCCATGATTCGGATATCTCGGATGTCCGAGATTGGGGAACAGGATTCGAGGATGGTTGTTGGTTAAATTGGTTGCTACATTTTGGAGATCTTCCGGTGTAGTTTACATTCCATAACTGCTATCTTCGTGACATGTTATTTATCTGATTGCGGACAACTCTACGTTAGATAGATAATAGGCTAGTAATTATGGCTCATTAGGGTATATAACTCAGGATAGATAACAAGGACCTTTTAATGTTGCAACGGAAATACCGTAAAACAGCTGAATACTGGTATAAGCGTTGAATACAAATACGTGGGAGCTAAGGAAAGGCTGTAGGTAGAATACTTTGCTGTCATTGATTGTTCCAAGTACGTCTGTTAAGTCCTGATTTCGTCATCATAACTAGTACCTTAACTAAAATAACTACCCCTAAAATAGCATATAAGATTGTCATAGCAAGCACTCGCTTTAATCTGTAGTTCTCGTAGCCACCTCACCTCCCCTATCTTTAGTTTTAGTTTTAGATTAGTTAGTTAAGAAAAGAAAAGTAACAAAAACCCCTATCAAACTCTTGATAAACCAGCTAAATTACGAAGGATAATCAAAAGACCTAGATCCTATGCCCGTTGTAGTTTGAAGAACGACCTTAGGTCATACTTACTACTGTACTCCCATAGTTTTAAGTATACTTAGGCCCAGCAAAACATAAATTTTAAAACCCACTGATCGGCGCGCCAGGAGGAAGGCCCGCAACGACGCGAGTCAAATCGCAACCGACCTCTCGGCGCCCATCAGTATGCCAGACGAAGGAGCTAACCATGATGCATCAAACGAAGGCACCAATGATCAGTATGATGAATCCTCATCAGACGAGACTTCTCCTGGACCTACCACATCTACAGCAGCAATATGATCATGAGCAGAGCAATGGATTGCTCCTCTTTCTGACTTTTTTCTACTTTCTACCAAAACTCTTTACTATTATTGTCTGTATTGATGTACGATTGATGCTTCGACATCACATCTATCTATTTACTATTTTATTATGCTTTCACTTTACTTTTCTTATTAGAAGCTATTATTTAAATGATTGAGTGGATTGTTTGTTGAACCAAACGACTATTTATCGGAGACCAAATCAAAGGAAGCAACGGACCCCACGATGAAGAACACTGAGAGACGTAAGCTACAAGTCGCGGACCAGCAAACTTCTAACACACAGCAAACAACGCGCACAGCAAAAGCGGTACACCGTTCCAAAAACCCTTATCCGTTAAAGCTATGATTATCTCACCCAATATTCCAAACACTAAGTGTGGGATGCTCCATACCACATAACACTTGTGAAACAATCCAAAGATAAGTAGAATCTCTAAGTGTGGGATACTTCGACAAGAGGTGTTCAACAAATAGATTCGAACATTAGGGATAATGTTCCTCTAAGTGTGGGATATTCGGTCTACAACCGCAAGTTTTACCTCTTGTCCGTAAGCCAAACAATATTTTCATCAAAAGGCTAAAACTGGAAAAAATTTCAAATTTTTCGGATTCAAAAACATCGTTTTCTGGAAATCCTATCTTTCAAAACTATGAACTATAGCTAGAAACGAGTTTTAACAAAGAAACGAAACTGTTTTAGATCAAGATACGGACGAAAAAGGCAACACATGGCTAGGCACATACTGACCAAAGCATTCGATTCGTGAGGATTGAGCCCATAATTAGCATTCATCTTTAATGCTTCACTTTTCGTTTCATGTGTGTGTGCCGATGTATGCATTTGAATTAGAACTTGCTCTTGTAATACATTTCGAGATCACATCAATGAGTGCCACACGTGGCATAGGTACAACCTATCTTGATAGCTTCCAAGGAATCCAAAACACCTTTCCACCATCAAACATCCACCCACTCAACACCCACTCTTCACACTCACTAAAGATTTCCTGTCATTTATCTCGAACCTCAAAAGTCTCATAAACCTTCGGAGACACTCCCAAATTCCCAAAACCTTTGCAAAGAAAAGCCAACATAACTCAAGATCATTAGAAACCTTCCAGGCCGCAAAGTACATTATCAAGATCGGTGAAAAGAAATCAAACCAATCACGCCAGCACAATCATAAAAAGGGCCAAGAAAAAGGAAGAATCCAATGAAAGGCTATGTAGTCCTTCCAAAAACCTAAGTAATTTCAAAGGAAAGCTTCAAGAAAATACAAGGAAAAACCATCACACCCTCACCACTTACCTTCTTCAAACCAAAAACCCGATTCCTTCCAAGTTATCTCGACACGTTAAGTGTCGTCCTCATCAAAAGTGATGGAGATTTGATTCTCGATCAAGCCTATGACGAGAATGCTGCATGACTGGCTATCCGAGTGATTGACACTAGTAAGTAGAAAACCCTAAACACTTTGAGTGATTTGAGTGACCCACTTGTGAGGATTGCCTAGTCATGATCATCATATAAGTTGCCCGAAGAAGGTATCGAAATTCTAAAAACTCTTAGTTTCCAGTAAAAACTCTTTCATAACCATAGTTTATATTTTCTGAAAATAGTGTTTTCTAACAACTTATGCGATTAGAATCCTTCCAGAAGTTTTTATGAATGAGTTTGCTTGAGGACAAGCAAAGTTCTAAGTGTGGGATACTTGATATCGCGTAAAAAGTCACGTTTTTACTACCGATATCTCTCTTATTCTGGAACGATTCTTGGCATATTAATTCAAAAACATTACAAATCAGTAACATTATGCCAAGATGGTTAAAACAAGGTTGCACGAGAAAAATCAAGCAAAACGGATGTAAAACGAAGATTCCACACACGTTTGAAGATTCAAGGCATAAAAACGAGATTTCAAGACTAAGGTGCCCTCCACCAACATCCATTATTTCCAAGATGTTCGTTTATAAAATTCGAATCCAACAGAAGAAGAATCAACCAAAACGGGTGAAAAATGAAGATTTCGCGCCCGCCGGAAGATCCAAATGATCCGAACGCAATATCTGGAGTTAGGGACCTCATCTCAGGGCCTATCCTATGTCAAAATCTTCGTTTTTGAATTACGAATCCAACAAAAAAAGAATCAACTCAAACGGGCATATAACCAAGAAAACACGCACGAATCAAGAAACGAAGCAACAAACGACGCAACGGGGCGGGGGTGGGCCCACTGCCGCCGGCCACCAGCCAGCCGCCGCCGGCTGGACCCCCACCGCCGCCGGCCACCTGTGTCCCGCCCTGGTTTCCGTTTTTGGTAACTTTTGGTACCTGGTGCGCCTACTTTTCGTGTTGTACGGTACCCGGTGCGCCTACTTTTCGTGTTGTACACACCATTTTTGGAAAGCTTTCTAACATGCACCTCATGGTGCTAATGTGAGCCAAATCTCACCTATAAATAGGTTGCTTAGGTTCATTTGTAACACACACCAAATATGCACACTTTCTAGCATATTTCACTCTTTCTTTCTCACTAGAAAATCTTTCGTAGTCTTTTAGTCTTTCTCATTCTAGGAATATTGTAATTAGTCCACGGACTAACGTAGGAGCTAGGGCGAACGCTAGAGATTCGGAGATCAATCTTTGTACGTGTGAAAGAGTTTGTCAATTATAATAATACGCTGCTACGCATTTAATTCCGGGTGATATCTAAACTTTTATTATACTTGTCTCATTTCATATTTTGAATATGTATTATTGCCTGGTATGTGATTTATTTGTTGCCATGAATTGCGAGTAGTTTATTATTGTGATTGCTGATGATGTAGATAATTATAAGAAAGGATGTCATTACATAATCCATGCACGATAATCGTAAAATGATATAACGGCCCCTATTCAACTGTTTATTCGGTATAGTGCTGGAAATGCTTCATGCAAAGTACAAACGTACGGAAGCCGATAAACGACCGAAGGTAGTTATATCATTGGAATCAGCTCTGGTTCAAAAGTTGGAACTCCGAAAGGATAATACAACTACACAACTAACTGGTGCATCCTACGAGAATCAATGCATTATAAAATAATGTTCGTAAAACACGTTCAGATAAAATAGGAGATAATAATCTTTGTACTGTTAAGACTTTATGAATTTAAGTTTAATTTATGGAGCACCCTTTCCAGTTATCCACGTGACTGCAACCTAGTAGTTAGGACCTGATCAACCTTAATTATGGTAAGTAGTTATCTGTGCCCATGACATGCAATAAGTAAGACACAATGAAATCACTCGTTGTATATATTAGGTTTACATTTCCATACTGCTTTACATTTAATTAGTTAGAGTGTCATTTTCACTGTCAATTACTCTTGACCGCGTGTTGGATATAAGAAGCAGTGGAAATCCCATGTAAAGTACACTGTCTATTATTGAAAGGCATGGTCCTCATATGAAACACGTTTTATTAAACTGCGGATAATCTGGAGATGTATAACTGTTTGAAAAGGAGAACTTAAGTCATAAGTCGAAGTAATCAGAACTTAACTAAACAAAGACGAGACTTAGGAATAGAACAAAGTCCTAGTTACCTAGAGTTCATAAAACACTAAGTCTTACATAATCGGCGGTCCAAACATAAAAAGCCATTAATCTTCGTGCTAATAGAGTAGTAAACTACCTTAGGAGTTAAGAACGGTCGGACCTATGAGACGATACGCTACTGATTCATGCACCTCGGTATAAAACCAAAATAGGTTGTTCATCTTTCAACTAGATGAGTATTGGAAGTTTGCGTATTACTCCGATCAGAATCACGATAACCTAGTTCCAAGTGACACGCCAATGGGAAACTGAGTTGGTAGGGTTCTAGAGTTTACGCCTAGTAGTTTATTTACCACATTATGTATCAACCCTATTTGTTCTGTCATCCTGAAATATTAATCATCGAAATCTCAGCAATCACATCTTTATCTTTATCTGCTTTCCTGCATTTTAATTTCCTGCAATTTACTTTTCTGCATTTTAATTATCTGTCTTTAAATCCCAAAACCTACCTACTTTGTGCCATCCTAAATACTTCCCTACTGAAAGTGTCAACTTTAATCGCCCACACGTTTGGATTCATAGAACGATCTTAGGTCGTACTTACCGCTTACTAACCTAAGTAGGTAGTACGTATAATTTAAGCCCCGCAAAATATAAATTTAAAACCCCTGCTGCGCTCGCATCATCATTTGAAAAACAACGATACGGTGTGAGCACATCAAGAACCGTCTTTCTTTTTCATGAACAAGACCGGAGCTCCCCAAGGTGAGGAACTTGGTCTAATAAATCCTTTATCCAGGAGTTCCTGTAACTAAGTGGACAACTCCTGAAGTTCGGATGGGGCTAGTCGATATGGTGCTCATGCCACGGGTGCTGCACCGGGCACAAGATCAATAGAGAACTCGACCTGTCTCGTTGGTGGAAGACCAGGCAGTTCTTCGGGAAAGACTTCCGGAAAGTCTCGAACAATTGGCACATCCTCAAGTCGCTTCTCCTCTGACCTTTTCTCCATAACATGTGCGAGGATTGCCTGATAGCCCTTTTTCAAATACTTACAGGTTTTCATGCAGGATATAATGTTTAGTCTCGTCCAACCGGTCTCCCCTTGTATAACTAGAGTACTACCGGAGGCGAGAGGTATGCGGACAATCTTATCAAAACAGATGATCTCGGCATGATGCTTAGACAGCCAATCCATGCCAATGATGAGGTCGAAACTTTCGATCTCAACAGGTATAAGATCAATGGGAAATAATTTATCGGCGAGGTTTAAAGTGCAATTGGGTATCACACTATCAGTTTCAATAAGTTTCCCATTTGCTAGCTCTACAATGTACTTAACATCTAAAGTCACAGGGGTGATGTCAAGTAATGGACAAAATTCATCAGATATAAAGCTTCTATCAGCACCAGTATCAAATAGAATAGAGGCAGTTAAGTTGTTGAGGAGGAACGTACCCGAGACCACATTCGGATCTTGGCGGGCTTCCCCTGAATTCAGAACAAAGGCTCTACCTTTTGCAGTGTTGTTGTTGCCCTTGTTCTTCAGTTTCGGGCAATCATTTAGGAAATGCCCAGTGTTGCCACACTCAAAGCAGGCTCTGGGTTGGCTGATGTTGGTGCTGGTGTTTGTTATGGTAGCCCTGCAGTCCTTGGCAATATGCCCATAACGATGGCAATTGTTGCAAGGTGTACCGCAAGGACCATCGTGGTGGCGGTTGCACTTGGAACAGAAGGGTCTATTTCCAGTGTAACCCCATTTGATTTCTGAGCGGGAGTTGTATGCTTTAACAGTCTCAGGTCGTTTGGAGGGTTGTTGGTTTTGGTTCTGGTTGGTATTGGAGTTCCCAGTCCATTTCCGTTTGTTGTCCGTAGATGGGTTTGAGTTTTTGTTGGCAGCAGGTGTTCCTCGGCGAACCACTTATGCCATAAGATTATGTGCCATACGAACGGCACCATGAATGGTTGTAGGGTTGGAAGCAGTGACCATACCCTGAATATGTGGGGGAAGTCCCCAGATGTAGCGTTCGATCCGTTTGTATTCCGGATCAACGAGCGATGGGCACAACAGTGCCAGCTGATTGAATCTGGTGGTGTATCCGGCACTGTCATTGCCTTATGTGGTGAGGTGCCAGAACTCGTGTTCCAGTTGTTGAATCTCATCTCGTGGACAGTACTCGTCCTTCATCATCTTTTTCACTTCTTCCCACGGTGTTAAGAAAGCAGTGTCAATGCCCACAGTTTGAGCATAAGTATTCCACCAAGTCAGAGCACCATCCATGAAGGTGCAGGTGGAGTAATTGACCTTGTAGTCTTCTTAACAGTTACAGATTCGAAAGAGTGACTCCATTTTCTCCATCCAGCGCAATAAACTAATAGCACCCTCGGTGCCCTTGAAGTTCAGTGGTTAACAGTTCAGAAAGTCCTTGTATGAACAGGGCTTTAGTGGAGGTGTGTTGTTTGTGGTGTCTTCAGTGCCTGAACTTTGTTGCCGAGCAGCTAGAGCATCTGCTACCCCTTGGGCAACTAGTCGATTGACGTCAGCTTGGCTAAACGTACGACTTGGAGGCATAATGCTTGAATCGACAAAGAGAAAGAGATAAGTGAGATGTTGTTTGTCCCTTACTTGGATCTAACGAAACCGAGTCTATATAATTGCTAGCGGAAATAACAATTATATCACTAACTAATCACACGAACAATCAATACACAATAATGATCAAACCAAACGTTGTATATTCGATTATAGTCTATCAGATTACAGGGATTTCGACAAATGTCGTTTAGGGTTTCGTCAACACCTAAATAGAAAACGTAAAAACGTTTTTATACAAAATCTGGCACCTGCGACGTCGCACACGATGTCGCAGGCCCAAGCCCATGCGACGTTGACTACGCCGCAGGCCCAAAACCTGACGTCGCACCTGCGACGTTACAGACAACGTCGCAGGAGTCAGGAAACTCAAAATCTATTACAAAATCAAACTACGAACTAGACCAACTGACAGACACACAAATTGCATCAACAAACTCCCCCATGTCTTCAGCTTGGTCTTCAAAAAGTTTCATTATCTAAACCCAGCCCGCAGGAAATTGTCCATCAGCATGAATTCCATGAGTTACACAAACAGTAACAACTTTGTAAAATTGTTCGGCTAAACGTTTGTTAAACTCATTCTTCTGACCAACACGAATCCGATCATCATAGAGTTTTCTCAAGTCCTTTTCATGAAAATTTATTAAACTCATCGGATTTAACAATCTGAACGTAACTTGCTTCAGATTCCAAATACCTCCAACTTCTGGCCACGGCTCTGTATCTGGAACAAAAGTAATTACCGCTTCACCAGTATGTGGATCAAGTTCCCACTTAACAAATCTGCGAAGAAAATAATAGGGAACTGTCTCTAGAGGTATATCAGTCTCACATTCAGCTGGCGGATAATAAACTTTAACCATCGGTCGCCCTGTAGCTGGATCCAATTTCTTCTTATACAAATACTACGTACCTAACGTCGGTTTTAACTTGTTATACTTCTTGGCTTGAACTTCTTGACATAAGGTTCTCTGAATATAATCAGCATAATGGTTATCAACACGATTAATCAAATTTAATTGAGCTAATCTGTTGATCTCTCCTTTTGGCAAGGTACTCAATTTCTTGAATCTAAGCTTGAAATACTGAATACCATCCAATCTCTTAATCATAAACAGTTTCTTTTCAACTTTCCAGCTCTTTATCACCCCGGTATATTTTCCATTAACCTTGTAAAACTGACACTTCACGGGTATGGGAGTAGGGTTTCTTCCACGAGGCCACCACTGCTTGTTTCTTTCTGCCTTTTCTTCAGCAGTTTCCCTTTGTTTAGCAGTTTCTGGTGCAGGAATATCAGATTCTTTTTCTGGTTCCACTGGAGCTGTCTCTGCATGAGAAGTACTAGATTCTCCATGAGAAGCTTTTGCAGGACCCTCATCTTCACTTGAATCTGTTTCAATAAATGGAGCATCATCATATTCTTCATCATCATCCAGATGCTCATCTTCAACCGAAACCTCATCATCCATATCAAACACATATTCTGAATCCGTTTCAGGACCAGCTCCGTTAGCCATTCTTTGAATAAAAGACAAATCAGCAAATGAGTAGTCAACAGCTAGCGGTCTTGGCTGTCCTGGAATATAATTAACAGAAAAATAATCCAAATGAGGTACACTTTCATTAATACCAGATTCAATTACAGGGTTGGGGTTTACAGACGCAGGTTCACTTGACTCTAAATTGGGTACCCCGGACCCAGACTCCCCCGAGGCAAGTAACCTGCCTTCTAACACATTAACCCTATTCTGCAGCTCGATAAGCTGATTAGCTTGGGTCTCGATAATTGTAGCTTGGGTTGCATGTTGTTCTGCCTGTTCTTTCATCTGCCGCTGCATTTTCTGCATATCATCCATCAGTTTTTGCATAAAAGCTGGAGTAGGCTCAATAGCGAAAACCTGCTAAGGAGGTGGAATAACAGGAGCTGTTGCAGAGGAAGATTGACGAGGTGGAATAACAGGAGGTGTTGCAGAAGAAGATTGACGAGGACGGCGATGACGAAGCTGAAAATCTACGTATGTTGGATCATCACCGCCTCGAATGCGTTTCCCGGTATTTCGTGCAACATAACGTCTACCTTCACTGATACGACGTGCAATTCTCTTGGCTCGACGCGGTTGTGTGCGTTGAATGAAATCCATCTCATTTGGGTGCGGGACAGCACCATCAGAACCAGGAAGAGTTGAACCACCGTCATCATCAGTTCCAGAATCCGATCCCTCAACAGTATCATGAGACGCTGATTTGTCAGATTCGACATGCCCAAACTGCTCAATATTTTCCAAGATAGCATCCACATGCTCCCCCGCAGCTTGAACAGGGATGTTCACAAGTGGTTGCTGCGGTTGCTGTGGTGCTGGAACATCCATGTACTGAGGTTCCGGAGGCGGCACGTAATTCTCATTCACAATAGCACCAAATAAAGCAACATCTGGTGGCGCTTGAACCCCTTTTTCAAAACCAGCACAAACAGTAAAGATCCGATTCTGAATCGGTGAAATCTTTAGTCTCTGATCATTATCACCCAGTGCCTGAAGAGCTGGATGATGGTGATTGATGTGAAGCTGAATAAAACGCGGATATAAGATCCATTTCTGATCTCCGGCGTTTACATTATCTACCATGGCCTTGAATATAAAACCAGAAAAGTTGAAAGGCTTGTTGTAGACCAAAGCTAACATAGCAGAAGCCAAACTCCTGCTCATCCCATCAGTACCACCTTTTCGATTTCCCAAACAGACAATAACAACGTGCATCAAATATCTCCAAACACGTGTTAGATTCGCTTTTTTGTATTGATCAGTGGGAATGCCAGGATATCCAATTCGTTGCATAGCCCCCGTAACAAAACTTGGCTCATAGCTAACAGGCATATCTGGTTGATCGTTTAGCTGAAGAAGCTCCCTAATACTCTGTTCAGTAATTGTGATCTCAGTGTCAAGAACTGTGGAAACCAACCGTCGAACGTTGTTATCAGTAATAACGGTGGCATTTCTCCAAAATGGGTTTATCAGATTCCCAAAAACAACCGTGTTGTCAGCAATAGCATGAAATACCCTCGAACGTCTCAAAAATGTGAGCATTTGACGATATGGTGCCGCCTTATCGGAAGTACCATCAAGATAAGCAGCAGTATTATGACGCGCCTCAAATACTAAAGCCATATCTGCAAAAACAGAAACATAATATATATTCTCGAAAAGCGTTAGAATGAACAAAATATACCAAACTTGTCACAAACGAAAGGTTTCATTGATATGTTAAATAAGTACAAAGTTACAAATAAACATATCAAATCCTAAACCCTAAACCCTAAACCTAGACCTAGACCAAAGATCCCGGGTAAACAAATACAGCCAAAATCCAAGACAAGGTCAGGCCAAAATCCAAGACAAGGATGGTATCCCACCAGACCAGAAGGCCAAGATCCAGGATAGTGAAGGAATTCCTCCAGACCATAAAACCAAGATTCAGGACAAGAAGAGAATCCCACCGGATCATTAGCCAACGGAGACAAAATGGTCATTTCTAAGTGACCAGATAGTAGCTTTTAGGTGCTTGATCACCAGTAAGCACAAAAGGATCCACGACTGGAAGATAATCCTTCTAGCCGAGGAGGGGCGAGTAGTGACACTCTTTGGGTAGAAGCAGTGAACATAGTCTTTCTCATTCAACGAGGAACTTAAAGAAATCGCCCGCCATTGCTGGACAGGATTTAACAGTCAGAAAAACGCAACATTTGGTTTGTAACAAAAATGTCACTTTTCCTGTAAATGGCTACGTTGTAAACAACGTCGCATGTCAGATAGCGACGTAGTAAAGGACGTCGCAGAAAATCAGAATAATAACAATAGCGACGTAGCCCGTGATGTCGCATAAAAATTGGAGCGACGTTAAAGGGGACGTCGCATTTTGCTATTAATTGTGAATTTAATCACATTTAAAAATGGTGCGACGTAGATAAAGACGTCGCTCAGGACGTCGCAGAAAATGCGACGGCGCAGACAATTAAATAATGTCAAATGAATGCGACGTAGGCTACGACGTCGCAGCTGACGTCGCACTGATGAACATTCAAACGCAAACCGAGAAACCCTAAGATTCGAAATTTGGGGTTTTTCAAGATTAAACGCACTATAAGGTGCGGCAACGAATGGTGATCACGAAAACATAAATTATACGATGTTTAGATCACGATTACATAACTAATTCAACCCAAACCGAGAACCCTAAAAACCGCAATATCCATTTAACGATTAAAGCTAAAATACACGGTGAAAAAGGGTAAGATTAGTACCTGATAAACGCTCAAAAGTACTATATTTCAGTAGTATTTTACCCCTAATCTTGAATGTTTTTATTGCATTTTGTTTAGAATAGATATTGATTTTGTTCATATTTGCAAATAGATGTGGAAATGGAGCGTTTATGAAGAAAGGAAGGAAAACAGTCAATAATCAAGCTAAATGATGCATATTTGAAGAAATATGTAAAGTCGAAGTTAAAGAAAAAAATAAAAGAAGAAAAGTCAAGAAATCGGCTGGAAAAGTCATCCATACGCCGTATGGAAATCCATACGCCGTATGGATTGCAGCAGTGGAGGCCCAGGTTACGCGGACATGGGCTGGGCTTGAATTCAATCCATACGCCGTATGGAAATCCATACGCCGTATGGATCAAAATTTCAGGAAGTATAAAAACGCGTTTTAAACCCTAATTCGACAGTTTTTGATTGTTTTCGTATTTTCTTAGTTCCAGACGACTTTAGGGGTTTATATTTTGTAATTTAGGGTTACTTTGGAGGTACGAAGGGTGAAGAACGAAGATAATTCATCTAAATCATTCATCATTCGTCTTTATAACTCGGTATAATTTCTTTATTTCGATTTCATTGAAGTATTTGACGTTGAATAATCTGATTATTACTGATTAGCACTTTTAGTTAGGGGGACAGCCCAGACAGATGACCTTGGTTCAGTTTGCTTTGGGATTGGGGCTTTACGAGCCCAATGAGTTGGATAATCCTCACTTTCTAAACCACATTTCTGCAGGTGCTGTGAAGAAGCTCACTGATTTGGAAATTGAGCAGGAGTGGCAGTTTATTGCCCAGGGTAGTTATGGCAGTTCGACACCTTCTTACATGCGTATTCGAGATCCTCGTCATCGACTCATTCACAGATTGTTGACTTACACCATTGTGGGTCGCAAGGAGGGGCCTGAGAAAGTTTCGAGGCCTGACTTGTTTTATTTGAGCTCGATTATCAGGTAGAGGTTAGTGATTGTACCTTGGAGGTTGGCTAAGTGGATGTCGAAGAGAGCTACTGGTACTAGAGATGGTAGTAGTTTGTGTGGAGGTCACTTTGTTACTCGATTGGCTAGATACTTTGGTTTGGCTACTCAGGATGAGATGGGGTCATGCACGATTGTTCAGCCTAGTATGGGTTGGTTGACTGCACGCCGGTTGGAGGCGTTTGCTCTCATTGAGCCATGCATCACGTATGGTGGTCCTGCAGAGATGTATTACTGGGTTCCGATTACTCCGGTAGGACAGACTTTGCAATCGAGGCAGGCTAGAGCTAGAGGAGATACGAGTGGCAGTGATAGAGGTCGAGGTACGGCACGAGGCCGTAACAGAGGTTATGCTACAGAGTTTGATTAGTTATCTCAGCAGATGCACCAGATGCAGTTACAGCAGACTCAGAGGTTTGATCAGATAGACCTTATGCAGAGACAGCATTTCCATCAGACCAGTGCACACTTGGACTACCAGGATGGCTTGTTTGAGCAGCTGTTTGGTCAGTTTCCTTCTGGACCCACGTATCAGCCATTCCAGTATCAGATGCCACCAGAGTTCATGCCACGACCACCACCACCATCGCAGTCAGAGTATGGAGCGCCTTCTCACCAGTACCGGTACCGCCAGGATGATGACAGTGATTAGGATGATGTTCATCCTATTTGGTTTATGATTCCAGACACTATTATTATTATTGTTTTATTATTATTATTATGACTGTTTTTATTTGTAGGTTTTATTAATTATGTTTGATTGGTAGTTTTAGGATTTGGTAGTAGTAATTTTTAATTCGGTTGTTTTAATTTGGTATTATTTAATTTTGTTTGTTGATTGATCCCTCAGAATTGTGTTGTGAGTACGTGTCATGCTGGCAGTAAGTTCAGCGCAATGAAAAATTGAATCGAGAGGATGTGGGAAATTCGTATCATCCTTGTCATTAAACTGCACACTATTCCAGGGGAGATTTTCTGTTCTAAGTTCTTTTCTCTTTTTCCCATTTTAAGTATGTTATTATTTGTACAATGAGGGCATTGTACATCTTTAAGTGGGGGATGGGAGAGAAAAGAGTGAAATTTCCACATAATTGTTCTGTTAATAAGTAAATGATTTTGTAAGTTGGTTAATAGTTATTTTATTAAGATGAGTAACTAGGAGGTTATGAGTTGCCCATTTTTTTTAACCAAATTTTTGCATTTAAAATTTTGTTTTCTAGTAATTATTTTGTAACTATGTAGGTTAAATTTAAAATTTTCTACACTTTTAATTAAATACTAAAACTATTAAAGATGTTATTTAGCTTCATTATATGATGTATTGATAGGCAATTTATATGAGAATGTTTGAGCTGTTAAGAAATGATAATTAAGGAGTGAATGTTACTTGTAGATGAACTTTAGCTATGTATGACGTATGTCTTAATTTTCATATTAGTAATGTGTGATATGCCATATTTTTGGGAATTTAATTAACATCATTTGGGGATATACTGGGTGTTGTTTCCTCTGTTGTACGAAAGTACAGACCTGGTCTCCGTCAGTATATCTAATGAAAAAGAGCAAAAGATTTTAATAACTCATGATTTTAAAATGTGGTCAAATTAAGTCGCTTTGTTGTACTGAGGTACAGACCTGTCACCAATAGTTTGACTAAAAACATTATTGCTAAACCAAAATCAAGTTATGTTGCTTTGTTGTGTTGAGGCACAGACCTGTCACCTCTGTCTTGATTTGAAAAATGATTGTTTTGATTAAATTTCAAGATATGTAATATTGGCATATTATGAGTATGAAAGTATATAGTTTTTGGGAATCTAAGGGAATATTTACACGAATAATAATAAGTTGAGCTCGAGTATTCAAATATAGATTGTTTAAGTGGATAACAATATCAGTAATCATTGTGAACTATTTGATGTTTAAGAATAATAACTCTATGTGTAGATCAGTTTTTGTAAATCTCATAGTTTCTTAATAATTGTTTTTAGAATTAACAGATTTTTAAATTTAAACATTTGAGTTGAAGATGGGTGATGTTGTGTAATTCCTATTTTAGATATTTAGATTAATATAGATGACTGTTTTCTTTAAGAATTTGATTTTTGAATCAATAGTCTACTTGAGGATAAGTAGGATTCAAGTGGGGGATGTTTGATAAACGCTCAAAAGTACTATATTTCAGTAGTATTGTACCCCTAATCTTGAATGTTTTTATTGCATTTTGTTTAGAATAGATATTGATTTTGTTCATATTTGCAAATAGATGTGGAAATGGAGCGTTTATGAAGAAAGGAAGGAAAACAGTCAATAATCAAGCTAAATGATGCATATTTGAAGAAATAAGTAAAGCCGAAGTTAAAGAAAAAAATAAAAGAAGAAAAGTCAAGAAATTGGCTGGAAAAGTCATCCATACGCCGTATGGAAATCCATACACCGTATGGATTGCAGCAGTGGAGGCCCAGGTTACGCGGACATGGGCTGGGCTTGAATTCAATCCATACGCCGTATGGAAATCCATACGCCGTATGGATCAAAATTTCAGGAAGTATAAAAACGCGTTTTAAACCCTAATTCGACAGTTTTTGATTGTTTTCGTATTTTCTTAGTTCCAGATGACTTTAGGGGTTTATATTTCGTAATTTAGGGTTACTTTGGAGGTACGAAGGGTGAAGAACGAAGATAATTCATCTAAATCATTCGTCATTCGTCTTTATAACTCGGTATAATTTCTTTATTTCGATTTCATTGAAGTATTTGACGTTGAATAATCTGATTATTACTGATTTATGATGAATTGAGTATTTAATGTGATTGTGTAGTTGATTTAACTTAGATTATGATTATTGAACGATTATAATTGCGTATTGAATAAGTTATTTGATTGAAAACGGTTATATTGCTCGTGGACACTTGTTTATTGGTAACTAGTTATTATTGTTGCTTCACGTGATTAATAATTTTAATGAGATTGAGTTCCTTTAAGATTATTGATTATTGCTAGTACTACCTTAGGGTTTTGGACTATCACTAAATACGTTAAGTCTGATAGGTCGAGTATACAATAATTATCTACTTTAAAATGAACAAGACAATAAGTTAATTATTGGGTATTGTTGAGTCATACCAATAGAATTAATTATAACGCGTTGTGAATGTTTAATGCATAATTTAGGGAAAGGCACACAATTGACTGATCATCTTGTGACATTGGAACCAGTGTTTCATATTGGACCCTAGATTATAGGAATTAGTTGGACCCGAAACGTTGGCTAGTTCATATTCGACTTAGTATTCATTGAAGAATTTGGTATTAAGTTGATCTAAAAGAATCACAATTAGATAATCAATACGTAATAAGTCGGGAAATATGAATCTAAGTGACATTAACTATACAATTACTTATTCCTTCCAATTAGGATTTATCGTTATTATTTATTTATTATTTTAATTTAAAGTTTTATTTACGTTTGTTTATCTTAATTAAATGTTTTCTAAAATGTTCGTACGGAACTAAAACGCCCACCATATTTACTGTTTTCTAGTTAATTGTTAATTTCTATTTTAAATATTCCACCTTTTCCCTGTGTTCGAATCTGACTTACCAAATCTATATTTACAATTGATCGGGTATTCTTGCCTGGTTGCTTGAAAGTATTTATTAGGTATTTCTATTTATAAATTGTAAAACAAGACGCGCTTTCACAAGCGACATCAGTACCTAAGTATGCGGAATAACGAGTAGAACAAGACTACGTGAATGAATCGGAAGAAAAACGGCTCACAATCACAAACGAACCAAATATGCACGAAAACTCGCTACGTCGCAATCGCCAGAGCTCACGTCGCACGCTACGTCGCTGGTGAATAGGTAATAGTGTGACGAGTTACGTCGCGGTTGAGATTATATATAGTCTAACCCTAATTGCGACGTAGGGTGGGACGTCGCTAGCGACGGCAAGGTTGACGTCGCATAAATCAGTTAGGATGTAACTTGAGTCGATTTTGAATTTTCAAAACAGTTAACACGTAATTTTATTTAGCGAATAATATTCAAATGACTAGTGACTTGGGAAAAGAGCATAGAATAAAATACAACATAAAAAATAAAAATAAAAAATTGAGTAAAACTACTAACACTCTATTTTTGGTGACGGAGTTGTTTTGTCTGATTAGGGATCATATCGGAATAACATGCAATTATTAGGAATAGTAAGTGTTATTTCGATCATCAGTATTTTTTGTCCACTTTAAATTTACGTGGCACATTTAAAACACCTTTTATAGAAATTATTTCAAGACGATTATTGGTATTGTTTATCCACCTAAACATATTACATCCGTGTCTTTGGTCAAACCTTTTTATTGTTCGTATGAATATTTCACCATGGTCCCCACCATTGACATACACCTTTAACCCAGACAAGAACATAGTTTCCAAATTTAGAAGGAATACTAGAGAATCAATTTTAAGAGTCAAGCCAGCGGTGACAGGTCTGTACCAACGTACAGCAGAGCAACCTACACTTGACTCAGGTTTAAGCAAAACCGATCGCAGTCAAACCAGACTTGATTTACTCAATTGGCGACCTTGATCAGTACCTTAAATTTAAGACTTTGCAAGTTCATTGACTCACGTTTGCTTAGTTTTGAGAATATGCTGAATTGAGACCAGGTCTGTACTTACGTACAACAGAGGTAACAACCAACATACTCCCCCAAAAGATCTCAGATAATCAGTCCAAAATTAGAAGTATGTCAAGCTACGCTTAAGGAATTAAGACATAGAGTCATACATCACATGGTGTTTACCACAGGTTCATAGACATGTATTAGATTTACTTCTTAACATCCCAGAGACCGGTGTGTAGCATGCCTACCAATACATCATGTGATGAAGATAATTTAGATAGAAACTGTTTTAAGTGTGTCAGATAAACCTACTGACACATCCAAGATAAACCTTAAAATTCCATTTTGTGCATGTCACCCGATGTACTATCATATCCCAAGTTGTTTACAGACACAACTTCAACGTCTATTTTAAAAATGTTGCAACCTTTCATTTTCTTTAATACTAAAGAGTATAAAGAGTGGCTGTTGTGAAAATTTTATTTTTATTTTTATTTATTTTTTATTTTTTAAATGAATTTAAAAACTTAAAAAATCCAAGTCACAAATCATTTCTTTGACTGAAAGAACCTTAAACCTATCATATTGACCAGTTCAATAAAACGTGATCGCAAAAAGGCTTTTGTGAAAAGGTCCGCACACTGCTTAAGGGTTTCTATATGTACGACATCTATAAGGTATTTCTCAAAGCAATCCCGTATAAAGTGGAACCTAAGTTCGATATGTTTGGTCTTAGAGTGCTGTACGGGATTGTGTGTGATAGATATAGCAGCTGTATTATCAATGTAAATAGGAGTCATAGAGAGATTGAACCCGTAATCGCGTAGTTGATGCTGAATCTAAAGAACCTGAGAACAGCAACTTGCAGCAGCAACATACTCGGCCTCAGCTGTGGAAATAGCAACCGCAGTCTGCTTTTTGCACTGCCAAGAAACTAAGCGCGATCCAAGGAACTGACATCCTCCAGTAGTTGACTTCATATCTACCTTGCAGCCACCGAGATCCGAATCCGAATAGGCAGTTAACTCGAAGTTTTTTTCATTTGAATACCATAGACCCAGAAATGGCCTAAAAGCGAGATATCCAAAAATGCGTTTTACTACCTTCATATGAGACACCTTCGGATTTGCTTGAAATCGAGAGCAGAGTGCAACGGCAAACACTATATCTGGTCTTGAGGCGGTCAGGTACATGAGAGAGCCTATCATTGAGCGATAGTCTTTCTCCTTGCAATCTTCGTCGTCCTCATTAGGTCCAAGATTGTGTTTCACATCAATTGGAGTGCCATAATGTTTACAATCGAGCAATTCATACCGCTTCAACATGTCAGTGACATATTTTGACTGGTGTATATAAATTCCATTGTCAGACTGCTCGACCTGTAGTTCCAGAAAGAACGTGAGTTCCCCCAGAGCACTCATTTCAAACTCAGCTTTCATCAGACTTTCAAAATCCTTGCACAACTGATCATTTGTTGATCCGAATATTATGTCGTCCACATAAACCTGCACAAGTAATAAATCCGCTCCTTCCCTTTTGATGAAAAGCGTGCTATCAATTTGTCCTCTATCAAAACCATTCTTCAGCAAGTACTTGGCAAGTCTCTCATACCAAAGTCGAGGAGATTGATGAAGACCATATAAAGCTTTCTTCAGCTTGCAAACATGATTAGGATGCTTTGGGTCTTCAAAACCAGGAGGCTGACACACATAAATCACTGCGTCGACATCTCCGTATAGAAAGGCACACTTTACGTCAAGTTGATACACGCGGAATCCTTTAAAAGAAGCATAGGCTAGGAAAATTCGAATTGATTCCAAGCGGGCGACAGGAGTGAAAACTTCATCATAGTCAATACCTTCTAGTTGACTATATCCTTGAACTACCAGACGGGCTTTATCTCGTATAACCGCCCCACGATCATCCATCTTGTTACGGTAAACCCAACGAGTACCCGTCAAGTGAGCACCCTTGGGTAGAGGAACAATTTACCAAACATTCATCTTGTTTATTTGCTGTAGTTCCTCCTGCATAGCCTCGACCCAAGATGGATCTTTTAAGGCTTGTTCAACCTTTTTAGGTTCAATTTGAGACAAATGACATGAATCTATATGAGGTATAAGTCCCAAAATCTGCTGAGCTGAAGTCTGTTTTGCTTGTTGTCGTGTTTGAACAGATGCATGAGGATCACCAATGATATTATCAATGGGGTGATCCTTATGTATACGAGTTTCTGGTATGGCGGTTGGCACAAGATCCACACCCAGATTGTTCAAATCTCCCTCAGTTTCGGGAGTAGCAACAGACTCAGGAAAGACTAACTCTTCTTCTTCCACATCTTCAGGAGTATATAAGTGAGAGTAAGCCATTGTTTCTTCCACTTCATCTTCTTCTTGAGGTTCCTCTAAAGGAGGCATATTTGAGTCATATGGAAGCTCCTTTGTATAGATGTACTTGGAAGTAGACGGAACATCCGATGAGGAAGCTGTGGGTGATGGAGTAGGTGTAGATGGTGGTGGTGTGGGTGTTGTTGGTGAAGGTGTAGGATTAGTTGGTGGAGGTGCGGGTGTTGCATTAGGAGATGGGTCAGATGGTTTATTAACTGGTGTTTCTTGAGTAAGATCAAGTCCATGAAGCATAGAAACCAATTCTTCCGTATCATCTTCTTTCGAAATATTGAAAGAGTTAAAGAGGTTTCCATAGTTGAAAAACCAATCAGGACCCGTTCCTTGAGGAGGTTCCGTATACCTTAAACATTTCACTTCAAAATGTTCCTCAATCTGATTCGTTGATTTGTTGTAGACTCTTTTGTTCGGAGAATTGACTGAATATCTAAGAAAAATCCCTTCAACAGCTTTATCACCAAACTTAGAGACCTTATCCTTTGTAATCATAATCATGCATGGACACCCAAATGGTTCTAAGAACTGCAGGTTTGGCTTACGGTTATTAAAAAGTTCATAACACGTCTTGTTCTTTTTCTTAACCGTGAGCACTCTGTTGAGAACATAATAGGCAGTATTAACTGCCTCAGCCCAGAAGATGATTGAGTCAGCTAACATTGTCTGAGCTGTCTCGATGATTGTCCTGTTCTTTCTTTCTGCAACTCCATTCTGTTGTGGAGTCCTCGGAGCACTAAATTGATGCTCAATACCTCTTGTAGCACAAAACAATTCGAGAGTTGAGTTCTTGAATTCAGTTCCATTGTCGCATCGTATCCTTTTCACCTTTAAGTTGCATAGATTTGCCAACTTATCCAACAAATACACCAGAATATCAGGAGTCTCCCCCTTTGTGGTCAAAAAATAAACCCATGAAAACCTTGAGTAGTCATCAGTGACCACCAAGCAGTAAGACCGACCACCAATGCTCTTTGTAGAAACAGGACCAAATAGATCCATATGCAGTAGTTCCAACGGAGCAGCAATAGAATTCACAACCTTAGACTTATGGGACTTCTTGTGGAGTTTTCCCTTGTGACATGAAATGCAGTCATCTTTTAAAGTAAATGACTGTTTTGGAACTCCCTTCACTAAATCATTATTAATCAAAAAATTCATTTTACGGAAATGAAGATGTCCCATCCGTCTGTGCCAAAGGAGTGATTCCTTTTCAGAAGCCTTTGAAAGGAGACAAGTATAGTCACTGGTGGTCTCCACAGTTCGCATGTTCATCACATATGTAACAACCGCCAAATTAGGACTAGTAATTAGTGTCTAATTCTCTGTCAATACATGTAATTAGTTCCATGTTAAGCTAATTAATGTATCAAATTATATATTGGTGAATATATACGGTTACGCGATTTGATTTGATCGTACATTGTTTTAAAATCGAATGTAATTCGATTCAGAAAATACGGACGTTGGTGAAACATTTTAATATAAACATGAACCGTCATTTAAAAGCATTATAGTATACGGAATAATATTTCAATAACCTTCACAAACTGTCCTGACTTGTACAACTAAACTACGCGATTTAAAAATAAAACACTTAAATTTATTAAAGAGTTGACAAAATAGTTTAATTAAATTATTTAACAAAGATTCGTATTTTAAATAAGTAACTAACGCATAAAATAATTAATTGACGCTTAAACAACGGAGAAAACGAACACCGCACGGAGGCGCGGACTGGAAAATGGAGGATAAACCTCCACCTCCCCTTTTCTCTCCCTCATTCATCACCCACTCACTCTCTCTCTCTCTACCTTTTCTTCTTCCTTTTCTCTCCACTAACCAAACCACCACCACCTCCATAAATCACAAAATAACACCACTAAACGCCCTCGTATTTACTCGTCCATTTGGAATAAAAGCATCACCTCGCAACGATCTACAACTCCATCTTTCCGGATTTTCGTTTCGACATTTTGTAAGTTTCCGACAAATCCCGACATCTCTCGATTTTGATCATTTTTACTAGCTTGTGGTTTCTATAGGCTTATTATGTTCATATAAGGGTTGGGTAAAAGAATCGGACCAAACAGAAACCCGAAAACATGTTTTTGGCTCAAAATCCGTCGATCAGACGTAAGTGACGCACTGATGAACCCAGATATGCATCACTTCGTGCGACACTGACTAAGTGTCGCATAAGCCCTTTTTTCCCATCACTACCTAAGTGACGCATTTTCAACATCCGTCACTACTAGCGTCACTTGCCTAAGTGACGACTATAATTGAACCGACACTTATACCGACACTAGTTTAGTGACGCCCTCATCCTTATACCGACACTAGTTTAGTGACGCCCTCATCCTTATACCGACACTAGTTTAGTGACGCCCTCATCCTTATACCGACACTTGTTACCGACACTTCCTAAGTGTCGCATGATAATTAAACTCCTACTTTATATGACACTACACTAGTGACGCACGACTTGAATACCCGACACTTCCTTAGTGTCGCATGACCAACTTAAGTGACGCATAGAAGTGTCGCATAAACCAGAATAGAAAAGTCAAATTTTACTGTAGCAACACTGTAGCAAATTGGAGAATTTCACTATTCATATCCACACCTTTAAGATTTTATTACTATCGTTCACCAACGGGCCACGTTAAAATACAAACTTACGAACAAACGATAACGAACCAACATTTGGACACAACGGGCTGTATGAACAACTAGCCTAGATGATCTTGCGAGACATCTACTTACTTAACCTTACGTGTTTAGGCGTTTGGAGGTTACGGGTTCGGAGAACCTACGGTTAATATTACTTGCTCGTTTATTTATATAAACGTACTCGCAAAGGCTCAGGTGAGTCTTACAGCCCCACTTTTACTGTTTTACATACGGGATGAGATACATTGCTTACTTTTCTTGAACACAAGTACTAAAACTGCTTACTATACCAAACGGAATTGCATGAGTTATTTACTATTTACAGAAGTCTCTCCATCATATATCGTTAGTTATGGACTTAAGCGCGAACACTAGTTAATGGATCCATTAGGGAAATGACCCTCCCCGCCCGGGGTAGTAGCGCTACCACGAACCGTTCTGTAAAAACGGGCGACTATTATTCGTTACTTATGCTTGCTCAGTTACGAGCATGTCACGGGAGCAACTTATTACTTACGGGTTAAGCTTCGATTATGAGCCTCATGGCAACGGTATAACTTATTTACTTTACATTTGCTGGATTTGCAAATACTTGATTTACACCTGCGGGCACTACTGATGAAATCTTGTGTTCAAAACTAATATTACTTACAAACCTGTGAGATTCACCAACATTCGTGTTGACCTTTTAGCATGTATTCTCAGGTACTCATATGGAGTAGGATTTCTCCAGGATATAGCCAGAGTCGCATGATTTCAACTAAACTGCATTAACGGAGATTCTCAGCATTATCTTTTGTACATGTTGATTATGTAATAGAATCTCCCGCCATACGTGTGGACTCAAGGGAACTATTTTTGTATACGAAAACATTAAGTTTTCAAACATATATTTCTATGAAATCGTTTTACAACGTCTCATTTAGAGGTCGTTTACTGTATATCTTGTGTTTTGTATATTGATTAGTAACACCCAAGTATGCTTCCGCAAATCATTAAATTTGGGGGTGTTACAACATAGGTGTCATTCTTTCTGGGTGCACGCATCAATACCCATTCCTCAGGAATGACATACCCAGGCTTCAATATTACGCATTCAGTCTTTGTGAATGACGTGGTGTAATCCTTATCACAAACTTGTGATACGCTCAGCAA
The DNA here is from genome assembly GCA_949592205.1 of Helichrysum umbraculigerum. Taxonomy (NCBI): domain Eukaryota; kingdom Viridiplantae; phylum Streptophyta; class Magnoliopsida; order Asterales; family Asteraceae; genus Helichrysum; species Helichrysum umbraculigerum. The sequence goes on from CATIUR010000003.1 coordinate 64,173,975, forward strand.
GTTGTGATTCAGTTCTGCCACATAATTCACATTCTCAAAGCTAACTTTTCCATTTGTTAGCGTTCCCTTTCCAGAAATAGTTCCTCCTGAATCTCCTGCAAAAGCAACGTATCCTCCCGAGTATGGTTTAATATCCGTCAGAAGAGACACATCGCCAGTCATGTGTCGCGAGCAGCCACTATCCATATACCATAAGCTATCTTTCACACGTTCCGACTGCTGCAACACATAAAAAGAAAGAGATTAGTGAGAAACGGAGACCCAAGCCTTTACAGACTTAGGTCTTCCATGGTCATCAACAATAAGCACGTCAGATAGGATTTTATCTTTAAACAAATTGAAATTTTTATCTGATGTGTTATTGTTGACGACTGAAGAGTCAACATCAGACTCTTTTCGTTTCCAAACTTTAGAAGGTTCGGAATTGATATTAGAAGTAATGTTAAGCTTTTGAATTGGCAAAGGTTTTTGCTCAACATTACTTGGCTTCAAGACAGGCTTCGGAGATTTTGAATAACGCCTAGGTGGAGATTTTGAAAAGGAATTTCTATAAACAGATGTCCTAGGCATCTCTCTCCCATAGCGCTGATTTGACAGCTTGGGACATTCACGAATTAAATGTCCTTGTCTCTTGCAGTAGAAACAAGAACGAGTCTCAACAAATGGTTGAGGCTGAGGAATTACCACAGGAGATGGAGAAACATTTCTAGAACATAAACATTGCGTACACGTCTTAGAAAGTGTTTGTTTTGGTTGAGAGGTTGAAGTAGAGGGTTTATCATACGAAACTTTTTCATTTACTATTTTATGTTGCAAAATCTTTACAGGTGACTGTAAATTTTGTTGTTTCGAATTTAAAACATTGGCTTTTCCCTTATTTGGTTGAACCTTAATTTCAGGTTCAACTTTTGAAACCGCTTTTTCAGGTTTAACTTCAACTTTCTTAACTTCAGGATACTCCTGATCCGTAATGTCCTCAATTCAACGATCTCCTCAAAACAGATTGGGGATTCATTCATTGGCTTAACAATCTCCTCAACACTAACAGGAGATTCATTCATTGGCTTAACAAACTTAGGAGAGGGATACTCTGGCCTCTTGGTTTTCTCCTTCTCCGGTTTGTTAGTTTTAGCCACTTTACCCTTGATACCCAATAACTTAGCATAATCAACAGGAATCTCATCAGGGTTTTCCTTAACAGGTAAAGGAGTATAAGTAGTAGGAGGTGCTATTTCAACAAAACCTAATCCTTTTCCTCCCTTACTTTTTCTATCTTGCTTATGGTTGCTAACAATTTCATTAAAAATCATTGTTGCAGAAGATGAACCCAAGATTTTATCTTGATAATTTCCATACTCAGCTTTTAAGTCAGAAAGCTCTTTGTTTAACAGTTCAATTTCAGTAAGATAACTTTTAATTGCATCCTGTTGACTAAAAACTTTCGCTTTATAAGTTTGAGTATCTAACTTATGAGCTTCAATATGTTTTTCATAGAGTTTTTCATTTTCTTTCAAAAACCTATTTGACTCATTAAGTTTTGCAACTTTATCTCGCAACTCTTGGTTGTCCTTTTGAAAAGCCTTTAGAGATTCAGTTAGATTAATGCATGAGATACAGTTTAAAGGTTCAATTGGTTCATTTTGTACCTCAGGTGTAATATGAGCCATCAGACACTGTTGAAACTTTGCTGCCTCCGCATTCCAGTCATGAGTAGTTGGCTCAAAAACAACCAAAGCATTATCCACAGCTAACGACTTGACCTCTTCTTTTGCGTTTGGAGGATCAGGCTTAGTAAGACCCGATGGTGGCATCTTAGGTTTCTCGCATTCCCTAGCGAAATGACCCAAATTCTGGCAGTTATAACATCGGACCTTGCTTTTATCAAAACCAAATCCTGACTTCCCATTGCCTTCTAAACTCTTGCGTCCAGTCCGTTGCAAGAATTTTTGAACTCTTCTTGTTATCATAGCAATGTTCCAATTCAAGTCCATTTGTTCTAAATCATCGTCATCCAGTTGTCCGTAATCCTCCTTGATCAGCTCCAAAGTTGTGTTTGGTTGAGTAACCAAATCTTTGTAAGAGCTCAGAAAAGCTGTATAAATAGCAGCTTGCTCTTGTATTGCAGGTGAGACTGGAGCCTGTTGTTGCTGATTTCCTTGAGATGTACCAGAAAGATAAGTTGTATGTTGACCTCCAGAAGAAGCAGAAGATGAATTGGTATCTGTTATAAATGCCACTCCACCATAACTCTTGCCAGTATTGACTTGTCCACCATAAATTGTGGGATTTTGTACAGATCCACTTGACTTGCATTCTTTCTTCTTCAATTCCATTGCATGAGCTTGTAGAATACCTATCAATTGATCCAAAGTCATCCTTTGTAATTCTGGATTTTCCTTTAAGAATTGGACCTTCACATCCCAAGCACTTGGCAACACATCCAGCAATTTCCTGTTTACCTCAAGTGCAGGGAGATTGTATCCTCCTTCATTTAACTCACTAACCAGTTGTGAGTATCGGGTGAATAGACTGGAAGTCATCTCATTAGGAATGATATCAAATATATCATACTGCTTTTTGATTAATTCTAGCTTGGCCTCCTTGTAATTTTCATTTCCACCGCATCTTGTTTCAATTGCCTTCCACAAATCATAAGTTGTATCATGAGATTTAAAGAGTCTCATAACATCCTTTGGCAAACACATACAAATAGAAGAATGAGCCTTTCTTTCTATTTCATACTCCTTTTTCTCTTGAGGTGACATAGCATTGTATGTTTTAGCTGGAGGAACACCACGATAATTTCCTTCAGCCACCGGAGCTACATATCGTTCTTTTAAAGGTCCCTAAAGTTCTGGACAGTGGAAGTCTATATACTGTTCATATCTATCTCTCCAATATACATAGTCCAAATCCGGTCCAAAGAACGGAGGTTTATTGCTAGAACCAATATCATTGCTCTGTCTAAGCATCTCTCTTATTCCTCTAATATCTTCCTTATCAGTAGTCATTTGTAATCTGAAACTAGCGACGTTGTTAGTAACGTCGCACAAGGTATTACCGACGGCGTGAGTGACGTCGCAAACACTGAGGATTCAATTAAGAATCAGAGACAAGCGACGTTGAGTATTACGTCGCAGAGTACGTCGCAGAAGACGTCGCAAAATCACAGTACGTCGCAGAAGGACGTCGCAGAAACACTTGAGGTCTAAATAACGACGTTGTTAACGAAGTCGCAACTTTACGTCGCAAAGACTACTCAAAGTCAAAATCAATAACGTCGCAAGCGACGTCGCAGCTGAAGTCGCAGGTAACGTGGCAAAACGTGCTGCTGCGGCTAAAAACCTTAAAATCGAAATTTTTTAACCCTAATCGAAAACCACGAACAAAGATCGACGAAAAACCTTCAATATTCCCAGAAACCTTGATCGAAAAACCTGTAAAAACACAAAAACAAACGTAATAATCACGAGATAATATAAGTATCCCGTCTTTTAATCCCGAACTGATACGTCAAAAACGAGCAAATCACTACTCTGATACCAGTTGTTTGTCCCTTACTTGGATCTAACGAAACTGAGTCTATATAATTGCTAGCGGAAATAACAATTATATCACTAACTAATCACACGAACAATCAATACACAATAATGATCAAACCAAACATTGTATATTCGATTATAGTCTATCAGATTACAGGGATTTCGACAAATGGCGTTTAGGGTTTCGTCAACACCTAAACAGAAAACGTAAAAACGTTTTTATACAAAATCTGGCACCTGCGATGTCGCACACGACGTCGCAGACCCAAGCCCATGCGACGTTGACTACGTCGCAGGCCCAAAACCTGACGTCGCACCTGCGACGTTACAGACAACGTCGCAGGAGTCAGGAAACTCAAAATCTATTACAAAATCAAACTACGAACTAGACCAACTGACAGACACACAAATTGCATCAACAGATGTCTTGTACAAAACTTATGATATATCACATATGTATATATAAGGAGGTAATATACAACAGCACAAAGTGATAATCATATTTCATTAGATAACAAGGTTTAGTACAAGATACGAGTTTCCAAAAGGTACATGATTCAAGGATTACAAAAGATGTCAGGAATTTATACATCCGCATGCAATTACAAAAGTCCTACATAGATAGCTAGATAGATTACAAGATAGATACTATTCTAATTTCGGCGCAAGTTCACTTGTGACATGAGAGTGATAAGGTGGTCCACGGTGGTTGCAAGTCTGCTGGCTTGTCTGGCATTATCTTCTGCCAACACTAGTCGTTGTACTAATTCGCGGGAGTACTCTTCCGCTTCTCGTGAGCGTTGCTCACATTCTTCTAGTCTGGCTTGTAGGAGATCAACCGTGCTCCTGTCATCAATCACTTGTTGATGAATCATTTCTATTGTCTGGGTCATGTTTTCGTGTTCTTGGAAGAGTTCTGCAATGCGGTCATGAGCTTGGCGTAACCAGTACATCTGTACTATGTGTTGTTCCCAATCCAAGCTTTCCAGTCTTGTCTCATGACGGTGTAGTCGGGCAGTTAGCACGGGAACAGTATGGTGGATAGGTTCTTGTATATACGGGGAGATATTCATGGGGTCAGCAGGAATTTGTATGTCTTTCTCAGACCTCCAGGTGTTTAGTGTTGTGGGTAGCCAATCCCACCTACGGGGGTAAGTTGGATGGCGTGTTCTAGTTGAAGTATCACTAGTGTGATTGAGATAAGGGCTAGCACGGACAGATCCGGTACCCCTCCTGTGATTTCTTGTGACTCGTGCCTCTCCAGTGATATAGTAGAGAGGTTCGGGAGAAGCTTGTGTCGGTGAGACAGGTAACACGGTTACCTCCTCAGTAGTTGGTGGAGTTTGAGTCTCGTTGTTTGTGTCAGCTGATGCTAGATGAGGAATGTCTGTGGCAAGAGCGTTTAGTGAATATCGTGAGGCCTATATATATATATATATATATATATATATATATATATATATATATATATAACATATAATATAGCCTAGTGTGTCTAGCACAAACATGTATAGGTCCGGTTTCTCTCGTGGTCAGAGTCAACTAGTGTATTCCTGTTCAACATAACCGTTTCAGACCTTACATCGATTCTTATTTAATTGTACATAGTTGATCAGGCTATGTTAAATTAAACTCGAATGATGTTATTCCAGAATTAGTCATACCTAATAAGGAAATACTGCCTAACGGTCATAGTCTAGGCCTACTAAATGCAACCTAGTTCACTATAACCTTAGGCTCTGATACCAATCTGTCGCACCCCCAAATTCGGGTTGAGGAAGCGAATCAGGTCGGGGCGCGACTAATCAATAATCAAAGCACACAAGATATATAATGAACGACTCTATATGCGTCGTTTTACACTTTCATTGATAAAATAAACGTTTACAATGATATAATGTTTACATTAGCTCGCAAGCTAAAAGTTAGAGATCCTAAGGCATATCTAATTGTACAAAATATGAAAATGCATATGAATCTCCGGACGTCTGAATGCGACTCGAGCTAGATAATCCTGAGCTGTCCTACTACTCCTGTGTACCTGAGAATACATGCTAAAAGGGTCAGCTAACGCTGGTGAGCTCACAGGTGTAATGATGAAACAACAATGTATGAACCACAAGATTTAGTATAATGATTTGAAATCAATCAAATAAATATTTATATTACTGTCATGAGCTCATAGTTTGAGCTTAACTGAGGTGTCAGGATCACAATCAAGTGCCTGATATTAAGTTTGCCTCCTGCATGTGCCTAATCATACACACGTGTGAACAAATGATAATGCGTCCGTTCGACAGCAGTCGTGGTAGCGCGACTACCCCGGACGGGGATTGTCAATCCCATATGGTACCATACACTAACACTTGCGCTAAATCCATACGAATAAACTATGATGTGGAGGGTTTCATGATTAGTAGAAACAACTCATGCAGTCAATATATCAAGTTTTGTACTTGTGTTCACATGTAAATAAAACCGAGCATGTATTCCCACCCCTGGGTTTAAAACATTAAAAATGAGGGGCTATGAGACTCACTTGAGTCTGATGTGTATATGTTGCTACAAGCAATGATGTGATGTCCGCAGACTGTAACCTGCCGGGCGTTCAAAACGCGCAAGGTTATAAATATGTGTAGACGTCTCAACAGACCATCTATGCTAGTTGTTCATTCAACTAGTAATGTCCAAATGATTTGGTTGTTTGTTTGTGTTTTGAAAACGTGTACGACTCGTTGGTAAGTTTTGTAATAATGATTATTAAAAGCATTATTATTATGTTTGTCTAGTTGTATACTTACAAAAGTATATGTGTCATATGTTTTCGAGTTATTCCAAATATTGTATTGACGTTAAATCAAGTATATCGTGATATTGTCTGTTGAAAAGTCGGTTATGCAAAGTTAGTGTTGAACACTATTCATGAGACAATCACGAAGGTATTATTCATGAGACAATAAGGATTCACTATTCATGAGACAATAAGGAATATCGGGAATTACTATTCATGAGACAATAGCGATTACTATTTATGAGACAATAAGGATTGTCGGGAATTACTATTCATGAGACAATAGCGATTATGAGACGGTTTCAAGTACGAAAGTGTTAGTTATTGTGACAATGATATTACGACAATCGAGTTTTATACAACAATAGTTATTACGACAATGTGGTTTCATGCGACAATCGTGAAAAATACTCAATTATCCGATGATCGATTCCGACAATAAGGTATGCGACAATGGGGTATTGCTGAACACTGTTCATGCGACAATGGGATATTGTCGGACACTGTTCATGCGACAATGGGGTATTATCGGACAGGTGTGATATCCGTTTTCGTTTAAGTGTTCGCTTTTGTTGACTAGGTCAAACGTGTTTGGTTTAACCCGAAACTTTTAGGGAAGTCTTAAATATGTTAACTAAGCTTTATAGATTTGTCGTTACGTTTTATGGTTGACCCGAAGTGTCGGTTTTGTAAAATGACCAAAACAGCCCCTAGTCTTTATATATTCAGATTTTTGACTCGATAAGTCTCTCTATTTAACCATCTTCTAGCCCGAATCAAGCCTAACCAAAAATCACACATATTCTCCTAGGTGTCGAGTTTATTTCTTCACTTTATGGTATTTTTATAATTTCATTTACTATTTTAAACAAAAATAAACATGAAGAGTGGTCGGTTTTGGTTCAAGACAGACCTTCGCTCAAAGATCGGGTTATACTCAAAATTCCGTGTATTTCTGGAAATGGCTAAAGAAGAACTTTTTGTAGAAGACAAAAATATCAAACTTTTCCAAGTGGTCTCATACATTTATTTTGTGTGTATGATTTATATGATTTTTGGCGTGGAGCTGTTTTTCTTAGACGTTTTCTGTCTTTATAAACAAGTACCAAAAACGAGTTTCAAGTTTCGGTTTGGACATTAACTAGCTAGAACATCAACTAGACATGTAAATAAACCTAATAAAGGTAGTTTTGAGGTGTCGGAAACTTACGAGTGTCGGTTTTGAAATCCGAAAAGATAGAAACGTGTAGCTCCGAATGGTGATCGTTTTATCTTGAAGCAACCCTAGATGAAAATGATTTTCGGTGGTGTTCTTGGGTGATTAAAGGTGGATGTTGGTGATGTTCTTTGTGCAGATTTTTAGAGAGAGATAGATGTAGAGACAGTGGCGGAGCTAGGGTTTAACATTAGGGGGGGCCAAATTCATGTTGTTCACTCGCCGGAGGAAGTAGCAGCACAGGTGGCGAAATTTGACCGGAAAAATTAATTTCCGGTGAGTAAGATGGGCAGCGAGTGGTGGCGCGTGGAGCATCCGTCGCCAGTGAAATTTGTTGGGTTGTGTTCGTAAAATGATAGCAAAAGTTATGGTGGTGGCTGGTGGTTTCAATTTACAGTATCTATGGTGTACGATGCTTGCAAAAAGTTGGAGTGTTTCTTAAAGAGAGAGAGAGAATTGCCATGAATTTGCTGTATGAGTGGAAAAACTATGGGAGGGCATGATTGTACCAGTGGAAAAGTACAGACATTTAAGGAAAAAGTGAGAGAATATTTGCGTTGGTGGTTTCTTTAACCTATTTTAATATTGGAGGTGAAGAAGGGCCATACAATATTTCATCAAGGTGGGCCATTGATGTTATATTAACAAAAATAATTGCCATACGCTATGTAATTTGTAAAAAAATAGGAAAGTCAGGGTGGGCCTTGGCCCTGCATACATCCAACGTGGCTCCGCCACTGTGTAGAGAGATGATGGAGAAAAGAGTGTGAATTTGGTTGATTGAAATGAGAAGTAAGGTGGTGATTGTGAGTTGTTGTTGAAGTCAAAGAGCATGGAAAGCCATGCTTTGACTCTTTGGTAAATTTTTGTGGGGTCCACCATGTGTGGAATTCACCAAATCTTAGTTCCCCGGTTCGCGTTCCGTGCGGTGTTCGTTACCCCGATCGTTTAATCGTTTATTTATACGTTATATGTTAAACGTACGCGTTTTAAATAACATTCGAATTTCGATATTTTTAACTTAAAGAAATACTTAATATTACTTGAAAACATTTTTAAAAATATTTGGTAGTGTGTCGGGAATGGTTTGTGTGATCGTGTTAGGGTTATTTAATCGTGTAACTTTTTTAAACGTTTTATTCGTGCGCGTGTAATCGTAATATTTTTAACCGAAGTATTAAATCAAAATACTTTATTTTAAGTTATAAAAATATAACTTGTGTTTATTTGATTTATTGGGCGCGTCTCGCGCGTTTAATTCGTGTCGGTTACGTTTTAAATAAAACGTACATTGTTTGGTATATTATTAGTACACAATAATATAATGTGAATAACTACTATTTAATTACCAAATAGATTTATGTTATTTATTAAAAGTTTCACCAACGTCCGTATTAATATGTATCGGAATCCATCCGATATGAAATGCACGATTAAACTTAATCGCATACGTGTATATATATCTCATATATATATATATATATATATATATATATATATATAATGATACATACAATTAGCCTAATGTAGCACTAATTACATGTATTAGCAAATGATTAGGAACTAATAACTAGTCCTAATTGGGCGGGTGTAACACCCCGCAAATTTAAACGCGATTAATTACGTTAATCACTTGCATTATTAGGCTAATTCCCTACTTGAGTGAATTCACAACATATTTTAAAGGTAAGTCTAGCATAGCCCAACTAGTTAGTACGCGTAGTATTACATACTCGTAATTAGCTGTAATTACGTACAGAACAATTTGAAAACAAACGCGACAAAAACATACGACTGTTGGTGAATAAAATTGGTTAATAAAACGAAATTATTAAATAACGTCGTAACGAATAAATATTTTGTCAAAAATATTTACAAATCATTTTATAACGCAAAACGTTTAATTCGTTCAATTTAAATAAAACAAAGTTTAAAATTTTACAACTAAATTAATTAGGTTTCATAAAAAGATCCTAATTTAAAAATATGTAATTAAAAAATATTAGTTAAAATTAACATATAACGATCGGGTAAACAAACACGGAGTGCGAGCACGGAGGCGAAAAAGGGGACAAAACCCCCTCCCCACCTCCCTTTTCTTCCATTCTCCATCTATCTCCTTCTCTCTCTTCTTTTCTCTTTTCTCCTCCCTCTCTCTAAACTCACCCAAAAATCACACAAATCACACTAAAACTACACCAAAAACGCATCGGATCATCACCCCCCTTTGGAATAAAACGACCACGAGACCACGATCTACACTCCTACCTTTTCGGATTTCAAATCCGACACTCGTAAGTTTCCGACAAATCCCGCAAATCTTTAGATTTCGATGTTATAATTAATATTTCATGTTTAATATACTTAGATTACCATGTTTTAGTGTTTTATACAACCGATTATGTCCAAAAACGAATCAAAACTCATTATTTTCGAGCTGTTCGTCGAACAGTCCGCTACGTCGCATCTGGCTTGGGCTAAATGCGAGGTCAGTCGCTACGTCGCATAACATCTCACAGCGTCGCATACCGCGACGTCACCTTTAACGTCGCATTAAATTGCGTAGTCGCACACAGCGACGTTGACCCTTACGTCGCACCAAATCCTGATGTCGCATATAGCGACGTAGACCCTAATGTCGCACACAACGTCGCAAGCGACGTCGCACTTAACGTCGCACCCTACGTCGCACTTCAACCCAACGTCGCATTTTGTGTCGCAGAAAGCAGAATCAAGATTTTTGGAAGTCAAAGTTACTGTAGAAAAGTCAAATTTACTGTAGCAGTACTGTAGCAATTGAAATAATAACATTTTAGAACTATTGTTTCAAACTATCACTAACGAGTCGTATACATTTTCACAAACAACGAAATACAAACTTAAACGTTTAACGAACACTTTGGACATAACTTGGTTGTACGAACACTAGCATGGATGATTAGTTTAGACATCCACATACTTATAAATCTCGTACGTTTAGGACGTTAGGAGATTCTGGACTGTACTTGGGCTTAGGTTTGCTAGCACTCGCACAACTACTTAACTCAACAGGTGAGTTCACAGCCCCTACTTTTACTGATTTAACTGCTTTTGAACAGGGGTGAAAAACATAGTCAACTCTTTTACTTATTGCCATAACTGATTTTACTTATATGATTGTTTATCATACATGTTTACTCGAACAATTAGAGTACTTTGAACTATTAAACTTTTGGACACACTGGTAATTATGAAATAACATTTTCATATTGACACACTGAACAAACGAGATAATTTATTCGACAGACTGTTTTAACTAGACCGGTGAACGACCGGTAAACTATATTGCAAACGACTGTAAACTTTTAAACTTGTTTGGTATACCGGAGAACGACCGGTACTTTTATGAAAACGCTGGAGAACGACCAGCAACGTATTTTAGTGCCAGAGAACGACTGGCCACTGGACGGGAGAACGACCCGTGCGTCTTTGGATGGGAGAACGACCCATGCGTATTAACCGGAGAACGACCGGTACTGTATTTCGCTGGAGAACGACCAGCAGTGTTTGGACGGGAGAACGACCCGTGCGTCTTTGAACGGGAGAACAACCCGTGCGTATTTGGCCGGAGAACGACCGGTACTGTTTGTAAACCGCTGGAGAACGACCAGCACGTATTTTTTTAAACTGACACTTTTGGGCAACATCCCAACGAAACATACCAAACGATTAGAATACTTAGATAAGTGATAATACTGCCCGCACGCGATCCAAGTACGGGTCTTAGGGGGAGTGTTTCATTGTATTTGAGTAACAAACCACGTAAACAAAACTTTGGGCGAACAACCCACTAAACATGTATTTGGATTACATTCCACGAAACGTATTCTCGACCATTATGGCAATACTATTTGTGAACGTATATGAATCGACAACTGTAATTACAAACTTGTTACAACTATTGCAAACGTAACACCTGTGAATTCACTCAACCTAGTTGTTGACTTTTACTATGTTTTTCAGGGAATTAGCTGCTCATGTAAGAATCGCCAACACACATGGAGAATTAGGCGACCCGTGAAGTTTTAGGATACCAACTTTTTGGAAACATATAGATTTCTTCAGTATAACTGAAATGTTTTAGTCATATTTCAGAAATCTACTTTTGTAAACTTATTTCTCTTAATTTGTACGATTCGATGAATCGTAAACTTTGTAATTAACACTTTTGGCATCTTAATATATTATGTTCTGTTGTAATCATAAGCTCTGATACGTATGCATGCTTTGTTATTGTGGCACCCCCGTACTCAAACTAAATGCTTCCGCTAAACAAAATTTGGGGGTGTTACAGCGGGTGTCACACTTTTAGACTTACTTTGTTTTATCTTTTTGATGTATTCGGATATATATAATCTAGTATTTTGTACTATAATCTTATTGTAAGTGCTAGTAGCAGTATTTTGTAAACGATGACTTAGTTGTACTTTGTGATATGAAACCATTGTGTTGTTACATCTCGTGTTTCCGCTTTAGCGGGGTGTGACATCTTGCTTGGAGGCGAGTGCCCAAACTAGAACACCTCTAATGGCTCACACCCACGAACCAAGAGAAATCCCAAGTCTCCTATGGTCACGACTCGAGGTCGCAAAACTCTTACAAGGAGCAGGAGTAAGAAAGAGAAAAGAAGAATTGTAAACTATTCAATTCAAAGGTACAAAGAAAAACCTAAGGGGTAGGCCCCTATTTATAGGGGAAGAGGATGGCATGGGTTTCATATCCCAGCCGATGTGGGACAACATGGTTTTCCATCCATCCGGTTGTTGGACTTTCCATCTGGCGGATGGATGTGTTTCCAGAACTTTCTGACACGCGCTCCACCGCCTTTATCCTTTTCATTCCATCCGGCGGTTGGAACATCCAACCGGCGGATGGATCAATTTTCCATAATTCTTCTTTTTCTTTTAGCTTTAATTAATATTCAATTAACAAACTAAACATAATATTCATTCTAATTAATATTATCTCTCTATTTATTTCTCTTACTGTTCATTGAGGGCGACCCAAAAAGGACTCTACTTTTAATGATAGTCTTACCAATTTAGTTATGACCTTGGACACTATTCCAACAGTCTCCCACTTGGACAAGTCATCAACTACTATTGGTCTAAGCCTATTCCATCAACTAAGCAGAGAGTGCCGTCCAACGCAACTGCCGAACTCTGATTCTTATCTTAGAGTTAGCCCTTTAGATAAGTAATCAACTATTCCATTGTTCTACTGATATCGTATGAATCCAGACATGGATTTTAATCAATCTCAAGATTCATAATTAGTTTTCTGATTTCCGATTACATTGACTTTATGAGACTATTGAACTATCAACTTAGTCTCGGCCAGGCCTAGCACTTTAGAGTCAATCTTTAATCATCAGAGGGCCTAAGATATCGCTTTTCCCATTAGGCGAAAAGGAACAAATAAATTTCGACTACATAGTACTAGTCAACTCATCATGTCATACCTAGCATACCATTTATGACTGGCATTTACGCACAGCATTTGAATAGGCTAAAGTATAACAGACTTGAAAAACTAGAAACTCAATGCATCTCCATTTCTAGAGGATATTATCATCTTAAAATCACTCGTGATTTAATCCATGAAGTGATCTCTTTAAGTACGGGTCTCTCCTATACTTAAATCCCTATTAAGTATCCATGAGTGTTGCAGCATTCTCCATGCAATGTCTAATCTCCATAGACAATATACTAACACTCCATGACAGTCTTGATTCACCATTTACTTCCAGGAGTGTGAACGACTGAGGAGGTTTGAGTAAAAACTGTTTTACTCGGGAAGTGGTGTCTAAACATGCAAAACAGAAACACAATGACAAACAATAGTAAATGGTAGAACTCCTTCCAATAAATAAATCTTTAGTATTTAATCACCAAGTCTATAGCAATTTATCATTGTTTACAACGTTTCAAAATCAAACTAACAACTAAAACTTTCCATTATCTCTTAAGCCTATGCTCCTAGCATGCTCATCATGTTTGGACTTTCCAAGTGGCTTTGTGAACGGATCAGCCAGATTATCCTCTGATCTTATGCTCTTCACAATCATGTGTCCTTCTTCTACTTTTCTCCGAACAAAATGGTATTTTCTTTCAATGTGCTTTGACTTTCCGTGATCCTTGGGTTCTCTACTCAAAGCGAAAGCACTTTTGTTATCAAAGAATATTTCAATGGGGTCTTGAACCGTTGGAACAACTCCAAGATATCCAATGAAATTCTTAATCCAGATGGCTTCCTTTGAAGCCTCGCAAGCCGCTATGTACTCAGACTCACACGTTGAGTCTGCCACCGTATCTTGCTTGGAACTTTTCCATGTCACAGCTCCCTCATTCAGTAAGAATACCCAACCAGACTGTGAACGGCTATCATCTCTATCTATTTGGAAACTTACATCACTATAACCCGTTACTCTGAGTTCTTCTTCTCCATCATAAACCAAAAACATGTCTTTAGTATTTCTCAAATACTTAAGAATATTCTTTACAGCTGTCCAATGACCTTCACCAGGATTCTGCTGATGTCGACTCACTAAGCTGAGCAAATAAGACATCGGGCCTTGTACATGTCATGGCATACATGATCGATCCTATAGCCGAAGCATATGAGACTCGACTCATTCTATCCGATTCTTCCTAAGATTTCGGACAAAGATCCTTACTGATCTTAATGCCATGATGTAAGGGTGGATTCCCTTTCTTAGAGTCCTCCATTTTGAATCTTTTCAAAATTTTATCTAAGTATGTGTCTTGGCTAAGTCCTATGAGACGTCTCGACCTATCTCTATAAATCTTTATACCAAGAATATATGCTGCATATCCCAAGTCTTTCATAGCGAAACATTTCCCCAACCAATCCTTTACACCTTGTAAAGTTGGGATATCATTTCCTATGAGTAGTATATCATCCACATATAATACTTGGAAGACCACAACACTCCCACTGAACTTGACATATATACAGGACTCATCTTCACTTCTATAAAATCCAAACTCTGTGACTTTCTCATGGAAGCAGAGATTCCAGCTACGAGAGGCTTGTTTAAGTCCATAAATAGCCTTTTGAAGCTTACACACTCTATGAAGATACTTTGCATTTTCAAAACCCTCTGGCTGTGCCATAAACACATCCTCGATAAGTTTTCCGTTGAGGAAAGCGGTTTTGACATCCATCTGCCAAATTTCATAATCATGAAACGCAGCTATCGCAAGCATTATCCTAATTGACTTTATCTTAGCTACTGGTGAGAAGGTTTCCACATAATCAATCCCATGAGTTTGAGTATAGCCCTTCGCTACCAACCTAGCTTTATAAGTGTGTACTTTCCCATCCATGTCTGTCTTTTTCTTGAAGATCCACTTACAACCCACCGTCTTAAGACCGGGTGTAGTGTCAACCAAATTCCAAACTTGGTTATCATACATAGACTGAATTTCGCTTTTCATAGCTTCCTTCCACATAGCAGCCTCAGGGCCTGCCATAGCTTCCTTGTAGTTAGCAGGTTCATCTAAGTCATTTAGTGTACTGTCACTAATTTTATCCTCTTCTTCTACATGGTAACCATAATAGAACTGAGGAGGCTTGCTAACTCTACTAGATCTGCGAACGGGTAAGGATATGTCTTCAGGTTCAACAGGTGTTCCCACCTCTTGTTGAACGTCAGTGTTTACTGTAGGTTCTTTATCGGTCGACTCTTAAATTTTTTCAAGATCAGTCTTACTCCCACTGTCCTCTTTAGATATCATTTCTCTCTCAAGGAACACTCCTCTTCGAGCTACAAAGATCACATTATCCGTGGGTCTGTAGAATAGATATCCAAACGACTCCTGTGGATAACCGATGAAAAGACACTTTTCAAATCTGGAGTCTAGTTTATCCTGAGTTTCTCGTCTAACGAAAACTTCACAACCACAGATTTTGATGTGACCAAGAGAAGGATGTTTTCCCTTCCACATCTCATAAGGTGTCTTTGAAACCTTCTTGGTGGGTAAAAGATTTAAGATGCAAGCAGCTGTTTCTAATGCATAACCCCAAAAACTTATCGGAAGTGTAGCCCGACGCATCATAGACCGAACCATGTCCAACAAGGTTCTATTTCTCCTCTCAGCAACACCATTAAGTTGTGGCATTCTAGGAGGAGTCAACTGTGAAACTATTCCACAATCTTTAAGATGATCGAGAAACTCGATACTAAGGTATTCTCCTCCCCTATCGGATCGGAGAACCTTTATATTTCTGCCCAATTGATTCTCTACTTCGCTTTGATATCTTTTGAATATCTCAAAAGTATGTGACTTATACTTAATCAGATAGACATGTCCAAATCTACTGTAGTCATCATTAAATGTAACATAGTAACGATTTTCATCTTTTGTGGTGCATCAGAATGGTCCACAAACATCTGTGTGTACCAAGTCCAACAGTCATTCACCTCTTTCACACGACCCGGTGAATGGTAATTTAGTCATCTTGCCCAATAAACAAGATTCGCATACATTATCCGATTTGAGGTCAAATGTTTCCGACACTCCATCCTTTTGAAGTTAGCCGATGCGTTTCTTGTTTACGTGCCCAAGACGATTATGCCACAATTTGGATTTATCAAGCTCATTAGACGAATCAACAAAATCAAATTGCTAACACATTCAATATGTTCATATATGCCATTGTAAGGAGAAGCTTTAAAAACAAAGCAACCATTTAAATAAACCAAAATATCACCATTCTCATTGTCAGATGAAAACCAATCATCCTTAAACAAAGCATAAAATGAAATAATGTTTCTTGTCATTTCTGACGAATAACATCAATTATTCAAATCTATCCTAACTCCAGACTTTAGCACGAGCTCATACTTTCCAATCTCGGTTATAGGAGTGATTCCTCTGTTTCCCATGACTAGATTAAGCTTCCCATGCTTCAACTTCCTACTTTCCTTTAGACCCTGCAATACAGTGCAAATGTGAGTACCACACCCTGTATCCAGAACCCACGAATTAGAAGTTGTAGTATTATGGAGTTCGATCATGAACATACCTGAGTGAACACTCTTTTCAACCTTGCCATCTTCAAAGTCTTTCAGTATTTCTGGCAGCTACGCTTCCAGTATTTCGGGCAGCTACGCTTCCAGTGCCCCTTTGTGTTGCAGTAAAAGCACACTGCTTCCTTTGGATCACTTGCTGGTGCAATATCAGAATCAGTCTTTCTTTTGGACCCACGATTGGACTTTCCATTCGCAGTCTTTGCTTTCCAATTTGACCTCTTTCTTTACTTTGCATTTTGACCAATTTCCAACACAGGAGCCGCTGAGCTAGAGGACACATCATCTTTTTTAATTTCTTGCTCAGTGGTTTGCAGTAAATTATGGAGTTCCATTATTGAGCCTTCTCTCTCATTCATATTCATCTGATATGATATTACAAACTGATTGTAGACAGCTGGCAGACTGGACAAAATTATGGCAATGGAAAACTCTATGTCAAACATCATATTCAATGATTCCAACCTATCAAAGTACCCTTTCATCTCCAAGACGAAAGCACAGATAGAAACTCCAGGTATGGGTTTGCAAGCCATGAGAGACTTAACCACATCAAGGCGTTCTTTGCTTGCTTTGGCCTGAAACATTTCCTTCAGCTGTTGGTTCATTTCATAAGCCCAAGTATTCTCAAAAGTCTTTTGTAATTCAGGGCTCATGGACGATGCCATGATACAAGACACTTTATTCGCATCATCATAATGTTTCCGGTGTGCCTCAATCTCCTCTTGGGTTGAATCTTCATCAGTTATGGGAATCTGCTCATCGAGAACATACTCCTTGTTCTCGTACCTTAGGGTAAACCTTAGGTTACGCATCCAGTCCATATAGTTTGGACCGGTCAGTCTTTCCCTCCCAAGAACCGAGAGTAGTGAGAAGTTCGAGTTATGTGCGGGATTGGGGATGGGAGGATTATTACCATTTGTAGAAGACATCTATAAGATAAACAGTTTTATTTAGTTTGAATATTCCTTAATTAATTACCCAATTACAAAATTAAGGCTAGGATCCGTATTTTAGATTCGCTTTATGAAAAGGTTTGCCGTAATCATATCACGAATTTATTTTAGGTAGACAATGCTCTTGTCAATTTCATTCTCTATGAAACTCCTAGTTCTTTTTTAGATTCATTGATTCTTATCAACGGCATGTTAATCTCGGATATGCTCATCTACCATTGATGACTGGTATGCCGAGGATCATGAACAAGATGGTGAACTTAACCATGCAAAACCCGCGTGGTCCCCGGCTCGAGTACGCTCAAGAATCGCGAGTTCCACATCACCTCTCAATATGATCTCACATTAATGTGCCGGTAAACCACACACGTTCCATTAACAGACCATATGAAAGATGTGCGGTTTTCATGGGTTAGCATACTATTCACGTTGTTAGTGTTTAGAACAGGATTTTGTTTTAGTACTTTTAGGTCATACTTTTGATCTTGACATCATCCTATCAAAAGTTCTCGCTAGCTCCATTGAACGCACAAAGAAGCGGAGAAGCAGGTCAGCACGAAGCCTATTAAAAACCTGACTTCTTTAGGGAAGCTGAGCGACCCGCCTTATACCTTTCTTATAGTTTGTTCACTATGGGTGAGCCGATTTATCAATTGACTGACGATGTATTTAACTTTAATGATACATATATATATATATATATATATATATATATATATATATATATAACTCATAATATATGTAAGTTCTCTCTAAGCTTTTTAAGGTCTACTGTTCTATTTTAAAATATTTTAAAATTCAGGGGTATATTTTAAAACAATTCAAAATAAAAGGGTCTAAACTGTAAATTCTTTTTACCAATTTAGACAAGCTAATTTCTAATTTATCTTTACCTACATACTATTGCAGATAATTAAATGCTAATATTTATTAAGCTAAGACTCTGATACCACCGTTGGTTTTTCTATTCCCTAACTAGATTAATATGCGCAACGAAATTATAACAAAATTAATCTAAGGCAATTAGGAAACTAAACCCTAAGGATCTTAACTTGAATAAATAAAAGCAATAAAATAAATAAGATAAATGAGAAATTACTAACCTTTGAGAAAATAATTTCTCGTGTGTAGACGACCTTGTAGGACCTTCTTGCTTGGAGGCGAGTGCCCAAACTAGAACACGTCTAATGGCTCACACCCACGAACCAAGAGAAATCCTAAGTCTCCTATGGTCACGACTCGAGGTCGCAAAACTCTTACAAGGAGCAGGAGTAAGAAAGAGAAAAGAAGAATTGAAAACTATTCAATTCAAAGGTACAAAGAAAAACCTAAGGGGTAGGCCCCTATTTATAGGGGAGGAGGATGGCATGGGTTTCATATCCCAACCGATGTGGGACAACATGGTTTTCCATCCATCCGGCGGTTGGACTTTCCATCCGGCGGATGGATGTGTTTCCAGAACTTTCTGACACGCGCTCCACCGCCTTTACCCTTTTCATTCCATCCGGCAGTTGGAACATCCAACCGGCTGATGGATCAATTTTCCATAATTCTTCTTTTTCTTTTAGTTTCAATTAATATTCAATTAACAAACTAAACATAATATTAATTCCAATTAATATTATCTCTATATTTATTTCTCTTACTGTTCATTGAGGGCGACCCAAAAAGGACTCTACTTTTAATGATAGTCTTACCAATTTAGTTATGACCTTAGACACTATTCCAACAAACATTGGGTCATGTTCATTATTGATGAAGTTGAACACATTGGGTACATTGTGGATTCGATGAGGAAGGAGAAGGTACCCGGATCTTATGCTCTCACAAAAAGAGTAGAAGAGTAATAGTCCTAAACTTTCAATATGTAAAAATCCTCGACTATAGCCATGTGTTTTTATAACTTGTACTAAAATTGAATATTTAATTAGGACTGATTTATCCCGGAAATGGAATTGGGAAATGGTTGATGTAAGTTGTTTTGAAATTCTTGTTTATATATATATGGACATTATATTGAATAATGTTGTTTAACTAACTTTTTAACTTTAATTAGTGTCCCCAATAACAATTTAGCTGGGAATGTGGCTACTACATGATGAAACACATGTTCCAAATAACTATAAATATGGAAAGACATTTTCCAGCCAATGTAAGTCCTTAATTAGTTGCTAGTGCTCTTTGTATAATGGACACATCAAATCATATCCTTTTTAGGTTAGTTAATAGCTTGTCATTGTATATTTTTCTATGTAGATTTGGAGAACAAGCAGACATTATACATCCAAAGAGTTTGACTAGTCTATCATTGGTTAGCGAGTCGCATTTACAAAACGCTACATTGATGTTCGATAAGCTAGCTAGCTAGGTGACATTTGAAGATGTATATGAGCTGTACAACATTTATATCTATATATCTATATACATGTATGTATATTATATATGTTTTGGTAATTTAGTAATCGATCATTTGGTTTTGAACATGATATAGCAGCTGCATCAAACTGATTTATAGGGAAATTAATTACATTAAAATAATGTTTCAAACCGCTCCGAATTTGGTAAAAAGAACCGATTCAAACTTTTTTACAATATCACAATATATTACTATTTTACATATATATTAAATAAAATAACGCTCCAGAACCGCTCCTACATTGAATAATAAACCGATCTAAGTGATTTTCGCGAGAATATATTAGAATAAAATAATGCTAATGAACCGCTCCTATATCAGAAAATAAACCGATCCAATTGAATTTCACGAGAATATATTAGAATAAAATAATGCTCACGAACCGCTCCTATATTAGAAAATAAACCGATCCAATTGAATTTCACGAGAATATATTAGAATAAAATAATGCTCAGGAAGTGCTCCTAATCATTGATAAAACCGTTCTAATTATTCATATTCGCGCCATTATTACTTCAAGTTAACCGCTTGAATGTGTGATAAAACCGCTTCAATGTGTGATAAAACCGCTTCAAATATGGTTATTTGAAACGGTCGTTTGCCCGCTTCGAAAGCTGTTCAGGCTTTTGTGTCGCCGGCATCGGGGCGGTCAGATCACCGCTTCAGATGGCCTTTTTCACCGCCATAAATATCCGTTTTTGTACTAGTGTGCATCAACAAATCCAAGTATAAAGGTTTAAAGAAAATAAACGATAGACCACCTTGGTTAAATAAACAATCCAACGCTTTTAATAGCCACCCCAAGATTACTACTATAGAGGTTTGAACCTGAGACCTCTGGTAATTGGATACCAGGATGTCAACCAATAGACCACCTATAACACCCCTCATTTCTCATAAACAATTATAATAATAATTGTGATTCGGAAGCGTATATTTCAAACAAGTAACCATACTTTACATTACCCTATAATGTAGATAAACTTTTTCAAACTAAATACATGACATTTCAACAACTAGGTGTTATATAATTTAAAACATGTCTTCGGTTATTAAACCAACATCAGAGTAATCCGTCTGTCAAACATTCCATCATTTCCAAGAACTTCCTGCCCAACCCAATGTGTCCCATCTATTATAACCTGCAGGAAGGACTGTGGTGGGGTTAGCATAACGCTAAGTGAGTGATACTATAATCGACAGTCCAACTTAGCACAACAATCTGTTTACATCAAATAACAATAAACAATCAATCATCATAAGGATCGGTGGTTCTTGAGATACCTTTATACCGGTTTGGTACTCAAAGAACACTTATCAATCATCTGTATTGGCCTATACAGAATTACCGATAACCTGTTGTTAATCACACACGACCTAAATGTAACACCCGCCAAATTAGGACTAGTAATTAGTGCCTAATCATACGTTAATACATGTAATTAGTTCTGTGTTAGGCTAATTAATGTATCGAATTATATATATTGTTGAATATATACGAAAATGCGATTTGATTAAATCGTACGCAAGTAAAATCGAATGTATTTCGATTCAAATTAATACGGACGTTGGTGACCAATTTTATTAAATAACGCTTTTATGTCAAAAATATTATTATGATAATATTTCGTATTTATTCGGACCATACAAACAAAACTTATACGATTTAAAAATATTAAAACGCGACAACTAAATAAACAAACCTACTTATTATAACTCAAATATAAATCGATTTGTAAAATATTTAAATAAAATATCGCGTAATAATTTGTATTTTAAAACTTACCAATTAATATGTAAAATAAATTATAAAACGTTGAATGACGGAGAAAACGAACATCACGTGGATCGCGAGTCGGAGACTGAAAAATGGGAGGATAACCTCCCATTTCCCTTTCATTTCTCTCATTTCTTTTTATCTTTCTCTCTCTCTTCTCTTATTTCCTCCAAAACCACCAAAATACCACAAATCACTAAAACCGCAAATAACACCATTATACGCGCTCGAATCACCAAGATTTTTAGAGATTCACGACCACCTCTCGACGATCTACATTTCTACCTTTCCGGATTTCCATTTCGGCAATTTGTAAGTTTCCGACAAAATCCCGAAATCTCTCGATTCTTATTATTTTCGACTTGTGGTTGTTTGTATACACTTAAAATGTCCATATATGGGTTGGGTAAAAGATTTGGACCGAACGGAAGCCTTTCGACCGATTTTCCGGCCACCGGAATCTGAACAGACTCCGACGTCGCATCTGGGTTGGCCCAATTGCGACGTCAATTGCAACGTCGCAATACCAGTCACCACGTCGCATATAGCGACATCGTCATTAACGTCGCATTAAGTTGCCGACGTCGCGTATAGCGACGCAAGCCCTTACGTCGCAGAAATTAACAACGTCGCATATAGCGACGCCACGCACAACGTCGCATTAAATTGCGAAAGTCGCATATAGCGACGCCACGCACAACGTCGCATTAAATTGCGAAAGTCGCACATAGCGACGCCATGATCAACGTCGCAGTCAGGACCTGCGACGTTGCACCCAACGTCGCAAAAACCAGAAAACACAGATTTTTACTAAGTGTCGAGACCTAAAATTTTAACACCTGATTTTACCCAAATTCGGTTCCAGATGCGTTTTTCGTCAAAGCAATATAGTAGAAATAAAAATTTTCCAAGCTGACCTGGCAGCTCGACCCCAGCCAGGGGCTCTGCCCCTTGGACCCCGCCAGGGGCTGCCGCCCCTTGGACCCCGCTACCAGGGGCGCTGCCCCCGGACCCCCGAACTTAGATTCCGTTACGGCTTCGAAAACTCAATCAAAACACATTTTTCATGAAATCAAAATAATAATAGTTGAGATTATTATTACAAATCCGTCACCAACGGGCCATACATATTATCAAACATTCGAATCAATCAACCAAATCGTAGTAATTTGGACATATATAGTTGTGAAACAACTACAAGGGTGATCTTTTGAGATACCCAATCATGTTTATAACCATCGCGTGTCGTGGACACCCTCAGGTTACAAGTCTTTGGACTTCACTACTCGGCTAATCAATCAAAGTTTATTAAGTTAAACTCGCTAGACTCAGGTGAGTCTCATAGCCCCTCTTTTTACTGTTTTACTCAGGGGTGTGATATATTGCTCATTTTAACTTGTGAACGCAAGTACAAACATTTCATATACTACATGAGTTTTTCACAACTAATCATTTAAAGTCCTCCGTCAGCATAGTTGTTAATACGTTGTAGCGTGAATATTAGTATATGGTACCATATAGGATTGACCCACCTCGTCCGGGTTAGCAAGCACTAACCGGGTAAACGGACGTACTAATATTTAGGAAGACGAATGTGGATTAGGCATTCGTGGAGGCACCTCGCCCGGAATTCTCTATAGGGGACCCGGCCCTCGAGTTAAGCTCAACTATGTGCTCATGGCTGTATACACGATGACTATCATTAAATTGCTGGATGCAATTCATTATTTAAATCTTGCGGTTCATACTATATTAACTGATTTCAAACCTGTGAGCTCACCAGCTTTATAGCTGACCTTTTAGCATATATCGCAGGTACCCAGCAGTAGGATGTTTCTGCTTCAGGACCTTAGCTCGAGTCAGCATACAGACGATTGAGATTTTCTTGCATTAGTATATTTTGTACCAGTACTTATGTACTGAAATCTCATTTTATTTAAACTCGAGCTATGTAAAGCTTTAAATGTTGTAAACATTTCAGTTATCAATATATTTTGTTAAAACGACGCATATAGAGTCGTTTGCTATTTATCTTTGTGCTTTGTTATTGATTAGTAACACCCAAATCAAGCTTCCGCAAATCATCAAATTTGGGGGTGTTACAGATTGGTATCAGAGCCTAAGGTTATAGTGAACTAGGTTGCATTTAGTGAGCCTAGACTATGACCATTAGGCAGTATTCCTTATTAGGTATAACTGGTTCAGTGATTACATCATACGAGTTTAATTTAACATAGCCTGATCAACTATGTACAATTAAGCAAAGATGATGTAAGATCTGAAGGTAGTTATGGCTGAACAGGGTACGATAGAAGACTCTGACCTCGAGAGAACCGAGACTTAAACATGTTTATGCTAGACACTCAATAGGCTATATTATATAGGAACTATATGAATATAGGCCTCAATCTTACTAACGCTTTGTCTCAGAAATGGCAAACACACCATCGAATTCATCTCGCTCTCAATCCGGGTCGCAGAACCCAAGGGTAGCTAGGAGGAACAACAGGTTGCCTCGAGCTGGCCCGTACCCCACTCACCTCACCTTGCCGGCCTTAGCCGCTAGGGTGAACCAACACGAGCAGCGACTTCGCATCATGGATGTCGTGCTGCAGGAAATAAACGAAAATTGGAGACTTACATCCCTTGAACGCATCGAACAAGTCTCCGACGACCTTGAAACTACAAACAACAACATGGATGTCCTTCGCAACCAAGTAATAGCGATAAGTGTGGAAAATGCCCTCCTGCGTCAAAGGATGGAAGAATGTGAACAGCGTTCACATGAAACAGAAGAGTATGCCCGTGGACTAACACAACGACTAGCACTAGCAGAAGATAACGCCCGACAAGCTAGCAGGCTTGCAAACACTGTGGACCGTCTTGTCACTATGATGGAACAAATTAATCTACGTTAAGACTAGTGTAGTCTTTGTCTTGTAATTTATCCTGTAATCTAGTAACTATCTAAGCGCTACTCTATAATTAGTCAGATGTAACGATTCCCGACACCTTTTGTAATACATCCGTAGGATGTAACCTTTGAACCCGTATTATCTATCAAATATCCCTTGAGGTTTCAACTCATATTGATTGTCATTTTTTTCCATGTTGATGTCATGTATTACTGCTTTTATACATGTACATCTATAACAAATACAATTTTTCTTACAAAATCTCATGTATCTTCATTTCTTTTATTGAAGAATCATGCCGCCAAAGTCAAGACCATACACCGACGCTCAGCTTACATCCCTTATAACCCAGGCTGTTACTGAAGCCTTGGCTCGGAATACTCCACAAAACTCCACGAGAAACAACGATGCCGCTGAAACCCCTACTGCTAAACCTTGTTCTTACAAGGACTTTCAAAGCTGCAAACCCTCCAGCTTCAAAGGTTCTGAAGGAGCCATCGGACTTATCAGATGGTTCGAGAAAATGGAAACTGTTTTCCGTGTCAGCAAATGCGCGGAGAACGACAAAGTAAACTTCGCCACCTGCTCTCTCGAAGATGATGCCCACTCTTGGTGGAATTCATATACCCAATCGGTGGGTGCTGACATTGCCTACCAACTAACTTGGGAGGAATTGAAAGCAAAACTCACTGCCAAATACTGCTCAATCGCCAAACTCCAAAAGCTAGACGAGGAGTTCTGGAACCTAAAGGTTCAGGGTGGTGATATCGATGGTTATACCACCAGATTCCAACAACTTGCCGCCCTCCGCCCAGCTATGGTGAGCACTGAACCTGATAAAATCAGGAAGTACATCCTTGGCCTTCCTGAGCCTGTTCGGGGACATGTTGCCTCTTCCAACCAAACCACCATTGACGGTGCAATCCTACTGGCCCAAGACCTGATGTCCATGAGCCAAGATTCTGAACCACCCACTTCATCCTCCCAAAACAACAAACGGAAGTGGTCTGACTACCACAACAACCACTCCAACCAACAAAACAAGAAACCCGACACCATCAAAGCCTACAACACCACCACCGACATCACACGGGGCTACACTGGGAACAAACCCTATTGTTCCAAGTGCAGTCGCCACCGTGAAGGTTCCTGTGGTCCCTTTTGCAACAATTGCAAGAGGTACGGCCATCTCACCAAAGACTGCAATTCTCCTGCCAACAACAACACCAGACCACCCAAAGTGTGCTTTGAGTGTGGGAAACCCGGGCACTTCAGGGACACGTGCCCGAAACTGAAGAATAACAACAACAACAACAACAACCGCAACAGCAACAACAACACCCGAAGCAGAGCCTTCGTCATCAAATCTGGGGACGCCCGCCAAGACCCGAATGTGGTCTCGGGTATGTTCCTCCTCAACAACTTACATGCTTCTGTTCTATTTGATACTGGTGCTGATAGAAGCTTTATCTCTGATGACTTTTGCCCACTACTTGACATCACTCCTGTTGCCTTAGATGTTAAGTACACTATAGAGCTAGCAAATGGGGAACTTATAGAAACCGATAGTGTGATACCTAATTGCACTTTAAACCTAGCTGATGAAACCTTTTCAATCGATCTTGTACCCGTTGAAATCGGAAGTTTCGACGTTATCATTGGAATGGACTGGTTGTCCAAACACCGAGCCGAAATCATTTGTTACGATAAGATTGTCCGCATTCCACTCGCTGCCGGTGGAACCTTGATCATACAAGGGGAGACCGGTGGGATGGGACTCAATATCATCTCTTGCTTAAAAACCCGAAAATTTCTGAGAAAGGGTTACCCTGCAATACTCGCACACATCACAGAGAAGAAGTCGGAGGAGAAGCGACTTGAGGATGTGCCGATTGTTAGAGACTTTCCCGAAGTCTTTCCGGAAGAACTACCTGGTTTACCTCCATCTAGACAGGTTGAGTTCTCAGTTGACCTCGTGCCGGGTGCCGCACCGGTGGCCCGCGCACCGTACCGTTTAGCCCCATCCGAACTTCAGGAGTTGTCTGCCCAGTTACAGGAACTTCTGGATAGAGGATTCATTAGGCCGAGTTCTTCACCTTGGGGAGCTCCGGTCTTATTTGTTAAAAAGAAGGACGGTTCATTTCGAATGTGCATCGATTACCGAGAGTTGAACAAATTGACCGTCAAGAACCGTTATCCACTTCCTCGCATTGATGATTTATTCGACCAACTTCAGGGTTCAAGTTTCTACTCAAAAATCGACCTACGATCAGGCTATCATCAGTTACGAGTTCGCGACGCCGATATTCCAAAAACTGCTTTCAGAACTCGTTACGGGCACTACGAATTCCAAGTGATGCCCTTCGGTCTAACTAACGCACCGGCTGTATTCATGGACCTCATGAACCGGGTGTGCAAACCTTACCTCGATAAGTTTGTCATTGTCTTTATCGATGACATACTCATTTACTCGCGCAACGAGCAAGAACATGCGCAACACCTCAAAACCATCCTTGAACTCCTTAGACACGAGGAGCTTTATGCCAAATTCTCTAAGTGTGAGTTCTGGATACAAACCGTTCAGTTCCTTGGTCACGTGATCGACAGTTAGGGAATTCACGTGGACCCATCAAAAATCGAGGCTATCAAAGACTGGCAAGCACCCACCTCTGCAACTGAAGTACGACAATTTTTGGGTCTTGCTGGGTACTATCGGCGATTTATCTAAAATTTCTCCAAAATAGCTCAACCACTCACGGTACTGACTCAGAATGACAAAAGGTTCGATTGGACCGATAAACAAGAGTCAGCGTTCCAACTTCTGAAACAAAAACTTTGCAGTGCTCCAATTCTATCCTTACCCGAAGGCACTGATGACTTCGTGGTATACTGCGATGCTTCTCACCAAGGTCTCGGTTGCGTGCTGATGCAACGAGACAAAGTCATTGCCTATGCTTCACGACAGCTGAAAAATCACGAAAAGAACTACACCACTCATGATCTCGAACTTGGAGCTGTCGTTTTTGCTCTCAAAATCTGGAGGCATTATCTCTACGGCACTAAGTGCACAATCTTTACCGACCACAAAAGTCTCCAACATATATTCGATCAGAAGGATCTCAATATGAGGCAACGTCGATGGGTCGAGTTGCTTACCGATTACGATTGCGAGATCAAGTACCATCCAGGGAAGGCTAATGTTGTAGCTGATGCCCTCAGTCGAAAGGAACGACCAAAACCACTTCGAGTCCGAGCCCTTAGTATGACCATTCACAACGATCTTACCATTCAAATTCATACCGCTCAGATCGAAGCCCTGAAACCTGAAAACATCAAAAACGAAGCCTTACGAGGTATTGACAAACAATTTGAAATCAAATCTAACGGGATTAGGTATTTCTCAAACCGAATCTGGTTGCCTAATTTCGGGAATCTACGAGACTTGGTGATGGATGAAGCTCACAAGTCTAAATATTCTATCCATCCGGGATCCGATAAAATGTACCATGGAATCAAGGAATTCTATTGGTGGCCGAACATGAAAGCCGAAATCGCCACTTATGTCAGCAAGTGTCTTACTTGCTCGAAAGTCAAAACCGAACATCAGAAACCACCTGGCTTACTCCAACAACCTGAAATCCCTGAATGGAAATGGGAACAAATTGCCATGGATTTCATAACCAAACTACCCAAGTCGTCAAACGGTTGCGATACCAATTGGGTGATCGTCGATCGTCTCACCAAATCTGCTCATTTCCTGGCAATCAAAGAAAACGATAAAATGGAACGCCTTGCACAAATCTACATCAAAGAAATCGTTTCTCATCACGGCGTTCCAATCTCAATCATCTCTGACAGAGATGCCCGCTTTACCTCTCACTTTTGGCAATCACTTCAAAAAGCATTGGGTACCCGTCTCGATATGAGTACCGCGTACCATCCTCAAACCGATGGCCAAAGTGAACGAACCATCCAAACCCTGGAAGATATGCTACGCGCCTGCGTAGTTGATTTCGGTACAAAATGGGAAAAACACCTACCGTTGTGCGAATTCTCGTACAATAACAGCTATCATGCCAGCATTAAGGCTGCACCGTTTGAGGCACTGTACGGTCGTAAGTGCCGATCACCGATCTGTTGGACTGAAGTGGGAGATAGTCAATTCACTGGTCCTGAACTCATACACGCCACCACTGAGAAAATTGTGGAAATCCAAAATCGACTCAAAGCCGCACGTGATCGTCAGAAAAGTTATGCTGACGTGAGACGCAAACCACTCGAGTTCCAAGTTGGGGATCGAGTACTCTTAAAAGTATCGCCCTGGAAAGGCGTCATCCGTTTTGGCAAACGCGGGAAGTTAAATCCCAGGTACATCGGGCCTTTTGAGATCCTCGAACGGATTGGCCCAGTAGCTTATCGATTGCAGCTGCCATCCGAACTCAGCAGCGTGCACCCTACTTTTCATATTTCAAATTTGAAGAAGTGTCTGTCTGATGAGACACTTATAATCCCACTAGATGAAATTCGTGTTGACGATAAACTTCACTTCGTTGAGGAACCCGCTGAAATTATGGACCGTGAGGTCAAACAACTGAAACAAAGTCGTATTCCCATCGTCAAGGTCAGATGGAATTCGCGGCGTGGTCCGGAATTCACCTGGGAACGGGAAGACCAAATGCGACTCAAATATCCTCAACTTGTCATTGATTCTACATCAAACACGACTTCGAACTAAATTTCGGGACGAAATTCTTCTAACAGGGGGAGAATGTAACACCCGCCAAATTAGGACTAGTAATTAGTGCCTAATCATACGTTAATACATGTAATTAGTTCTGTGTTAGGCTAATTAATGTATCGAATTATATATATTGTTGAATATATACGAAAATGCGATTTGATTAAATCGTACGCAAGTAAAATCGAATGTATTTCGATTCAAATTAATACGGACGTTGGTGACCAATTTTATTAAATAACGCTTTTATGTCAAAAATATTATTATGATAATATTTCGTATTTATTCGGACCATACAAACAAAACTTATACGATTTAAAAATATTAAAACGCGACAACTAAATAAACAAACCTACTTATTATAACTCAAATATAAATCGATTTGTAAAATATTTAAATAAAATATCGCGTAATAATTTGTATTTTAAAACTTACCAATTAATATGTAAAATAAATTATAAAACGTTAAATGACGGAGAAAACGAACATCACGCGGATCGCGAGTCGGAGACTGAAAAATGGGAGGATAACCTCCCATTTCCCTTTCATTTCTCTCATTTCTTTTTATCTTTCTCTCTCTCTTCTCTTATTTCCTCCAAAACCACCAAAATACCACAAATCACTAAAACCGCAAATAACACCATTATACGCGCTCGAATCACCAAGATTTTTAGAGATTCACGACCACCTCTCGACGATCTACATTTCTACCTTTCCGGATTTCCATTTCGGCAATTTGTAAGTTTCCGACAAAATCCCGAAATCTCTCGATTCTTATTATTTTCGACTTGTGGTTGTTTGTATACACTTAAAATGTCCATATATGGGTTGGGTAAAAGATTTGGACCGAACGGAAGCCTTTCGACCGATTTTCCGGCCACCGGAATCTGAACAGACTCCGACGTCGCATCTGGGTTGGCCCAATTGCGACGTCAATTGCAACGTCGCAATACCAGTCACCACGTCGCATATAGCGACATCGTCATTAACGTCGCATTAAGTTGCCGACGTCGCGTATAGCGACGCAAGCCCTTACGTCGCAGAAATTAACAACGTCGCATATAGCGACGCCACGCACAACGTCGCATTAAATTGCGAAAGTCGCATATAGCGACGCCACGCACAACGTCGCATTAAATTGCGAAAGTCGCACATAGCGACGCCATGATCAACGTCGCAGTCAGGACCTGCGACGTCGCACCCAACGTCGCAAAAACCAGAAAACACAGATTTTTACTAAGTGTCGAGACCTAAAATTTTAACACCTGATTTTACCCAAATTCGGTTCCAGATGCGTTTTTCGTCAAAGCAATATAGTAGAAATAAAAATTTTCCAAGCTGACCTGGCAGCTCGACCCCAGCCAGGGGCTCTGCCCCTTGGACCCCGCCAGGGGCTGCCGCCCCTTGGACCCCGCTACCAGGGGCGCTGCCCCCGGACCCCCGAACTTAGATTCCGTTACGGCTTCGAAAACTCAATCAAAACACATTTTTCATGAAATCAAAATAATAATAGTTGAGATTATTATTACAAATCCGTCACCAACGGGCCATACATATTATCAAACATTCGAATCAATCAACCAAATCGTAGTAATTTGGACATATATAGTTGTGAAACAACTACAAGGGTGATCTTTTGAGATACCCAATCATGTTTATAACCATCGCGTGTCGTGGACACCCTCAGGTTACAAGTCTTTGGACTTCACTACTCGGCTAATCAATCAAAGTTTATTAAGTTAAACTCGCTAGACTCAGGTGAGTCTCATAGCCCCTCTTTTTACTGTTTTACTCAGGGGTGTGATATATTGCTCATTTTAACATGTGAACGCAAGTACAAACATTTCATATACTACATGAGTTTTTCACAACTAATCATTTAAAGTCCTCCGTCAGCATAGTTGTTAATACGTTGTAGCGTGAATATTAGTATATGGTACCATATAGGATTGACCCACCTCGTCCGGGTTAGCAAGCACTAACCGGGTAAACGGACGTACTAATATTTAGGAAGACGAATGTGGATTAGGCATTCGTGGAGGCACCTCGCCCGGAATTCTCTATAGGGGACCCGGCCCTCGAGTTAAGCTCAACTATGTGCTCATGGCTGTATACACGATGACTATCATTAAATTGCTGGATGCAATTCATTATTTAAATCTTGCGGTTCATACTATATTAACTGATTTCAAACCTGTGAGCTCACCAGCTTTATAGCTGACCTTTTAGCATATATCGCAGGTACCCAGCAGTAGGATGTTTCTGCTTCAGGACCTTAGCTCGAGTCAGCATACAGACGATTGAGATTTTCTTGCATTAGTATATTTTGTACCAGTACTTATGTACTGAAATCTCATTTTATTTAAACTCGAGCTATGTAAAGCTTTAAATGTTGTAAACATTTCAGTTATCAATATATTTTGTTAAAACGACGCATATAGAGTCGTTTGCTATTTATCTTTGTGCTTTGTTATTGATTAGTAACACCCAAATCAAGCTTCCGCAAATCATCAAATTTGGGGGTGTTACACTAAATCTCTGAACCAACAATTCAAGTTCCAAGATTTCCTGTCGTCTATAATAACAATCAAGTCCAACCATCATTTCAAGTTGACCTCAGAATCTTACATACTAGCTCAAACAGCCAAGTAAGCAAACAACCAAACTAACATGGCGAGTTATCTCAAACGAAAACATTATATCAAAGTAATACTATAATTACTTGTTGTAACCAAATCATTACAACTAAATAACACTGAAGGTACAGAACCACTCACCGACTACCTCAGTCGTCAACTCAGTAGTCTAATGTCACTGAGCCTTCTGTTTATCTGAAAACACATCAGAACCACACAAGTTAATAACTTGTCTCAATATTGATATAACATCACTCAAATAGATTTACACCAACCATTCCAACTACTTGATTCATATGAATTTATACAATCATCACAATCATCTATATTCAATCCATACTTACATGGATTCATGTCATGGTTGTCAACAACATGTTTAGTCACTATAACATGATATTTAACTCCAATGTTAACTTTCTTGATTTATCACTTAATCATGATTAATTATCATGATAATCACTTTTCAACTTTAAATCAAATAAGTTATCATTTTCTTATAATCATTTAACATAATTCATTCTATGATTATAAATAATCACTTTTAATCACCACAATTCATAATCAATTATCAACTTATAATCATTTTATCACCTTCATTCATCTTAATCATTGTTAATTAATATAATGCAATCATTAACAAGATTATTAGCCTCTAACATCAACAATTCATCAATTCTAAGTTAGAGCTTAGCTTATAATCACCATTCAAGTATCAAATAACCATTCTAACATGATTACAAGCTTTGATTTATGAATACTCAACTAAACCCTTAACTATCTATATGATCATACATCATATTCTTCATTTTTAAACTAGGGTTTAGGTTATGATCCTCATTTAAGCATCAACTATCAATTATACAAGCATTATAACCTTCAATTTCAAGTAAATCAAACTAATTCAATCAAATACTCAAAAACCCATTTCTAGGTTTATATGAGAATCAAGAATTGAGACTTACAACATGATTAGGATGATCAAGAGATGCTTAATCCACGTTTTTGAAGCTTGAATTCGAGTTCAGGAGCTTCAATTTGATGTTAAGAATTGATTTCATGAATCAATTTAGGGATATATGTGTGTATGTATGTTCATACGTACGTATGCATATAGATATATGAGGAAGTTAATAAACCGACTCAAACATATGAGTCTATCATATAATTGGTAAATTTTCATTCCCCGTACTTATCATTGCCTGGAACTTAAAAACCATTTGTGGGGAAACATTATTTTATTTTACCGTCAACTGAATTAATTTAAAACAATCAATAATTTATTAGTCACAATAAATTATTCGACTCTTTTCCTCATTTATTTTCAAATAACAAAGGAAACAATTTTCTGACACATTAATAACAGTTCACAGTCAGAAAATATTAAAATACTACTAGGTCCGAAGACTGGGTGTTACACCACCTTGGTGATGGTTATGTCGACCATTATATAATTTAGATATAAAATTTAATATAAGGAAACATAATGTGAATTCATGAAGGTGTATATATAAACATATATACAAACATATATACACATGATTTAAATAACCAACCGAGTATCACATAGGTAGCAATGAATTTGGATGAGCAGTTATATTTTGACGATGCATAAGGAGGTTATAAATGTATGCGGATATTCGGTTCGGTCCATTTCCCATTTTTCTCGGGTTTGATCCAGGACCGGACCAAGTCCCAAATATCTTAAAAAACTATGGACCATGGATAGTACCAAAAATCCTTAAGTATTTTGTTTACGGTCCAATTCCTCCTCAACCCTGAAGTATTTTCGGTTCCTCCCATTTAACCTTAGTATTTTCCATAAAAAATATCTATACATTTTTATCTAATAAAATAAAAAAAGGGAAAACAAAAGTGACAAAAGAAATCAACGCAGACATGTATGGCTAGAAAGTAGAAACGTAGCAGTAGCACATTACTTCTTCAATTGTACATGCGTTCAAGTTTCATTTTTCTTCACACACATTTTATTTTATTATTATATATATATGTATAAAAATTACTTCAAATTTTCAGACAGACGACCATTACTCAACTGGGCACCATCAAAATTCTTCATCGATTCAACTTCAAGTTCTCTAACTAACGGTTCTGCAATCAGGTAAAATTGTACCTTTTTTTTTCTTCTTTTTTTTTTTTAATCAATTGTTTATAAGAGTGTTTTCAAAACGCAACTCATAAACGCGGTTTGTTAGTGGGTTTAAGATGGGTTTTTAATGATTAAACGGGAAAATGTTAAGTTCAATAGTAAAATGTGTGTTTTATTCTTACCCAGGTTAAAAGGGGGCTCATGCTGTTTATTTGTGTACATGAATCTTGTGATAAATTAGGGTTTAATCATCTTTATATATTACTTTGATTCATTTTGTTTTAATGTATGTGTTGATGGTTATCTTTATAGCTTTAGAGTGTAAGTATTGATTTTGTTATGAACTGCTTTGACATGCATAGTTGAAACAAACAATTACCTTTATTTTGGTAGAATTGGATTTTGACTATTTGTGGTCAAACTTGTCTCTTTTGGAGCATATGTGTATATCTGTGCTTGTTAAGTATATAGAAGAGAATTGCGGTTTATCATGAAGCCTAATTCAAATTACTACAATTACATATAGAAATTGAAGTTAATACTTGAATCGAAAATTGAAAGATGTTACCAATAAAGAACTCGAAATGTGTTTTTAACAATGGGAAATCATGGGTGAAAGAACCAGACATTCAGCTCATGGCTCACCAGTTTCCGTAATAGTATGCCTTCATGATAGATATCATTTTTTTCTTTTTTCTTTTTTTCCTACGACCAATATAGTTGATTTTGTACAACCAGGTTGAAAGCTTTTAACTTCTTTTTTGTCTTGATAGATTTAAACAGAAGCGCAGGACCAGATTGACTGAATTCAATACTATTGTTTGGTTTTTGCTGCGACGATAGAGCCTTTGTATGATAATTGTTACTATGGGTTCTTCTGAAGCAATGCTACAAGTGTTATGTGGGGCTACACCTTTTATTAAGTCCGACTTAACATATCCTCGTGGATCTCGCGTTAGATGTAAAAAGAGAAGTCACTCAGCAGTCATTCGGTTTTCCAAGTGCTCAAGCAGCCTCACAAGTGGTCAGTCTTGTCACCAGTTTCCTACAAATCCTAGTATTCCATGTGAAAATTTCAAAAGCAGACATTTTGTGAATTCGAGATGTAAATGTCAAAATGCTGAAAGTGTTAGTGAATCTACTATTAAGGATGAAAATGGTACGTGGTTTGTCAATAATTCAAAAAAGTTCAATACATTTCAAGATACGGTTCATCCACCAAATCTCATGGATTTGAATGAAGTTCATAAGTTAAAGAAAGAAAAGGAGGTTAGTGTTGAGATGATTGAGGATGAAGCATGGGACCTACTGCGTGAATCCATAGTGAATTATTGTGGTAGTCCTATTGGAACGATAGCTGCAAAGGACCCCACGAGCTCCACTGTTCTTAACTATGATCAAGTTTTCATTCGTGACTTCATACCTTCTGGTATAGCTTTCTTATTAAAAGGGGAATATGATATTGTCCGCAATTTCATTCTTCACACACTTCAATTGCAGGTAGTTTATAGTTTATAGTCTTATTAAAACGATATCTTGTTATCAGTTACTTAGTTAGCTAATGATTAAGTAAGCAACTTCTGAATTAATCATGGAGGAAGTTATTTGTAGCTCACAAGTCTTAAGTAATTGTTCTTGTTAAACTAGTTGTGATGAAGTGGAAAATCGTGATTCTAGTTTGACTTTCTTGTTTTATAGAGCTGGGAGAAAACAATGGATTGTCATAGTCCTGGTCAAGGGTTGATGCCTGCCAGTTTCAAGGTTCGTACGGTACCCCTTGAGGGTGATGACACTGCAACCGAAGAAGTATTAGATCCTGACTTTGGAGAGGCTGCAATTGGCCGTGTTGCCCCTGTAGATTCTGGTAAATACTAGTATGCCCTTTAATCGTATTAAAGGTGGTGAGGGTTGGTTAACAGGTCAAATCAGGACGGGCTGAAACGGGTCAAACTGGAGGGGAAAAGTTGGATTGACCATTAAATGCATTTTTGCCCACCTTTTAAAAACATAATCAATGTTATTAGTTGTGATTGCATAATAAATAGGGAAAATTTTATAAAAGGGGGACATGACATTTACAAAAGTTCGATAAAAGGAACATAAAATGGTATTGCAGGTGTTAAAAAAGGTTGACGTTGACGCTTACCTGGGGAAGGTTCATTTCTTTTAACAAAATAGAACAATATAACCCTTTTATTGTGCAAGATTATCTTATATTCCCTTTATTGGTCATTTTGCTGTATCATGTTTCCTTTTTATGACATTTTCCCTAATAACTATTAGTACAACAACAACAATACCCAATCCCGTCAGGGGTGGGGTATTGGGGAGGTAAGATGTAGACCGGCACACATAGTGAGACTGCTTTCGGAATAATTGTATGATAACTATTACTACAAGTATCACATAAATTTTGGAATTAAATGATACGACGTTGTATTTAGTGAGAATAGACTTTGGTCGACTTAAAATCCGTTTAACTTGTTCTTCTTTTAGTTAGGTCCTTGATGTGTGACCTGTTTGCGATAAAAACACCACCCAGTTTGACCCGTTCATTTAACAAATTTAAAATATTAACACAGCCATTTCTAGTTCATATTTTTGTTATTCTGTAGTTTTGACATGTTGTTTACCCTCTTTATCAATTTTTTGGTCAGGATTATGGTGGATTATATTGTTACGTGCATATGGAAAGAGTTCTGGAGATATGTCATTGCAGGAGAGAATCGATGTGCAAACTGGAATCAAGATGATTTTAAAGTTATGTCTTGCCGATGGTTTCGATATGTTTCCTACTTTACTGGTAGCAGATGGTCCTTGCATGATTGACCGCCGTATGGGCATTCATGGCCACCCTCTCGAAATCCAGGTAAGCTTGTGATTCATGTAAACATTATTTAAAAAATATATCAGGCAATATTATTCTTTAATGTCAAAACTTACCAAAAAGGAATATTGTTACTATTTCCATGAAACAACAGGTTAGTATTACTTCCAGATGTGGCAAATATGGAGGGTAGGGTAGATTGCAACCAGTCAAAATGGTGTCTGCTAATAATGGGTAAATTTTGTATGCTGCTGGGTCAGGTCCACGTTGGATCAGGGGTTTTGTACTTTTTTAGTTTGTAAATATGTACTGTATCGAATATGATCCAAGTATTATATCATTAACACAATAACGTTTTTTATTGGTTCTTTTTTTTTTTTTTGATAAAACGATTTATGACGATGTAAGTATTTCGATATATGTAAGACAACTTTTGTTCGGCCCATTTCGTTCATAGCTACCATTTATATTTACTGCCCAATTCCTATGACACTACTCATGATTTCAGGCACTATTTTATTCTGCATTAATGTGTGCACGGGAGATGCTTGCACCAGAGGATGGATCAGCGGACCTTGTTAGAGCCTTAAACAACCGTCTTATTGCATTATCATTCCACATTAGAGAGTATTACTGGATAGATATGAAGAAACTAAATGAAATCTACCGTTACAAGACCGAAGAGTATTCTTATGATGCTGTCAACAAATTCAACATTTACCCCGATCAAATATCTCCATGGCTGGTAGAATGGATGCCAAACAGAGGAGGATACCTAATTGGTAACCTACAACCGGCTCATATGGACTTCCGTTTTTTCTCTTTAGGTAACTTTTGGTCAGTTGTGAGCAGTCTCGTTACGGTTGACCAGTCACACGCGATTTTGGATCTCATTGAAGCTAAATGGGCAGATTTAGTGGCTGACATGCCTTTCAAGATTTGTTATCCTGCTCTTGAAGGTCAAGAGTGGCAAATTATCACAGGAAGCGATCCTAAGAACACGTAGTATCTCTATCCTAATGGCTTCTTTTTTCCTTTCTTCGTCTTCTTCTTTATTTATTTATTTTACCATGTATTCTTGGTAATTTATGTGATATTGTGGGATTTTGCAGGCCTTGGTCATACCACAACGGAGGTTCCTGGCCAACATTACTTTGGCAGGTACATAGATGATCATGAAATTGTATTGAGTCTTTTAGGGTCACGTTGACTCTAACTTCAATATCAATATGGATTTGTTATCATAAATGAGAAATCCTGATCACTATCCTGATTGAATGCAAGCATTTTGTATTAGAAAAGTAGTCGGTTTAAAATGAAAACTCAACATACTTCCAAGAACGGATGAACTTAATATAAAAGTTTTATTTACAGCTTACAGTGGCATGCATCAAGATGGGTAGACCAGAAATCGCAGAGAGAGCGGTAAAGATAGCAGAGGGGCGATTAGCTCAAGACAAGTGGCCAGAATACTACGACACCAAAAGAGGACGGTTCATTGGGAAACAATCACGTTTATTTCAAACATGGACAATTGCAGGATATCTTGTGTCAAAACTACTCCTTGCGGACCCTACCAAGGCCAGGATTCTAATGACAGATGAGGATTCTGACCTTGTCAATGCCTTTTCTTCGATGATCACTTCTAGCCCACGAAAGAAACGTGGCCCTAAGGGTTCTCAGAAGACTTACATTGTTTAAGCTTCTATTTTGAGCAAGTTCATTGTTTCTCCTGTACAGATTATTTAAAAAGGGATTTTGCACAGTTATGACCTGTCATTGCTGTTGGCAAAGTTTCGATTAAAAAAGTTAACCTGTGTTTGGGAGAACAACATTTGAAATGTCTTAAAAGTAAATATATGTTTCGAAACTGTTTTCTGGGTGTATAATTTCTAAAACACACTTGCAAATAGTTTAGTTTTCATAAATGACTGGTTTGCAGTAGCTGGGTACAATACAGGTTTGAAAATACATACCGAAATATATGTTGATATATCATAGATCAAACATATATATGTTGATATAACATATTATCAAAATATAAGTTAATATAATGTTACTAAACAAACAAAACAATTTATAATTGATTTAGTTAAAAGTAAAATAATAAAATTCTTTTGTATATCACTCAAGTAATCAATTTTCTGATCCATACTAATGTTAAGACAATAACAGAAACCTAGGCCCAAGGATGTCCAACAAACCTCAACACAATTATTCATGAGCAAATTACCAAATGTTTACAGTCACATTGCTAGTTTTAGCTTTACAGAAAAACACAAAAAAACGACAATTTATAGAACATAGTATCAAGTTCCAGAAACAATCAGTACAAAGAGATTAAGCAGTTGCCGATGCTCCTTCTGCTGGCCAGAACTCGGTTTTCTTCCCAGTCTTGGAAACAGTCTGGAGAACAGCATCCGGCTGCACGTTACCCTTCACTGTCACTTTTTGTTGCTCCAGATCAATGTCAAAAGTTTCCACCCCTGAACAATTTTTTCAACACAATTACATCAACAATTTTACTTGAAAATTATGATAATTTTTCCAATCGAACCTTTTCTCTCCATTTAGTGAGCATATTAGTATATAAAATAAAAGTAGCCAAATGTTATATCACAAACCTTCCATTTTGCCAAGAACCCTCTTCACGGCTCCAACACAGCCGCCACATGACATGCCAACCTTAAGAACGACAGTCTGCATTCACATCAATACAAAATCGTAAGTTCTTCATCACAAAAATAGCTGTCAAATTTTAAATTATTTCGCAGGGTATTCAAATTTAAACTGGAATCAAAGTATCTAATATTAACACATCCATATAAAGGGAGTTAAACATTTCACCTACACCCTCATGTCAACATATAAAATTTAAACATTTCACAACCTCAAAAACTACAATTTAATCCAATCCACTAACATGACGCATCATCAATCATGTTAAAATTAATAATTAGAGTTTCTTAGAAGAAA
Source organism: Helichrysum umbraculigerum (assembly GCA_949592205.1). Lineage (NCBI taxonomy): Eukaryota > Viridiplantae > Streptophyta > Magnoliopsida > Asterales > Asteraceae > Helichrysum > Helichrysum umbraculigerum. The sequence goes on from CATIUR010000003.1 coordinate 64,213,966, forward strand.
GTGCCAAAAAGAAATATGACTTGATACAATCCACAAAAATCAGCCCAAATCAAGACATACAAAATTTCATCCTCAAAAAGGATTTATAACAGAAGTCACTACTGTATATGTATACATCCAATACTCAGAAACAACAATCATTTTATAGCACATCAACATAGAAGGGAAACAACTTTGAATTTTGTATTTCATTGAAACCCTAATATTACCTTAAATATTTCAAACTACAACATAATCCTAAAATTTAATTACTCATACAAAGATAATTTCTACAATTCTCTAGGTTATTATTAATAATTCACAGAAACATACAAATATAAAAAAAAAAGAATCGGAACAGAAATAGATGGCGATCGTAATCCAAGCAATGAAATTGAGAAGATATAATCAAACAAATTAGACGAAATATAGAAATGAAGCACGAAAATTTACCTCAGACATGATTGAAAGAAAATTGAGAAATTGATTTGATTTTGAGAAGAAAAATGAGAGAGAAATTTGATTCAGTGGGGATGGGCGTAATGGACGGAAAGTGGATGATAGATATATATAGATAGAAGAAGATATATATATATATATATTTATTTATTTATATCTATTTTATATTGATAGATGTAAAACACACGTTTGGTGACGGCCGGTTGGTCGTCAGCTATTACCACATATCGTTGACTTACAGTATCCGTTATCATCAGCAAATGTTTTAAGGGAAAATCACTAATTTGATCCTTTGACCAATCAAATTTAACAAAATAATCATTTGACTAAGCATTTTAACAAACTAATCCACACTTTCGCGCCATACCTGGAGATCACGGCGCGCCACGAATAAGACAAAGTAATTAAACGAATTAAATAAGCCGTAAAGCATTTTTGTGTGTTAGGATGGAAAGGATGGCGCGACATTGAAAAAAAAAAAGAAGAAAAAAACGGCGCTCAATGGCGCTCAAGGAGAGAGAAAGAGATTTTTGTTTTATTAATATTATATTTTTCATATTTAATTAACGTAATATTTCGTTTTTCTTTGATAACTTTTTATATACAATGTATAAAATAATTTCGAATACATATTCATGATCAGTGTAATTTTATCTACATTTCCATTAAAATTTTATCGTCATATGTTATTTATTTAACTTAACCATTTTTTAGTCGAAATTTCAGTGGAAATTTCGACTAAAAAATGGTTACGTTAAATACATAACATATGACGATAAAATTTTAATGGAAATGTAGATAAAATTGCACTGATCATGAATATGTATTCGAAATTATTTTATACATTGTATATAAAAAGTTATCAAAGAAAAACGAAATATTACGTTAATTAAATATGAAAAATATAATATTAATAAAACAAAAATCTCTTTCTCTCTCCTTGAGCGCCATTGAGCGCCGTTTTTTTCTTTTTTATTTCAATGTCGCGCCATCCTTTCCATCCTGACACACAAAAATACTTTATGGCTTATTTAATTCGTTTAATTACTTTGTCTTATTCGTGGCGCGCCGTGATCTCCAGGTATGGCGCGAAAGTGTGGATTATTTTGTTAAAATGTTTGGTCAAAGGATTATTTTGTTAAATTTGATTGGTCAAAGGATCAAATTAGTGATTTTCCCATGTTTTAAAACCCAATTTTCGAGTTGACCCGGTTTAAGTATCAAGTTCGGATTAACTGGTTGAACGGTCGGGTCAACTGGTTTGGACTTTTTTTTTATTTGTAATAGTTTATATTTAATTTATGTTACACATCATAAATAATGAGTTTATGTGTAAGTTTAGTAGTCTAATACTTTCAAATAAACCATATGTACATCGATAATTTTTAGATTTATAAGAATATTAGCGTAATATTAAGACTTTACAAGGATATGAGCGAACCTATCCCTTCTTTCTCAGTCAATTGATCAACGAAAAAACATTAACATAAAAAAAATGTTAACCCGCCAGCTTCTGGGTCACCAAGTCACCGGTTCAACCGGAAAACCCGTCGGACCAACCCGAGTCGAAAACCATTAAAAATCCGCTCCTAGTTGACTCGGTTAGATGCCCAGGTCCTGGTTCAACCGGCCGGGTCAATCCGGGTTTCAAAACATTGATCATTAGAGCACTCCCATTGCAACGTCTATTCCAACCGATGCCCGTCACTTATACCATTCCTAGCAATGACACCAACTGACGCGTTAGTTTCTGCCACATCAGTGTCACGTCAACTTTTTTTAAAATGACAGTCTCACAACTGACTGAACACTAACAATCATTACACATCACTCAATTTTTGGGCAAACTCCTTTCGTCACTTCCCAGTCGCCAAACCGACGCCTTCCAAAGGATGCCCAAGTGATGTCGCGCTGCCAACTACGTCACTTAACCGACGGTTGTCACTTGTCAAGTGATGCTACCGTTGGCACAGCTCTTAAGTGATACCAATTTGTAACACCCTCAAATTTCTGGTTGCGGAAAGCGGTCGGGTCGGGTGTTACCAAATCAAATATCACAAGCACGAAGGTAAATAATGAACGACTCTAAATGAGAAGTTTGAAAATAGTCATACATTTCCAAAATAAAAGTGTATACAAGTTGCGAGTCGCAAAATAATTTCAATACATAATTTGTAATACAAAAGTTATGCAGAGAAATCCAGTTGTTTGAAAACATGCGACTCGAGCTAGCATATCTTGTGGCAATCCTAATCCTGCTGGGCACCTGAGAACACATGCTAAAACGAGTCAGCTATAAGGCTGGTGAGTTCATAGGATTGTTAGTTGAAAACATAAAGTGTAAAACCTTGTATGTTTTGAAAAGTAGTTCAAGATCTACGATTTTGATATGTATTGAATTAAAGTTGTAACACTAATGTGTATACGTCTAATCAGGTATCTCATACCTAAGTAATGGTGGGGTGTACCTAAGTACATAAAGAGAGAGGCATTCCATGCCTAGATACCTATCTGGTATAATTAAGTCTATAAACGTGAGGCACTACATGCCTAAGTACTATCGAGTAATTGTATAACCGCATCATAGGTTAACGAGTAAATGATGTAACTTATGTTGTATTAAAACGTGAGGATGCCCCAGTGGTATAATATGTGGTGTCCAGCAAAAGTTAAATTGTAGTCCCGCAGATTATGATTGAGTAACTAGTGTATTGCATCCAACAACAGTTATTTGTAGACTAGCAGATCTATGATTGAATGTTTAGTGTGTCCGTTTGACCAGTTAGTGTGAACTAACCCGGACATATTGCAAATAATTGTAGTTCCGCAGAACTATGATTGAAATGTTTAGTGTGTCCGTTTGACCAGTTAGTGTAAGCTAACCCGTACATGATTGAAGATGATTGTAGTTCCGCAGAACTATGATTGAAAATGTTTAGTGTGTCCGTTTGACCAGTTAGTGTAAGCTAACCCGGACATGATTGAGCTAACGGCCTTGCGTGATAACCTCACCGACCCGTTAACTTATTGCGGATCACGAGCATAAGCTCGCCCATCCGTGAATGAGTGTGGATCACGAGCATAAGCCCACCCATCCATAGATTGTATCGCTTTACCGCGATATTGTACTTGTGCCCACTTTACCATGGCATCGTTTTGTGCCTAACTGGCATCGACCGCATTGCTCGCAAGCAACGTATGTAATTGAGCCGGCAGTACTATGACGTGCCCGAATTGAGATAATTGAGTCGACAGTACAACAACATGTCCGACTAGTGTAAATGAGAGTCGGCAGTACTACGACATGCCCGACTAACTTGATTGTATTTGTATGTGTGTACGTATACCTACATACATAGTTAATTGTAGTTGGCACCGAGTGCTCGAAATGAAGTACAAGTATGTGTAGATATATCTATACATATATATATAAGTCGAATTGGTAAACACCTTAAATTTGTGTATCATGTAGCACATGAAATTGATTGATTGTAGCTAAGTATGTATATACAGTCCTTAACTATTTGTTGTATCACAATAAGCCTAGGTATGATTAATCATCACCTAGTTGTTTGTATTAGTATAAGGATGTGACACCCGTCAAATTAGGACTAGTGATTAGTACCTAATCAACTGTTAATACATGTAATTAGTTTTGTGTTAGGTTAATTAATGTATCAATCAATACATATATATTGTTGAATATATATACAAGTATTATGCGATTTGATTAAATCGTACAAGTTCAACTCGAATGTAATTCAGTTCAATTAATACGGACGTTGGTGAACAATTTTATTTAATGGTATAACATTATTTAATAATACAATTATATCCACAATATTATTTTGATAATATTTCATATTCATTTCGCATCGTAACAAATAACGTCTTCATGGTTAAAATGTAAACTCGTAAACACATGAAACCAATCCAACTTTATAACCCAAGTATGATATTGAGTAAATATTCGCATTTTGAAACTTATAATAAAACGTATAAAATAATTATTTAACGTTTAAACGATCGGGAAATTAACACCGCACGGAGCGCGATTACAGGGAGCGAAATGGGTGAAGCCCACACCCGTGGACCCCACCCGAAAATCAGCCAACAAGGGGTGAGGTCACCACCTCCCCACCCCATTTCCCTCTCATTCTCTCTTTCCCCTTTCTTTTTCTCTCAAAAACCAAAAACCAAACCATCACCTTAATCATCAAAATAACACCATCATACGACCTCAAATCGTCGAAATAATCAAAGAAACGGAATCACCACGCAACGATCTACACTTCCATCTTTTCGGATTTTCAATCCGACACCGCGTAAGTTTCCGAAAAATTCCCAAAACTTCTCGTTTTAGCTTATTTTTACATATTTATGGGTTATTCAAGTGTATATATGCCTATTAAACAAGAGAAACATGATTTTATAGCTTAAAAATGGGTTGGATTTGAGTTTTGGGTCGAAAATTATCGACAGTCGCTGGGTTCTGTTTTGATGTTCATCTTTGCGACACAAGCCTTGTGTCGCAGGTTGTGTCGTATAAAATCAATTATGTCGTATTTTGTGTCGTAAAAACTCAGTTATGTCGGACCTTTTGCGACACAATATTATGTCGTATCTTATGTCGCAATTATCATACGACACAAACGCTATGTCGCTGTTAAATCAACATTATCCGCTTATGCGACACAACCCTTGTGTCGCTAAGCTCTTGTGTCGCACTCCTATGCGACACAACCATTGTGTCGCATGACAAACTTTTATGTCGCATATTGTGTCGCACAAGCCAGAAAACACAGATTTTCACTAAGAGTTGAGACCCTAAATTTTATCACTTGATTTCACCCAATTTCAAGTCCAGATGCGTTTTTCCAACCAGGGGCTCTGCCCCTTGGACCCCGCCAGGGGCTGCCGCCCCTTGGACCCCGCTACCAGGGGCGCTGCCCCCGGACCCCCGTACTTAGATTCCGTAAGCACATTTCTCACCAAGTGTCAAACTTGTACAACTTCAAAACGCTTATACGATACAACTTTTCAAACATAATGGAATTTGCTTTTCAAGTATAACGCTTCGAAATCAATGTGATAACATCAAGACTATTATTACAATTAATCACCAACGGGCCGTACACGTTTTCAAACATACAATTCAATCAACCAAATCGTAGTAATTTGGACAAGTCAATCAACCAAATCGGGGGAATTTGGACAAACAACTATAAAAGTAGTCTTTCGAGATGCCTAAACAATTAATAACCATCGCGTGACATGGACACCTTCAGGTTACAAGTCTTCGGACAACACTTCAAGGCAAATCAATCCAAGTTATTAATCCAAACTTTCAAGACTCAGGTGAGTCTCATGGCCCCTATTTTACTGCTTTTCAATCAGGGGTGTGATATTATTGCTCGTTTTGTTTTACAAGTTGAACGCAAGTACAAATCAAATCAAATACTACACGAGTTTCAAGCTAATCAATTTAAAGCCCTCCATAGCATAGTCTGGTAATACGTAGTAGCGTGAATGTTAGTATATGGTATCATATAGGATTGACAATCCTCGTCCGGGTTAGCACGCACTAACTGGTCAAACGGGCGTATTAGCATTTGGGAAGACGAGTGTGGATTAGGCACTCGTAGGAGGCATTTCAAGTTAGGTTTCCTTAAGTGGGCCTGACAACTCAAGTTAAGCTCAGACTATGTGCTCATGGCTGTATAACTTTTATTTTGCTTAATTGCATTTTAAATTCAATTATTAAATCTTGCGGTTCATACAAACATAGGTGTTGACATACAAACCTGTGAGCTCACCAGCGTTTCGCTGACCAATTTTAGCCTGTATCACAGGTGACCAGCAGTAGGTTGGACTGCTCAAGTAAGGATCAATTAGCTCGAGTCATCATGCAAACAATCAGAGATTTAGCTGCATTATTATATTTTGTATAGATTAATTATGTATTTAAATCTCTCAATTTCAAGCTGAGCTAATGTAAACAATATATTTGATGTAAACTTTTGTTTTATCAATACAAGTCCAAAATGACGCATATAGTGGTCGTTCATTATATCTTAAGTGCTGTGATTATTGATTCGTAACACCCAAATCGTGCTTCCGCTAAACAATAAATGTGGGGGTGTTACAGATTCTATACTAACATATGTTACTAATGTATACTCCTAGCCGCAGCCTAGCAAGTATATAGAGATCCTGATTTGTATGGGCAGTATTAGTTCCTAAAAGGAAGACTAATCCTGTAAAAGTATGGTCGTTGTCCAATGTAAGTAGAACTAACCGGTTCTAGTATAAGTGATAGTATTGTCCCACGACAATATGGTCAATGAATGGTGATAACTTAATCAAATTATGGGGTGGTAATTGTTTTCCAACAGTCTAACAGTATGATTGTAACCTATCTAGGTTAAGTATTGATACTATTTCAAAACAGTATGGTGGGTGTAATTCCTAAGTATTACACATTTCGTATTACATGGCAGTAATATAGATAATTGTGAATTATAAAAGTTTATTGATATAATTCGAAAACAGTAATTGAGCATGCATCTCACCCCGAAAACAGTAAAACGTTTGAAAGAGTGGGGCTATGAAACTCACCTGTGAGTTGTCGGCGATTCTAAGATACGCGTGTATTGCCAATAGTAACCTCCTGGTGTCCTAAACACGCGAGGTTATATAAGTACGAGATCAAATAGTTTGACCAAGTAAGTCGTTCGAATGTTTATTTGTTGCTTGGTTTCAAAGATCGTGTACGGGGGTTCGGGGGCAGCGCCCCTGATAGCGGGGTCCAAGGGCAGAGCCCCTGGCTTGGGTCGAGTTGCCAGGTCAGCTTGGAAATTTTTTATTTCTACTATGTTGCTTTAGTAAAAATGCATCCGAAATCCAAATTCGGAGTAAAATCGAGTGTTAAAATCTGGTCCCGACACTTAGTTAAAAACATAGGTTTTTAAGGTTTTGTGTTTTGAGACACTAGTAGCGACACTAGTAGCGACGCTAGGTGCGACGTCCGCAATTTAATGCGACATAGTGTGTTGTGTCGCTATGTGTGACGTTCAGATTTGCTGCGACATAAAGGCTTGCGTCGCACCATGCGACGTAATTAATTTCTGTGACATTGACTGCGACATTAACCTGCGACATAGGCTATGTCGCAGTACTGTTTTTGGTCCCCTGCGACATAACGATCTGATCAAACGATTTTTCACCAAAAACACGATCTAACCTATTTTCGGGCCAAATCTTGTTGATGTAATGTTAAAACATGATATATTAAGTGTTCCTAACAAGAAATAACAAGGAAAAGTGAGTAATTTCTTACGATTTTGGAAGATCGAGTGATGATGATGATGAACTTGAAGACGAAGAAGATGAAGATGATGGTGATGATGATGTTGTTGTTTGCTTGCTGATTCCGATTTTGTTGGTGTTATTGTTGTTGATTTTGTTGTTGTTGTTATGATGAAGAAGAAAGAAAGAGATGAGTTAGAGAGGGTGTGTTTGGATGAAAATGAAACAAGGAGGGGAAATAGGTGGGGGGTTGGGGTCGGCTGACCAAAGGAAAGGGAGGGGGTTTCCCCCACTTCGTCCCCAATTCGCGGTACAAAATACCCGTGTTTTTGTACCCGATCGCAATATTATTTAATATTTTAAATTTTAAAATTTATTTATACAATTTCGTAAATATTTTAACTAAAAATATTTCACCCGAATTACCAAATATAAAATTTAAATTTGGCGCGAAAATTTGACTTTTTGACCAGTTGTTACATTCTCCCCCAGTTAAGAAAATTTCGTCCTGAAATTTCGAGTGGAGTCGTTATCACGCGGAGTCTGGGAAGGAATGTATGTACGAGAAGTTCATCGAGTAGACAGTAGACATACCATGTCTATGACGGGTTTGAAAGGCAGTCAATCCATGACTGTGTCGCGGTTTATAATGGTAGTCACATTCTGACTATTTCGTTCGTTCAAGTTGTAGTTATATTGTGGTTATAGGGTAGCCATTTACGTGATAGTCCATCCGGGACTAGGTAGTGGTCACATGGTGACTGTTTGATGAGTAGTCCTATCAGGACTAAGTGGTTGGTTTCAGTCGATTAGTCTGCTGAAAGCAAACTTTGAGTTTTTCGTAGGCCTAGGTTAACTAGCCTAATGATGCACTCGGCATTAAATCGGTATAAGCAATATCGAGGAGCAGAAGTACTCGTTTACTGTAACCCAAAATCGAAGGTTATGTGTTTGAGGAAGGATGTACCTACATTATTGTCGAAGATATGTTCGGTTCATTCGGAGCCGATCATGTGGATTTTGCGTTTCGTTTTTGGGCAATCCTTCTTGTAATGTCCGGGTTCACCACATTTGAAGCATGTCCTTTGTGAGTCGGGATTGGCGGGAACTTTGCAATCCCAGATTTTGTGTCCGTATCGTTGGCATCTTTCATAGGGTAAACCACATGAACCATCATGATGACGTTTACAGCCATGACAAAATGGTTTATTCCCCGCATAGCCTCGTTTTTCCCTAGGTTCGGTGGCGTAGGACCTCAAGGGTTCGGGTTGATTTGTTGGGTTATGATTAGTGCTGGAATCTCCATTCCATTTCCCTTGGTCGTTTTCGGTTGCAGGTGTTCCGCATCGAACCACCTGTGCCATGAGTTTGTGGGCCATACGAACAGCCTCTTGAATGGTAGCGGGTTTAGAGGCGGTGACCATTCCCTCAATTTGCATCGGGAGTCCTCCGATGTACCTTTCGATTCGTTTTTGTTCAGGGTTCACCACATTTGGGCAAAGGAGTGCTAGTTGATGAAAGCGATTGGTGTATGTCATGATATCGTTGTCCTTTACGGTGAGGTGCCAAAGTTCGTCCTCGAGTTTGTGTAGTTCTTCACTGGGACAATACTCGTCCCTCATTAATTGTTTCAGTTCCTCCCAAGGAAGTTCGTGAACGGTGTCGATCCCTACAGTTTGGGCGTAGGAATTCCACCAGGTAAGGGCATTATCTTGGAGGGTGTAGGTAGAGTATTTAACTTTGTAATCATCGGGGCAGTTGCAGATGTGGAATACCGATTCCATTTTCTCGATCCATCGGATTAATCCGACAGCCCCTTCAGTTCCAGCGAAATTTAGTGGCTCACAGCTCAGAAAATCCTTATAGGTGCAGGGTCGTGCTCGGTTTCGTGTAGCTAGAGCTTCAGCCACTCTTTGATCAGCAAATTGGTCGCGTTCAGCTTGAGTGTATGTTTGTCGTTTAGGCGGCATGATTCTTAAATAAGAATGAAACGACAAAGTGTGAGATCTTTTGTTCCAAGATTTTGATTATTGTAGTTGTATACGTAAATCGGTATTACACCGTTGCCCACGGATGTAAAAGTGATAATGATCCAGAAACCATTTAAGGTGTCTGTTTGAAAGTCCTCTGACTTTGGAATTTTAAATGTGTAGTCGTACTAACGACCTAGTTGTATTTTACATGTAGTTCAACCAAAACTATGGTATTGTAGTAGTCTAACAGACTATAATGTAGTACTAAAGTACTATAGATGTGATCCTAATGAATCAGAGTGAAGTACCCTAAATACTAAAATGCAGTAACCGCGTACTGTAGTGCAGTGCTAATAGCACAGTAATGTAATACTAATATTTTATGAGTGTAGTACCGCAGTACTATGAAATGCAGCACCACGTGCCGTAATGTAGTGCCCGCAGCACCGTAATGCAGTACCAACGTACTGGTGAGTGTAGTACCAACGTGCCGAAATGCAGTATCAACATACTGGGAGTGTAGCACCGAAGTGCCAAATTGTAGTATCAACATACTGTGTAGTGCAGCACCACGTGCTGTGTGTTGTGCCCGAAGCGCGATGTAGCGCCACGCGCCAGTGTAGCACCCAGTGCTATGTGTTTGAGGAGTATCATAAGTTTTTCGAATGTAGCTCTAAAGCTAAAAGTAGGTTGTTGTCACGTAGTGTTTTTTTTTCAAACGTAGCACAAAGGCTAGAATGTAAGTGCCAAGGTACTGAGGTATTGAATTGATTGATCTAAATGATCAAGTTGTGATTTTGATAATTTTTGTGGACTTAGCCAACGCTAATCCAATGGTGACCAGTACGGTCAAAGATGAGAAACTCGTTTGTTTGTTTTAAATTTTGTGAACGATTAGCATGTGTGGGTTTCCATCCCAATAGATAACGTTTATACCTCCTTCCCGAGGTTCAGCGGTAAGTGTGATATTCTCCTATGCGTACATGTGGAGAAAGTGTTGAGTCGTGATGGTGAAGAAGACGGCGATGTGCCTCTTCGCGAGTATTTGCTAATACAGCAGAGTTGGTTATATATACTCAATATATATATATATATATATACACGTAGAAGTAGTACACAGACAAGGCCTATCAATATATACATACATCACATATAATAGCCTAGAGTGTCTAGCACATAACAATCAGAGTCGACTAGTGCATTCCTGATTCAGTATAACCCTTTTTCATATATCACATCATCTTTGTTTAATTGAACATAGTTAGCTACGCTATGTTAAATTAAACTCGTATGACGTGATCCCTGAACCAGTTATACCTAATGAGGAATACTGCCTAACGGTCATAGTCTAGGCCTAATAAATGCAACCTAGTTCACTACAACCTTAGGCTCTGATACCAATCTGTAACACCCTCAAATTTCGGGTTGCAGAAGCAGTCGGGTCGGGTGTTACCAAATCAAATATCACAAGCACAAAGGTAAATAATGAACAACTCTAAATGAGACGTTTGAAAATAGTCATACATTTCCAAAATAAAAGTGTATACAAGTTGCGAGTCGCAAAATAATTTCAATACATAATTTGTAATACAAAAGTTATGCAGAGAAATCCAGTTGTTTGAAAACATGCGACTCGAGCTAGCATATCTTGTAGCAATCCTAATCCTGCTGGGCACCTGAGAACACATGCTAAAACGAGTCAGCTATAAGGCTGGGGAGTTCATAGGATTGTTAGTTGAAATCATAAAGTGTGAAACCTTGTATGTTTTGAAAAGTAGTTCAAGATCTACGATTTTGATATGTATTGAATTAAAGTTGTAACACTAATGTGTATACGTCTAATCAGGTATCTCATACCTAAGTAATGGTGGGGTGTACCTAAGTACATAAAGAGAGAGGCATTCCATGCCTAGATACCTATCTGGTATAATTAAGTCTATAAACGTGAGGCACTACATGCCTAAGTACTATCGAGTAATTGTATAACCGCGTCATAGGTTAACGAGTAAATGATGTTACTTATGTTGTATTAAAACGTGAGGATGCCCCCGTGGCATAATATGTGGTGTCCAGCAAAAGTTAAATTGTAGTCCCACAGACTATGATTGAGTAACTAGTGTATTGAATCCAACAACAGTTATTTGTAGACCCGCAGATCTATGATTGAATGTTTAGTGTGTCCGTTTGACCAGTTAGTGTGAGCTAACCCGGACATATTGCAAATAATTGTAGTTCCGCAGAACTATGATTGAAATGTTTAGTGTATTCGTTGACCAGTTAGTGTAAGCTAACCCGGACATGATTGAAATTGATTGTAGTTCCGCAGAACTATGATTGAAAATGTTTAGTGTGTCCGTTTGACCAGTTAGTGTAAGCTAACCCGGACATGATTGAGCTAACGGCCTCGCATGATAACCTCACCGACCCATTAACTTATTGCGGATCACGAGCATAAGCTCGCCCATCCGTGAATGAGTGTGGATCACGAGCATAAGCCCGTCCATCCATCGATTGTATCGCTTTACCGCGATATCGTACTTGTGCCCACTGCAATACCGTGGCATCGTTTTGTGCCCACTTTACCGTGGCATCGTTTTGTGCCTAACTGGCATCAACCGCATTGCTCGTAAGCAACGTATGTAATTGAGCCGGCAGTACTATGACATGCCCGACTTGAGATAATGGAGTCGACAGTACAACGACATGTCCGACTTGTGTAAATGAGAGTCGGCAGTACTACGACATGCCCGACTAACTTGATTGTATTTGTATGTGTGTACGTATACCTATATACATAGTTAATTGTAGTTGGCAACGAGTGCTCGAAATGAAGTACAAGTATGTGTATATATATCTATACATATATATATAAGTCGAATTGGTAAACACCTTAAATATGTGTATCATGTAGCACATGAAATTGATTGATTGTAGCTAAGTATGTATATACAGCCCTTAACTATTTGTTGTATCACAATAAGCCTAGGTATGATTAATCATCACCTAGTTGTTTGTATTAGTATAAGGATTCTATACTAACGTATGTTACTAATGTATACTCCTAGCCGCAGCCTAGCAAGTATATAGAGATCCTGATTTGTATGGGCAGTATTAGTTCCTAAAAGAAAGACTAATCCTGTAAAAGTATGGTCGTTGTCCAATGTAAGTAGAACTAACCAGTTCTAGTATAAGTGATAGTATTGTCCTACGACAATATGGTCAATGAATGGTGATAACTTAATCAAGTTATGGGGTGGTAATTGTTTTCCAACAATCTAACAGTGTATGATTGTATCCTATCAAGGTTAAGTATTGATACTATTTCAAAACAGTATGGTGGGTGTAATTCCTAAGTATTACACATTTCTTATTACATTGCATTAATATAGATAATTGTGAATTATAAAAGTTTATTAATATAATTCGAAAACAGTAATTGAGCATGCGTCTCTCCCCGAAAACAGTAAAACGTTTGAAAGAGTGGGGCTATGAAACTCACCTGTGAGTTGTCGGCAATTCTAAGATACGCGTGTCGTGCCAATAGTAACCTCCCGGTGTCCTAAACACGCGAGGTTATATAAGTACGAGATCAAATAGTTTGACCAAGTAAGTCGTTTGAATGTTTATTTGTTGCTTGGTTTCAAAGATCGTGTACGGGGGTTCGGGGGCAGCGCCCCTGATAGCGGGGTCCAAGGGGCAGAGCCCCTGGCTGAGGTCGAGCTACCAGGTCAGCTTGAAAAATGTTTATTTCTACTATGTTGCTTTAGTGAAAACGTATCCGAAATCCAAATTCGGAGTAAAATCGAGTGTTAAAATCTGGTCCCGACACTTAGTTAAAAACATAGGTTTTTAAGGTTTTGTGTTTTGAGACACTAGTAGCGACACTAGTAGCGATGCTAGGTGCGACATAGGGTCTTGTGTCGTTAGGTGCGACGTCCGCAATTTAATGCGACATAGTGTGTTGTGTCGCTATGTGCGACATTCAGATTTGCTGCTACATAAAGGCTTGCGTCGCACCATGCGACGTAATTAATTTCTGCGACATTGACTGCAACATTAACCTGCGACATAGGCTATGTCGCAGTACTGTTTTTGGTCCCCTGCGACATAACGATCTGATCGAACGATTTTTCACCAAAAACATGATCTAACCTATTTTCGGGCCAAATCTTGTTGATGTAATGTTAAAACTTGATATATTAAGTGTTCCTAACAAGAAATAACAAGGAAAAGTGAGTAATTTCTTACGATTTTGGAAGATCGAGTGATGATGATGATGAACTTGAAGACGAAGAAGATGAAGATGATGGTGATGATGATGTTGTTGTTTGCTTGCTGATTCCGATTTTGTTGGTGTTATTGTTGTTGATTTTGTTGTTGTTGTTGTTGTTGTTGTTATGATGAAGAAGAGAGAAAGAGATGAGTTAGAGAGGGTGTGTTTGGATGAAAATGAAACAAGGAGGGGAAATGGGTGGGGGGTTGGGGTCGGTTGACCAAAGGAAAGGGAGGGGTTTTTCCCCCACTTCGTCCCCAATTCGCGGTACAAAATACCCGTGTTTTTGTACCCGATCACAATATAATTTAATATTTTAAATTTTAAATTTTGTTTATACAATTTCGTAAATATTTTAACTACAAATATTTCACCCGAATTACCAGATATAAAATTTAAATTCGGCGCGAAAATTTGACTTTTTGACCAGGTGTTACACAATTTCACCACCCCGTCACTTTGGCTCGTCAGTTGTTTGAGTCGGATATCCGACTGACCGTCAGTTTTTTTCTTCTTTTTTTGTATATATAAATAAATGTATATTAGTAAATGTGGAACAAAAAATTAAAGTGACGATGTCATTGATGTCATGGGTCAGTCAGTTTTAAAAAAGCTGATGTGACGTTGCGTGACACAAAGTGACCGTCAGTTTCAGTCACTGATGGGAGTGGTCTTAGATAGCTAGATTTGTTAAGTTTAAGCCAGGTAGGAAATGTCGCACCCCCAAAAATGCAGCGGAAGTAAGTAAGGGAGCGACTAATCAATATAATTACACAAAGTTATATTGAACGACCTCTATATGCGTCGTTTGAAAAGCATTTCAGAAATAATACATTAATCTAAAAAAATGTTTACATCTATCTGCGAGTTCGCAACTAAGCCTAGAGATTCTAGCACATTACTACTATTACAAAAATAGTAATGCAGCAAAATCTCTTGTTGTTTGTAAAACATGCGACTCGAGCTAATGCTTCCAAAGCATCCTACTGCTGCTGTGAACCTAAGAATACATGCTAAAAAGGTCAACAATAATGTTGGTGAGCTCATAGGTTTAAACAGTTAAAATCTGAAGTATGAACCACAAGTTTTTCGGAAATATTGCACGCATGCATAGTTAAGTTTATAATGCCACAATATCGCAAATGTATTGCTTTATCACCATGTTGTAAGTTTGTATTGTTTTACTACAATATTTTCGGAAGTAGCACGAATGCCCGGAAGTAGCACGAATGCCCAAATAATGTATACTCATAATAAAAAAATAATTAACGAACAATGATATTGAGAGGCCTTTAGTGATTATTAAGTTACTCATGCAATCAGTTTAAATGTTTTTCAGTACTTGTGTTCATAAACAAAAAGTCAAGCAGTGTATTCTCTCCCCAAGGTAAAAACAGTAAAAGTGGGGCCATGAGACTCACCTGAGTCTGGTCATCTAGTGTATCAAGTAGTGGGTGTCCGTGTCCCAAGATGCAACCTTCTAGCGCCCTAAACGCATAAGGTTGTGTGTAAGTGGAGGGTTAATGTCCACTTATGCTAGTCATTCACTCAACTAGTATTGTCCAATTGTTTGTTTTTAGAGAACGTGTATGACCCGTTGGTGACATTTTGTAATAATAATTCCCAAAGTATTATTATTATGTTTGTTTCCTTGTATACTTATAAAAGTATATGTTAGGCGTTTCTGAGTTATTCCATATGTTGTATTTCGTTGTTGATGTCGAATCAAGTACATTGTGATATTAAATGTTGAAATATCGTTTGTGAGAAATTAGTGTCGAGAGCACTATTTATGAGACAATCGAAGTGCACTATTCATGAGACAGTCGAAGTGCACTATTCATGAGACAATCGAAGTGCACTATTGTGACACCCGACAATTTAGGTTAACCGTTGAACCTACTTGAAACCCTAATTATGTGTGTTTAGTTTAGTATTAGGCTAAATACTTGTAATTGCTTGTAAATATTTGCATATTTATGTTAATATACACTTAAGTAATTGCTTTATATTACGCTAACGTAATTAATTGTAATTACGCGAAAATACCGGACGGAGTCTGACTTATTATACGACGCTGGTGAAAACACATTTTTAATAACGTGAACCTATTTTATAAATTAAAATAGTAGTTATTACCCTATATTATTATTTTGAAATAATAATACACGAAAAACCTAAACGTTTTAATTAAAATGAAACAAACACGGTAAAAACGCGCGAATCGAATTCGGCAACCAAACGAAACTCGATAAATAATTCGACAACTCAAAATAAAGTATTTGAACAATACTTCAATGAAAAATTTACCCAAAATATATCGTTAATTAAAACGACGCAAAATAATGTTACGCGATATAACGTTTTAACACGAATAACGAGTAAACGACCTAAATACGTAAACACAGACTGGGATTTAAATCAAAAACTCATCCACCTCAAGTGGGGGCCCACTCTGGCTGGCCACCCCTCTTGAAATCCAATGGAAAACCATG
Source organism: Helichrysum umbraculigerum (assembly GCA_949592205.1). Lineage (NCBI taxonomy): Eukaryota > Viridiplantae > Streptophyta > Magnoliopsida > Asterales > Asteraceae > Helichrysum > Helichrysum umbraculigerum. Next base: position 64,230,453 of record CATIUR010000003.1, read on the forward strand.
CAAATCACAATCATTGTGATTCTTCTCCAAAACCACACAACACTCATGCACTAGACTCATTTTACACATTTCTCTCAACTTTTCATCAACAATTCTCTCTCAAATTTCTGGAGGAAATCAGCCCATATCATCACCCTTAAACCACCATACAACCACCTAGTAGCACCATAAACCACCACCACCATTATCAAGCTTTTTCAAGAAGATTCAAGCTCACAAGTCTCTCATTTCTTTGCTGTCATTTCTAACTCCATAAACCCCGTTGTAAGGAAGATTATTACTCCTAATTACTCTTATTACATGTATACAAGTTCACTCAACAAGTATATTAACCAAACCATGCTTAAAAATCATTTTTCTTAACTCAAAGTTCATGAAAAAGTCTATATTACATTCTGTCCAGAAGTTTATACTACTTCCATGAATTTTATAAAAATCATTTCTTCATGAAAATGGATGTTTTAATAGTCAAAAATTAAGTTCAGGAAATAAGATTTCCAACCGCGCAAGCCTCATATTTTTCTGAGTTCGTTTGATATTTTTAATAATTTTTGTGAGAACACATAGGTAATCTGTCCATTAAAGTCAGAAACTTTAGCCGTATGGTTTTGACCATATCTCGAGCTACACGAAACCAAATGACTTGAAACCACCGCCAAAAGTTCATACATTTTATTGTCCACAAATGTCGTGTTGACCACTTTTTCTGGAAACCTATTGATTTTTCCCAGAAATTACGACTTCATGCATGTGTCCAAATCTAACCTCAGAAGACAAATAAATATTAAAAATAGTTGGGCTTCTCTATAAATCCTGGAAAAATTACATAAAATAACCGACATATTGAGGAAACATTTGATTTTCTCCTTATTTGATTTCGGACCATAAATATTTTTAATAAATTCGGCAAACAGATGCAATTTCCTGGAAAAACACCTTTGTGGACTGAATTGGTAAGATTTGAAAACCGACACCTTATGAACATGATATAAGTGGTGAAACTGAATTTTTATGACATTTGAACATAACTACGGGTTGGGGAAAAGATTCGGGTCAAACCGAGTAGGTTTGACCATGTCAACAAAAACGGGGTTCGGTTTCGAAAACGTCAAACTTTCTATTCTTGGAAACTTACTATTTCTAGAAAGAATTGTAAATAAAACGGGTTTGGATGACTTATTTAGTAACTTTGACCAAAAACGAGACTCGAAAACACACCCGAACTAAAAAACGACACTTGAAACACCTGGGCTAAAAATCGAAATCTGATCAGGCATTAGTATCACAACAATTGCAACACTACCTGCGACACTAACCTAAGTGTCGCTATTTGTGTCGCTGAAATTATAACCAACAGTGGAAACATTAGTGTCGCTAAAATTATAACTCGCAGTGTTAACCTGCGACACTACGTGCGACCCTAAAACCCAATGTCGCAACTCTTGCGACACTAAACCGAATGTCGCATACTCTGCGACACTAATTCCAATGTCGCCAAACCTGCGACACTAATCCCTAGTGTCGCAGCCACAGTGTCGCCAAACCCAGTGTCGCTACTAGTGTCGCTGATGACAGAATATTTAAAACTTTGTTTTCTCTAAGTATTTGAAACACCCCGAAATTTAGAACAATTTTTTTTTTTCATAAGGTCCTACATTTAAAATATGACATTGTAGACTTGTTGTATCATTCCCTCAATCAAATAATAATTTAAATAAGAAAATGTTGAATTTCTAAGAGATTCCCCATGAATGACTCCCATTCCCCAGGAATGAAGCATGCTGTTAACAATTTGAGTCGGATTCCCCAGGAATGACTCCCATTCCCCGGGAATCAAGCCTGCTGTCCATATTACCATTTATCGAACTTCAAACGTGCATATCTTGAAAATGACAATTCCAATGACCATGAAAATTTGCAGGCACACGTAAAATGATATTTCAAACATTTCCCAATTTTCACTTTTCGTAAATTCGCGTTTTATCAAGAATTGGACTAGTGACCTCTTTATGGTCATTTTCGACCCATTCTAAAGACATACCAAATTCCAATCCATCCAACATTAGACTTCAACCTTTTTACCACATTTCTAATACCATATTTAGGACTTAGTGAAATATTTATACTCGTCATATCATAACCCCAACATATTCTAGTCATTTACTCATTAAGTGACCAATTTGGGCACTTTTATGACCCATTTGGGTCTTTACCCATGTAACCACCATTCAAACTCTCAATTCACTTTCATTTGACTATTCTAAGTCAACTTAGGCCAATTTCACTATCTATACTCCAATTTAACCATGAACATCAAAATTTCCATAAACTACAATATTTACATCATTTACATCAAGGGTTCAAGATTATCATTCCAAAACTTCAATGATCATTGACCCAACTCATTGACTAGTTTGACTTAAATACCATATCAAGTTTGACTTTGACCATCCACATAACAAGACCTTGACTTTTAACAACATGTGACAAAACCATGTTTTCTTAACAAAAAGGGGTGACATCAACATCAAGAGCATGATCAAGGGATAAGCTTGTTACCGACAATGAAACAAGCTCCACCACTAGCAACCTTCGGGCCGTTTGCCCGGATCCCGTTGGGTCCCACTTGGCTCACCTAAAAACATATAAACATGATAAAGTAAGCATAAAGCTTAGTAAGCAATGGGCTATCAATGATCATCAATATCAATTCAACATACGTATATTAAGGATCCATAATATCATATGCTAATTCCCGCAAGAATTAACATCTTCGGGCCTACACCCCGGTATATAATTACAAACTCATCAAGTAAATGACATATCCATTACCGGTCCTTCCAAGTAAATGGAATAAGCATTACTTGAAGAAAGATAGCATCATCCATTAACTTACCTCGCGATAGCCCATACAATCAATCACTTGTAACACTTGGCATACTTTTATCACCTATTCATATAATCATATAAACACATATCAATTACACATTCAATAATCATTCATCATATAACATAGATGTTAATTCACTTAACACCTATATCCAATTCATACTCAACCTCCAATTCATTACTTGTATCATATTATACAAGTATTAATTTCATCATAAGATCTCATCATATGTTTCATACACTTTACTCATAATCATGTATAAATGGGTAATTATCATTATCACATCATCAATTTCATCAATAATCACCAAGAGCATCATCTCTTAGTGTATAATCATATTCATCATATATCATTTACCCATTTATACATGACTTTCATTTCCTTTACACAAGGAATATAATTCAACATGCTAATTAAATGAATTCATTCATCAAATCATTATTCTTTCATCAATTACCAATTACTATCATCATTTACATAATCAAAATCATTCATTTACTCATAAACACAAGGTTATGAGTTCTTTTATAAAAATTTACATCATTTAAACCTACTTCATAACTTAATCATGTGTATGAAACATATATAATTCATTAAACCATTAAGCCTTTAATTTCAAGAAGCTAGGGTTTACACAACTTGATTCAAATCATGAATTAAGTATAAAGACATGTTCTTCATCATGTATGAAACCTTAATACCCAATTACCCGTTACTTTCCTTAAGTTAGGGTTTATCCCCATAACTCAATTTCACACATAATCATCTAATTAAACAAGAAGATATTGTTAATCATACCTTAGAAGTTGTAAATTTGAAGTTAGAAGCTTCAATTCCACAAAACCCTAACAAATTTTGGATCTTTGTTCTTGTTCTTCCTTAACCGACTTCACACAAACATATAGTACGTATCTTTTTAGTTTTCAAATGTAAAAATGCAGTAGAAGTTTACAGAACTAAGTTTTATACTGCATATTTCATTTAAACCCCTTAACTTATAGTACTTGTCATATTTAGTCCCTCAACACATATTTCATAATATTACATGTCCTATGGGCATAAAATAGTTTACATAGTTAGTCCCACTAACTTATATAATCAAAATTGTATATTTAAAGTTTTAAACTTACAAATTTTGGGGCGTTACAACTCTCCCCCACTTATTCAGGATTGTGTCCTCACAATCCATTCCTAATGTATAGCCAGATAATAACAATTGATCTCTTTGTTTCTCAGATTCTTAATCTTTTCATCAAGAATCATAACATATTACTCAATATAATTTAGTCGATCCTTGATTTCAATTTCATCCATTGATACATAAGCGGTTTCATCAACCATACATTTCCTCAAATAGGACACATGAAAGTATTATGAATTCCAGCTAACTCATTAGGCAACTCAAAGCGATAAGTTACCTTTCCAACCTTTTTAAGAATTTAAAAATCCAATAAACCGAGGACTCAACATTCCTTGTTTTCTAAATTAGATAATATCTTTCCATGGAGATATTTATAGCATTACAAAATCTCCGATTGTCAATATAGGACTTTTATCAATTCTGGGCTATTTTTAACCGTTCTCTGAACAATGTTAGAATTTCTCAGATCTTTTCTAATCAAATTCACCCCAATATATTGGAGTTCAATATTTTCTCCCATAGAACATCTAATAATGTGGCATTCTAATACCCACATAATAGCTATTTCTATAAAAACTCAGCCAATACTAATTAAGTATTCCGGCTATCACCAAAATCATTGGTACATGTCCTCAATATGTCTTCCAAGTTTAGATTATTCTTTCACTCTGTCTGCAATCTGAGTATGATATGCAGTACTTAAATAAATACGAGTACTCATATCTTCTTGAAATTTAATCCATAGTCTAAAAATGATTCTACTATCTTTGTCAGAGACAATATAATAGGCATACCATGTCGTACTACAACCTCTTAGATATATAAATCAGCAAGTGCCTTAAAATTATAAGTTCCTTAACAGGCAAAAATAGAGCACTTTTCGTCAACCGATCCACTATCACCCAATTATTGTCATGATGACATGGAATTTTGGGAAATTTAATGATAAAATCCATAGTAATGTGCTCTCTTTTCCATACAGGTATTTTCAACAGTTGCATTTTGCCAACCAAATCTGTAGACAAATCAAACTCAGTTTCACATTTATAAAATTTCACGCTTCATCCCAGATCACCAATAATCAACTTTCAATTCATGGTACATATCTATTGCACCAGGATGAATAGAATATCTATATTCTTTCATAGTGTGTCTTTCCACCTCAGGAATCCGCAACAATATCATTAAATTGATCCTTAATACTTTACACCTTAACATTTTCAGAATCGATATAATACCTTGACTATTCATTACATAACCCAAAATTTGGACCTCACAAAGTCAAAATTCATATTTGGAGAAGTTGGCATAAAGTCTCTCAATTCTCCAAATCTGTCCTATCTGTGTTAACTGAATATCCTGCTCATCAGCAGATTTAGAATAGATAAGAATATTATCACTGAATACCATTTCAATTCATCGAGCACAATTCATCATACTAAATTCATGAGATCTACAAAAACGATAGGAGCATTGGTCAAACCATAAAGCATAATCAAGACATAATTCACTCTTTGAGAAAAGCTAGCACCTTGTTCACCAATCGAATAAGACATCAATCCTAGTTAAAAAGGTACCCATTCTCAATGGTAACCTTGTTCACTTCTCTGAAATCAACATACATATACATGGTGCCATCTTGCTTTTTAACAATTAATATCAAAGCTCCCAATGGTAATTTACTCCAACAATTAAAATCTTGCTCACAAATTGGTTTCCATTTTGGCAATATCATGTCATTTCATAGTTCCATGATATCCGTGGAAGATTAGTTATAAATCCAAATTTATAAGTCTCGATTAAAATCATCTTTCGAAATTCTCCTTCAAAAGAATTTAAACACAAGACTGAACAGTCTTTAATCCTCTATAATCATTCCATCAATGTCTCAAGCTAAATAGCTTTCAATCAATCCACTAAGTCAGGAAAATTCCAAACATATGAGGTAAATCCTGTCACAAGTCTTTTATAACATAATACAATCTACAACCACATTATCTTTTCCCCGAATAATATCAAATTTCTCCATTAAAATTATTTATAAGTTTAACCATCAACACTGACTCAGTTAAAAACTCCTTCGAAAATATATACCAAATCCTTCAATGATCCGTACCATTATCGCATTGTAGTACCATCCAATCAATGTAATACTGAAATAGCAACCTGACTCAAAAACTGTTTCAATGTCAAAAGACTAAATTCTGTTGTTTACTCTACAATTAATCCAAGAATTCTTTGAATTTCAAGAAATCATCATTACAACTTTGGATAATCCATGTTAATCCAAATGACATAACTAAAACTCGCAATAACCATACCTGTGCTACAAGCAACATTAGGTATATCCTCTAATTGCAACACATACTCATTCCTGTCAACATCCTCCCCCAGTGAGGATGACATACCAGACTGACCATGTTTCTCTACATTTTTCTCTATAGGAAGGCATCCTGCCTAAGGGAACTATTAAGGGTAATAATAACACATTTATTAAAATTTTCAAATTAAATTTCCATACACAACAACTATTTCAAGGTAACGACTATATGTCATCACCCAAGTGGACTAAAGTCCCACGTAAACATCACACTATGACTCGATCTATTTAATTTAGTGTGACACTACTACAAATACGTTCCATATAATCATGCACAAATGTGCATTCATTTTATTCATACTTTACTCAATAAGAATCAATACACACCTTACACATTTTCATAACACGGTCACATTAAGTCTCTCTGATATTTGGCAGCCTCAATAATTTTATGTGGTAGCATAATATAGCTGCGTTGATCAGGCGTAGCAATATTATGTTATTCACACTTCCACTTTTAGGCCACTTCATATCACTGATTCTCACAATGACTGTCATTCACTTAAACATATAACACATAATGCAACAATTCAGCAACAATAATAATTAAATTATAAGTTGCCGGTCACAAAACTATTTTCATAGTGGCAAACAATTCTACTTAGTCAGTCAACATCACGTAAGAGGTATTAATTACTACCTCTAATACTTATACTTTACATAATCATTCAAATTATATTTATGAGGCATTCATTACTGCCTCTGCCCTTTATCATTCCACATAACGTTCTTTATAGAACAACTGACATAAGTCAGTATTTCTGATCATTCAGTATTCTCATACACATATAACATATATCATCATATCAGTTGTGGCTAACATAAGTTAACAATTATATCGTCCAACTCATAACATATTGCCAATATACATATTAGCAATTTTCTACACATCTGAACTAATATAAATGAATATGTAAACATACTCTTTTACACGTATCTATACAATTATCAAATCACTTATCTGTTCACATTCCTTTATTTTCTATAGGTATGCCCACATTATATACTCTCATGTTTTCTTTAACACTTTCAGGCATACTTATGTTCATTTAGAACTACTCATAAAATCAACTTGTTTCGTATACATTTTTAAATACTAACGATCTTGAACACCCGAATTAAACAGTATGTATGCAGGTTTAATATTAACAATTAAGGTACCTGTCCACACATCGGGGTTCTTATCTCCTTCCAACAATTTCTAACGTATTAAAGTTCAATAAGAACTATTCAAATCTTTAACATATTATCAAACGGTTCTCTACAGGGAAATCATATCAGTTCATTCTATCAAGCTTCACTATTGCACATAATCATAATAATTAGTCATCATAAATAATCATGCTCAAAATAAATAATAATGGCTTAAGATCAAGTACCCACTAATGGTGGATACCCGAATCCCTTAAACCAAGCTCTGATACCAACTTGAAACACCCCGAAATTTAGAACAAATTTTTTTTTTTTCATAAGGTCCTACATTTAAAATATGACATTGTAGACTTGTTGTATCATTCCCTCAATCAAATAAGGATTTAAATAAGAAAATGTTGAATTTCTAAGAGATTCCCCAGGAATGACTCCCATTCCCCAGGAATGAAGCATGCTGTTAACAATTTGAGTCGGATTCCCCAGGAATGACTCCCATTCCCCGGGAATCAAGCCTGCTGTCCATATTACCATTTATCGAACTTCAAACGTGCATATCTTGAAAATGACAATTCCAATGACCATGAAAATTTGCAGGCACGCGTAAAATGATATTTCAAACATTTCCCAATTTTCACTTTTCGTAAATTCGCGTTTTATCAAGAATTGGACTAGTGACCTCTTTATGGTCATTTTCGACCCATTCTAAAGACATACCAAATTCCAATCCATCCAACATTAGACTTCAACCTTTTTACCACATTTCTAATACCATATTTAGGACTTAGTGCAATATTTATACTCGTCATATCATAACCCCAACCTATTCTAGTCATTTACTCATTAAGTGACCAATTTGGGCACTTTTATGACCCATTTGGGTCTTTACCCATGTAACCACCATTCAAACTCTCAATTCACTTTCATTTGACTATTCTAAGTCAACTTAGGCCAATTTCACTATCTATACTCCAATTTAACCATGAACATCAAAATTTCCATAAACTACAATATTTACATCATTTACATCAAGGGTTCAAGATTATCATTCCAAAACTTCAATGATCATTGACCCAACTCATTGACTAGTTTGACTTAAATACCATATCAAGTTTGACTTTGATCATCCACATAACAAGACCTTGACTTTTAACAACATGTGACAAAACCATGTTTTCTTAACAAAAAGGGGTGACATCAACATCAAGAGCATGATCAAGGGATAAGCTTGTTACCGACAATGAAACAAGCTCCACCACTAGCAACCTTCGGGCCGTTTGCCCGGATCCCGTTGGGTCCCACTTGGCTCACCTAAAAACATATAAACATGATAAAGTAAGCATAAAGCTTAGTAAGCAATGGGCTATCAATGATCATCAATATCAATTCAACATACGTATATTAAGGATCCATAATATCATATGCTAATTCCCGCAAGAATTAACATCTTCGGGCCTACACCCCGGTATATAATTACAAACTCATCAAGTAAATGACATATCCATTACCGGTCCTTCCAAGTAAATGGAATAAGCATTACTTGAAGAAAGATAGCATCATCCATTAACTTACCTCGCGATAGCCCATACAATCAATCACTTGTAACACTTGGCATACTTTTATCACCTATTCATATAATCATATAAACACATATCAATTACACATTCAATAATCATTCATCATATAACATAGATGTTAATTCACTTAACACCTATATCCAATTCATACTCAACCTCCAATTCATTACTTGTATCATATTATACAAGTATTAATTTCATCATAAGATCTCATCATATGTTTCATACACTTTACTCATAATCATGTATAAATGGGTAATTATCATTATCACACCATCAATTTCATCAATAATCACCAAGAGCATCATCTCTTAGTGTATAATCATATTCATCATATATCATTTACCCATTTATACATGACTTTCATTTTCTTTACACAAGGAATATAATTCAACATGCTAATTAAATGAATTCATTCATCAAATCATTATTCTTTCATCAATTACCAATTACTATCATCATTTACATAATCAAAATCATTCATTTACTCATAAACACAAGGTTATGAGTTCTTTTATAAAAATTTACATCATTTAAACCTACTTCATAACTTAATCATGTGTATGAAACATATATAATTCATTAAACCATTAAGCCTTTAATTTCAAGAAGCTAGGGTTTACACAACTTGATTCAAATCATGAATTAAGTATAAAGACATGTTCTTCATCATGTATGAAACCTTAATACCCAATTACCCGTTACTTTCCTTAAGTTAGGGTTTATCCCCATAACTCAATTTCACACATAATCATCTAATTAAACAAGAAGATATTGTTAATCATACCTTAGAAGTTGTAAATTTGAAGTTATAAGCTTCAATTCCACAAAACCCTAACAAATTTTGGATCTTTGTTCTTGTTCTTCCTTAACCGACTTCACACAAACATATAGTACGTATCTTTTTAGTTTTCAAATGTAAAAATGCAGTAGAAGTTTACAGAACTAAGTTTTATACTGCATATTTCATTTAAACCCCTTAACTTATAGTACTTGTCATATTTAGTCCCTCAACACATATTTCATAATATTACATGTCCTATGGGCATAAAATAGTTTACATAGTTAGTCCCACTAACTTATATAATCAAAATTGTATATTTAAAGTTTTAAACTTACAAATTTTGGGGCGTTACAGTATTCAACTTGAGTAACAACTTATAATCAAGCATGACAACAACGCGACAACACATAGTATATACTAATGAAATGTAAACAACGAAACAAACCTAATAGTAATGTCTTCTCAGAATTATTGTTACAAACTGTGACACCCGTCAAATTAAGACTAGTGATTAGTGCCTAATCAACTGATAATACATGTAATTAGTTCTATGTTAGGCTAATTGATGTATCAATATATATATTGTTGAATATATACAATTATGCGATTTGATTAAATCGTACGCAACTCAAGTCGAATGTAATTCGGTCCAAATAATACGGACGTTGGTGAACAATTTATTAAATAATATAACATTATTTAATAACACTATTGTATTTAAAATATTATTTTGATAATATTTCGTATTTAATTCGTATCGTGCAATTTACATCCACGCGATTAAAATATTAAATGCACAAACAATCAAGACAAAGTTAAGTTATATTTATAACTCAAATGTAAAGTATTTGATGAAATACTTCAACAAAAATATCGAATAAATATTCGTATTTCGAAACTTACATTTAAACGCGTATTAAATTAACTAAACGTTTAAACGACCGGGAAAACGAACACCGCACGGAGCGCAAACCTGGAGTGTTAAAATTGGAGCCAACCACACTTGGGTGGGGCCCAAGTGGGCCGCCCCCCATACCACCACCCTCACCATCATCTTTTTCATTATCATCACCTTCATCATCTCTCTCTCCTCTCTTTTTCCTCTCAAAAACTTCCACCACCACCATCACCTTTAACCACTCAAAAGCACCATGAAACGCCATCAAATCATCTAGCTCGTTTAAAGAAAAAGAACCACGACATCACGATCTACATTTCCATCTTTTCGGAATCGTCTCGCGTTAACTTGTAAGATTCCCGACAAATCTCGAAACTCTTCGATTTTGTACATTTTCACTTGTATATTGTTTGTATAAGCTTAAAATGTCCAAATACGGGTTGGGAAAAAGAATCGGACCAAACGAAAACCAGAAAATACGTTTTTGAACTCGAAATTTCCGATCAGACATAAGTGACGCACAGCCAGCTCCAGTATAGCGTCACTTCCTTAAGTGACGCATTAAGTGTCGCTAAAAGCCCTAATTTTGCATCACTTGCCTAAGTGCCGCTAAAAACCCTCTTTTCCCGTCACTTCCTAAGTGTCGCTAATACTACACCCGTCACTTGAACCCGGCACTTACTTAAGTGTCGCCCCGAAATTGATTTGCAATCTATCGACACTTACACCGACACTCATACCCGACACTTGCCTAAGTGTCGCCCCTTATGCGTCACTTCTCCAAGTGACGCTAATAATACATAATTTACCATTTTATGCGACACTTCTTGAGTGTCGCCTAAACACTTAAGTGTCGCTATAAGTGACGCTAAAAACATAAAGTTTACAAACTATTTTTATACTAAGTGTCGAACTCAAATAACCTCAAACCCTTATACGATATGACTTCTAAAACACATTGGGACATACTTTTAAGTATAACACTTCGAAATCATAATGATAATGTTGAGATTATTATTACAAACAATCACCAACGGGCCGTATACGTTTTCAAATACTCAATCAAATCAACCAAATCGTAGTCATTTGGACAAGTTAATCAACCAAATCGTAGTAATTTGGACATTCTAGTTGGACGAACAACTACAAAGGTAGTCTATATAGATACCTACTCACGTTTATAACCATCACGTGTCGTGGACACCCTCAGGTTATAAGTCTTCGGACATCACTAGTCGGCTAATCAACTCAAGTTTATTAAGTTAAACTCTGAAGACTCAGGTGAGTCTCATAGCCCCTATTTTACTGTTTTCATCAGGGGTGTGATACATTGCTCAATTTATTTACATGTGAACGCAAGTACAATCAAATCAAATACTACATGAGTTGTTTTCAACTAATCACTTTAAATCCCTCCACAAGCATAGTTTGGTAATACATATGTGGCGTGAATGTTAGTATATGATATCATATAGGATTGACAATCCTCGTCCGGGTTAGCAAGCACTAACTGGTCAAACGGACGTATTAGCATTTGGGTAGACGAGTGTAGATTAGGCACTCGTAGGAGGCACCTCGATGGAAATTCCTTCATTGGACCCGACCCTCAAGTTAAGCTCAGACTATGTGCTCATAGCTGTATAACTTTTATTTTGCTTTATTGCAACTTAAATTCAATTAAATCTTGCGGTTCATACTATATGTTTTGACATACAAACCTGTGAGCTCACCAGCGTTTCGCTGACCATTTTAGCATGTATCACAGGTACTCAGCAGTAGGTTGGATTGCCCTCAGGATTACTGTAGCTCGAGCTAGCATGCAGATATTAGAGATTGCCTTGCATTAATATATTTTGTAAAAGTATTTTTGTATTGGAATCTCTAATTTTCAGAACACGAGCTATGTATAGCTACAAATGTTGTAAACATTTCTTATATCATTATATTTTGTTAAAACGACGCATATAGAGTCATTTACTATATATCTTTGTGCTGTGATTACCGTATTAGTCGTGCCCCTACCCGAACCGTTTCCGCATCATTAATTTGGGGGTGCGACAGATTGGTATCAGAGCCTAAGGTTATAGTGAACTAGGTTGCATTTAGTGGGCCTAGACTATGACCGTTAGGCAGTATTTCTTTATTAGGCATGACTGGTTCAGGAATTACAGCATACGACTTTAATTTAACATAGCCTGATCAACTATGTACAATTAAGGAAAGATGATGTGAGGTCTGAAATGGTTATGTCGAACGGGAATACACTAGTTGACTGTGACCTCGTGAAAACCGGGACTTAAACATGCCTGTGCTAGACACCCAATAGGCTATTATGTGATACTAAGTATACATAGATAAGCCTCACTCACGTACTACATCTTAGGCTATATTATATATGTATTATATGAATATAGGTCTCATTCTCTCTAACGCTTTGTCCCAGAAATGGCAAACACACCACCCAATTCATCCCGCTCTCATCCGTATGGATCACGAAACTCAAGGGTAGCTAGGAGGGACACTGGGTCGCCTCGAGCTAGCCCATACCCCACTCAAAACAATCTCAATAACTAGACCCAGAGGCAAGCAACAACTAGCCAATGGAGATGGTTATCAAATTGACTCAATACCTGGAGGTACGAGGAATGAATCCAACTCCCCGCCTCAGACAGTGGATTTTCCAACATGGAAGTTTCTCCCTATACTCAAGAACCTGCTTACTTCACTGTACATGTCTTAGCTGCCAGGGTACATTGTCATGAGCAACGACTTCGCAATATGGATATCGAACTGCAGGAAACTAATGAAAATTGGAGACTCACATCACTCGAACATATCAATCGAGTCTCTGAGGATCACGAAAATACCGTTAGCAACATGGACATCCGTCGCAACCAAATGGGAGAAACCATCGAAACCATGGAGGTCGTCCACAACCAAGTGATTGGTAGTCGAAACGAAATCTCCGTCCTACAATCATTGTTGAATCAGTGCGAGACACGCCTGAGGGAAACCGAAGAGGCACTCAGAATGGTTAACCGACTCGCAGAGTCCGTTGATCATCTCACCTATCTACTGCCACAACTCAATCTACGTCAGAATTAGCTTAGGCTGAATCTGTACTCTATTATGCTTTCGTAGGACCTATGTAATTCGACCGGATGTAACAATTCCCGGCACTTTTCTAAAAACATCTAAGTCTGTAACTTTTGGAACTCGTAACTCGGGATTGTCTATCATCTTTTGGGATTCGTAATATCAATTGACAATTCCACTCGATTATTCTACATTATTGATTTTACATTGTGATGTTGTATGTTACCGCTCTTATATATATACATTTGTTGTAATTATCACTCTGGTACAATTTCCCATGTACCCATTGTTTCTTTCTTGAAGAATCATGCCGCCAAAGAAGAAAAGTTACAGTGATGCTGAACTTAATGCCATCATCTCTCGAGCTGAAGCCGATGCCTTGGCTCCTCGAGACTCACAACAAACCAGCGATCAAACTGTGGTCAAACCCTGTTCGTATAAGGAATTTCTTAGTTGCAAACCATTGAGTTTCAAGGGCACGGAAGGTGCCATTGGGCTGATCCGATGGATGGAACGTATTGAATATGTCTTTAGTCTATGCAACTGCGCTGAAGACAACAAAGTCAAGTTTTCTGGCTACATCTTTCAGGAAGGTGTCCTTACCTAGTGGAACGCCCATACTAGTGCCGTGGGAATCGAGACCGCAAATCGATTGCCCTGGGCAGACGTGAAGAAAATGTTGAAGGATGAGTATTGCCCGAACGAGGAACTTCAACGTTTGGAAGAAGAATTCTGGAATCTAAGGGTACAGGGCACCGACATCATCAGTTACACCACCAAATTTCAACAGCTTGCCCTCCTCTGCCCGTCTATGGTAGACCTGGAGGAGAAACGCATCAAGAGGTATATTCGCGGACTCCCGGAAAATATCCAGGGGAACGTCGCCTCATCCAAGCCAACCACCATCCAAAGTGCTATTCGGCTTGCACATGAACTCATGGCGATGATTGTCAGCCGTGAGGCATCCATCACACCTTCCAACAACAAACGCAGATCTTTTGAATACCCCAGTCAACCAGACAAGAAACCCAACACCATCCACGCCTACACCTCCAACTCTGAACCCAAACGTGGGTACACTGGGAACAAACCCTATTGTTCCAAGTGCAACCACCACCACGATGGTCCATGTAATACCCCTTGCAACAACTGTAGGAGGTACGGACATGCGACCAAAGATTGCCGAGCTCCCAAATCCAACAACAATACCTCCAACAACAACAACGCCAGGCCATCCAGAGCCTACTTCGAATATGGAAACACCGGGCACTTCAGGAACGAGTGCCCAAAGCTGAAGAACAAGGGCAACAACAACAACACAAGAGGTAGAGCCTTTGTACTCAACTCTTGGGACGCCCGTCAAGACCCGAATGTGATCTCGAGTATGTTCCTCCTCAACAACTTATCTGCTTCTATTCTATTTGATACTGGTGCCGATAGGAGCTTTATTTCTGATGAATTTTATCCACTGCTTGACATCACCCCTTTTGCTCTTGATGTTAAGTACACTGTAGAACTAGCGAACAGTGAACTCATAGAAACCAATAGTGTGATACCTAATTGCACTTTAAACCTAGCCAACGAATCTTTCTCAATCGATCTTATGCT
Organism: Helichrysum umbraculigerum; assembly: GCA_949592205.1. NCBI lineage: Eukaryota > Viridiplantae > Streptophyta > Magnoliopsida > Asterales > Asteraceae > Helichrysum > Helichrysum umbraculigerum. The sequence continues at coordinate 64,245,976 of CATIUR010000003.1, forward strand.
AGTTGAAATTAGAAGTTTCGACGTCATCATTGGTATGGACTGGTTGTCCAAACACCGCGCTGAAATCATTTGTTATGATAAGGTCGTTCGCATTCCTCTCGCCGCCGGTAGAACTTTGATCATACAGGGGGAGACCGGTGGGACGAGACTAAACATCATCTCTTGTTTGAAAACTCAAAAAATTCTGAGAAAGGGTTATCCGTCAATCCTCGTGCACGTCATGGAGAAAAAGTCGGAGGAGAAGCGACTTGAAGATGTGCCCATCATTCGAGACTTTCCAGAAGTCTTTCCCGAAGAAGTACCTGGTCTACCACCACCAAGATAGGTTGAGTTCTCAATCGATCTCGTGCCAGGTGCTGCACCTGTGGCCCGAGCACCATACCGTTTAGCCCCATCCGAACTTCAGGAGCTGTCCACCCAGTTACAGGAACTCCTGGAAATACGATTCATCAGACCGAGTTCTTCACCTTATGGAGCTCCGGTCTTATTCGTGAAAAAGAAAGACGGTTCATTCAGAATGTGAATCGACTACGGAGAGTTGAACAGGTTGACCATCAAGAACAGATATCCACTTCCTCGCATTGATGACCTGTTTGACCAACTTCAAGGATCGAGTTTTTATTCAAAGATCGATCTTCGGTCAGGTTACCATCAACTACGTGTTCGCGACACCGATATCCCAAAAACTGCTTTAAGAACCCGTTATGGGCATTACGAATTTCAGGTGATGCCATTCGGTCTAACCAACACACTGGATGTATTCATGGACCTTATAAATCGGGTGTGCAAACCATATCTCGAAAAGTTTGTTATCATCTTTATCGATGACATTCTCATCTACTCGCGCAACGAACAAGAACATGCGCAACATCTCAAAACCATCCTAGAACTACTTAGACACGAAGAGCTGTATGCTAAATTTTCTAAGTGTGAGTTCTGGATGCAAACCGTTCAATTCCTTGGGCATGTTATCGACAGTCAAGGAATTCATGTTGATCCGTCAAAAATAGAGGCTATCAAGTGCTGGCAAGCACCAACAACTCCAACCGAAGTACGGCAATTCCTAGGTCTTGCCAGGTACTATCGGCGATTCATTGAAAACTTCTCAAAAATAGCTCAACCACTCACGACACTGACTCAGAAAGACAAAAAGTTCAATTGGACCGAAAAACAAGAGTCAACATTTCAACTTCTAAAACAAAAGCTTTGTAGTGCACCTATTCTATCATTACCCGAAGGCACCGATGACTTCGTGGTATACTGCGATGCTTCCCACCAAGGTCTCGGTTGCGTGCTGATGCAACGAGACAAGGTCATTGCTTACGCCTCGCGACAACTAAAAATCCACAAAAAGAACTACACCACTCATGATCTCGAACTTGGAGCTGTTGTCTTTGCTCTCAAAATCTGGAGACATTATCTTTACGGCACTAAGTGCACAATCTTTACCGACCACAAAAGTCTCCAACACATATTCGATCAGAAGGATCTCAACATGAGGCAACGTCGATGGGTCGAATTGCTTACCGATTACGACTGCGAAATCAAATACCACCCACGGAAGGCAAATGTTGTTGCCGATGCCCTCAGTCGAAAAGAACGATCGAAACCACTTCGAGTCCGAGCCCTCAGTATGACCGTTCATAATGATCTAAACATTCAGATCCTCGCTGCTCAGCTCAAAGCCTTGAAACCCGATAACATCAAAGACGAAGCCTTGCGAGGCATGGATAAACAATTCGAAATCAAACCTAACGGAATTAGATATTTCTCAAATCGAATCTGGTTACCTAGTTTCGGGAACCTGCGAGACTTGGTGATGGATGAAGCTCACAAGTCCAAATATTCTATCCATCCGGGATCCGAAAAAATGTATCATGGATCAAGGAATTTTATTGGTGGCCAAACATGAAAGCCGAAATCGTCACATACGTCAGCAAGTGTCTTACTTACTCAAAGGTCAAAGCTGAATATCAAAAACATTCTGGTTTACTCCAACAACCCGAGATTCCTCAATGGAAATTGGAACAAATCGCCATGGATTTCATAACCAAACTACCAAAGTCATCGAGTGGTTGCGATACCATTTGGGTGATCGTCGATCGTCTCACGAAATCTGCTAATTTCCTTGCGATCAAGGAGGCTGACAAAATGGAACGCCTCACTCGAATCTATCTGAAAGAAATCGTAACCCGACACGGCGTTCCCATCTCGTTTATCTTCGATAGGGATAGTCGATTCACATCTCACTTTTGGCAATCTCTTCAGAAATCATTGGGTACCCGTCTTGATATGAGTACCGCATACCACCCTCAAACCGACGGCCAAAGTGAACGAACGATTCAAACACTGGAAGACATGCTACGAGCTTGCGTAGTTGACTTCGGTGCAAACTGGGAAAAACATCTACCATTGTGCGAGTTTTCGTACAACAATAGTTATCACTCCAGCATTAAGGCTGCACCTTTTGAGGTACTGTAAGGTCGTAAGTGCCGCTCACCTATTTGTTGGACCGAAGTGGGGGATAGTCAACTCACTGGTCCTGAACTCATACACGAAACAACCGAAAAGATCTTCGAAATTCAAAACAAACTCAAAGTCACACTTGATCGTCAGAAAAGTTATGCTGACGTAAGACGCAAACCATTCGAGTTCCAGGTTGGGGATCGAGTACTACTCAAAGTTTAACCTTGGAAAGGTGTCATTCGTTTCGGCAAACGCGGAAAACTAAATCCTAGATACATTGGACCTTTTGAGATCCTTGAGAGGATTGGTCTAGTGGCATATCGATTGCAGCTGCCATCCGAACTCAGCCGCGTGCACCCCACTTTTCACATTTCTAACTTGAAGAAATGTCTGTATGATGAGACACTTATTATCCCATTCGATGAAATCCGTATTGATGACAAGCTTCACTTTGTTGAAGAACCCGCCGAAATCATGGACGGTGAGGTCAAACAACTCAAACAAAGTCGTATTCCCATCGTTAAGGTCAGGTGGAATTCACGGCGTGGTCCGGAATTTACTTGGGAACGGGAAGACCAGATGCGACTCAAGTACCCTCAGTTATTCGTTGATGTTACTTCAAACACGACTGCGAACTAAATTTCAGGATGAAATTCTCCTAACAGGGGGAGAATGTGACACCCGTCAAATTAGGACTAGTTATTAGTGCCTAATCAACTGATAATATATGTAATTAGTTCTATGTTAGGCTAATTGATGTATCAATATATATATTGTTGAATATATACAATTATACGATTTGATTAAATCGTACGCAACTCAAGTCGAATGTAATTCGGTCTAAATAATACGGACGTTGGTGAACAATTTTATTAAATAATATAACATTATTTAATAACACTATTGTATTTAAAATATTATTTTAATAATATTTCGTATTTAATTCGTATCGTGCAATTTACATCCACGCGATTAAAATATTAAACGCACAAACAATCAAGACAAAGTTAAGTTATATTTATAACTCAAATGTAAAGTATTTGATGAAATACTTCAACAAAAATATCGAATAAATATTCGTATTTCGAAACTTACATTTAAACGCGTATTAAATTAACTAAACGTTTAAACGACCGGGAAAACGAACACCGCACGGAGCGCAAACCCGGAGTGTTAAAATTGGAACCAACCACACTTGGGTGGGGCCCAAGTGGGCCGGCCCCCATACCACCACCCTCACCATCATCTTTTTCATTATCATCACCTTCATCATCTCTCTCTCCTCTCTTATTCCTCTCAAAAACTTCCACCACCACCATCACCTTTAACCACTCAAAAGCACCATCAAACGCCATCAAATCATCTAGCTCGTTTGGAGAAAAAGAACCATGACATCACGATCTACATTTCCATCTTTTCGGAATCGTCTCGCGTTAACTTGTAAGATTCCCGATAAATCTCGAAACTCTTCGATTTTGTACATTTTCACTTGTATATTGTTTGTATAAGCTTAAAATGTCCAAATACGGGTTGGGTAAAAGAATCGGACCAAACGAAAACCAGAAAATACATTTTTGAACTCGAAATTTCCGATCAGACATAAGTGATGCACAGCCAGCTCCAGTATAGCGTCACTTCCTTAAGTGACGCATTAAGTGTCGCTAAAAGCCCTAATTTTGCATCACTTGCCTAAGTGCCACTAAAAACCCTCTTTTCCTGTCACTTCCTAAGTGTCGCTAATACTACACCCGTCACTTGAACCCGGCACTTACTTAAGTGTCGCCCCGAAATTGATTTGCAATCTAACGACACTTACACCGACACTCATACCCGACACTTGCCTAAGTGTCGCCTCTTATGCGTCACTTCTCCAAGTGACGCAAATAATACAAAATTTACCATTTTATGCGACACTTCTTGAGTGTCGCCTAAACACTTAAGTGTCGCTATAAGTGATGCTAAAAACAGAAAGTTTACAAACTATTTTTATACTAAGTGTCGAACTCAAATAACCTCAAACCCTTATACGATATGACTTCTAAAACACATTGGGACATACTTTTAAGTATAACACTTCGAAATCATAATGATAATGTTGAGATTATTATTACAAACAATCACCGATGGGCCGTAAACGTTTTCAAATACTCAATCAAATCAACCAAATCGTAGTCATTTGGACAAGTTAATCAACCAAATCGTAGTAATTTGGACATTCTAGTTGGACGAACAACTACAAAGGTAGTCTATATAGATACCTACTCATGTTTATAACCATCGCGTGTCGTGGACACCCTCAGGTTACAAGTCTTCGGACATCACTAGTCGGCTAATCAACTCAAGTTTATTAAGTTAAACTCTAAAGACTCAGGTGAGTCTCATAGCCTCTATTTTACTGTTTTCATCAGGGGTATGATACCTTGCTCAATTTATTTACATGTGAATGCAAGTACAATCAAATCAAATACTACATGAGTTTTTTCAACTAATCAATTTAAATCCCACCACAAGCATAGTTTGGTAATACATCTGTGGCGTGAATGTTAGTATATGATATCATATAGGATTGACAATCCTCGTCCGGGTTAGCAAGCACTAACTGGTCAAACGGACGTATTAGCATTTGGGTAGACGAGTGTAGATTAGGCACTCGTAGGAGGCACCTCGATGGGAATTCCTTCATTGGACCCGACCCTCAAGTTAAGCTCAGACTATGTGCTCATGGCTGTATAACTTTTATTTTGCTTTATTGCAACTTAAATTCAATTAAATCTTGCGGTTCATACTATATGTTTTGACATACAAACCTATGAGCTCACTGTCGTCACCCCTATCGGTCGGTCGGATTTGACTCCGGTCGTTGTTCCAACAGCAACAGAAGCGGCGGACAGTGAGTTTTAAATTTATATGAGTTGGGGCTCAAACTATAAGTACTACCTACCTTGGGAGCAAGCAGTAAGTATAACTCGAGGTCGTTCTTAAATCGGAGCGAATTGAAATAAAGCGGGTCACCAAAGATTATGGTCGCAATTAGGATGGGGGTAGGTAGATAGATTTTGGATTGATTTGGTTTTCTAATTATCCTAAATGCAGAAAAGTAAATAACGAGAAATGAAATTAGGGTTTAAGCAGACAGGTAGAGATGTGATTGCTGAAACTTGGATATTAGGGTTTTGGGATGATGTTTATTATAAAATTGATTGGAGATTCACCAAATAAAGAGTAGACATACTTTCGGTGTAAACACTAGGACCCTACGTTCAGGTGAAACCCTAGAAACATATGTCACTGGAATCCTAGGTTATCATGATTCTGATCAGATCAGGCTGTTTTCAAACCCTCCTGAGCCTTTGCTTAACTAAGACAAAGTCACCCTAAATGTTCTAGGGATCAGGCATAAGGCAACAGACCGCAATTGTATTTACTGACCTTTCTTAACACCTAATCGTCTATTTACTTTCATTATAGCAAATACTGATTGTATCCTGTGTATGTTAAACTATTGGTGTGATTAGGGTTTTGCATGTCTAGGTATATGATTGACACTACCCTGTATTGTTTCTATTGAAGCACATACTTAACCATCATAAATATAGACCCTCCTTTACAATCAGGCGTTCATCCCTAGGAATAATCACGGTGTACAGGGCGATTAGGCATTTCCACAGTGTTCCAAACCCTAGATGTACTGACGGTGTACTGGGCATTTAAGCATTTCCACAGTGTTCCAGATCTTAGGTGTACTAACGGTGTACAGTGCAACAAGCATTTCCACAACTTTGATTCCTAGACCACAGTTCTAGAAGGATCACTTCTAGGTAATTCACGATGAAACAATCCATGGCATTTCCTTAGCTTCCACGTATTTGTACTCCACACGAGGTGTTTCCAACGCTATACGAAGTACCGTGCCTTTTTAAAGGAAAGTTCATAGTTTCATACTGTAACTGGAGATAACTGTATATTCATAGTATTAGGGTTGATCAGATCCTATCCTAGGGCAACAGTCACGTGAAAGTCTGGAAAGGGTGATGAGAGACTAGATCTATATTCAGGATAAGCTTAACCAGATACACAGCATAACAATTTCCAATCGTATAAATGAAACATTAATTTAACATCATCCCTACTCCTAATAGCTATATTTCAACAATCACAATATTAAACTACTCTATAAACATGGCAATATGCAGAATACAAACTGAAATAACATAAAGCACAAGCATTATAACAGTAAGTAAAGTTTAGATATCACCGGGAATACAGCAGCGTAATACTGAGGATTACAAATAGTCTGAACTTGAAAAACTTGTTACAACAAGATTACCAAGCTAAAACTTCCTCTAGACTCGAACCGTAAGCTCAACCCTAACCTTTCTCCTCTAACTCCTAAGAGTAGTGCTAGAGAGAGAAAGTTAGAGAGAGAAAGTGAAAGAAAAGAGAGAAATAAGAAAAGTGAGAGAATGAGAAATGTGTGAATGCGTTGAGGTGTGTAAAATGAGGAGGAGTGATCCCCTATTTATAGGCAAAGCTCAAAAATCAGCCGTACAACTCGCGAAACAGCACGTACAAGCAAACGAAGCAGCATACGGGGGCAAGGGGGCCGTATACGGCCTTGGTAGGGCCGTATACGGTGTATACAAGGCCGTATACGGTCTGTATAGGGCCGTATATGGTTCCCAGGGCCGTATACGTTGTCTGTCTGATTTCGTTCGTTGCTTAAAATGCGCGTATCTCCTTCGTTATGCGTCCGTTTGACCCGATTCTTTCGCCTGTGGTTTCGTAATTCCGTTACGCTTCTAATGATGCCAACTTCACTGAAATTGGATGTGTATAGCTCAAGCATAGCCGAAATGACTTTATAGGGTCTGATACTGCTCAGTCTTCTCCGTTCTTTATCCAATTTGCATGATTCTTGATTTTCCCGTCTCGATTTTACCTGTTTTATCATATGATGAAGTTAGAATGTGATCTATATAAGGTAAATGAGGCCGGATGATTTTGTTCACGTTTATTCGTCCTGATTTGCTCGTTATTTGGACGTTTTAGGTGATTTTTGCAGCAACACCTATATTTAGACCACTTTAGTGAATTTTAGTAAATAATGATCATTTTGGAATGTTTTCACTAAAGATACGTCCAAAAAGTGCGGAATATTGCCCTTAAAAACATGACTATTTGAGTCACATCAAGTTATCCCACACTTAGGCGTTGCTTGTCCTCAAGCAACACTCAGTTAGAAAAACATTTAAAATGGGTTTTTAAGGGGCGAGTCAAAATAATTTCAAAATCATACCACTTCTAATATGATTAAGATTGTTTAAGAATAAGGGAAAGGATAAGATGATCCTTTCAGAAGCAAGAAGCAATTATCATCAAGCATACTACCAATTCTCGTGATCTTGGAGTACACATGACTAGGCGATCTCACTATAGGTGGTCACTCAATTCACTCAAAGTGTATCGGGTTTCCTAACAATCTAGAACAATTGAAATCGCTCAAATAAGCCAGTCATGCAGCACTCATCGTCATAAGCTTGGTCGAGAATCGGATCTCCACCACTTAGGTGAGGACGGTGCTAACTATCCCAAGACATTCAACGGGTGGTAGTGTTTGGTGAGGTTTAAGGGTATGGGTAGTGGTATATGTTTGGTTGTAAGGGTTTGACTTATCTTAAAACTCAAAGATAGTGAAAAACTTTATTTCAGAACGGAACGGAGGATTTTGTAGCTGCTCGTCTTCTATCGAATTTTTCTTGAGAAGGTGATACTTGAAGCACTCAGCTTTATTTGATGGAACTGTTTCTTTTTCTTTTCTTGATTTTTCTACTTTTTATTTTTCTTTTCTTCTTCAGAACTTCCTTGCCAGAGAATTTCTAAGGATATTTTATGTTGATCCTTTCAGAAATCCTTTTCGGAACTATGATCTTTGATCTTGAACTTCAATTTCTTTTATCGTGCCAATTTTTTGCACTTTTGACTTTTTTAGAGTACACAGAAGAGGAAGAGTTTAGAGCATAATTGAAGGGGATGTTCCAAAAGATGTTTTTCACGACCTTAGAAATTCTAAGATAAGGTTTTGGGAATTTAGGTTGAGTGGGGGTTTAGTACGAGGGTTTTTTCGAAATGAAAGGTTTAGGCTCAACAGGGTTTACTAGGCGGATCATCGATACTGAAAATAAGTATCGGAAGGGTTTTGGGCTTGAAGAGATATGTGAGAATTGGGTTTAAATCCTAAGGAATGTCAAGGTCATCTAGCTGCACTTATACCGCGTACGGTACACACCAATGTGGTCTTGAAACGTATGTCTGGAGCAAGTTCTAATTCAGAGATGCAAGCATCGACACACACAAGAAATGAAAGTGAAGCATTAAAGATGAATGCTTTTAGGCTCAAGATACCTCACTACAAAATAGGGTTGTATGTGCCTAGCCATGCTCCTTTCAGATTATTGTTTCTTGCTCGAGAAATTTCTACCTTATTTTCCCTATATTCCAAAATATCTTACTCATATTTCGAGAATGATTCTTTTCGAAAGTATTTAACTCAAAAACTTAGAGTTTAGTCATAATTTAACTCATAATTTTAAATTTTTGAAAAAATTTGTTTGAAAAATTTGTTATTTGGGAAAACATTTTCTGAGTAATGCTATTTTGGACATAAAAATTGCCTAAAATTATCCAAGGTATTCTATACCTTGCTATCCCACACTTAGAGGAACATTGTCCCTAATGTTCTCTTGAGTTGAGTTTTTACTGGAGGTAAAATCCCACACTTAGAGTTTGAACATGTAAGAAAATGTTTCTTAAGTGTTAAATTTGGGTTTGAATCCCACACTTAGTGATTAGCTCAGGATAGGGTATAGACTATAACAAGCTATCAAGACAGAATATATGTGATCATGAAATGGATAGAAGGTTAAGAAACTCCCCAGATAACGTTTTGAAGCATGTGAAATTTTGCAGGAGAGAGAGTCGAAGTGAGCTTTCTTCTGCATTCTTCTTGAAGGGCATCAAGCTTCATACCGGGTTATCCGGTGTCATGTATCCAACGTTATCAGAAATTAACTTTAATTCTTTTAAGTGGGGATCCTTATGGTGTAGAATCCCATACTTTAGGTTTTGAAGAAGTTGGAGTGATTTTGATAAGTGTTTGCGGTGTGGGGAGTGATCCCACACTTAGTTCTTTGAAGTGCTTGGATACCAGGAAGTTTTGAGAAGAACGAGGCCCCTCCATGAGATGTTTGAATGTTCCGCAGTCTGCAAATATTGAAAACTGGTTCGGGTTGCCTTTTGACTTCACGGATTTTCTTCTTGAAAGTGCGTCATCTCGCCTTTTTCCACGTTCATACATCACAACATTTCTACTTATTAAACAGAAAGAAAGTAAAACATAATAAGTAATAGCATAATGTAAATACGGATAGAGTGATCAACCAACTAGTGGCTGATACAAATAGGTTCCAAAAGTAAGGTTTAACAGTAGCCAACAAACACAAGATAATAATAGTAATAATGTCTGAAACCAAAGTCAGATGATGCAAATGGGGTAGAACTATGAAGCTGGGGATCCCTGGTCAGGTGCATCAATATGCTGAGTAGGAGCTGGTGCTGTGGATGGTCCTACGACTGACTGCTGACCACTAGATACTCTCTGTCCCTGTTCTTCAGCATTGATCAGTTTTAGCTGAATCAATATGTCTCTGAGGGTAGCTGCTGGCAGTCTCATCGGATCAGTGTAGCCCCACTCTAGCAAAATAGCCGAAGTAACCCCTGCCTGCTCTAGTAAGGTCATGTAAGCCTGACGTAGCATGATCTCTGTCGGTACAGCTGAGGAAGAGATCGGTCCCAAGTTTAATAGCATCCCGAAAGTGTCAAAAGATACAGCATCAGTGCCCAAGTAGACTGTGTCAGCACGGTAAGATCCACTGGCGACTGGCTGGGCAGGATGAGGAATCACAGGTGCAGAAATCACTGGCTGAACTACCGGTATCTCGGTCTCAACTGACTGGACCTGCTCTGGTACTGGTGTGGTCCGGATAGCGGGTGATGGTGTATGGGTGGTATGTGATGGGATGGATGTATGTGGTGGTGGTGGACCGCATCGGTACATGTAAGGCTCTGGGTCAGGAATACCAAGCTTCCTGGAAATCAACAGCTGATGGGAACGGCTAACCTGAAGAGCATACTGTCTCAGTGTGGGCCTCAGTCAACAATCCCACACTATACAGCAATCTAGTAATGATCGACCCCATGAACATGTGCCTATCCATGTCTGTCTCAGCTCCAAGTCTCTCAGCGATCAAGAAAGCAACATTCAGATTCTTTCCTCCTATGATTGCTTCCATGAACTTCAATTCTTCGGCACTCACAGCACCACCTTCCTTCTTTCCAAATATAGAACATGCTAACAACTTGTGAAGGATGTGATGAACCGGCTTGATGAAAGTGGATGACTTAACACAGCTCCTAAAGTTTGATCCTGCTAAATCCATCCAAATATCCTTATGGTTCCTGTTTGGTAGGCTGGAGATGTCTTGAACACTGTTTCTGAACCATGCAGAGTTGACCTGAGACTCTGAATATAAACCAAGATACACTCCCAAGTCGGCAACTGAGATATGATGAATCTGTTCCTGAAACCTGAATGAAATCTTTCTTTTGTCGGATACGCTCATCTTTGGGTTCAGCTGGTAAGTCATCATGAACTCTGTCACTACTTCTCGGTATGCATACTCATCTATATCGAAGAGACGGAGAAAGGCATTGTTCACTTGACCATCGGTCTCATACATCAACAAACTCTTCAACTCATCCCTGATCCCTAGCTTAATCATGTCTTTCCATACCACATATCGATTACTGCCTATCGGTCGCTGCAACCACTGGCGAATGAGTGACCTATTCTTTGAAGATTTGGCCAAGTAGCTGAGTGAAGGTGGGCAATTTTCCATCTGTGATAAAAGACAAGAAAAGATTAGGCCATAATAGTGACATATTAATGGATATGGTAAAGTACTTCCAAATTTTCAGAAAAAATTGGAAATGTAGGCTTTAGAAATGGGCATATCCAGAAATTTTACAATTGCTAAACCTAACCGCAACCAATCACAAATCCAAAAACTTTTATCAACTTATGTCTAAATAAGGGTAAGTGGCACAAAGCTTCAAGTTCCTAACATAATTAAAGCAAGTCAACAGGGTACCTAACTTAATTATCCCAAGCACTAAAAACTTAAATACTTCATGTTCAAGGTTAATCAATCTAAATGAGATTAAGTCCAAGGTCATATAATTATCTCAAGTAAATCAATTAATCATAAAAGGGCATATTACCAATTAAATATGCAATCCAACTTTCCGCAATTTCCAAAAGACATAAAGCCGTATTTTACATGATTTCAAGCAAAGAATGGAAGTAAACTTATTTGACAAAATGGTATTTTTTTAGAAAATGGCATTTTTGTTGGTTTCATTTCAAAGTCATACACTTTATTAATTAAAGTGATAAACTTAAAAAAATGATTAAATGAACCGAAGCTTGTTTTGATAATCTTGTAAGCTTTTTAAGTTAAGAAAAGTCATAAACATGGTTTAAAAATAAAAGTTTTAAGTAAAAATGATGTTTATGATGATTTTATCAAAAATGAGCTTACTTTAATTACCGAAAACTAGCTTAACCATTTTCTAATTGCAAATGATCAATCAAAACATGTTAACCTATCATATTTAAGCATAACTCAATCAACAAAAGTCAACATAAGCAATTAATCATCCAAAAAGTCAAACTAGCCATAGTTCATCAAAAAGTCAACACTTTAATTCCCAATCTTGCAATCAAGCCAACAAATCACTAGATTAAGCTTGTAATCATGTTAAGCATCAAGATAAGCATGAAATAACACTAAAGATTGCAACTTTTAACCATGAAATCTATGAAAATGAGTTACAAGCCCTAATTTTTAAAGTTTCATGAAAATCACAAAAGTAGGTCAAGAATTACCTTAAACTTGATGTAATGATGTTGTGGATGCAAGAAAGATCATAAAATGATGAATTTTGAGCTTGGAATCATGCAAAATGGTTGAGTAATGAAGGTTTGAGGATATGGTGATGGTGGCCGACGGTTTGGGGGAAGAGAGGAGGAAGAAGATGAAGTTTTTTTATGTTTTGTCTTATGTGTGTGGCTAAAATCCCTTTTTATACCCTTTTAAACGTACGCAATTTAAAATTTGCGAAAGATACGAAACATACAAGTAAAATTTCAAAGTTAAATTTTTTTTTTAATAAAACAATTTTAAAAAGTATGTTCGTAATTTTCTGAATCTTTACGCGCAGTCTGAAAAGATATTGCGAATCGTATGCGAAATCGTATACGTTTTTATTTAAGACAATCTTTTTGTGTTCTTTAAAATTCAAGACAAATTCAAAATAAATTTTTCAAAATTTAAAAATAAACTTTTTCGAACTTTCTGAAAATGTCTGAAATTCGTTACTGTGTTGTGCGAATTTGAATTTTAAAAGAACGTTTTCTTGTATTTTTAAATGCAAGCTTTTAAATTTAAAAATAAACTACTAATATTACTTATCCTAAATACTTAAAATAAAACTAAATTAACTAAAGTTTGGGTTGCCTCCCAAAAAACGCTTGGTTAAAGTCGGTAGCTCGACTTTTGGACAATTTTATTGAGTATTGCCCAAGAGCAATTGTTTAAGTGAATTTGGTGCTCTTGGTTGAGGGAAAGTGTAGCGAGGAATAAAGTCACAAGTGAGAATCTTAATGACAGAATCAACTAGGTCTGCGGGATGTAACGAGAATCGTTCGTGTTCAGTGAGAAACATACGTTCCTTTTTGCCTAAATCTAGAAGATTGTCAATAAACTTGTTAAATTCCTTTCTAACTTTCTTAGGGTTTGAAATTCCGTTTCGTGATCCGTCATCTATATGGTTTAAGTCATGAAGAAGCATTCCTAGGGTTTGTTGAAATTTCCATTCTTCTCTTGAATCGGGATCTCCGGTGGTAGTGTGAACTGACTCCGTGATTTCTTCGATTAAAGATGTTTGTGAAACGGTGAAAGGGAATTTTGACTGAGCAAATAACAAAGTGAGTGAGACGTTAATATCCTTCCTTCCAGCAAAGAAAGTAGCTTCCATGTTATCGTCAGTGGCTCCAGGGAATATTTCTAACAACTTGTCGATCATATAAGTAGCGGGGTCAACGAAAAATGGAATTTTATCAGAAATGACGAGAGATATAGCGGGATCTTTGCTGATCCAGAACTCAAGCTCATAAATCATAGCTGCAACATGACGATTAATTAGGGTTTGGGAAACCGGTTGATAATCGGTGCAGGCGAATAGATCCATTAGTAGGTCTATTTCTGATTTAAGCTTTAGTTCTTGCTCTCGATAATGTGTGAAGATACCTTCCTCCTTTTGATTTGGAAGATGGTGGAGAATACCAACCTGTTTCTTTATCCTACGAGTGACTTCTCTTTGTTCAACTGAAAAAGGAAAGTCAGACGTTTTGAGTTGTCTGGCAAATGCCCGACAAACATCTAATCTCCTATCAGGATCAAAAGAGTTACCTACGTAGCGGATATTTTCTTCAGGTTTGATTGGTAAAGTCCTATCAACAACACGATAGATGGTGTACTCAGGTTCGGGTACGAGGTTCAAAAAGATAGGTGATTTTGGAGGGTATTCGTAAACTTCTTCGTCCCATGGTGGAAGACGTTCTTCAATGGGTGGAAAACGAAAGGGTTGAAGATGTTCATAGCTACTCTCGACGAAACCAGATGAGGTAGGGAATTGAAAGAAGTTTTCTAAGGAATATGAAATCTCAGGGGCAGGCATAACCTGATAGCTTAGAATGCTAGATGCAGAAGTTGAGATCTTCTAATGAGAATCATGGTTTCCTAAGTCAAGATCTAAGAATTGCCCTATGGTTCTAGGTTCATTGTCTGAATTAGCGGAGATAACTTCGGAAGAGGATAAAGATGAAGAGTAGACGTCAGATTCCAACTCTTGTTCTAAGCAGGCGAAGAACTCAGCGTCATCCATGGCCATCATTTCTTCGGACGTCTTGAGGGCGAGTGGAGAAATGGGGCTAGACGGAAATGAATCATAGAAAGATGTTTTTGTATTTTTCATTTTTAATTAAACTATCTAAATTATTCTAAGGAAAGCATATAACTACCAACTAAGTTTGGGAAAACCTAATTGGAAAGGATCTCCTAAAAGCTATAATATCTAAGGCGGCTTCAAATCGTAATGCTCTACGATCCCCGGCAGCGGCGCCAAAAACTTGTCGTCACCCTATCGGTCGGTCGGATTTGACTCCGGTCGTTGTTCCAACAGCAACAGAAGCGGCGGACAGTGAGTTTTAAATTTATATGAGCTGGGGCTCAAACTATAAGTACTACCTACCTTGGGAGCAAGCAGTAAGTATAACTCGAGGTCGTTCTTAAATCGGAGCGAATTGAAATAAAGCGGGTCACCAAAGATTATGGTCGCAATTAGGATGGGGGTAGGTAGATAGATTTTGGATTGATTTGGTTTTCTAATTATCCTAAATGCAGAAAAGTAAATAACGAGAAATGAAATTAGGGTTTAAGCAGACAGGTAGAGATGTGATTGCTGAAACTTGGATATTAGGGTTTCGGGATGATGTTCATTATAAAATTGATTGGAGATTCACCAAATAAAGAGTAGACATACTTTCGGTGTAAACACTAGGACCCTACGTTCAGGTAAAACCCTAGAAACATATGTCACTGGAATCCTAGGTTATCATGATTCTGATCAGATCAGGCTGTTTTCAAACCCTCCTGAGCCTTTGCTTAACTAAGACAAAGTCACCCTAAATGTTCTAGGGATCAGGCATAAGGCAACAGACCGCAATTGTATTTACTGACCTTTCTTAACACCTAATCGTCTATTTACTTTCATTATAGCAAATACTGATTGTATCCTGTGTATGTTAAACTATTGGTGTGATTAGGGTTTTACATGTCTAGGTATATGATTGACACTACCCTGTATTGTTTCTATTGAAGCACATACTTAACCATCATAAATATAGACCCTCCTTTACAATCAGGCGTTCATCCCTAGGAATAATCACGGTGTACAGGGCGATTAGGCATTTCCACAGTGTTCCAAACCCTAGATGTACTGACGGTGTACTGGGCATTTAAGCATTTCCACAGTGTTCCAGATCTTAGGTGTACTAACGGTGTACAGTGCAACAAGCATTTCCACAGCTTTGATTCCTAGACCACAGTTCTAGAAGGATCACTTCTAGGTAATTCACGATGAAACAATCCATGGCATTTCCTTAGCTTCCACGTATTTGTACTCCACACGAGGTGTTTCCAACGCTATACGAAGTACCGTGCCTTTTTAAAGGAAAGTTCATAGTTTCATACTGTAACTGGAGATAACTGTATATTCATAGTATTAGGGTTGATCAGATCCTATCCTAGGGCAACAGTCACGTGAAAGTCTGGAAAGGGTGATGAGAGACTAGATCTATATTCAGGATAAGCTTAACCAGATACACAGCATAACAATTTCCAATCGTATAAATGAAACATTAATTTAACATCATCCCTACTCCTAATATCTATATTTCAACAATCACAATATTAAACTACTCTATAAACATGGCAATATGCAGAATACAAACTGAAATAACATAAATCACAAGCATTATAACAGTAAGTAAAGTTTAGATATCACCGGGAATACAGCAGCGTAATACTGAGGATTACAAATAGTCTGAACTTGAAAAACTCGTTACAACAAGATTACCAAGCTAAAACTTCCTCTAGACTCGAACCGTAAGCTCAACCCTAACCTTTCTCCTCTAACTCCTAAGAGTAGTGCTAGAGAGAGAAAGTTAGAGAGAGAAAGTGAAAGAAAAGAGAGAAATAAGAAAAGTGAGAGAATGAGAAATGTGTGAATGTGTTGAGGTGTGTAAAATGAGGAGGAGTGATCCCCTATTTATAGGCAAAGCTCAAAAATCAGCCGTACAACTCGCGAAACAGCACGTACAAGCAAACGAAGCAGCATACGGGGGCAAGGGGGCCGTATACGGCCTTGGTAGGGCCGTATACGGTGTATACAAGGCCGTATACGGTCTGTATAGGGCCGTATACGGTTCCCAGGGCCGTATACGGTGTCTGTCTGATTTCGTTCGTTGCTTAAAACGCGCGTATCTCCTTCGTTATGCGTCCGTTTGACCCGATTCTTTCGCCTGTGGTTTCGTAATTCTGTTACGCTTCTAATGATGCCAACTTCACTGAAATTGGATGTGTATAGCTCAAGCATAGCCGAAATGACTTTATAGGGTCTGATACTGCTCAGTCTTCTCCGTTCTTTATCCGATTTGCATGATTCTTGATTTTCCCGTCTCGATTTTACCTGTTTTATCATATGATGAAGTTAGAATGTGATCTATATAAGGTAAATGAGGCCGGATGATTTTGTGCACGTTTATTCGTCCTGATTTGCTCGTTATTTGGACGTTTTGGGTGATTTTTGCAGCAACGCCTATATTTAGACCACTTTAGTGAATTTTAGTAAATAATGATCATTTTGGAATGTTTTCACTAAAGATACGTCCAAAAAGTGCGGAATATTGCCCTTAAAAACATGACTATTTGAGTCACATCACTCACCAGCGTTTCGCTGACCATTTTAGCATGTATCACAGGTACTCAGCAGTAGGTTGGATTGCCCTCTGGATTACTGTAGCTCAAGTCAGCATGCAGATATTAGAGATTGCCTTGCATTAATATATTTTGTAAAAGTATTTATGTATTGGAATCTCTCATTTTCAGAACACGAGCTATGTATAGGTACAAATGTTGTAAACATTTCTTATATCAATATATTTTGTTAAAATGACGCACATAGATTCGTTTACTATATATCTTTGTGCTGTGATTACCGTATTAGTCGCGCCCCGACCCGAACTGCTTCCGCATCATTAATTTGGGGGTGCGACACAAACTTTCACCAATGGTTCGTACATGTTTTTGATAAACAACTTACTGGAACATACTAGTTGAGTGAACTAGCATAGGTGGACATTAACCCTCCACTTACATAGATAGTCTTTTGAGACATCTACTTACACACAACCTTATACGTTTATGACGTTAGAAGGTTGCAGTTTGGAACACACATTCCTTGCTTATTTGATTAATTACTTGCTACTTACTAAACTCAGGTGAGTTTCATAGCCCCTTTTTACTGTTTTCTAACTAGGGTGAGAATACATACAACTATTTTATAGAAAATGCTTTTATGATCACAAGTACTGGTAACAACTTTTTATACGGATTGCATGAGACCCGATTTCATCCACTAAAGTCCTCTACCCATCATAGTTCGTTAAAATTTGTGCGTGAATATTATTGGATAGATCTATCAGGGTTTGACAAACCTCATCTGGGCTAGTCGCTCTAGGCAACCCACGGACGCAATTTTATTTGTGAATTAGAAGTGTACTGGATTATACACTTATCGAAGGTAAACAACGTTAAGTTCGAACTATGAGACTCATGAGAAATGGTATACACATATTGCATGCGTGCAATACTTTTATCGTTGTAGGCGATACTTTTTAAACTATCATTTTTGAATGATGCAACTTGAAATCTTGTGGATCATACTGATAACAACTGTTTACAAACCTATGAACTCACCAACTTTATGTTGACCTTTTAGTATGTATTTCTCAGGTAACCCGCCGCAGTAGGAAGCTTTTGGATAGCTTAGCTCGAGTCGCATTGTTTTCAAACATCAAGGAACTAGATTGCATTACTATATTTTGTAGTTATAGCTATGTAATTCTACTTTTATTATGCGAACTCCAGATTCTTTTGTAAACATTTGAATCATGGTAATGTAGCTATTTTTCAAACGTCTCATGTAGAGGTTGTTTGCTTTAATCTTTTTGTTTTGATATTTAATTTGGTCGGCACCCCCGTGACACCTCATACTTCCGCTGCCACGTGTTTTGGGAGTGCGACAACTAATCATGAGACAGTCTTGTTGTGCAAGAATCAGTACGTGAGAGAACGTATATGTGTTCGACAGTCTACATGTGTGGGAGATTTAGAAGTATTGCGACAAAGGGCTTTTGTCGCAGTCGTTGCGACAATAGGGCTTCCGTCGCAAGTCCATTGCGACAGAAGGGTCTAATAGTTTCTCGTTTTCGTTCTAAGTGTTTTTGGTGTCATTTTTCGTCCGGGTTAAGTTTATATGTGTCGTTTTTGTCTAAGTTTCATAATAAAATTATCAAAGTTCATTTTGGTCCAAAATCTTAACGTTTTACAAATCGGTTCGCGTTTATCGTTTTGTGGCTCGTTTTTGTTGACTTGGTCTAACGTGCTCGGTTTGACCCGAAACTTTTACATAAATCTTAAATATGTTTTAGGACTTCTAAAAAGTGAGTTTTATAATTTTTTGGTAAACCCGAAAATGTCGTTCTTAAAACATTTCCAAAATTATACGTTTTTCGTTGCCCGTTTTGATTAGTCAAAGGTTCGAGATAAATTCCGAGAAAATTTCCAGGAATTCCCCTATGTCTTATCTTTCTAAAATAATTTTTCCATAATTTTTGGTTAAAGTTAAGTGGGTTAAATAAATTGGTAAATCCCCTTACGTCCAGTGGTGATGAATCCGGATACAAGTGTGAAGATTTAATTACTGAGCAAAATCTACAAAACTTCACGAGATGTAATTGTACTAGTTTGAAAGCTAACGAAATTTGTAGTTTCTAGGAAGAAACCTCATGTCATTTTGAGTTGTGTAGCTCGAGTTATGGCTTTGCAAAGTTAGTCCAAGAATCTGCCATCTGAGGACAGATTCTCTATCTCGTCTTATAAATTCGCTTTCGGGTAGTAAACGGTGTCGAAAAATTACGAAACCACTTGGAAATGAAAGCTAACTTTTTAAACTTAAGTTTTACCTTTTGATTCGTCATTTTTGGTTAAGTTATGTGTACGAAACATTTCCTTGAAATTGGAGAATTTTCCTGATCAGAAAACAAGTTAAAGTTTTGTGTTATAAAAACATTTTTCGCATATTAGAAACAAATAGAATTTACCAATTTAGATAGAAGATTGTTTTTAATTAGATTAGTTTTATTTGATTATTATAGTTTTCCTTTATGTTTATTTTATCGTTGATTAATCTATTGGTGAATTAACTAAAATTGATAACTTCCTATGGCTAAGGCAAACTATCTTATAAAAATCAGGAAAAGTACTAGATTCTTTCGAATTTATTATAGAGAGCTTCTCTTCTTAGTATTACTCACCCAACCTTCATTCCATTAAACCTATTAACAATTTATTATAACCTTGTAGTCAACCTTGTAGCATACAAGCGTTTATGATTGCCACATCAATTATATTATTAAGCCTTAATGTTCTAACACTATCTCCTCGGCCCGAAGTCTCAAGTTCATAATTAATTAAATTATAGCATATAAAATTAATTAACTATGTAAGAACAACTCAATTATATAATTAATACAATTATCGGGAAAGTATAATAAACATTCAATAAATCAAAATCAACGTAAACATAAATTTAAAATATAATTCAAATAACATTCATCTAAATAAACACAATAAGAAACTTAATTCAGAATCGAAGGCAAGTAAACAATACCCAAAGTATAATTAAATAGCATATTTACATAATACAAGGATAAAGAAACCAAACCCTAATGATGAACAAACTCTTCGTAGGGTTTAAAACCTTAAAACCCTAGCTTCCTAGCCTCCAAATTCGCACCTCTATTCGTATTCTAAACCCCAAAGTCGAATTTAGAATATCAAAATCGTATTTAGGATATTTTTCGTATGCAGAATATGGCTTCTATTTATACTCGTGGCTGCGCGAATTTAGCCGCCGGCTAAAATTACTTTTCGTATTCTCCAAGATTTCTAGAATGTCCATAGCCGACTTAGCTGATTTTGCATTTAGCCTCCGGCTAAAAGTTTTAGCCGCCGGCTAAATTCTTCTCCAAAAAATTTGAATTTTCTATATGTTGTTGCTCTATCTGTTCTATAAATTTGAGCTTTTGAATCAACTCATTTGGACTTCGTATGAGGAAGTTATGGCCAAAATATTAACGCATAGCAGAAAACTCAGATTTTACACTTTTCTTCCATTTTCGATCCAAATTCCGTTCCTTTTGATCCAAGCTCTATTTAAAACACCTAATTGCAAATATTAACAAAATAAGTATCTAATATCAAATAAATGCAATAGAAATGTATAAAAATAGGGGAATATTATTATATAAATATAGTACTTATTTGATATTATCAAATATCCCCACACTTAAGTTCTATTTGTCCTCAAGTAGATATATATATTTTCATCATAAAAACTTGATAAGCATCAAACTAATGCTTAAGAATCAGAATACCTAAATTAAAAATCTGTTTCATATTTTAAAACTTTAAACAATTTAATTAACATGGATAACTATAATGTACAAATAAAAATTATTATTATTATTCACGCAATATATAGTTCATAAATGATTACTAATATATTTATCCACTTTAAACAATTTATACTCATATTTCTGAATACATCTTTATTATTAGTATGTATATTACTTTATGATTTCCATATATGATATACTCTTAAACTTAATCATGCAATTTACTTTTATATTCAAAATAAGTATATGAAATACATTTTTAAGAATCAAGACATTGGTGACAGGTCTGCATAAGGAATAATTGATAAAACAATTAATCAAATAAAATACTTGATTCAAATGATAGAAGATGATGTATTCACTTAGACTACTTTCCTTAGAATCCGGTTATCACTTTATTGATTTGCTAAAACAATGGATTGTATTGCGATATAACTAATAAGACAACCCCCTTTCCGAGGTAAGTTAATCTAACACAATTAAGAAAGACACTAGGTTGTTTTCAACACGCTAATTATTCAATTAACGTTGCCCACCAAATTGTATTCTAAACTAAACCTACGCCTTTTATGTGATTTACCCTTACAACTTGAATCAACAAAGTCTATAGTTTATTAAACTATCTTGTTGACTATTATCGATTATTTACCCCAACCTATCAAACTCAATATATCTAGCAATAATTATCAACCGCAACCAATAATCATCAATAATTTACTACTCAAAAGGAAATCAATCTCAATTGAATGATAAACCACGCTAGATAATCGCTAATAACCAAATAACAATCAAGGATTATCGAATAAACACATAAACATTCATAAAATCCAATATCTTTTGCAAATCAATAATCAAACCATCATCTAAGTATCATTATCTAAGCAAATACATAAATAGTTTAGCCAATCATAACGTTACAGAAAATCAGCCATGAAAATGAAATCGAAATCATAATCAAATGAAAGAGAGTAACGTTTTCGAACCGAAGAACTGAAGAAATGAATGAATAATCGAAAACCTTGGATCCTTCTTGCTTTCTCCCCTCCAAAATGCTCCATAAATGAAGTGTTTGTTGGTGAAAATCGGCTGGAAAAGAGTGTGGGGTGATAACCCTAAAAATGAGATTAAAATGAGGTTTTAACCTAATCTGCCGAAACGATCCATCCGCCGGATGGATTTCCATCCGCCGGGTGGATGTGAAATGTCCAAAAGTCCGGCCCGTGATCTGTCAACCCATTAAAATCAATCCATCCGCCGGATGAATTTTCCATCCGCCGGATGGATTTAAAATCCCATTTTTTTCTTCAATTTAATCCAACTCTCTTCTTTCCTAGCTTCAACTCTTTAGCTTCTTTTCTTCAATAATATTAGCTCGCTTTCTGCTTTTTTTCGATCCAAGCTCCGATCAAATTCCTAAATGCAAATATGAACGAAATAAGTATCTTATTCACATAAAATGCATAAGAATTCTATCTAACAAAGGGGTAATTAGTACTATAATCTAGTACATTTTGGCGTTCATCAAACATCCCCCACTTGAATCCTACTTGTTCTCAAGTAGACTATCGATTAAACTTCAAAAACTTTCAATATGAACGGCAAACATTGGAGCATTGGGACTTACATACTAACTAGCATTTCATAAACCAAATTTCAATCTTAAAAATAATTCTACCTTAAACTTTGCAATCAAGAAACTCATCTAGGAAACCAATTTCCTCATGTGTTATTATTAAGCATAAAAGATGGTTCATCCGGATTACCGATATTGTTGTCCACCTAAACAATCTAAATTACAGAAACTGAGCTTGACTATTATTATTCTAGCAGGCTTCACCCTTGATTCCCAATAGCAAAATACCATCATACAAATAATGTGTCACAACTTTCCTGATAAAGAGGAATCCAATCAAATCAATCATTTTTCAAACCAAGACATTGGTGACAGGTCTGCACCTCAGTACAACAGAGCGACATAACTTGGTTTTGGTTTTTCAATTCATGAGTCCTTTGTACTCTCTCTCTCTCTCTCTCTCTCTCTCTCTCTCTCTTTATATCAAATATACTAACGGAAACCAGGTCTGTACTTTCGTACAACAGAGGAGACAACACCCAGTATATTCCCAAATGATAATAATTAAGATTCCAGAAATGAGGGCTATAACACGCTATCATATAAGAATTAAGACCTAAGCTATACCTTGCTAAAGATCCTCTCAGGAAAATATTACTTCATGCATTAATTATTTAATAGCTCAATAACCTTCATATAGATTGCCTATCGATACATCTCATGATGAACTATTTAGTATTTAAAAATTAAATTCATTTCATCATTTGAATTCCCAAAATGTGTTAAAAGATTTGCTAAACTTTACGCAGAATACATTTTTAAAAGAAAAATTTGGGCTGAAAAATGACTAACATAGAATGCCCTTTTGCTCGAAATTTACCAATATTTACAAATTCATAACTTTGGACAAATAAACTTCTTTTACCCCATCCCCCACTTAAGAATATGCAATGTCCTCATTGCAAAAAGGAACAAAATTTAGGGAATAGAAAAGAAGTGAACAGAAAACTCCCCTGAGCTATCATCAAGATACTAGCTAAAAATGAAACTTTCCAACCAACAACATCCTCTTCCATGAGCTTATTAACACACCAAAAACAAAACAAAATAAATAATTAAGAAAAACAACGGGTTGTCTTCCGAAAGCGCTTTTGTTTATCACGTCGGTAAGCTCGACATTTTGCTCCATGACTTAATTAAGCTTCATCTCCAAATCACGTTCGGAATCCCTTGCATCCCCATAATACTTCTTCAAACGACTTCCATTCACCTTGAATGTTGTCCCAGAATGACCTTTCAAGTCAACAGCACCAAAAGGATATACCTTTTCGACTATGAAAGGTCTTGTCCAACGTGTCTTCAACTTTCCAGGAAACAAATGCAGACGAGAACTGTATAAGAGCACCTTGTCACCTTTTTCGAATGAATTATTTGATTTTAGGCGTGAATCATGCCATTTCTTGGTGCGCTCCTTATACAGCCGAGCATTATCATAAGCATTCATCCTTAACTCTTCCAACTCTTATAACTACGCCAATCGTTCTTTCCCAGCTGTATGATCATCGAGGTTGCACTACTTCAATGCCCAATAGGCTTTGTGTTCCAACTCAAATGGCAGGTGGCAAGCTTTCCCATAAACGAGTCGGTAGGGCGTAGTTCCAATAGACGTTTTAAAAGATGTCATTGCTGCCCATAACGCGTCATCCATCTTATTTGACCAATCTTTTGGATTTCCATCAATTGAACGCTCCATAATACACTTCAAACCGCGATTAGTCACTTCAACTTGTCCACTGGTTTGTGGATGATATGCAGTGGAAACCTTGTGATTAACTCCATACTTCCTTAAAACTTTCTCCAATTATACATTTGCAAAATGCGTTCCACGATCACTAATCAACGCCTTTAGTGTTCCAAATCGTGAAAACAACTGTTTAAGGAACTTCACTACCACTCTCGCATCATTAGTCGGCAATGCCTTTGCTTCCGCCCACTTTGAAACATAATCTACAGCTACTATGATATATTTATTCCCATTGCTTGGTAGAAATGGTCCCATAAAATCTATCCCCCAAACATCGAAAATTTCACTAACCATGATAGGATTTTGCGGCATCTCATCTCTTTTAGAAATCCTTCTAGTTCGTTGGCAAGCATCGCATTCCTTTACAAACTCGTACGCATCCTTGTATATGGTTGGCCAATAAAATCTTGCTTCAAACACCTTCCTTGCTGTGTATGTTGGCCCGTGATGTCCTCCCGTAGGACCGTTGTGACAATGACTTAGAATTCTTGTACATTATTCTCCATGAACGCACCTTCTCACCATACCATCAGCATACTCCCTAAACAAATACGGGTCTTCCCAAAAGTAATGTCGCACAGCCTAGAAAAATCTCTTTCTTTCCTTATAATTCATCTCGGTGGGAATAGTTTTTGTAACTAAAAAGTTGGCGTAATCAGCAAACCATGGAAGTTCACTCATAATTACCTTCATCAAACTCTCATCAGGAAAAATGTCCTCAATTTCCGATTCATCTAACTTCTCTAACTCTGGATTTTCCAACCTTGAAAGGTGATCAGCGGCTAAATTCTCGGCACCCTTCTTGTCGCGAATTTCAATGTCGAATTCTTGCAGCAAAAGAATCCATCTTAGCAATCTTGGTTTCGCATATTGCTTGCTAAACAAATACCTCAATGCTGAATGATCGGTAAACACTACAGTCTTTGATAGAATCAAATAAGATCGAAACTTATCAAAGGCAAAAACAATTGCAAGCAATTCCTTTTCTGTTGTAGTGTAGTTCTCTTGCGATTTTGTCAAGGTTTTACTAGCGTAGTAGATAGGTTGAAACTTCTTATCGACCCGTTGACCTAACACTGCTCCTACAGCATAATCACTAGCATCACACATTAATTCAAAGGGAAGATCCCAATTTGGACTAATCATGATGGGTGCAGATACTAATTTCTCCCTCAAAAGATTGAATGCATCAAGACATTCCTTGGAGAATTCAAACTTGGATTCCTTCTCTAACAGTTTGTTCATCGGTCGAGCTATCTTGGAAAAATCTTTGATAAAACGGCGATAAAATCCTGCGTGCCCCAAGAAACTTCGTATACCCTTGACATTCATCGGAGGTGGCAACTTTTCTATTGCCTCGATCTTAGCCTTGTCCACCTCGATTCCTACGCTCAAAATCTTGTGTCCTAACACAATCCCTTCTCGTACCATAAAATGACATTTCTCCCAGTTTAGCACAAGATTCGAATTCTCACATCTTTGCAGCATTTTCTCCAAATTTGCCAAACACTCATCAAAAGAATTCCCGAAGATGGAGAAATCATCCATAAATATCTCCATGCTGTCTTCAATCATGTCATGAAAAATTGCCATCATATAACTTTGGAATGTTGCGGGTGCGTTGCACAGCCCGAACGGCATTCTTCTATATGCAAATGTTCCAAATGGACAGGTGAATGTGGTCTTATCTTGATCGTTCGCATCTATCGGAATCCGAAAGTATCCAGAAAAACCATCTAAAAAACTATAATATTCCTTTCCGGCTAGACGCTCGAGCATTTGATCAATGAAAGGTAAAGGAAAGTGATCCTTGCGCGTAGCATCGTTCAATTTCCTGTAATCGATGCAGACTCTTCATCCGATGATGGTTCTTATCGGGATCAATTCATTCTTTTCATTGGCTACAACCGTCATACCTCCGTTCTTTGGTACAACATGAATGAGGCTTACCCATGGACTGTCGGAAATTGGGTATATCAACCGGAGTCTAGTAACTTGATAATTTCTTTTCTCACCACATCCGTTACCTTCGGGTTTAAACGCCTCAAGGGTTGCACCACTGGCTTGAAATTGGATTCCATAAGAATCTTGTGAGTGCAGTATGAAGGGCTTATTCCCTTAATATTGCTAATCGTCCATGCGATAGCTTGCTTGTGCTCCTTTAGAACCTTCAATAAGCTTTCCTTTTCCTTAGTTGAAAGATGTGTTGAAATGATTACCGGCAGATCGGATTTCCCTTGCAAGTATGCATATTCCAGATGAGCTGGTAGCTCTTTCAACTCTAACTTGGGTGGCTCTTCGAATGAGGATTTAACTACCGACACCTCCGCTCTTGAATATGGAATACCATGCATAGTAATTCGCGTCTCCGTTTTGATGGAGATTCCATTCATCAAGATTGACTCTTCGCTCTCCTTCAGCTTGACTCCTTCATTTTCTAACTCCTTCTCGCATGTTGTATCTATCTCCTCGAGCAATTTATCGAACTCTTCGATTTCATGGATTGCCTCAAGGCTTCCCGTCCATCCTTCAAGAATTATTGGATCTAAATCTTCGTCATCCTTCAAACTTTGCAAAAACTCGTCATCGTCAGACAGTTCTCTGGCGCTAGCAAAGTAACAAGTATCATCCACTTAGGCAGGATATTGCATAGATTCATTCACATTGAATACAACCTTCTCATCCCCCACTCTCATGGTGATTTTCCTATCAAAGACATCGATCAACTCTCTGGAAGTGGCTAAGAAAGGTCTACCTAGAATTATCGGCACCTTGGGATCTTCTACCATGTTGAGAATCACAAAGTCGCAGGGAAACTCAAACTTATCGACCTTTACTAAAACGTTCTCGACCATCCCTCTTGGGTACTGAACAGAGCGTTCAGCTAACTCGATGCACATTCGGATTGCCTTAGGTTCTCCTAGCCCAAGTCTAGCATACATAGTATAAGGCATAATGGATATGCTAGCTCCAAGATCTGCTAGTGCATTCGCAATGTCCAATTTACCAATCCGTCAGGGAATAGTGATACTCCCTGGGTCCTTCTTTTTTTGGTGGTAATTTGTTTTGCATCACGGCTTAGCATCGCTCATTCATCGTTACTATGGTTGCTTTTGCCAGCTTGCTTTTATTAGTCAAAAGCTCTTTCAAGTATTTCGCATACTTAGGCATTTGGGCAATAGCTTCCACAAACGGAATATTGATATGAAGCTGCTTCAAATTTTCCAGAAATTGGTGGTAATTAGCTTCATCTTTTTCTCTTCTCAAGGCTGCGGGGTATGGCGGGGGTGGCGCATGATCCTTCGCATATTGCTTATCCCTAGCAATTTGATCAGCCTTAGTGTCCTCCTTAGGACTTTTGACAACCTCCACTTCTTTCTCCTTTTCCGGCAAGAGCTTCGAAACAGGATTCTTTTGAACATTAAGGTTTTCATGAACCTTTCCACTTCTGGTAGTTACTGCCTTTGCTTGATCTCGTGGATTGGTTTCAGTGAATCCGGGTAAAGTTCCAGGAAACCTCTCTTGGAGAACCTTAGTTATGTTAGAAACGGTCCCCTCAATTTGCTTGAGTGCGGCACCTTGATTCCGTACTAACTCTTCGGTAGTATCCATCCGTTGTCCCGAACTAGCAATAAATTGCTCGTTAGTAGTCAAAAACTTCCCCATCAATTCCTCCAAATTAGATTTCTTTTCGGGGAAAGGTACCGTGGGCTGTTCCTTAGCGTAAAGCCCCGGCTGAGTCTGGCGGAATTGGTGACCTCCTTCCTGGTACGGTCTTCGGAAATAGTTCCCACCGTCTTGGCGGTAGCCTACTTGAGCTTCTCCAAATTTAACTTCCTCGCTAGTTTCTCCCGAATCCTTTTCGGGACAATCCTTGGCTAAATGCATTCCTTCACAAATTTCACATCCAACTGGTATTGCATGGACAGTCTCATTAACCTTCTTTATGTCTCTTCCCATACTGTCTAGCTTGGCATTGATTGCTGCGAGTCCATCATCACTGGTAATTGACCTCTTTCTCTGAGAGGTGCCATCATCCCAAAGCTGAGAATGCTTTGCTTGGTCGCGAATAGCCTGTAAGGCATCTCTTGGAGCCTTCTTTGGGAGGGATCCTTGTGCATCCAGTTGCTGTCTTGTAGCACGATCTACTCCCTTGTAGAACACCATTACAATCTGTTGGTCGTTTAGGTCATGCTGTGGGCATCTATGCATCAAGTCCTTGTACCTTTCCCACGCTTGATGAAGTGACTCGTTGATGTCTTGCTTGAAATTCCTAATCTCGTCGATCATCTTCGACGTTTTGGATGGTGGGCAGTACATCTTTAGAAATTCCGCGCGAAGATCTTCCCACGTGGTGATGGATCCAGCTGGTTCATTTGAAATCCATCTCTTTGCGGCTCCCTTTAGTGTTATTGGGAACACACGGAGCATGACTTGATCGCGTGTAACGTTGGGAACGTTGAACATATCGGCGACCTCCAAGATTTTCTTGACGTACTCGTTAGCATCGTCCTTGTCTTCTCCTCGAAAAGGGTTCTCTCTCAGTTCCTTGAGGAATTGTCCCTTGATCTCGAACTCCACTTCTCGCGCAATTGCGGGCCTCACTACTCCTGGGCCAAGGTCGGTGCGCATTCTGCTAGAATACTCTTCGAGGGTCATGTTGGCGATGTCGTCCGCCATTTCAACTTCTGGTTCCGATTGATCACTGGGATATTCAGTTGGTGGTGTAGTGCGATACTCTCCGTATTTGCCCTCGAAATCCGAATCGTAATTGAAGGCCAGCGGGGTGTAAAGAATATTATTAAACACCTCGAACTCTTCGTTTGAAAATGGGTTGAGTATCGGTAAATTAGGCAGTGCAGAAAAAACGCGTCTTCTTTGATGAAATTTACGTTCGGGTTCTGCGAATAGAACGGTTGGGTTGGGTTCCGAAGTTCGGGTCATATACTCCCTGCAATATATTTATCAAGTCATCAGAACAAGATACTTAGGTATCCCAAACAGAGTAACTTAATCTAATAATCACAACTCTTAACCACTAGACAAAAGCACAAAACAAAACTAACAACCAATAAATAAATCACAAATAAAACAAATAAACAATTAAACAAGTTCCAAATTATTTAATTGAATCAAACCGCTCCCCGGCAGCAGCGCCAAAAACTTGATGTCGTGTAAACGGGGTTATAGTTTTAAAATAGAAATTACCTTACTTGCTAATACACAACTCAGGCAAGAATACCTGATCGCATAATAGTATAGTATGGTAAGTCCGGATCGAACACGAGGAACGAATGTCAATTCGAATAAAATGAAAATTGTTTCAAACAATAAAAATAGAACAAAGGGACGTTTTAGTTCCGAACGAACAATTGACTAACAATTATTAAATATGAATATATATATAAACTTAATTTATAAGGAATAATTGATAAAACAATTAATCAAATAAAAATACTTGATTCAAATGATAGAAGATGATGTATTCACTTAGACTACTTTCCTTAGAATCCGGTTATCACTTTATTGATTTGCTAAAACAATGGATTGTATTGCGATATAACTAATAAGACAACCCCCTTTCCGAGGTCAGTTAATCTAACACAATTAAGAAAGACACTAGGTTGTTTTCAACACGCTAATTATTCAATTAACGTTGCCAACCAAATTATATTCTAAACTAAACCTACGCCGTTTATGTGATTCACCCTTACAACTTGAATCAACAAAGTCTATAGTTAATTAAACTATCTTGTTCATTAACGACTATTATCGATTATTTACCCCAACCTATCAAACTCAATATATCTAGCAATAATTATCATCCGCAACCAATAATCATCAATAATTTACTACATAAAAGGAAATCAATCTCAATTGAATAATAAACCACGCTAGATAATCGCTAATAACCAATTAACAATCAAGGATTATCGAATAAACACATAAACATTCATAAAATCCAATATCTTTCGCAAATCAATAATCAACCCATCATCTAAGTATCATTATCTAAGCAAATACATAAATAGTTTAGCCAATCATAACATTACAGAAAATCAGCCATGAAAATGATATAACGCCCCTCATTTAATACCACAATATAATATTAAGTTTGGCGGAAGCGACTACTTGAAATACATATTCTATTAAAACCTGCTAGAAATTTTCGCAACCCTTTATACAATATGTTTAACTACTAAACAAACATAGTTAACATGTTTACAAACCTGGGGCATTATATACTATAAAACATTATTTATTACAAACTGGATCAGAGTTGCAAGTTTCAAACATTCCCAGCATCAAAACGTCCCTTCCTGGCTACCCACATAATTAAACATAACCTGCAGGAAGTAAATTGAGGGATTAGCACGAAGCTAAGTGAATGAATAATCAACTACAATTCAATTTAGCTAGCAATCTGTTCACAATCAATAATGCAACAAATATCGTCAAGAGGAACGGTGGTTCCTAAGGACCCTGTTCCGGGTGGCCCCATCAGAACACTTAAATCAACTGTAGGCCAAAACAGTGATTAACCGCTAACTAAATGCTAATCTCTATCAACACATGTACGCAACCCTGTGTTGACCAACATTAGCAATCAAGTCCAACCGACAATCTAGTTGACCTCTGTATTCATCAATCAAGCTCACAGGCTAATCAAACCACCAATCAAATGGCATATCATTTCCAAGTTAACATTCTATCAATAGTAATCCTATAATTACTGATTGAAATCAAACTGACACAACCAAATCAAACTATGAGTTTCAAATCCACTCACCTGATTCTTCTCAGTTACTTACTCAGCAGTCTTATCTCGCTGAGCCCTTGGATTATCTGAGAACATAAAATCAATCATAAGTTAGTAATTTGTTTTCAACTAATGGTACTTATGTAACTAAACACATTACATAAGTAATCACATTGTTAATCAATTCCAAACATAAGTAACAATAATATCTTTCTACAAAAGTGCCACTAAAACATCAATAAAGTGCCACTAAAGGAATATTATATACAATACTCAGTCGACGTTAAACTTCTTACTAAGTCTCATAACTCATTAGAATTATCCACATTATAACATATATTTTCAATGGATAAGTGCCACTAAAGTACCACCTAAATGCCACTAAAGGAATATGACATAAGAAGTGCCACTAAAAACACCATCTTCCAAACACTTATGCATTTTCAAAATTTGCAAAACTCATCAAATTTATTCATTCAAACGCGATCCGGCAAAGGGTGGTGGGATCGCGTTCGTCACTTAAAAAAGTTCTATGACGAAATTTCACATGGTAACGCGATCCGGGTAACATGAGCTGGATCGCGTTCCCAAGAAGAAAAAGTTCTGTAACCGTTTTTCATATAGCAACGCGATCCAGGAAAAGGGTCAGGATCGCGTTCCTACGCGTTTCAGCTCTTATTATGACCTGCAAACACACAGCTCGAACCCAATTACTTCTATTACCATTTTAGCTCAATAATTTCAGTTTGTAAACTACCAAATCACTCAAATATCAGTATATACATACACTAACACTTCATTCAAGTTCCAAATCACATATACTTCAATAATTTGCATGATCACTCTCAAAACTCAATTCAAACATTCAAACACTTACCAAATAAGGATTACAAATTGATGATGATGATGATGTTTATGTTATCACAAGCTCACAATCAGCTCAAGATCACCACAACCTTTTGATTTCTTGATTTCTAGTTATAAGGGTTTTAAGAATTTAGAGGTTTTAGGTTTTGATTTCTAAATAAGGAAAGTAAAGAACTTTCCTATTTGGGAAAGTTTATAAGTCGGTCACTTTTTAACACCGACCCGTATCCACTTAAAACTAATCCCCTTTCAATCTATAGTCTGGAACCTAAAAACCATTTGCGAGAAACTTCTTTTATTGCACCGTCAACTATAGTAAATCAAAACAATCAATAATTTACTAAGCACAATAAGTCCTGAGGCTTATTTAACTAAGTTTCGCAATTTAAACATATTTATCAAATAATTTCTAATACGATTAAATGTATCAATTTAAAATTAGAAATTACCGGACCAAAAGAGAGGATGTTACAACTCTCCCCCCCTTAGGAAGATTTCGTCCCCGAAATCTTATCACGATAAAATAATCCAGGATATCTGGATCTCATACTATTCTCAGTCTCCCAAGTTAGGTTTTCACCTAAACTATGTTTCCATTTCACTAACACCATGGGAATCTGTTTCTTCCTAAGTTTAGTAACTTTTCTGTCAAGAAGTTCTACTGGTTCTTCAACTAACTTCTGACTCTGATCAACTTTCAAATCTTTCAAAGGAAGAATCTGAGACTGGTCTTCAACGTTACATTTCCTCAAATAACAAATGTTAAACGTATCATGAATACCAGCAAGCTCTGGAGGAAGATCCAATGTAACAGACTGATCATTAACAATCTGACGAATTCTAAACGGTCCAATATATCGAGAAGCCAATTTGCCACGTTTCCCAAACCGTATTACCCCTTTCCAAGGTGAAACTTTCAAGTAAACAAGTTCACCTTCAACAAAAGTAACTGGTCGACGTTTAGGATCAGCATATTGTTTCTGTCTATCACGTGCAGCTTTCAACTTTTCACGAGCCACTGCTACTTTATCAGCTGTCATCTGAACAATATTTGGACCTGCAAACTGTTTCTCACCTGCCTCTAGCCAACAAGTTGGAGTTCTACAACAGCGTCCATAAAGCATTTCATATGGAGGCATGCCAATACTAGAATGATATGAGTTATTATAAGCAAACTCAACCAATGGCAAATGAGAATCCCAAGAACCACCATACTCTAGAATACAAGCTCTTAACATATCCTCAAGCGTCTGAATCGTGCGTTCTGACTGACCATCGGTTTGAGGATGATAAGTTGTACTAAGATTCACACGTGTACCCAATTCATGCTGCAAACTCTGCCAGAAATGAGATACAAACCTCGGATCTCTATCAGACACAATCGATAACGGAATACCATGCCGAGTAACAATCTCATTCATATATAACTGTGCAAGCTTACTCAGAGATGCAGTATCACTAGTAGCTAGAAAATGAGCACTCTTGGTTAATCGATCAACAATGACCCAAACCATATCATTTCCTCGGGCAGTTCGAGGCAACTTGGTAACAAAATCCATAGTCAAATGTTCCCACTTCCATTCAGAAATCTCAAGCTGTTTCAACGACCCATACGGCTTCTGATGTTCAGCTTTAACTTGAGAACAAATATGACAAGAACTAACAAACCTTGCTACATCCATCTTCATTGTAGGCCACCAATAGAAAGGTTTCAAGTCATTATACATTTTAGTACTTCCAGGATGTACAGAAAATCTGGACTTATGGGCTTCATTCAGAATAACATCCCGAAGACCACCAAATAAAGGAATCCAAACACGAGACTGAAAGGTTTTTAATCCTCTCGAATCATCCAATAACAATTCCTTTCGATTCAACATAATTTCAGATTTCAAATTATGATCTAACAAAGCCTCTAACTGTGCAGCTTTAATCTGACCCACCAAATCAGAAGAAACTTCTAAATGCATAAAATAAACTCGATCAGAAGTTACCTTGCGGCTTAAAGCATCAGCAACCACATTGGCTTTCCCTGGATGGTATTTAATTTCACAATCATAATCTTTGATTAATTCTAACCATCGTCTCTGCCGCATATTCAACTCTTGCTGTGAAAATATATACTGAAGACTCTTGTGATCTGTACAAATAACACATTTAGTACCATACAAGTAATGCCTCCAGATTTTTAAAGCAAACACAACTGCTGCAAGCTCTAAATCATGGGTAGGATAATTTCTTTCATGAGGTTTGAGCTGACGAGAAGCATAAGCAATCACACGATCTCGCTGCATCAAAACACAACCCAAACCAGCAATCGATGCATCACAATAAATAATAAAGTCATCGGACCCATCTGGCAATGCTAACACAGGAGCCTGACATAACAACTGTTTCAGAGTCTGAAAAGCGGTTTCCTGTTGTTCAGTCCATATAAACTTTTCATCCTTACGGGTCAATTTAGTCAACGAACCGGCAATTTTAGAAAAATCTTTAATAAACTTCCGGTAATAACCCGCCAAACCAAGAAAACTTTTTATTTCTGAAGCAGAATTTGGAGCTTTCCAATTCATTACAGCTTCAATTTTCGAAGGATCAACTTTAACACCATCATTACAAATAATATGACCCAAAAACTGTACTTCCCGAATCCAAAATTCACATTTAGAAAACTTTGCATACAAATGTTCTCTCTTTAAGGTTTCCAATACCAACCTCAAATGCATTCCATGCTCTGATTCGGATTTAGAATATATCAAAATGGCATCGATAAACACAATCACAAATTTATCAAGAAAAGGTCGACAAACACGGTTCATCAAATCCATAAAAACTGCGGGAGCATTCGTCAAACCAAAAGGCATAACCAGGAATTCAAAATGACCATACCTGGTTCTAAATGCAGTTTTAGGAATATCACAATCCCTAACACGAACTTGATGATAACCTGATCTCAAATCAATCTTTGAATAAAATGAAGATCCCTGCAACTGATCAAATAAATCATCTATCCGAGGCAGAGGATATTTATTCTTTACTGTCCTTTTATTCAATTCCCTATAATCAATGCACATTCTAAAAGACCCATCTTTCTTTTTCACAAACAGAACTGGTGCACCCCAGGGAGAAGAACTAGGTCTAATAAACCCTTTATCCAACAACTCCTGTATCTGATTCATCATTTCACGTATCTCAGACGGAGCTAATCTATAAGGGGCTTTGGCTATAGGTGAAGAGCCAGGAACAAGATCAATCTGGTATTCAACTTCCCTAACCGGTGGTAAACCAGGTAATTCATCAGGGAATACTTCCGGATACTCAGAAACAACCGGTACATCAGAAAGGGACTTCTTTTCTAACTTAGCATCAATCACATAAGCTAGATACGATTCACAACCCTTGGACAAAGATTTCCTAGCTTTCATCATACTAATCAAAGGTATACAAACATTATCCCGTTCTCCTCGAGCCACGACATATGACTTTTCAGAGATTGGAATTCTAATCAGCTTATTGTGGCAATCTATGCTTGCTTTATACTGACTTAACCAATCCATACCAATAATCACATCAAAACTAGCAATTGGCATCAACAGAAAGGAAATTGGGAAAGTCTGGCTATCTATTATAATACTAGCTCCAATTACCGAGGTGGTAACAGGAACCGATTTGCCACTAGCTATTTCTACTTCAACTGGGTTTGTTATCACAGTAGGCATCATTTTCAACTTATCACAGAAGTACATGGATACAAAAGAACAATTTGCACCAGAATTAAATAAAACACGAGCTGGTACAGAATTTACAAGAAAAGTACCCGTGATCACGTCATCTGTATGGACAGCTTCATCAACTGTCATTTGAAAAGCCCTACTAACTGCAGATGGCGGATTCTTCCGCTTCTGACCGGAAGAAGCTGATGAACCAACAACTGTCCCCGAACCCTGTCTCTTAGCCTCAGAACACTGATTTGCACGATGACCTTCCTTATGGCAATTCCAACACACATAAGTGGGAAAAACACAATCTTTGGCTTCATGCCCAATCACACCACATTTTACACATCTAGTGGTTTGCACAGTACACGGCCCAAAATGTCTAGCTCTACACTTAATACACCAATTGGGACGATCAGAAGTACCACCACGACTTTCTTGTTTCTTACCCTGCTGATTTCCTTGCCACCGTTGCTTACCTTTACCAGAAGATTCACTCCTAGATTTCTGAGTAGTCATTTCCTTACTTAATGCTTGTTGAGGTTTCAAATCACTGTCAACTGATCGAGCTAACATAAAAGCTTGAGAAAGAGAGCCCGCTAATCTCACTGAAGTTCGATAATGATTAGGTAAAGTACCCACAAACTGTTCTATTTGAGTCCTCTCATCAGGAACCCACTGCTGAACAAACCTGAGTTTCTCTGTAAACTGATTTATCAAATCATCCATTGACATATTATCAGTTAATTGCAAATCCATAAACTCCTTTCTAATCCGAGCTATATCATAGTTTGAACAATACTGCTTACAGACTTCATTACGAAAGTCAAACCATCGGATAGATGCTTTCTGAAAAGAAGATAATACAGAAGTAATCGAATCCCACCAATTCATAGCCGCTCCTTTTAAAAGTTGAGTTGCATACGGAACTTTTAATTCTTCCTCACATTGACAGACTTCAAATTTCTTTTCAACATCTCTCAACCAATTTAGAGTTACAGAAGGATTTGTACTACCCGAATACACAGACGAATTACTGCTCATAAAGGTTTTAAAGGAACACACCTTTTGCTTTGGCGGTGAAATCGTACCAAACACAGGATGAGATGATTCAGCCTCTTTTTGTTGTTTATACATTCTAAGTGCTTGGTTTTCCTCTTCCAATTGAAGTAGATACTGATCCCTTTCTGCCTCCTCTCTAGCATGGAAAGAAGTACCAGCATTCTCATTCCGGTCATCATGAGTCTCAGCAGCAACTTCAGGCCTTGAGGCATTATTAGGGTTAACAGGTAGTTGCTCGTTATCCGCCATATCTGTAAACACCACAACAGCTTACATATCATTAGTCGTTAGCACCTATTCTACTAACCGATTCACATTCAGTACATAATCCCTTTCCCAAGAATGTTTGACATAACACAATCAAAGTTTAGGATTGAACATACAATCATATTCAATTGCCCCAAACTATTGCTCTGATACCAACTTATAACGCCCCTCATTTAATACCACAATATAATATTAAGTTTGGCGGAAGCGACTACTTGAAATACATATTCTATTAAAACCTGCTAGAAATTTTCGCAACCCTTTATACAATATGTTTAACTACTAAACAAACATATTTAACATGTTTACAAACCCGGGGCATTATATACTATAAAACATTATTTATTACAAACTGGATCAGAGTTGCAAGTTTCAAACATTCCCAGCATCAAAACGTCCCTTCCTGGCTACCCACATAATTAAACATAACCTGCAGGAAGTAAATTGAGGGATTAGCACGAAGCTAAGTGAATGAATAATCAACTACAATTCAATTTAGCTAGCAATCTGTTCACAATCAATAATGCAACAAATATCGTCAAGAGGAACGGTGGTTCCTAAGGACCCTGTTCCGGGTGGCCTCATCAGAACACTTAAATCAACTGTAGGCCAAAACAGTGATTAACCGCTAACTAAATGCTAATCTCTATCAACACATGTACGCAACCCTGTGTTGACCAACATTAGCAATCAAGTCCAACCGACAATCTAGTTGACCTCTGTATTCATCAATCAAGCTCACAGGCTAATCAAACCACCAATCAAATGGCATATCATTTCCAAGTTAACATTCTATCAATAGTAATCCTATAATTACTGATTGAAATCAAATTGACACAACCAAATCAAACTATGAGTTTCAAATCCACTCACCTGATTCGTCTCAGTTACTTACTCAGCAGTCTTATCTCGCTGAGCCCTTGGATTATCTGAGAACATAAAATCAATCATAAGTTAGTAATTTGTTTTCAACTAATGGTACTTATGTAATTAAACACATTACATAAGTAATCACATTGTTAATCAATTCCAAACATAAGTAACAATAATATCTTTCTACAAAAGTGCCACTAAAACATCAATAAAGTGCCACTAAAGGAATATTATATACAATACTCAGTCGACGTTAAACTTCTTACTAAGTCTCATAACTCATTAGAATTATCCACATTATAACATATATTTTCAATGGATAAGTGCCACTAAAGTACCACCTAAATGCCACTAAAGGAATATGACATAAGAAGTGCCACTAAAAACACCATCTTCCAAACACACATGCATTTTCAAAATTTGCAAAACTCATCAAATTTATTCATTCAAACGCGATCCGGCAAAGGGTGGTGGGATCGCGTTCGTCAGTTAAAAAAGTTCTGTGACGAAATTTCACATGGTAACGCGATCCGGGTAACATGACCTGGATCGCGTTCCCAAGAAGAAAAAGTTCTGTAACCGTTTTTCATATAGCAACGCGATCCAGGAAAAGGGTCAGGATCGCGTTCCTACGCGTTTCAGCTCTTATTATGACCTGCAAACACACAGCTCGAACCCAATTACTTCTATTACCATTTTAGCTCAATAATTTCAGTTTGTAAACTACCAAATCACTCAAATATCAGTATATACATACACTAACACTTCATTCAAGTTCCAAATCACATATACTTCAATAATTTGCATGATCACTCTCAAAACTCAATTCAAACATTCAAACACTTACCAAATAAGGATTACAAATTGATGATGATGATGATGTTTATGTTATCACAAGCTCACAATCAGCTCAAGATCACCACAACCTTTTGATTTCTTGATTCCTAGTTATAAGGGTTTTAAGAATTTAGAGGTTTTAGGTTTTGATTTCTAAATAAGGAAAGTAAAGAACTTTCCTATTTGGGAAAGTTTATAAGTCGGTCACTTTTTAACACCGACCCGTATCCACTTAAAACTAATCCCCTTTCAATCTATAGCCTGGAACCTAAAAACCATTTGCGAGAAACTTCTTTTATTGCACCGTCAACTATAGTAAATCAAAACAATCAATAATTTACTAAGCACAATAAGTCCTGAGGCTTATTTAACTAAGTTTCGCAATTTAAACATATTTATCAAATAATTTCTAATACGATTAAATGTATCAATTTAAAATTAGAAATTACCGGACCAAAAGAGAGGATGTTACAAATGAAATCTAAATCATAATCAAATGAAAGAGAGTAACGTTTTCGAACAGAAGAACTGAAGAAACGAATGAGTAATCGAAAACCTTCGATCCTTCTTGCTTTCTCCCCTCCAAAATTGTGACACCCGACCAATTAGGGCTAGTGTTAGTTCCTAATCATTGTGCTAATACATGTAATTAGGGTGAATTATGTGTATCATTATGTGTATTAATATATGTTATTATATTTGCACACATTTACGATTTGTTTAAATCGTACATTTTATTATCGGATGGAGTCCGACACAGTTTAAATACGACGTTGGTGAAAACATTTCTATAAATAACTGTAATCTATTTTTAGAAGTTATTTATCATTATTTATTATTTTGTTAAAATAATACTCGAAAGACTTAGGCGTTTTGGTTAAAACGTCTCAAACGCAAAGAAAACGCAAGAATTTATTTCAGCGACCAAATAAACGTCAATAATTAAATTGGCAACATAAATTAAGTATTTTAAATAATACTTCAATGGAAATTTACCCAAAATATATCGTTAATTAAAACAACTCAAAATAACGTTACGCGATTAAACCGTCGTAGAACAAACACGCAAATCGAGGCCGATAATCTAACTGAACATTTTTATAAATGTTTTAGGGTATTTAGAACAAGTATCTCAAGTAAACTTATCAAGACTTAAGTTATACTAAAAACGTGAGCTTAAATTAATTAACGAACATATACGTCTCGAAAACGAACGAAAAACGTAACTAATTAAGTGAGAACAAGAAAATGACCAAAATACCCTTGGGTGGGACCCCCTAGGCCGCCCCCCCCCCCCCCTCCCTGCCCCATGTGATCCCATGTGCCTCAAATCCCTAAACCCACTAAGAATTCATGCATACATGCAAAAGCATCATTTCCTCACTTCACCCCTTTACACTCCAACTTCACTTTTCACCCAATACTCTCTCCACCCTCCTCCCTCTCTCTCAATTTCGGCCAGAGGCCAGCCCAAACACATCCCCACACCACCACAGCACCACCTTAGAGCCACCATAAGGCCGTCATCAACCACCACTTCGATTTGCAAGAAAACACAAGAAAACAAGCTTACGACATCCATATCTCTTCCTCTTCGTCTACACCTCTTGTAAGAACTTCATAACTCTTTTGAAATACTTGTAATATGCTCATTTACATGTTTTATAGCTTCATTAACTTTAATATGTCCAAACTTGTTGTTAAAAATCGTTTTTAAAGCAAACACATGAACATGCATGAATCTGCCTAAAAATCGACAGTTCACAAAAATATTCGTATAAAATCATATGTTAAGAGTTAGAGGTCGAATTTTTTTTTTAAAATTTGCGTATCGAAAAGATCTACAACTTTCGTGTTTTACACTTTTTCCAGAAACGCTCTCAATTTTCTCTACGATCCGATTTATAAGACTGACCTGGAAGTTTTTCGATAAAATGTGTTCGGTTGTTACGCGGCTTTATTTAACTATGTTAATGGACTTGTTAGAAGCTGAAAATTTGATATGTTAGTCAAGACACTTAGTAAATCAGTTGGTAAAAATTTGGAAGTTTGATTTGGACTATAGATAGGTGAAATCAGTTGGCGTAATGACCCGACATAAACCGAAAACATTAAATCTTGAAGTTTAAGGTGTAAACTTGAAACCGACATCTCGAAACGACTACAATATGAAATAATAACTTTTATAACCTTTATTTACTGGAATATGACTTGGGTAGAAGGTTCGGGTCAAACCGTCATAGTTGACCACGTTTTTGACTTAGCAAAATCCAAACAGACATAAGTGACGCATGACCCCAGGAATTATAGCGACACTCCCATAGTGACGCCCTTACTTTTCTGAATATGATTTATAGCGACACTCGATAAGTGACGCCTTTGTTATTAAAACTTTATTAATACCGACACTACCTAAGTGACGCCTGAAGTGACTGAACTATTATATTAGCGGCACTTACCCTTAGTGCCGTCATGCCTTAGTGACGCCCGTATCCGACACTTCTTAAGTGACGCTATGTAAATCTGAAAACGCATTTTATGCGGCACTTCCTAAGTGCCGCCTATAACTAGCAAGTGACGCATGAAGTGTCGCATGAAACAGAATCCTTAAAAACTAGTTTTCTCACTAAGTGTTAAACTTCAAGTAACGTTAATACTTATACAATGCAACGTTATAACTCATGAAACATACTATACATATGTAAGTATAACATCATCCTAATAATAATGTCTTAACGAATTATTATTACAAACTTTCACCAACGGGTCGTACACGTTTTTGATAAACAAACTTGAACAACTTATTTGGACATACTAGTTGATGAACTAGCTCTAGGTGGACATTAACCCTCCACCTACACGATTGGCTTAAGTGGACATTGACCCCCACTTATACAATCACTCTAGATAGTCTTTTGAGACATCTACTTATACCCAACCTTATACGTTTTTAGGACGTTAGAAGGTTGCACACCGGTTTGCTTGCTTATTTGATACTTACTTGCTACTTGCTAATCTAAGGTGAGTTTCATAGCCCCTTTTTACTGTTTTTCAATTGGGGTGAGAATACATACAACTGTTTTATACAACTGCTTATATGATCACAAGTAACTGTAAACAACTTTTCGTACGGATTGCATGAGGCCTGAATAATCCATTAAAGCCCTCTACCCATCATAGTTCGTTAATATATGCGTGAATATTATTGGATAGTACTATCGGGGATTGACAATCCCCATCCGGACTAGTCGCGCTAGTCAACCCACGGATGCAATATTATTTGTGATTTAGAAGTGTATCGGATTAGTACACTTACCGGAGGCAAACAACGTTAAGCTCGACTATGAGACTCATTGCAAATGGTATACTTATATTGCATTTTGCAATACTTTTACTTATCGTTGGCTAACGATACTTTTAACTGTCATTTGTGAATGATACAACTTGAAATCTTGTGGATCATAACTAAACGATTGTTTACAAACCTATGAACTCACCAACTTTATGTTGACCTTTTAGTATGTATTTCTCAGGTAACCCGCTTCAATAGGAAGCTTATGGAAAGCCTAGCTCGAGTCGCATTGTTTTCAAATTACAAGAGATTAGATTGCATTTAGCTGTATTTTGTATAATCAGTTATGTATTAGAAATCTCTTAGCGGTTTATGCGAACTCCAGACTTATTGTAAACTTTGAATTATGGTAATGTAACTTTTTATTAAAACGTCTCATATAGAGGTCGTTTGTTGTAATCTTGTGTTGTGATATTTAATTTGGTCGGCGCCCCCATGACAACTTATGTTTCCGCTGCCACGTGTTTTGGGGGTGCGACAGATTGGTATCAAAGCCTAAGGTTATAGCGAACTAGGATTGCATTAGTGACCTAGACTATGACCGTTAGGGTAGTATTCCTCTTTTGGTATGACTGGTTCAGCAATTGCATCATTTGAATTTAATTTAACATAGCTTGATCAACTATGTACAATTAAAGGAGAATCGATGCAAGACCTGAAATGGTTATAGTGAACGAGGGTACAGTAGTAACGAAAACCGAGGATAAGAACGGGACCAACCCTTATACGTGTTTATGTGCTAGGTTATTATATTTTCATATATAACCTTAACTTCTCGTATACTAAACTAATTGCCACCCTTCATGGCAACCACTCCCACCACTACGTCACCTGACACAGAAAACGAAACTCAAATCTTACTTACTACTGTGGAGACTTCCACGGTACCCACTCGCCCAACCGTATCGGGCAACGAGATAATCGAATTGGACTCACTTGAGGAAAATCCACCTAAGGATTCGCCACCCAAACAAGTGACACCTACTTCACCCTCTTCTTTCCGCTCGCAACTAAATCACCCGGGAACACGTATAAAAGTTGAACAATATGATACTTCATCACTTAGACGAACTACACCTACTTCCGTCACTTCACACTCTCCCTTCCCCACTTATTGTAGACCTATTAATCGCGTGTGTTGTACACAACTTGAAGGACTAACTGACCACCTCAAACTAGACCTTACTACCACTACTGACACTCCACCCAATAGGACCTGTCTACAAGGGTCTGCGGGTGAACTTGTCAACCACAACACCTACTTAATGGAAGTAACTTTTCGAACAATTGCATGAATTTCAACAAACCACTTAACTCTTTACTTGATCATGATTGATCACTCTTTGACTTGTATGTCAACAATTCTATCAAACACGAGACTTACTACTTGATCATGTTTGGTCACCAATTCGACACGTTTGTCAAACGATTTACTCATAACTTGATTCGCGACTTTGTCTGTTCCGAACATCACTGTATTAGTATTGCGAGGGATACTCACAACGACTATATCCATAAACTACTTCAAACTATTTCAAACTATGACTTGAATATTCCAATCACTACTGCAAGAACTACCCGCAACTACGAATTTATCAACTATCAACTATCTTCACCAAACACCTTCACCAAGCAATCGTTCATTTCGAAACAACAATATAGTCATGACTGACTACTTTGAGAACACTACCCGGCCATTTTTGTGGCTATTCTTTGAAACTACGATATTGACTAAATCTTCTTGTTGTTGATTCATTGTCTTAATAGAACGCCCTCCCGAAAAAGATGGCAAACTCCCCTAAGAACGACTACTCGTCAGATAACGACCTAATCCGTGAAGAACAGATTCAGTACACATATCTCGATGAGGAAATAGCACAAATGGAAGAAATCGCCATGG
The DNA here is from genome assembly GCA_949592205.1 of Helichrysum umbraculigerum. Classification (NCBI taxonomy): domain Eukaryota; kingdom Viridiplantae; phylum Streptophyta; class Magnoliopsida; order Asterales; family Asteraceae; genus Helichrysum; species Helichrysum umbraculigerum. Next base: position 64,289,931 of record CATIUR010000003.1, read on the forward strand.
AGGTAAACGAGCATCACAATTTCGGAATGATTGGCATCGAGGAATACGAAAGAGTGCGAGATCAGGCCGAAGAATTAGATGGCCGCAATTTGGAGCTTAAACTTAGGTGCAAGACCTACGAGCAAGAATTGAGGATTCTGAAAAGGTCTATTCCCGACCGAATCAGGGATAGGATTCACTACTGGAAGGAAGTGGCTACTCATTTTGAGCAAAGAACAAAAACGTGGATCAAATGGATGTTCCAACACTCAACAAACAATATCTTACTCCACTCTGCACTCCCGCGATACAGTGACATGCTCGAAGCACGTTACTATCCACATGACCTGAACCTAGAATAGAATAAAAGTAGACCCGAACGACGGTGAACGTAGCTTGTGTTAGCTTGATGATCTATCGATGGGTGTATAAAACCCCATCACATTTTGTATAAGACTTATGTATTCGTCCGGATGTAGCGATGCCCGGCATGTTTTGTAAACTTTGAATTCTATAAGTTATCAACCTATTAACCTTGCGCCTTATTGGTTACAAATCATAATACCTTGTATTGATTTATCGGCGTACTGTGAAGCCACATATTACTTTTAATCATGAATGTGATAATCTTAGCTCTCATACAAAGATCTCATTCATTCTTTTATCCCCCTTTCGTTTAAGGAGACACCACGATAAGGATCAACTGAAACTTTCAACACTTTACAATAACAAGAGTTTTCAACAGATTTTTCAACAGATTTCTACCAATTCAAGTTTTCAAAGAATTTTCGCCAAACAAACTATTATCATAGAAATTTAACGACTGATTTTGCACCATCGCAAGCGAACATTTCTCCATAGATCTCATTACCATCAAGAACCGATACCCACTTCCTAGAATCGATGACTTATTCGACCAACTTCAAGGTTCAAGCTTTTATTCAAAGGTCGACCTTCGGTCTGGTTATCACCAACTCCGCGTTCGAGACGCCGATATCCCGAAAACCGCCTTTCGAACCCGCTACGGGCATTACGAATTCCAAGTGATGCCTTTTGGTCTAACCAACGCACCGGCTGTATTCATGGATCTTATGAATCGGGTGTGCAAACCTTACCTGGATAAGTTTGTCATCGTCTTCATTGACGACATTCTAATCTACTCTCGCAACGAAACAGAACATGGCCAACACCTGAAAACTATCTTGGAATTACTCAGACACGAGGAGTTATACGCCAAGTTCTCCAAGTGTGAGTTCTGGATGCAAACAGTACAGTTCCTAGGGCATGTCGTTGACAGCCAAGGGATACGTGTTGATCCAGCAAAAATCGAGGCCATCAAGTGCTGGAAAGCACCAACTACTCCAACCGAGGTCCGACAATTCTTAGGTCTCGCTGGATATTACCGGCGATTCATAGAGAACTTTTCCCGAATTGCTCAACCATTAACCTCCTTGACTCAGAAAGACAAGAAATTCGATTGGACCAATAAACAAGAGTCAGCCTTCCAACTCCTGAAACAGAAACTCTGCAGTGCACCAATCCTGTCCTTACCCGAAGGCACCGATGATTTCGTAGTTTACTGCGACGCCTCACACCAAGGACTAGGTTGTGTGTTAATGCAACGTGAAAAAGTCATCGCCTACGCCTCACGACAACTAAGAATCCACGAAAAGAACTACACCACACATGACCTTGAATTGGGAGCTGTAGTTTTTGCCCTCAAAATCTGGAGACACTACCTGTATGGTACAAAATGTACTATCTTCACTGACCACAAAAGCCTTCAACATATCTTTGATCAGAAGGACCTAAACATGAGACAACGTCGTTGGGTCGAGTTACTTAGTGACTACGACTGTGAAATCCGATACCACCCGGGTAAGGCTAACGTTGTTGCCGATGCCCTAAGCCGAAAAGAACGAGTGAAACCCCTTCGAGTTCGAGCCCTTGGTTTAACCATCCACAACGATCTTATTGCTCAAATTCATTCCACTCAACTCGAAGCACTCAACGAGAAAAACATCAAAAATGAGGCCTTGCGAGGCATGGAAAAACAATTTGAAATCAAACCCGACGGAACCAGACACTTCTCTAACCGAATCTGGTTACCAAACTTTGGAAACCTACGAGATTTGGTGATGGATGAATCTCACAAATCTCGATACTCCATACATCCTGGTTCTGACAAAATGTATCATGACATCAGACAACGGTATTGGTGGCCTAACATGAAAACCGACATCGCCACCTATGTTAGCAAATGTTTAACCTGCGCCAAGGTTAAGGCCGAGTACCAGAAACCCTCTGGGTTGCTACAACAACCCGAAATACCCCAATGGAAATGGGAAAACATAACTATGGACTTCATTACTAAACTACCAAAGACACCGAGCGGTTGCGATACCATTTGGGTGATCGTTGATCGTCTCACGAAATCTGCCCATTTCCTAGCTATCAAAGAAACCGACAAGATGGAGCGCTTGGCTCGCATCTACATCAAAAAGGTCGTAGCACGACACGGCATACCCATCTCAATCATCTCCGATAGAGATAGCCGCTTCACCTCTCGATTTTGGCAAACACTTCAGAAAGCTCTCGGTACTCGTCTAGATATGAGTACCGCTTATCACCCACAAACCGATGGTCAAAGTGAACGAACCATCCAAACTTTAGAAGACATGCTGCGAGCATGCGTTATTGACTTCGGAAACTCTTGGGAAAACCACCTACCTTTGTGTGAGTTCTCCTACAACAACAGTTACCACACCAGCATTGGTGCTGCACCCTTCGAGGCACTTTATGGTAGAAAGTGCCGATCACCCATTTGTTGGACCGAAATCGGCAATAGCCAACTCACTGGTCCTGAAATCATCCATGAAAAGACCGAGAAAATCATGACCATTCAAAACCGGCTGAAAGCCGCACGTGATCGTCAGAAGAGTTACGCTGACGTAAGACGCAAACCACTCGAATTCCAGGTTGGGGACCGAGTACTCTTGAAAGTATCACCTTGGAAAGGTGTCATTCGTTTTGGTAAACGCGGCAAACTAAACCCTAGGTACATCGGACCTTTTGAAATTCTTGAAAGAATTGGTCCGGTGGCATATCGACTGCAGCTACCACCACAACTCAGTAGCGTGCACAACACTTTTCACATTTCTAACTTGAAGAAATGTCTGTCTGATGAGACACTTGTTATTCCTCTCGATGAAATCCATATCGACGATAAACTCCACTTTGTAGAGGAACCGATAGAAATCATGGACCGTGAGGTCAAACGCTTGAAACAGAGTCGTATTCCCATCGTTAAAGTCCGGTGGAATTCTAGGCGCGGCCCTGAATTCACTTGGGAACGGGAAGACCAAATGCGACTGAAATACCCACATCTATTCTTAGATGCCTCTCAGACCACGACAACAAGCTAATTTCGGGACGAAATTCTCCTAACAGGGGGAGAATGTGACACCCGACCAATTAGGGCTAGTGTTAGTTCCTAATCATTGTGCTAATACATGTAATTAGGGTGAATTATGTGTATCATTATGTGTATTAATATATGTTATTATATTTGCACACATTTACGATTTGTTTAAATCGTACATTTTATTATCGGATGGAGTCCGACACAGTTTAAATACGACGTTGGTGAAAACATTTCTATAAATAACTGTAATCTATTTTTAGAAGTTATTTATCATTATTTATTATTTTGTTAAAATAATACTCGAAAGACTTAGGCGTTTTGGTTAAAACGTCTCAAACGCAAAAAAAACGCAAGAATTTATTTCAGCGACCAAATAAACGTCAATAATTAAATTGGCAACATAAATTAAGTATTTTAAATAATACTTCAATGGAAATTTACCCAAAATATATCGTTAATTAAAACAACTCAAAATAACGTTACGCGATTAAACCGTCGTAGAACAAACACGCAAATCGAGGCCGATAATCTAACGGAACATTTTTATAAATGTTTTAGGGTATTTAGAACAAGTATCTCAAGTAAACTTATCAAGACTTAAGTTATACTAAAAACGTGAGCTTAAATTAATTAACGAACATATACGTGTCGAAAACGAACGAAAAACGTAACTAATTAAGTGAGAACAAGAAAATGACCAAAATACCCTTGGGTGGGACCCCCTAGGCCGGCCCCCCCCCTGCCCCATGTGATCCCATGTGCCTCAAATCCCTAAACCCACTAAGAATTCATGCATACATGCAAAAGCATCATTTCCTCACTTCACCCCTTTACACTCCAACTTCACTTTTCACCCAATACTCTCTCCACCCTCCTCCCTCTCTCTCAATTTCGGCCAGAGGCCAGCCCAAACACATCCCCACACCACCACAGCACCACCTTAGAGCCACCATAAGGCCGTCATCAACCACCACTTCGATTTGCAAGAAAACACAAGAAAACAAGCTTACGACATCCATATCTCTTCCTCTTCGTCTACACCTCTTGTAAGAACTTCATAACTCTTTTGAAATACTTGTAATATGCTCATTTACATGTTTTATAGCTTCATTAACTTTAATATGTCCAAACTTGTTGTTAAAAATCGTTTTTAAAGCAAACACATGAACATGCATGAATCTGCCTAAAAATCGACAGTTCACAAAAATATTCGTATAAAATCATATGTTAAGAGTTAGAGGTCGAATTTTTTTTTTAAAATTTGCGTATCGAAAAGATCTACAACTTTCGTGTTTTACACTTTTTCCAGAAACGCTCTCATTTTTCTCTACGAGCCGATTTATAAGACTGACCTGGAAGTTTTTCGATAAAATGTGTTCGGTTGTTACGCGGCTTTATTTAACTATGTTAATGGACTTGTTAGAAGCTGAAAATTTGATATGTTAGTCAAGACACTTAGTAAATCAGTTGGTAAAAATTTGGAAGTTTGATTTGGACTATAGATAGGTGAAATCAGTTGGCGTAATGACCCGACATAAACCGAAAACATTAAATCTTGAAGTTTAAGGTGTAAACTTGAAACCGACATCTCGAAACGACTACAATATGAAATAATAACTTTTATAACCTTTATTTACTGGAATATGACTTGGGTAGAAGGTTCGGGTCAAACCGTCATAGTTGACCACGTTTTTGACTTAGCAAAATCCAAACAGACATAAGTGACGCATGACCCCAGGAATTATAGCGACACTCCCATAGTGACGCCCTTACTTTTCTGAATATGATTTATAGCGACACTCGATAAGTGACGCCTTTGTTATTAAAACTTTATTAATACCGACACTACCTAAGTGACGCCTGAAGTGACTGAACTATTATATTAGCGGCACTTACCCTTAGTGCCGCCATGCCTTAGTGACGCCCGTATCCGACACTTCTTAAGTGACGCTATGTAAATCTGAAAACGCATTTTATGCGGCACTTCCTAAGTGCCGCCTATAACTAGCAAGTGACGCATGAAGTGTCGCATGAAACAGAATCCTTAAAAACTAGTTTTCTCACTAAGTGTTAAACTTCAAGTAACGTTAATACTTATACAATGCAACGTTATAACTCATGAAACATACTATACATATGTAAGTATAACATCATCCTAATAATAATGTCTTAACGAATTATTATTACAAACTTTCACCAACGGGTCGTACACGTTTTTGATAAACAAACTTGAACAACTTATTTGGACATACTAGTTGATGAACTAGCTCTAGGTGGACATTAACCCTCCACCTACACGATTGGCTTAAGTGGACATTGACCCCCACTTATACAATCACTCTAGATAGTCTTTTGAGACATCTACTTATACCCAACCTTATACGTTTTTAGGACGTTAGAAGGTTGCACACCGGTTTGCTTGCTTATTTGATACTTACTTGCTACTTGCTAATCTAAGGTGAGTTTCATAGCCCCTTTTTACTGTTTTTCAATTGGGGTGAGAATACATACAACTGTTTTATACAACTGCTTATATGATCACAAGTAACTGTAAACAACTTTTCGTACGGATTGCATGAGGCCTGAATAATCCATTAAAGCCCTCTACCCATCATAGTTCGTTAATATATGCGTGAATATTATTGGATAGTACTATCGGGGATTGACAATCCCCATCCGGACTAGTCGCGCTAGTCAACCCACGGATGCAATATTATTTGTGATTTAGAAGTGTATCGGATTAGTACACTTACCGGAGGCAAACAACGTTAAGCTCGACTATGAGACTCATTGCAAATGGTATACTTATATTGCATTTTGCAATACTTTTACTTATCGTTGGCTAACGATACTTTTAACTGTCATTTGTGAATGATACAACTTGAAATCTTGTGGATCATAACTAAACGATTGTTTACAAACCTATGAACTCACCAACTTTATGTTGACCTTTTAGTATGTATTTCTCAGGTAACCCGCTTCAATAGGAAGCTTATGGAAAGCCTAGCTCGAGTCGCATTGTTTTCAAATTACAAGAGATTAGATTGCATTTAGCTGTATTTTGTATAATCAGTTATGTATTAGAAATCTCTTAGCGGTTTATGCGAACTCCAGACTTATTGTAAACTTTGAATTATGGTAATGTAACTTTTTATTAAAACGTCTCATATAGAGGTCGTTTGTTGTAATCTTGTGTTGTGATATTTAATTTGGTCGGCGCCCCCATGACAACTTATGTTTCCGCTGCCACGTGTTTTGGGGGTGCGACAAAAATGCTCCAGAAATGAAGTGTTTGTTGGTGAAAATCGGCTGGAAAAGAGTGTGGGGTGATAACCCTAAAAATGAGATTCAAATGAGGTTTTAACCTAATCTGCTGAAACGATCCATCAGCCAGATGGATGTGAAATGTCCAAAAGTCCGGCCCGCGATCTGTCAGCCCATTAAAATCAATCCATCCGCCGGATGAATTTTCCATCCGTCGGATGGATTTAAAATCCCATTTTTTCTTCAACTTAATCCAACTCTCTTCTTTCCTAGCTTCAACTCTTTAGCTTCTTTTCTTCAATAATATTAGCTCACTTTCTGCTTCATTTCGATCCAAGCTCCGATCAGATTCCTAAATGCAAATATGAACGAAATAAGTATCTTATTCACATAATATGCATAAGAATTCTATCAAACAAAGGGGTAATTAGTACTATAATCTAGTACATTTTGGCCTTCATCAATAAGTATCAAGATATAAAATTATGCATGATAAATCTAAGAATTAAGACTTTTTATGTCATACCTCATAATATGTATCATAAAATAATATACAAGTTATTTTATTAATTTCTTAAAATTCAGAAATCTTTATATAAATTGCCTATTAGTACATCATATCATGTAACTATATATCACTTATTATTATATTGCTTACGTTATATGTACAAAACAGTTAATCCACATTAAAGTATAAAAATCTTAAATATAAAACAAAACTTTTAACAAAACTATTATAACTAATAAATACTTAGTTATTAACTTAAAAAATTTAAATTTTGATGAAAATTTAAAGAAAATTTTAATATAAAGACAAGTGAAATTTAAATGAATACTTCTTTTCTACCGACCCTTTCCCCACACTTAAATGTACAATGTCTTCATTGTACTAAAACATATAAAAATAAAATGAGTTAAAGGAAGAAAAGAAATTAAAACGAAAAACTCCCCTGACTGTCAAAGCATTTATCATCGGCTAGTTCGTTGTAAATTGGTTGTTCCTCGATCCTTTGTAAATAATATACAACAAAACACACTTTCGTAGTTAATCACGATTGCATTTAGCATATGCAATAAGCCTTTAAACCCCTCGGTATCCCAAGCGGACGAGTTATAGTCTCGTTAGGGTTTCCAGTGAACACACCCACAAAGTTCAAAAATTTCCAAAAATTAGCCGAACTTACTGCCAGCCTCATAAATACTTAATGAATTCTATCAAAACAAATAAACAAATTAAACGTACCAAAGAATATAATAATTAGTCTTAAAATGAAAACTAAAATTATCTAAGTAAAAATAAAATACTAAAAATTAAAATTAAAGTTAGAACGAAAAATAAAAATATAAAGATAAGAAAGAAACACATAACCACAACTACAAATTACCAACATTTCGTTAGCATCATCTCGCCTGGGCTAGTGGTGTGGTAAAAATGTATTAAACTGCTTTATGTTCTTAAGGTTATCCTTAAATATAGCCAACCGCTGGTTGAAATAATCAACCGCTGATTGGACAAGTCCATGTGCGTCCTAAATCAATAACCCACAAACAGCCCATATATTTTAATTTTAATGGCCTATTGAAACGCCCATAAAATTTTTTTTTTTTTTTTAGCGGGATAATGATACTAAAATTTCGATTTCATTTGGTCCCATATAAATTCAATCACAATTTGTTAAAAAGAGGTTCCTAAAGTCATAACATAAAAAGAGGTCTCTAAAGTGTTAAAATGTGAAATAAAGAGGTCTCTAAAGTTCACTTAAACACTTATGCATTTTTGAATTTTACACAAACTTTACACAGCAACGCGATCCAGAAACAAGCCTTAGGATCGCGTTCATGTGTTCAAAATATTCTGTGATGAAAATACACTGACGAACGCGATCCTGACACCATAGCTGGATCGCGTTTGCTAGTTAAAAATCCGATTGTGGTGATTTTTCAAAGAGGAACGCGATCCTGGGAATACCTAGCCGGATCGCGTTCACTAGTTAAATTCCAGATCAAACCATAATTCAAATTTTGTCGAAATTCAAACGTGCATAATTCATAAACCGTAAAGAATTGGATTCTAAAACTTTGCAGATACATTCAAATGGTCAAAATGAAGGTTTCCCTTTTTGTACTTTTTCAATTTTCACAAAAACACAACATTTGAGCGTATGATTTATTTTCGCCCATTTTTGACACTTTTGGTTGACAACTCAAAATACAACTCACACATTATCAGCTATTGCACTTTTCACCACTTTTCCAAAATACCCAAACAAACTTAAAGCAACTAACCAGGATTCTATAACCTTGGTAAAGTTCATTATACACACATGGGTCACTATTGACCCATTTTGACACTTACGACCCATTTACCATTAAGTAGCATGCTAAGACTTCTATTTCACTTTTAATACATAATTTACACCAGTTGTTGACTTTTAATGTCAACTAAATCCAAAACCACATATTACATATTTCTAATGTATTTCAAAACATCTTGGGCGTATTTCACAAGTTTCATCAAAACGATAATCCAAAAGAAAAGGCTTGCACTTACAACTTGCAAACCAATCCACGCTACTCTTTCTTGATTTCCTTATCCTTTCCTTTCGAAGTATTACCTACAATACATTTGAATGAAACGGAGTAAGCATAAAATGCCTAGTGAATACATAGGTAACCAATTAAGCAATACAATCACACATATAATTCTTAGTCTATCAAATAATGAACTTAAGTAGAGATAGATACCAATTGGATCCGCGGTCCTTAAGATACAGATTGTGCTTAGCACATATTTCGTAATATATATTTCGTAACAATTGCATACAATAATACCAATATCAACAATAAACAAGTATAACAACAATGTCATGATTATGTAAAACCTCTTGCTCTTAAGCAATCCGGATATACATAACCTTCACTTAATTGATTCGCTATATACTCACCTTACGATTTGAAGATTTCAAGCAATCAAGATACAAGTGTATTCCAAGCCTTTAATCACCTATTCATATCATAAGTACATAACGATAAATTTAGATTCTAAAACTCATAATAATTAGCTAATGACTCATAATTCACTCTCCCCCACTTTGATTAATCTAAGTAATTCACTAATCCAATTTACTTTCACTAATCATGATCTCTAACTATAATTCATCATATCTATTTCAATTCTTCATTCTAATATCATTTCCATATTCAATTAATCATTATTAACCATACTTTAGATTAATTGAGGTTAAGTTATGATAATTTATCAAAAACCCCAATTTAGCTCAAGAACATAAATAGTGAATTCATCATTTCCTGAATAGAAATGATTGTTATGAGTGATAATTAGGCTAGTAATCACTAACCCAATCAATTCCCTTCTCTGATTTAATCTAATTCAATGAAACCCACTAAAACCCATTAACTAGTTAAACCCTAGCTTATAGATTATAGAGAATTCACTTACAGTGAGTTAGAGATGATGATGGAGATGAAGAATCAAAGATTTCTAGGACTTGAATTGATGCTAGATTGAAGGATTAATGATGGTGATGATGAATGACGATTTTGGTTCCTCTGGTTTAGAATTCTGGAATAGTTTGGAAAGCATCAGGAATAACCACGTATCTGTGTGTATATATAAATTTTAATTCTTTTATTTCACACAGTCTGGAACTGATAAATCCATTTACGTTTTCTATTATATCTTATTATTTCAATAATAATATTTCATAAGATGTATATTTCTGGGTACACTAAAATAATACCTCGAATATTGGGGTGTTACACCTATATAACTTACGTATTAGCACCTATATTTTACAGCCCAATATCCTTTAAGATATGTATTTCGAATTTAATAGTCTAGTGCCAAAAATTAAATAGCCCAATAAAGCCTAATATAAAATCTTAATCATGTTCTGGATCCCTAATTAATTAAAAATAATTAATTAAAAAATCATAGTTTACCTCTTAGTGTGTTTAAAGACCCAAAGATGTTTTTAACATATTAATCCAATAGACTTAAAGCCTAACATCTTATAATCATACTAAAGCTCAAATTAAAACTAACCCAAATGGTTCAAAAAGTAGCCTATGTTAAGAATCCAACTTTTAACAATCCCAATTTAAGATTTAAAAGTCCAAAATAGTTGAAATCCTAAAAATATGTTAAGCTCAAGTGATAAGTGTATCCCAGTGAAAAAGTTAAGCCTAATTTAAAAATTAAAACCCAAATTAGTAAAATTAAACCCATCAGTTTAAAAATAATAAAAAATTATTTTAACCCAATGTTTAATCACAATAGTATCTGGCCCAATTCTTTTAATTCAAAGCCCAATGTTTTTAATAAGCCCAAATAAATATATTTTTTTTGCCGAATTGTAATTAATCAGTGTAGCCCAAAACTTTATTAGCCCAAATCTCCATCATTTAAATCTCAACTGTTGAAAAGTCCATCCATTATTACATTAAAAATAGGCCCAAGTAATTGTAGCCGAAAAACTTTTTTTTTCCAGTTAAAAACCCATATCAATCGGCCGCCCAATTAAAAGTAAAGCAATTTAGCCCAATCTTGAGAAACCCGCCAAACCGCCGGTTAACTATGTTAGCCGCCGGTTGGTTGGTAGCAGCGGTTTTCCAAAATAACGACCTTTATATCATAATTTGTTTATTTAGCCCTATTTAATTTAATTTTCATACCTGAATTCCAGCAGTTTTTCTAGTAATTATGGTTTCTTATACCTATCCTTAAGAACAAATTAAAAAAAAAAAAAAAACGTACTGTACCAAACCTAAATCTACCTATAAAATTATACATAATATACAAGCATGGGTAGCCTCCCGAGAAGTGCTTGTTTTTGTTCGAGTCACTAGCTTGACTCCAACCTTACTTACCTAAAAATCCAGTGATTTTCCCCACACCTAACATAAAGCATGGATGATAATATCGATAAATAATCCAAAGATGTAAATTTAATAAAATTAAAGAAAATAGATACTTATCGTGTAAAGCAGGTAATTGTTTTTTCTGAGATACTCCACAATCTTCCAAAAACTGCGACAAACTTTCCTTTTGTTTGAATTGCCAAAAAGGATCTGCATACTGATAAAACAATGAACATGTGCTTATAGACACTACAACCGTTGGTTGCGTCGACTCAACCACCGTTGGGATTTCAACTGTCGACTGTGTTGTAATCCAATTGTTGTTTGATGTCTGATTACCGCAAGTTCTGTTTTTGGTTTCCTCTCCATTCCTTCTCATTGTTTGATCATCCTTTTTCTGTTGTTCATCCTCCGAATGCAATGACAAAATGTTATTAATAGTTGGATACGTAATGGCTATTAATTCTTCTTCTGTCATAACACCATATTGGTTTCTTAATTCAAGAATTTCTTCGTCATTAAATTCAAGTAATGAGAGCAATTCCTCATCATAATCATGGTGATCATACTTTGGCAAAATAGACCAATCTACCTCCATTTCTTCTTCCTGTTTATATTCACTAAAAATTTCGTTAGAAAATAAGAATTCAGAGAATTGAGAACACTTATATGTTTGAATCATCTCCTTAAGTTGTTGAATGGAAGCTCCTTGACTGTGGCCAATAGTTTCGGTATTTTCTACGTCTTCGCTTGAAGTCCTCATAGATTGTGTAGCTATCATAATCAATGGTCGAGATAAACTTCTAACAGTACCTTTTTCAAGCTTTGGCAAAATCGATCCTTTTACTTCCTTGTAATTTATATTCAAAGCAGCTGGATACGGAGGCGGAGGTGTGTAATCTTTAACAATTTCTTTCTTTAAGGCTTTTGGGTAATGAGGTGAAGGCGTGTAGTCTTTGAAATTTGGTTTTACCTTTTGTTCTTATCCTCCAACTTTAGGTTTGTTAAGATTTTCCACCTTGTTGCTTCCCATATCCTTCAAAATTGGATCTTTGTCACAAACTTCTACTTTGAATTCTTCCATTCGCTTTCTTGAAGTTTCATTATTTTGTATAGCTCTCGAAATTAATGTCATTAAGTTATCAAAAGATCGATTCATATTTTCCTCAATCATCATGGAATCGTTTCTCGAGTTTTGATAAATCAAAGGAATATTATTAATGGTTTGGTACATACCTGTAGAACTAAAAAGAAAAAGAAAAATAGTAGAAAAGAAAAAATAAAATAAAAACTAACTAAAAATTCCAATAAAAATTTGATGTACAAAGCTAATCAAAAGTCCTCGGTAGCTCCAATGATCATACACAGAAGCGGAGAAATAGGTCAGCGCGAAGCTTATTAAAAACCTACTCCTTTCGAGAAGCAGACGACTTACCGCTCCCCGGCAGCGGCACCAAAAACTTACAATGTACAAAGAATTTATTTTCAGGGAAAAATTTTAAATATCTAAATTACCGCTCCCCGGCAGCGGCACCAAAAACTTGATGTGTGAGTAGTCTATTAAAATAACAAGTTTTAAATAAATGAAATACTAAATATTACTATCACACAATACAGGCAAGAATAACCCGTTAGTATAGTATAGCTTTATAAGTAAGTCCAGGTATCGAACACAGGGAACGGTGTATTAAATTTAACCTTATACTAATATTTACAATTATTCACAATTAATATTACAGATAAAACGGGGACGTTTTAGTTCCGATCGAACCTATTTATTTTGATACAGATTTGTAATAAACTAAATCCATTCAAGCATTAGAAACAAATAGAATTTACCAATTTAGATAGAAGATTGTATTTAATTAGATTAGTTTCATTTGATTATTATAGTTTTCCTTTATGTTTATTTTATCGTTGATTAATCTATTGGTGAATTAAGTAAAATAGATAACTTCCTATGGCTAAGGCAAACTATCTTATAAAAATTAGGAAAAGTACTAGATTCTTTCGAATATACTATAGAGAGCTTCTCTTCTTAGTATTACTCACCCAACCTTCATTCCATTAAACCTATCAACAATTTATTATAACCTTGTAGTCAACCTTGTAGCATACAAGCGTTTATAATTACCACATCAATTATATTATTAAGCCTTAATGTTCTAACACTATCTCCTCGGCCCGAAGTCTCAAGTTCATAATTAATTAAATTATAGCATATAAAATTAATTAACTATGTAAGAACAACTCAATTATATAATTAATACAATTATCGGGAAAGTAGAATAAACATTCAATAAATCAATATCAACGAAAACATAATTTTAAACTATAATTCAAATAACATTCATCTAAATAAACACAATAAGAAACTTAATTCAGAATCGAAGGTAAGTAAACAATACCCAAAGTATAATTAAATAGCATATTTACAAAATACAAGGATAAAAAACCAAACCCTAATGATGAACAAGCTCTTCGTAGGGTTTAAAACCGTAAAACCCTTGCTTCCTAGCCTCCAAATTCGCAGCTCTATTCGTATTCTAAACCCCAAAGTCGAATTTAGAATATCAAAATCGTATTTAGTATATTTTTCGTATGCAGAATATGGCCTCTATTTATACTCGTGGCTGCGCAAATTTAGCCTCCGGCTAAATGCTTTAGCCACCGGCTAAAATTACTTTTCGTATTCTACAAGATTTTTATAATGTACTCAATTTAGAATGTAAATATGATTCAAATACAAATAAACAGTAATTTAGTAAGTAAAAGATCTTAGAAACAAACCAAAGAAACTGAATTATTCTTCGTTAGGGTTGAAGGTCTTCAATCCCTAGCCTCCTAGCCTCCAAATTCGACTTAAAGTCGTGCTATAACCTTTACAATGGACTTTTACCTCTAAAATTCGTATATGGTTTAATTTGGCCTTGGCCTCTATTTATAGTTTTTCTGAACCGCCAGTTCAACCGCCGGTTGGTAATTCCATCCGTCGGTTGGAGTACTTGTTCTCCATGTCAAACTCTGCGATCTTCACCGAATTGTAATATATATATTCAACCGTCGGCTGGTTGTTTCAAACGCCGGTTGGTTCTTCATTTCAGAATCTTCCATATTCGGGCCAGACTTTATTTTGGGCTAACTTCTTCATATCTTCGGATCTAAGCTCATTTGTTGGCCCAATCTTCAATATTATACTTTAAGTCTTCAAGTTTGGCTCTTAATTTCTTCAAATCTTCATTTCTTCTTGGTTTTTCTTCATTTTAGCTCATTTTTCGTTCCTTTTCTTCAATTCTTGTATTTTAGACCTAAATTGCAAATATGAAGCAAATCAGTATCTAAACTCATATAAATACAATAAAATATATATAAATATAGGGATAAATTAATATAAAAATACAGTATTATTTGATGTTATCAGGAAGTTATGGCCAAAATACTAACGCGTAGCAGAAAACTCAGCTTTTACACTTTTCTTCCATTTTCGATCCAAATTCCGTTCCTTATGATCCAAGTTCTATTTAAAACACCTAATTACAAATATTAACAACATAAGTATCTAATATCAAATAAATGCAACAGAAATGTATAAAAATAGGGAAATATTATTATATAAATATAGTACTTATTTGATGTTATCATCTCCTCTATCACTAACATCACAGTTTGTCCTTAGAAGAAATAACGTCATCCGATTTCGCAAGGTCGAGTGTTGCTATTATCAAACTAGCTATTAAAAGAATATTACTTCCTACTAATCTATCGTACCTATGTCCTTACTTGCAAATCATATGTCCATCTTCTTATCTTAGTAGTTTCTTTTTAACAACGTTTCACGTGTGAATGATATTCTATTTACCAAAAATAAAAAATAAATAAAAATTGAAGGTGACACCATGGAGAAAAGGTTGTGTGAAAATCAAGTGTTTGTTTATACATATGGTTATCATTTATTAAAAAGTTAGCGTAACTTTGCTAAAAGAAGTTTTAAAATTTGGACCTCGCATAAATAATTTTATATAAATGAGTTTATACACTTATGGATTTTGAAAATTTTATAAAACATTTCGTGGAGAGGTTGTTGCATAAAAATCTTGCTGAAAATTTTTACAATGAAATATGTTTGAAATCTTATAGTCCGTTGAAAAGTTTGAGTCAATCAAAATACGCTGGAAACTCTAGACATCACTTTGAAAATTCTGTTTAAAAGTAGAATTCGTTAAAAATTAGAATTTGTGGAAAATTCCGGGTAAATGTCCGAGGTAAATCCGTTGAAATCTCAAGTTGATAACAATACGTTTAAAGCTCCGGTCATTGAAAAATGTTGAAAATTTTGTTTCGTCAAAAATTTGTTAAAAGGTTTACGTTTTTGAAAAGTCCGTGGAAAATGTCTGTGACACCCGACAAATTAGGACATTTATTTGTGCCTAACTATATTGTAATTACATATATTTAGTTCTATATTAGACTCAATATGTGTAGCCTTTCGTATATTTATTTATATACGCATATGCGATTAACTTTAATAGTGCAATTTCGGGCCGGATGAATATCCGACAACTCAAATACGGACATTGGTGAAAACAACTATTAAATAATGTGAAATTATTAAAATAAACATTATTTACTTTATATTATTACGATAATATATAAAACGTTATACGTATCGTATAAAACAAACCGTACGCGACGAAAACGCGTGAATCGCGCCCGATAACCAAACGAAACTCGAAATATATTTCCGTAACATAAAATAAAGTATTTTAATTAAATACTTTCATTAATAATATCTCGAATATAACGTTAACGAAAAACAAATAATAAAACCTTACACGATTAATTAAACGTATAAACGAACGGGTAAACGAGCACCGCACGTAACGTGAAATTGGGGAACAAGATTTGGTGAAGTCCACACTTGGTGGACCCCACAAGGACCGGCCAAGGGGACGGGATGGCATCCCTCACCCTTTCGTTCACTTTAACACTCCAAATACACCTTACCTTCTCACTTTCCCCACACTCTTCCACTTACTTCACTCAACCATTCTCTTCCCCTCTTTCTCTTGGGAAAAACGGCAGCCACCACCCACCACCATAAACCACCAATGACCACCACCTTATTCTTGAAGAAAAATGAAGAAAAGGCTTGGTTATCGCATCTCCGTTGTATTTCGATTTTAGATCTTCCATTCTCTTGTAAAGATTCCTCCTCTTTGTCTAGATTTACTTGGATCATCTTTATTTGTATGATTAAACCGAAACGCGTTTTAAAACACTAAAACTTATGTTATACTTTTCTGTCCAGAAAATATACTAACTTCACCAATTTTTATGAAAATAATTTCTTAACAAAAAGTGACGTTTCTTGGCTCTAAAATGAAGTACAAGAAGTTAGCTTTCCAACAAAATTAGTCTCGTGACTTTTCGACTCCGTTTGATACCCGAAAACATCTTTCTCCGACGACATATACTTACTATTCCAGCGGACAGAAAGTTACGCCAACTTCTCGAGACTATATCTCGAGCTACACACCTCAAAAATACATGAGGTTCTTTGAAAAGTTCTTCTATGTCGTCTCCTGAAAATACATGGATTTCGCCCTGTAATTAGATTTATCCACTTGTATCCGGATTAATTGATATTGGACCTCAGGGGATTTATCAATTTCTTAAGCCGACTAGATGAAGCCTAAAAATCATAGAAAAATTTGGTAAAATAACTAAGACATAGATGATTAACTGTGATTTTTCTCGGAATTTATTTCGGACTTTAACTTGGTGAAAACGAGCCTCGAAACGAGGTAAAAATATGTCAAACTTATCCACATGGACTGTTTTGGTGTTTAGTAACGACACTTTCGGTTAACCAAAAAACGTAACGATAATTTTTATAAGCTCTATAAACATAATTAAGACTTGTCTAAAAGTTCGAGTCAAACCGAGCTTGTTTGACCACGTTCACAAACTTGGAAACACATAACAGTCCTAGTGTCGCTTCGGGCCCGAATCCGATAGCGACACTAACCGTGTGTCACTACTACCAATCGAATGTCGCAGACAGCGCCACTATGCCTGTGTCGCTATACCACTCATGTGTCGCATACTGCGACACTAGCCCTGTGTCGCTAAAACTAATTGAGTGTCGCTACTGCGACACTAAACATGTGTCACTATTTTATCGAAATGTCGCAACATGCGACACTCAGCCAAGTGTCGCCATATCCTATTGTCGCAAACTGCGACACTAAACTTTTCGTCGCTAATAATTTGAATGTCGCATACTTATAAATTCTGACACCTAGTGTCGCAACATCTCAATTTTTCTTAACTAGCGACACTGACCTTAGTGTCGCACTCTAGTGTCGCAACCCAGTGTCGCCATCTAGTGTCACTATTCACAAAAACTTGAAAACACTTATTCCCATTAAGTACCAACCTCGCTTAACAATAACTAATCCTATACTATACAACGCGGGAATATACGGATATACTTTTATAAGTACACAACGAAAGCAATATAATAATAATACTTTGAGAATTATTATTACAAACCGTCACCAACGGGCCGTACACATTTTCAATTACAAACATACGCCAAAACACTTGGACATTACCTAGTTGAGTGGACAACTACCCTAGATGGTCTTTCGAGACATCTAATTACATACAACCTTATGCGTTTGTTGCGGGTTCGGAGAACCTACTTGTTGATTTTCACATTCGGATACTCGTTTATTTATATAAACGTAGCTTACTTCAAGACTCAGGTGAGTTTCATAGCCCTATTTTACTGTTTTTACATCGGGGTGAGATACACTGCTTAACTATTTTACATGTGCACACGAGTACTTAATACACAAACGGATTGCATGAGTTGTTTTACTTACTAATCCACAAAAGTCCTCTATTATCATAGTTTCATTAGTATGAATTTAGCGCAAGTATTAATGAATAGATCTATCTGGGATTGACCATCCCCGTCCGGGTTAGAAGTACTAACTGGTCTAACGGACGCATTAGTATTTGATCCTAACGAGTGTACTGGATTAGGCACTCGCGGAGGTACTATACGGTACTTGATTGTACTGCACTCATATGAGTTAAGCGTCAGACTATGGGCTCATGGCAATAATACATACTTTTTATTTGCACACGTGCAACGCTTACAAATCTTATGGTTCACACTTATACTGATAAACCTATGAGGTCACCAACATTATTGTTGACCCTTTTTAGCGTGTAATCTCAGGTACATAGCAGCAGTAGGACTGCTACCTCAGGAACGATAGATCGAGTCGCATGATTTACAAACATCCTGTAGACTGATCAACTATGTACAATTAAATAAGGATCGATGTAAGGTCTGAAATGGTTATAGTGAACAGGGATACAATAGCAGACTTCGATTGCGATAGAAACGGGACCAAATGCTTATACGTACTAAGTATACTTTAGGCTATTATATATTATATATATATGGGCCTTACTCACTAATACCTTTTCCACAGAACATGACAAACTATTCCGCTGTACCGTCACCTAATCTGGAGGAAGATTCTACTTCGCACACTTCCCATCACTCTTATCCTTCGGGATCGCGTACGATACGCACAACTAGGAGAAACGCTAGGTCACCACAAGCTAGTCCTTACTCCACCCACACTAATATTACGCAAAAAGTCATGTTTTTAAGTACGATATTCCACACTTTTTGGGCACATCTTTAGTGAAAGCATTCCAAAACAATCACTATATACTAAATTTCACTAAAGTTCTCCAAATACAGGTGTTGCTGCAAAAACCACTAAAAACGTCCAAATAATAAGCGAAACAGAGCGAATAAACAACAAACTATTATCACAACTTCATTTACCTCATGATAAACACATTCTAACCTTATCATATGATGTCATAAGTAAAAACGAGATGGGAGAATCAAGAATCATGCAAATCAGATAAAGAACGGAGAAGACATGACGATTACTGACACCTATAAAGTCATTCCGGCTATGCCTGAGCTCTACACATCCAATTTCCATGAAAATGATACCATTAGAAGCGTAACGGAATTACGAGATCATAGGCGAAAGAATCAGGTCAAACGGACATGTAACGAAGGAGATACAGACGTTTTAAGCAACGAACGAATTCAGACGGAGCACGTATACGGCCCCACACACCGTATACGACCCTTGAAAGACCGTATATGTGACACCTGACAATTTAGGATTACTGATAATCCTACTTGAAACCCTAATTATGTGTGTTTAGTTTAGTATTAGGCTAAATACTTGTAATTACTTGTAACTATTTGTATATTTATGTGAATATACACTCCGTAATTGATTTATATTACGCTTACGTAATTAGTTGTAATTACGCTTACGAAATTTGATGAAATTGTACGAAATAACCGAACGAAGTCCGACAGACTATACGACGTTGGTGAAAACCTTTTTATAAATAACTTTAATCTATTCTTAGAAGTTATTTATCACTTATTATTATTTTGATAAAATAATACATGAAATACCTAGACGTTTTTGCTAAAACGTCTCAAACGCAACAAAAACGCGCGAAACGCACCCGACGATCGAATGAAAACCGAAATATATTTTAATAATTTAAAATATATCATTTAGTATAAAACTATCACTTAAAATATCGTGTCTTAAAACGATAACGAAAAACGTCCAATTAAAACGTCACGCGATTTAGAATCCGTAAAACGCTAACGCAAATCGAGGCCGACAACTTAACGGAACATTTTTATAAAATTTTTTTTTCAAGTATTTAGAATAAATACTTCAAGTGAAAATGTTGAAATTTAAATCGTTACTTAAAAACGCGTATTAAACGTTTAACGTATATATAAACACCAAACCGACCGAGTAAACGAACGGGAAACGTAACCAATTAAATTGGGAACAAAAAAATGACCAAAACACCCTTGAGTGGGCCCCCCATGGCCGGCCCCCTCCCCCTCTCCTTTTCCATGCATTTCAATGATGATATTCCCTCCACTCCTTCAGACAACCCACATGTAATCCACTCCCATTTGCACTCCAACTCTTTCCCTCTCTTCTCTCAATTCTCTCTACCCATTCTCTCACCAAAAACTCAGAGAAAACACAGCCCAAAAACCACCATAAACCACCTCTAAACCACCATCAACCACCACCATTTGAAAGGAAAAATCAAGAGCAAGGAACCAAGAACAAGTCTTCCATCTTCATCTTCCTCATTCTCCATCATTATCCTTTGTAAGGAACACTTTACCTCTCCAAAATTTACTTACATGATGATTATTTATGTATCTAGTTGTTCATCTAACACTAATATGTCCAAAATTGTGGTTAAAAATCGTTTTTGAAGAACATACATGGATATACATAATCTGTCCCATAAAACACAGGTTACAAAAATGGTCATATATAGAGTTCTAGGGAGAATTAGATAACAATTTTTTTTTAAAAGTTGCGTATTGAAAAGGGCTACAACTTTTGTGTTTTACACTTTTTCCATATCTGTACGTATTTTTGGTTATAAACTGATCTTTGAGTCTGGTCTGAAAGTTTTCGAAAACCGAGTTAGGTTGTTACGCGGAATTAATTGACTATCGAAATGAACACTACAAATCTCAGAAATTTTATACTAGGTACTAGATACATGAATGATCAGTTGATAAAAATTGTAAACCTTAATTTGGACCAGAAGTGATAGAAATAAAATGGCGAACCAAACCGACAAAAGTCGAAAATATGGAATCTTGAAATCTTAAGTTGCATGTTAAAAACTGACACTTTGGGTGAACTCCGACACGAACCGACAAATTTTATGGGCTCTATAAACTGATGTATGGGTTGGGTAAAAGTTTCGGGTCAAACCGGGTAAGGTTGACCAAGTCAACAAAAACGGCTCGGTGGCTAAAAAAAGACAAAACTTACTATTTTTGGAAAGTGGTAACAAAAATGAGTTTGGGTGACTTAGTTAGTAACTTGGACCAAAAACTAAACTTAGAAAGTTTCCCGAATGAAAAACCTACACTTAGAACACTTGGATTAAAAATTGAAAAGCTGATCAGGCTCAAGTGTCGCCTAACTAGCGACACTTACCCAAGTGACGCCTAATCTAGCGTCACTTACCCTTAGTGCCGCCTAATTATTTGAATTGCTTATTTAGCGTCACTTACCCAAGTGCCGCCTGAACTAAATTTCGCCTATAGCGACACTTACCCCAAGTGTCGCTACCAATTTAAAAATCACATTTGACGTCACTTAACCTAGTGCCGCTAACCAACCAAGTGTCGCCTATAGCGACACTTACTTGAGTGACGCTACCTATTTAGAAATCGAATTCAGCGACACTTCCCAAGTGTCGCTGCCCAATCAAGTGTCGCCCTTAAGTGACGCCTAAAACATAAACTACAAAACTAGTTTTCACACTAAGTGTCGAACTCACACAACTTCAATACTTGTATACAATACAACACACGAAACATATACTTGGATAGTATACAATGAAACAACACATAATAATAATGGTTTAAGATTATTATTATTAAAAACTTTCACCAACGGGTCGTACACGTTTTTGATAAACGAACTTGAACAACTTATTTGGACATACTAGTTGATGAACTAGCCTTAGGTGGACATTAACCCCCACCTACACTATTGGCTTAAGTGGACATTAACCCCCACTTATACAATAGCTATAGATAGTCTTTTGAGACATCTACTTACACAACCTTATACGTTTAGGACGTTAGAAGGTTGCACATTGGATCACACCTTGCTTGCTATTTGATATTGCTTGCTTACTATTTGCTAGAACTCAGGTGAGTTTCATAGCCCCTCTTTTTACTGTTTTATAACTATTTTGGGGGAGAATGCATACTACAACTGCTTTTTATAATTGCTTTACACAACTGCTTTTATGAACACAAGTACCATAAACAACGCTATACGGATTGCATGAGTTAACACACTAATCCACAAAGGCCCTACACATCATAGTTTGTTAGTTTTGGTAAAGCGTGAATATTAGTAAATAGATCTATTTGGGACTGACAATCCCCGCCCGGGTTAGTCGCGCTAACCAGTCAAACGGACGTATTAATATTTGTTCGTAACGAGTGTACCGGATTAGACACTTGCATTGGGGCACCCACGATCGTGTACTCGAAAGAGGCACGGCACACATTGTTAAGCTTCGGACTATGAGCTCATGGCAAATGGTATACATCTATTTTTGCGTTTGTTCAAATACATTCTATTACTTATCGTTTGTTTACGATACATATACATATAACATTTACTTATCGTTTGTTAACGATACAATTACTTATCATTGTTGAAGGATACAACTGTTAGAAATCTTGTGTTTCATAACTCGTGTTTCTTAACATTGGGTTTAATACCAACATTTGAACAATTGTTAAACAAACCTATGAACTCACCAACTTTATGTTGACCCTTTTAGTATGTATTTCTCAGGTAACACGCCGCAGTAGGAAGCTATTAGATTGTAACACCCCCAAATTTACTGTTCGCGGAAGCATACATTGGGGTGCTACTAATCAATACACAAAGCACATAAGATACATAATGAACGACCACTACATGAGTCGTTTTACAATTACATTGATTAACGTAAGAGTCTACATATGGTTTACAAAAGATGAGTTCGCATAGATATTTGAGAGATTCTAATACATATCTAATTTATACAAAATATAGAAATGCAAGGAAATCTCTTGATGATTATATGATTTCATGCGACTCGAGCTACAGTATCCTGATGGGCAGTCCAACTTACTGCTGAGTACCTGAGATAACATGCTAAAAGGTCAGCTATAAAGCTGGTGAGCTCACAGGTTTGATATGATAATATATGATTTGTGAACCGCAAGATTTAATGATTCGATTTACAAAGCATGTAAATAATTGATTGATGGGTATCACATGAATATTTGTAATTAAACAAATAAGTAAAGATTGATACAACTAACATGAGCACATAGTCTGAGCTTAACTGAGGGGTCAGGATCACTATCAAGTGCCTGATCGAGGGTGCCTCTATGCGTATGCCTAATCAACATACGTTTGAACAAATGCTAATGCGTCCGTTTGACAGGTTAGTGCTTGCTAACTCGGACGGGGATTGTCAATCCCATATGGTACCATACACTAACATTCACGCTAAATCATATTAACAGAACTATGCTTCAGAGGACTTTGATTGATTAGATGAAAACAACTCATGCAGCATACGTGATAATTTGATACTTGCGTTCACATGTAAAACAAAACAGAGCATGTATCTCACCCCTAGGTAAAAGCATTTAAAATAGGGGCTATGAGACTCACCTGAGTCTGATGAATTGTTAGCCAACAATTATAATGATTCACAATGATTTGATGTCGTTACAACGACTGAACCTGCAGGACGTCTGAGACGCGCGAGGTTTTGATAAATGATTAGATTCTTAAAACTTGCCGGGCGTATCAAACGCGCAAGGTTTTTGATTGATTAGATGACACTACGGACCATCTATGCTAGTTATTCCCTTAACTAGTTTTGACCAAATACATTGGTTAATGATTATGTTTTGAGTTTGTGAAAATGTATACGGGTCGTTGGTGACGGCTTGTAATAATAATTTCAAACTATTATTATTTTGCATGATTTGTTGTATTTATAAAAGTATATGTGTTTCGAGTAAAAGTCGTATCGTATAAGTTTAGTTGTTAATCAAGTTCAGTATATCCGTTACACTTTATTTCATAATTTACAAAATTTGGTACGAGTCTGAAAACAGTAATATGCCATTTTCGACCCCTAGATGACCCCGAATGGCCTAAAACCGACTAGGCTAAGGTACTTAGCTTTGATCATTTGGCTGTTTTTGAATAACCGTGCGAATTTGAGCTCAATCCGTTATAATAAATTTTTCATCGAGAAGCTACCCTGTTTTAAGTTGTTAAATCGTCGACGTTTTCGAAAATTTACATGTTCTGTTTTAGCTAGAATTCGCAGGGCTAGTTTATTGATCCGTTGGATCATGAAATATATAGGGGGAATCCGCCGGATTCCCTTGAATCCGCCGGATTGGTGGCATTTGTGGGGAATACGCCGGATTCTATTGAATCCGCCGGATTCATGTTTTCTGGGCGGGAATCCGCCGGATTCCCATGAATCCGACCGGATTCATGATAATTTAAAGGACGCGCCGGGTACAAACTGCACCCGCCGGGTTGTTCTTGGTTCTGGGTGGGAATCCGCCGGATTCACCATGAATCCGCCGGATTCAAAGGTCTGGTTCGAGTCTGTCATTCCAAAATTCACCCAAACCCATATTTAATCAATTTCCGCATACAATCGACTTACTAGGATGTTGATACAAGATTATATAAGCTATTTAAACACGAATTTATAAAGTAAAAGTTAGTGATTTTTCCTTACAATGATTTTGGTAAAAAAAAATGATGGAGATGAACGGATGATGATGATGATCCACGAAATGATGATGATGATCTTTTGATGGTTAAGAGTTGTTGTTGTTTGCGGTTTTAGAGAGAGAGCCGAGAGAGAGCTAGAGAGATTGAGATGGATTTTGAAATGAAAATGAAATGAGAAACAAGGGTGTGTCTGGTTTGTTCATCCGGCTCCAATAATTGGAGTCGGTTGGGCTCCCATTCGTAGTACAAAATACCCGTGTTTTTGTACCCGATCGAAAAGTAGTATAATGTTTTAAAACGATAATTTTCTAAAAATGATATCGTACGTATTTTCATTTGAAGTATTTTATAAAAATACATTTAACGGGATATATAAATTATATCTTTGTTTTACGTTTGAGGGACGGATAGTATTCAATTGGTTTCGTCGCGTTTGAGTAAAATGATATAAAACGAAATATGTTTTATTTTATCTAATGTAAATAATAATTATCATTTTCCATAATAATATATTATTTATATGTTTTTGTCGCGAATCCTCTATATTTGTACGATACGAATACTTTATATATTATCAAAATAATATATAATAAATAATGAGTTATTAAATAATAGTTTCATATTACTTAATATTTGTTTTTCACCAACACCGTATAATTGAATCGGAATTCGGCCGATTTAAAAATGAACGATTAAATCTAATCGAGTACTGATATATATATTCATCAATATATATTTTGATACATACAATTAGCCTAATACATAGCACTAATTACATGTAATTCCAAATGATTAGGAGCTAAAAACTAGTCCTAATTTTGACGGGTGTCACATAGATAGCTCGAGTCGAATTGTTTTCAAACATCACAGGATCTAGATTACATAGTTTGCTATATTTAGTAACTTTGTAATTCAACTTATATTATGCGAACTCCAAATGTTTTGTACAACTATTGTAAGAAATTTGAATTATGTAATGTAATGTTTTCAAACGTCTCATATAGAGGTCGTTTACTTTAATCTTTGTGTAATGATATTTGATTTGGTCGGCGCCCCATGACACCTCATGTTTCTGCTGCCACGTGTTTTGGGGGTGCGACAGTATACGGCCTCTTACATACCATATACGGCCCCTGCAATGCCGTATACGGACTCTGCTCCCCCCAATTGTGCTTCGTTCGCTTGTACGTTGGTGCTTCATGACTTGTACGTGTGGTTTGAGGCTTTCACTATAAATACGGGTCACCACCTCCCCATTTCAACACCATTCACCATTTCACTCATTTCCTTACTCTCACTTTCTCTCTCACACACATTCTCTCTCTCTACTCTCTATCTCTCTCTTCTTTTTTTCTCTCTAGAATTAGGGTTAGCATCAGTTAGTTCTCAGTTAATATGTAACTGAAACTAACGGAGGGGCTACTTTTATAATAGCATAGGGAATAGTTCAGGGGCTTTTCTTGTAATATTCTTGAAGATATTGCGGAGGTTCTGCTTGTACTCTCTCTCTAAACGCTTTTTCAATCTACGCTTTATTAACGGTTACTTCTTTCCTTATATGTTATAATGATGATTGCTATTGTTATTATGCTAGATTTTGGACCTGTTATTATATGTAGTGAGTAGTTATCCTGTGTGTTTTTTATGATGTAGTTAGTTTATATATGTGTGGGGTGATGCTGCTTTAATATACGATTGAAAATCAGGTGAACTGTTACTTTGCATTTATGAATTTTAAACCTAAACTTTATCGCCTTTCCTCCAAATAAACGTGGTTAGAACTTTTATGACAAGGAGTCGCGAACCTTGATCAAACGATCACTATCTATCTATGTTTTATGAAACTGTAAACATGGTCTGAATTGTGTAACTGTGGAACAACTGTTTAAACCATTCGTATAGTACACCGTGAATCAATCAGGGATTTGTTGGGAATAGTGAGGGCTGGTTTATATCATAGATGGTTGAACTTTAATACAAACTTAGTTTAAAATAGTCCAGAGTGACCGCAAAGTATGTGATACCGGAAAGACCACAGCAAACGGCACTGTACTTCGTATAGCGTTGGAAACACCATTGCTGGAGTACAAATACGTGGAAGCTAAGGAAATGCCGGTTTTGATTTCTAACCAGGATGTGATACAGTCTTCGACCATTGCTGGAGTACAAATACGTGGAAGCTAAGGAAATGCCGGTGGTCGAAGACTGTATCACATCCTGGTTAGAAATCAAAGCTGTGGAAATGCTTAATCGCACTGTACACCGTTGGTACACCCAGGACCTGGAAAGCTGTGGAAATGCTTAACTGCACTGTACACCGTTAGTACCTCTCAGGTTTGTAAAACTGTGGAAATGCATAAATTGCCCTGTACACCGTGATGAATGTAAAGTTAACAGTCACAAAACCAACTCTAAATCAAGTAAAGTTAACAGTCACAAAACCAAGTCACAAAACCATTAACCATTAATGTACACGTGGAAGCTCTGGACTAAAGCATAACCATTAATGTAAAGTTAACAGTCACAAAACCAAGTCTAAATCTTAAATGCCTTGCTTAACTTTGTTGTTCCCGTAGTGTTAAGAAAGGTCGGAACCCTAGTGGGTATGCTACTCTATCTCATGCGACCTGGAATTAACACTCCAAGAAGGGTCTTTACTCCGTCACTGGATAACGTTGAAGAGTTGAGCATCCTCCTCCAATCAGACTCAATCTGGCCTAGTAATCAGTGACACACTGATTCCCCCCCCCCCCCCCCCCCCCCCACCCCAATCAGTAGGGTGCTAGTGTTTACACTACGATCAACTAAGATTAGGTAGGACACAAACCTTTAAAATACGTTTTCATATCAAAACCCTAGCATCACCCCCGCATAAGCTAACGAAGTCATAACAAACACATCTCCTCCATACTGATTACATCCCTATTTCTATTTTCTTTTTATTTAATTGTTTTAATTTACGGACCTAAGTAACAAAACCCTCCACTCAAATCATTTTAAAACCCATCACTAAACTGAACCATTCATCCCGACACTTCCGTTTCACAATACGATTAGCTTGAAGAACGACCCTAGGTCATACTACTGCTATACAGCCGTAGTAAGCTTAGGTCCCCAGCTCTATAAATTTAAACTACCCCCACTGCCGTTGCGAAGATGACCGTTTCGGATCGAGCCGCGACAAGTTTTTGGCGCCGCTGCCGGGGAGTTAATCGTAAGACTCTGAAGCGTCCCAACGAATTTTCTATTTAGTGATACCCGTAGCTTAGCGTAATTTAATTTACTTTTTTTGTTCCAACCGAAAAATACCTTCCCACAACATACAATGATATTCGACCGGATCATCCGGATCTGAACACTTCTAAGCACTTCCGGCCCCGGAGGTTCCAGCACCAACTAGTCTGAAGGAAGGCAAAGGTGAGCTCTCAACTCTAAAAGCAACGCTTCTCGGGAGGCAACCCGTGCAATAAGACGTGTAGAGAGAATAGTGTCAATAAGTGAAGAAAATCTCTGACTATCCTTCACACTTGATCGTACCTAAAAATGCTTTGTGAACAACATTCTGATGTTACAACTCATTTTCAAATAAAACCACTCGTCTCAGAAAATAGGAAATCAATTTGAAAAATAATTCATGTGTTTCGAGCATTTGAGGTACTTGCATACTACTTTTATGCATTATGCTCGAACTCGTTTAAAAACACATGTTTTATAAAACTGATTTGTAATCGAAAACATCTTTTCAAAATTCTGAGACGGTGATTTATTTCTTCATTTGCAAATACTTTGAATTTGTAAAAAATGGTATGACCAACGTGTTCACACTTACGAGATCAATTCACAAGGAAATAATGGATGAAGAAAAAACCAATAGTAAGACACTTGAAGCCGAGCCGCTCTTCATGAAAGCAAAAAAAGATCCTGGCAACGTTTCTTTTCAGCAAATTTAGATTCTCAGCTTCATTGCAGCTCGCTATCTGGGGAGTGTCTTACCCCTTTACTCTCTTTTGTTTATGATTATGTATCTTATTTGCTTTGATAGTTTGTTAAAGTAGTCTATACTCTATCCTAAGCTTATCACTAAGTGTGGGATTCCAGCCCAAAACAAACACTTGAGAAACATTTTCTTACATGTTCAAACTTTAAGTGTGGGATTTTACTTCCTATAAATCTCAACTCAAGAGAACATTAGGGACAATGTTCCTCTAAGTGTGGGATAGAAGGTATAGAATACCTTGGTTAGTTTTTTATGATTTTTATTGTCCGAGATAGTAAAATCAGAAAATGTTTCTCAAATTTTTGAAAATTTTTCAAGAAAATTAAAAAGTATGAGCTAAATCTATCGATTATCTCTGCTATTTTGAGTCAAAATATCTTTTGAGAGGAGCTATTTTCAAATATGAGTAATATATTTCCGAATCTAGGGAAAATAAGGTAGAAATTTCTTAAGCAAGAAATAATAATCTAATAGGAAGCATGACGAAGCACATATAACCATATTTGCAGTGAGGTATCTTGAGCCTAATAGCATTCATCTTTAATGCTTCACTATTCATTTCTTGTGTGTGCTGATGCATTTATCTCTGAATTAGAACTTGCTCTTGACATACGCCTCGAGACCACATTGGTGTGTACCGTACGCGGTATAGGTGCAATTAGATGACCTTGACATTCCCAAGGAATCAACCCCTTTTCTCATATCTCTTGAAA
Source organism: Helichrysum umbraculigerum (assembly GCA_949592205.1). Taxonomy (NCBI): domain Eukaryota; kingdom Viridiplantae; phylum Streptophyta; class Magnoliopsida; order Asterales; family Asteraceae; genus Helichrysum; species Helichrysum umbraculigerum. The sequence goes on from CATIUR010000003.1 coordinate 64,319,655, forward strand.
CCCAAAACCCTTCCGATGCTCATTTCTAGTATCGATGATCCACCTAGTAAACCCTGTTGAGTCTAAACCTTTCATTTCATAAAACCCTCATGTAAACCCTACTTCCCAAAATATCCCCAAAACTTATCTTAGAATTTCTGAGGTTATGAAGAACATCTTTTGGAATGTCCACCTCATTTATCCTACCCTTTCGTGTTCTCCAAAAGTCATCTCTCATAGAATCCTTGGTGTGTAAAATTGACACCTTGAAAATACTCGAAGTATTCAAGATAAGGGATTTCTGAAAGAATCAAAAAGAAGAAAAATATCCTCGGAAATTCTCTGGCAAAGAAGTTCTGAAGAAGAAAAAAGAAAATAGAAAAGTATAAAAGCAGAAAAAGAAAATAAAAAGAAGAAAAAGAAGAAAAAGAAAAGAAGAAAAAAATAGTTCCGCAAGAATAAAGCTAAAGTCCTTCAAAGTATCATCCTCGCAAGAAGAATATGATAGAAGATAATTAGCTATCTCCTTTCCATTCTAAATAAAGTTGTTCACGATCTCAGTTGTTTTAAGATAAGTAACCCTTACAACCCAGATATACACTATCCATACCCCTTTAAAACCCTCACCAAACACTACAACCCTCATGAATTTCTTGGGATAATTAGCATCGTCCTCACCTAAGTGGTGGAGATCCGATTCTCAATCAAGCCTATGACGATGAGTGCTGCATGACTGGCTATTTGAGCGATTTCATTTGTTCTAGATTGATAGGAAACCCGATACACCTTGAGTGAATTGAGTGACCTCCTTTTGTGAGATCGCCTAGTCATGTGTACTCCAAGATCATGAGATTTGGAAGTATTCCTAAGAGAATATTTTCTTGTTTATGAAAGGATCATCTTATCTTTCCCTATATTGTTAAAGTATCTTACTAATATCTAGAAGTGGTAACTCTTTAAAAATGTTTTGACTCGCTCTAAAATGTTCTTAAATGATTTCAAAAGCCGAGTGTTGCTTGAGGACAAGCAAAGTCTAAGTGTGGGATAACTTGATGTGACGCAAAAAGTCATGTTTTTAAGTACGACATTCCACACTTTTTTGGCACATCTTTAGTGAAAGCATTCCAAAACAATCACTATTTACTAAAATTCACTAAAGTGCTCCAAATACAGGTGTTGCTGCAAAAACCACTAAAAACGTCCAAATAATAAGCGAAACAGAGCGAATAAACAACAGCCTATTATCCCATCTTCATTTACCTCATGATAAACACATTTTAACCTTATCATATGATGTCATAGGTATAAACGAGACGGGAGAATCAAGAATCATGCAAATCAGATAAAGAACGGAGAAGATAGGACGATTACTGACACCTATAAAGTCATTATGGATATGCCTGAGCTATACACATACAATTTCCATGAAATTAGTACCATTATAAGTGTAACGGAATTACGAGATCATAGGCGACAGAATCAGGTCAAACGGACGTGTAACGAAGGAGATACGGACGTTTTAAGCAACGAACGAAATCAGACGGAGCACGTATACGGCCTCACACACCGTATATGGAACTTGCAAGACCGTATACGGCCTCTTGCATACTGTATACGGCCCCTGCAAGGCCGTATACGGCCCCTGCTCCCCCCAATTGTGCTTCATTCGCTTGTACATTGGTGCTTCGTGACTTGTACGTGTGGTTTGAGGCTTTCACTATAAATAGGGGTCACCACCTCTCCATTTCAACACCATTCACCATTTCACTCATTTCCTTACTCTCACTTTCTCTCTCACACACACTCTCTCTCTACTCTCTCTCTCTTCTTTTTCTCTCTCTAGAATTAGGGTTAGCATCAGTTAGTTCTCCGTTAATATTTAACTGAAACTAACGGCGGGGCTACTTTTATAATAGCATAGGGAATAGTTCAGGGGCTTTTCTTTTTATATTGTCGAAGATATTGCGGAGGTTCTGCTTGTACTCTCTCTCTAAACGCTTATTCAATCTACGCTTTATTAACGGTTACTTCTTTCCTTATCTGTTATAATGATGATTGCTATTGTTATTATGATAGATTTAGGACCTGTTATTATGCGTAGTGAGTAGTTACCCTGTGTGTTTGTTATGATGTAGTTAGTTTATATATGTGTGGGGTGATGCTGCTTTAATATACGATTGAAAATCAGGTGAACTGTTACTTTGCATTTATGAATTTTAAACCTAAACTTTATAGCCTTTCCTCCAAATAAACGTGGTTAGAACCTTTATGACAAGGAGTCGCGAACCTTGATCAAACGATCACTATCTATCTATGTTTTATGAAACTGTAAACATGGTCTGAATTGTGTAACTGTGGAACAACTGTTTAAACCATTCGTATAGTACACCGTGAATCAATCAGGGATTTGTTGGGAATAGTGAGGGCTGGTTTATATCATAGATGGTTGAACTTTAATACAAACTTAGTTTAAAATAGTCCAGAGTGACTGCAAAGTATGTGATACCGGAAAGACCACAGCAAACGGCACTGTACTTCGTATAACGTTGGAAACACCATTGGTGGAGTACAAATACGTGGAAGCTAAGGAAATGCCGGTGGTCGAAGACTGTATCACATCCTGGTTAGAAATCAAAGCTGTGGAAATGCTTAATCGCACTGTACACCGTTAGTACACCCAGGACCTGGAAAGCTGCAGAAATGTTTAACTGCACTGTACACCGTTAGTATCTCTCAGGTTTGGAAAACTGTGGAAATGCATAAATTGCCCTATACACCGTGATGAAAGCTCTGGACTAAAGCATAACCATTAATGTAAAGTTAACAGTCACAAAACCAAGTCTTAATCTTAAATGCCTTGCTTGACTTCGTTGTCCCCGTAGTGTTAACAAAGGTCGGAACCCTAGTGGGTATGCTACTCTATCTCATGCGCCCGTGAATTAACACTCCAAGAAGGGTCGTTACTCCGTCACTGGATAACGTTGAAGAGTTGAGCATCCTCCTCCGATCAGACTCAATCTGGCCTAGTAATCAGTGACACACTGATTCCCCCCACCAATTAGTAGGGTGCTAGTGTTTAAACTACGATCAACTAAGCTCAGGTAGGACACAAACCTTTAAAAGACGTTTTCATATCAAAACCCTAGCATCACCCCCGCATAAGCTAACGAAGTCATAACAAACACATCTCCTCCATACTGATTACATCCCTATTTCTATTATCTGTATATTTACTTTTTATTTAATTGTTTTAATTTACGGACCTAAGTAACAAAACCCCCACTCAAATCATTTTAAAACCCATCACTAAACTGAACCATTTGTCCCGACACTTCCGTTTCACAATACGATTAGCTTGAAGAATGACCATAGGTCATACTGCTGCTATACAGCTGTAGAAAGATTAGGTCCCCAGCTCCATAAATTTGAAACTACCCCCACTACCGTTGCCTCGTTCCGTTATGAAGACGACCGTGTCGGATCGAGGCAAGAAACGTTTTTGGAGCCGCTGCCGGGGAGTTAATCGTAAGACTCTGAAGCGTCCCTGCGAATTTTCAATTTAGTGATACCTGTAGCTTACCTTAATTTACTTTACTTTTCCTCGTTCCAACCGAAAATACCTTCCTACAGCATACAACGAGATCTTAGTGTTACAAACTAGGCTTGAACAGTATGAGACACGCTTACGGGAAACCGAGAATCATTCACGCTCGCTGGAGCAACGCTTGGCAATGGCTGAAGAAACTCTCAGAATGGTTGGCAGACTGATGGAAACTATGGAACGAGTCGTCACACTTGTAACACCCCCGAAATTCACTGTTTTGCGGAAGCATAGTTTGGGGTGTTACTAATCAAATATCACAGCACAAAGATAAAGTAAACGACATCTATATGCAACGTTTGTAAATTAGTTACATTCCATAGATATATTGTTTGAAAACTTAGTGTTTTCGTATACAAAAATGTAGTTTCCCTAGAGTCCGCGCGTGTAGCGGGAGATTCTATTACATAATCAAAATATACAAAAGATAATGCTAAGAATCTCCGTTAATGCAGTTGTGTTGGAATCATGCGACTCTAGCTAAAATCCTGGAGTAATCCTACTCCATCCGGGTACCTGAGAAAACATGCTAAAAAGTGTCAACCAAAAGGTTGGTGAATCTCACAGGTTTGTAAGTAATATCAGCTTTGAACACGAGATTTCATCAGTAATGCCCGCAGGCGTAAAATCAGCAATTTCAATCTAGAAATCGTAAACCAGTATTTGCAATCCCGCAAATGTAAGAAGTAAGTTTATACCGTTGCCATGAGGCTCATAATCGAAGCTTAACCCGTAAGTAATAAGTTTGCTCCCGTGACATGCTCGTAAATGAGCAAGCATCAGTAACGAATAATTAGTCACCCGTTTCTACGTGTAAATCAGTACGTGGCAGCGCTACTGCCCCGGGCGGGGAGGGTCATTTCCCTAATGGATCCATTAACTAGTGTTCGCGCTTAAGTCCATAACTAACGATATATGATGGAGAGACTTCTGTTTGTAAGTAAACTCATGCAATTCCGTTTGGTATAGTAAACAGTTTAGTACTTGTGTTCAAGGAAAAGTAGTAGCATGTTTCTCCCCCAATAAGATAAAACAGTAAAAGTGGGGCCGTAAGACTCACCTGAGTCTTGTAGTAATCAGTTGCAATTAGCAAGTAGTAAGTAAAGCAAGTAGGTTCTCTGAACCCGTAACCTTCAAATGCTTTTGCAAATCGAGCTAGATGGAGGATGAGATGATGAAAACGGTCTTGATATTCTTGCTCCACTCGTGATGGTGATTCCGAATATGTAATTTTTGTGGTCGAGTTTTGATTCCGAAAATTTGGTAGTATTTTGATGTTGAGAGAGTTTATGTGTGTGTGTATTTTGGAAGTAATAAAAATGAAAGAAGAAATGAGGAGTGGGAAGGGTGTTGGCTGATCCAAGAGACAAGGGAGGGGAAAACATCCCTCAAAACACGGTATTTACTCCGTGTCCTAATCGATTAATCGTTTGTTTTTAGTATTTAACCAAACAGTTATATTTTTAAAATGTAACTGGAGTATTTAAATAAAAATACCTTGAAATTTATAATAAAAACATTTGTCGCAATATTTTAATTATTAAGTCGCGTTTATTACGTTTTGTTGCGTTAGTTAAAATGTCGTCGCGATAATATATAAATAATGCTCGTTCGGTTGCGTATTTTATATAACAAAATACGTTCTCATTATTTAAGTAAATTTCTGTCACCAACGTCCAAGTAAACTGTGTCGGACTCCGTCCGGTTAATTCGCACGATTTATCCAAATCGCATAAGTACACACACATATATATATAAATCACTTTATATATATATACAAATAGAGCCTGTAATTAGTCCTATTACATACTAATTACAACTAGTTACAAACAATTAGGCATAATTAATTATCCTAATTATGCAGGTGTTACATTCTCCCCTTGTTAAAGAAATTTCGTCCCGAAATTAGCTTGAATGCACGGACGGTGCGTTATCTGGGAAAAGATGTGGGTATTTCTGTCGTATTTGGTCTTCCCGTTCCCAGGTGAACTCAGGGCCGCGCCTAGAATTCCACCTGACCTTTACGATGGGAATACGACTCTGTTTCAATCGTTTGACCTCACGGTCCATGATTTCCATAGGTTCCTCGACAAAATGAAGTTTATCATCGATTTGGATTTCGTCGAGCGGTATAATCAGTGTCTCGTCAGACAGACATTTCTTCAAGTTAGAAATGTGGAATGTGTTGTGTACGCTGCTAAGTTCAGCAGGAAGTTGCAGGCGGTATGCCACTGGACCAATCCTTTCAAGGATTTCGAATGGTCCGATGTATCTAGGGTTTAGTTTGCCTCGTTTTCCAAATCGAATGACACCCTTCCACGGTGCCACTTTGAGAAGTACCTTGTCCCCTACCTGGAACTCAAGGTGTTTGCGTCTCACGTCAGCATAGCTTTTCTGACGATCACGTGCGGCTTTCATCCGGTTTTGAATACCAACGATTTTCTCAGTAGTTTCTTGAATGATATCTGGACCCGTGAGTTGGGAATCTCCTAACTCAGTCCAACAGATAGGTGATCGGCACTTACGCCCGTAAAGGGCCTCGAAGGGTGCAGCCTTTATGCTGGTATGGTAACTGTTGTTGTACGAGAACTCGCACAACGGTAAGTGATTTTCCCAAGAAGTACCGAAGTCAACTACGCAGGCTCGTAGCATATCTTCCAGTGTTTGAATAGTTCGCTCGCTTTGGCCATCGGTTTGCGGGTGATAAGCAGTACTCATATCCAGACGAGTACCAAGAGATTTTTGTAGCGATTGCCAAAAGTTAGAAGTAAAACGGCTGTCCCTATCCGAGATGATCGAGATAGGTACACCGTGTCGCGAGATGATTTCTTTGACATAGATGCGAGTCAGATGCTCCATCTTGTCGGTTTCCTTGATGGCCAGAAAATGAGCAGATTTCGTGAGACGGTCCACGATCACCCAAATGGTATCGCAACCATTCGAAGTTTTTGGTAGTTTGGTAATGAAGTCCATGGAAATCTGTTCCCATTTCCATTGAGGAATTTCAGGTTGTTGGAGCAACCCCGAGGGTCTTTGGTGTTCGGCCTTGACTTTGGAACAGGTTAGGCATTTACTGACGTACAAGGCAATGTCAGCTTTCATGTTAGGCCACCAATACAACCCTTTGACGTCATGATACATCTTATCAGAACCAGGATGTATAGAGTATCGAGATTTGTGAGCTTCAGCCATCACTAAATCTCGCAAGTTTCTGAATTTGGGTAACCACACCCGGTTAGAGAAGTATCGAGTTCCATCGGGTTTGATTTCGAATTGTTTATCCAAGCCTCGCAAGGCTTCATTTTTCAAGTTTTCATCGTTGAGTGCTTCAAGTTGAGTGGTAAGGATTTGAGCAGGAAGCTCGTTATGAATTGTCATAGAAAGTGCTCGGACTCGAAGGGGTTTCACTCGTTCTTTTCGGCTTAAGGCATCGGCAACTACGTTAGCCTTGCCCGGATGGTATTTGATCTCGCAGTCGTAGTCACTAAGTAACTCAACCCAGCGACGTTGCCTCATGTTTAGATCCTTCTGATCGAATATGTGTTGGAGACTTTTGTGATCAGTGAAGATAGTGCTTTTCGTACCGTAGAGATAATGTCTCCAGATTTTCAATGCGAAGACCACAGCACCTAACTCGAGGTCGTGGGTCGTATAGTTTTTCTCGTGAATTTTTAGTTGTCGTGAGGCATAGGCAATGACTTTTTCCCGTTGCATTAACACACAACCAAGTCCCTAGTGTGAGGCGTCGCAGTAAACTACGAAATCGTCGGTGCCCTCGGGTAAGGACAAGATTGGTGCACTGCAAAGTTTGTTTTTCAATAGCTGGAAGGCTGACTCTTGTTTATCAGTCCAATCGAACTTCTTATCTTTCTGAGTCAGTGTGGTTAGGGGAACAGCTATTCTTGAAAAGTTTTCGATGAATCGGCGGTAGTAACCAGCAAGACCTAAGAATTGTCTCACTTCGGTTGGAGTGGTCGGTGACTCCCAGCCCTTGATTGCTTCAATCTTGGCGGGATCAACATGAATTCCTTGGCTGTCAATCACGTGCCCGAGGAATTGAACGGTTCGAATCCAGAACTCACACTTAGAGAATTTGGCATATAACTCTTCGTGTTCAGGAGTCCTAGAATAGTTTTCAGATGTTGAGCATGTTCCTGCTCGTTGCGAGAGTAAATCAGGATATCATCGATGAACACAATGACGAATTTGTCAAGATATGGTTTGCACACCTGATTCATAAGGTCCATGAATACGGCCGGTGCATTGGTCAACCCGAATGACATCACTTGGAATTCGTAATGCCCATAACGAGTTCGGAAAGCTGTCTTTGGGATATCATTGTCACGGACTCGGAGTTGATGATAACCCGACCGTAGATCAATCTTTGAGTAAACACTCGATCCCTGGAGTTGGTCAAACAGATCATCGATTCTAGGAAGTGGATACCGATTCTTTATGGTTAGCTTATTCAGCTCTCGGTAATCGATACACATGCGGTAAGATCCATCTTTCTTTTTCACGAATAAGACCGGAGCTCCCCAAGGTGAGGAACTTGGTCGAATGCATCCTCTGTCCAGGAGTTCCTGTAGTTGGTTAGACAACTCCTGCATTTCGGATGGTGCTAAACGGTAAGGGGCTCGTGCCACGGGTGCAGCTCCGGGCACAAGTTCGATTTGGAATTCAACTTGTCTAGGTGGCGGAAGTCCGGGCAAGTCTTCAGGAAAGACTTCCGGGAAATCCCGCACGATCGGAACATCCTCAAGTCGCTTCTCCTCCGACTTCTTCTCCGTTACATGTGCGAGGATGGCTTGATACCCTTTTCGTAGATATTTTCTAGTTTTCATACAGGATACAATATTCAGATTCCGTCTACCGGTCTCCCCTTGTAGGACTAAGGTTCCACCGGAGACAAGAGGTATGCGAACGAGTTTGTCATGACAGATGATTTCAGCTCGGTGCTTGGACAACCAATCCATACCGACAATAATATCGAAGCTGCCGATCTCGACAGGGATTAAATCAATGGGAAACGTTTCGTTCGTGAGGTTAAGTGTACAGTTGTGTATGATGCTATCAGTCTCAATCAGTTTGCCGTTAGCTAATTCAACAATGTATTTAGGATCTAAGGCAGTGGGAGTTATGTCAAGTAAAGGGCTAAATTTCTCAGAAATGAAGCTTCTATCGGCACCGGTATCAAATAATACAGAAGCAGTAAGGTCGTTGAGAAGGAACGTACCCGTCACGACATTCGGATCTTGTCTGGCTTCCCCAGCCTTGATAACGAATGCTCTACCACGAGCAGGGTTGTTGTTGTTTTTCAGCTTTGGGCAATCCTTCTTGAAGTGCCCTGAATTTCCGCACCCAAAGCAGGCCTTTGGTGCATTGGTGTTGGGGGTAGAAATGTTGGTTCGGCAATCCTTGGCTAGATGCCAGAACCGTTTGCAGTTGGAGCAAGGGCAAGAACCGTCATGATGGCGGCTGCATTTGGAATAGTAAGGCTTGTTCCCGTTGTACCCTTTCTTTTCCGAAGTCCCTGATGAATAAGCCTTAATGTACTCAGGCTTTTTGTTGGAGGTTTGGTTGGGTGAGTTGGGGTTACCTTCCCACTTGCGTTTGTTGTTTGCAGATGGGGTTGAAGTTGTGCCACGGCGGACAGAATTTGCCGTTAGTTCATGGGCCATACGGATGGCGCTCTGAATAGTACCCGGTTTGGATGAAGTCACCAGGTCCTGTAGTCTCTCGGGAATTCCATCAACGAATTTCTCGATCCTCTTGTACTCAGGATCGACCATGGTTGGGCACAGAAGTGCCAGTTGGTGGAAACGGTTGGTGTATCCGGTGATATCATCACCCTGCATCTTGTGGTTCCAGAATTCCATTTCCAGTTGTTTCAATTCATCCCTGGGGCAGTACTCGCCCCTCAACATTTCCTTCAACTCCTCCCACGGGAGTTGGTAAGCAGTAGCAACACTCCCAGTCTGGGCATAAGTGTTCCACCAGGTGAGTGCGGTGTCAGTAAAAGTACTAACGGAGAACTTAACCTTATCTCCCTCCGCACAGTTGCAGATAAGAAATACAGACTCAACTTTCTCGATCCAGCGTACTAGACCGATAGCTCCCTCGGTACCTGCAAAGTTTAGAGGTTTGCAGTTCTGGAAGTCCTTGTAAGAACAAGGTTTAGCAGCAGAGGTTTCAACGGCATCGCTGTTCCTCGTGGAATTTGGTGGAGTATTCCGAGCCAAGGCTTCAGTAACAGCCTGGGTTATAAGGGAGGTAATCTGGGCATCTGTGTATGGTCTTGTCTTTGGCGGCATGATTCTTCAATAAAAGAAATGAAGATACATGAGATTTTGTAGGAATTTGTAATTGTCACAGATGTACATGTATAAAAGCAGTAATACATAACATCAACATGGAAAAATGACAATTATTATGAGTTGAAATATCAAGGAATATTTGATGGATAATGCGAGTTCAAAGGTTACATCCTACAGAGATATTACAAAAGGTGTCGGGAATTGTTACATCCGACTAGTTTATAGAATAGCGCTAGATAGTCATTAGATTACGAGACAAAGACTACACTAGTCTTAATGTAGATTAATCTGTTCCATCAGCGCAACAAGGCGGTCCACGGTTTCTGCCAGCCTGTTGGTTTGCCTGGCATTGTCTTCAACTAAGGCCAGTCGTTGTGCTAGTACACGAGAGCGATCCTCAGTCTCCTGTGAACGTTGTTCACATTCCTCTAGTCGGTTTCTTACAAGTTCATCCGCACCTAATTCGGCGGTCATGGAATCCTGAATTATGCTTACATAGAGGTTGGTATCCTCTTGTTCTCGCTGGAGTTGGGATATGTGATCAAGTGCCTGGCGAAGCAGGTAGGTCATTCGGAGTTGTTCCAGTTCAAGACTTTCGAGTCTTTGCTCCTGAAGGCGGAATTGGGTAGCCAATACTGGCAACGTGAGATGTGCCGAGTTCTGAGAGTTATGTACAGGATAAGGGCTGTTTCGAGGCGACCTTGTGTTCCTCCTGGCTACTCATGGGTTCCGTGACCCATGTGAGTGAGAGTGTGACGGATTAGGTGGTGTGTTTGCCATTCCTGTGGCAGAATGTAAGTAAGACGAGGCTAATATATATACATATATCATATCCAGCCTATTGTCTAGCACGTATCAAGTAATGGTCCGGTTCTCTCGTGGTCAGAGTCAACTAACGTATCCCCGATCAACATAATCATTTCAGACCTTACATCATCTTTCCTTAATTGTACATAGTTGATCAGGCTATGTTAAATTAAAGTCGTATGCTGTAATTTCTGAACCAGTCATGTCTAATAAGAGAATACTGCCTAACGGTCATAGTCTAGGCCCACTAAATGCAACCTAGTTCACTATAACCTGGCTTTGATACCAATCTGTAACACCCCCGAAATTCACTGTTTTGCGGAAGCATAGTTTGGGGTGTTACTAATCAAATATCACAGCACAAAGATAAAGTAAACGACATCTATATGCAACGTTTGTAAATTAGTTACATTCCATAGATATATTGTTTGAAAACTTAGTGTTTTCGTATACAAAAATGTAGTTTCCCTAGAGTCCGCGCGTGTAGCGGGAGATTCTATTACATAATCAAAATATACAAAAGATAATGCTAAGAATCTCCATTAATGTAGTTGTGTTGGAATCATGCGACTCTAGCTAAAATCCTGGAGTAATCCTACTCCATCCGGGTACATGAGAAAACATGCTAAAAAGTGTCAACCAAAAGGTTGGTGAATCTCACAGGTTTGTAAGTAATATCAGCTTTGAACACGAGATTTCATCAGTAATGCCTGCAGGCGTAAAATCAGCAATTTCAATCTAGAAATCGTAAACCAGTATTTGCAATCCCGCAAATGTAAGAAGTAAGTTTATACCGTTGCCATGAGGCTCATAATCGAAGCTTAACCCGTAAGTAATAAGTTTGCTCCCGTGACATGCTCGTAAATGAGCAAGCATCAGTAACGAATAATTAGTCACCCATTTCTACGTGTAAATCAGTACGTGGCAGCGCTACTGCCCCGGGCGGGGAGGGTCATTTCCCTAATGGATCCATTAACTAGTGTTCGCGCTTAAGTCCATAACTAACGATATATGATGGAGAGACTTCTGTTTGTAAGTAAACTCATGCAATTCCGTTTGGTATAGTAAACAGTTTAGTACTTGTGTTCAAGGAAAAGTAGTAGCATGTTTCTCCCCCAATAAGATAAAACAGTAAAAGTGGGGCCGTATGTAACACCCCCAAAATTCGTTTAGCGGAAGCGTTTTAGTTTAAGTACTGGGGTGTCACAATAATAAAGCATGCATACGTATCAGAGCTTATGATTACAACAGAACAATATATAATAAGATGCCAAAAGTTATTAATTACAAAGTTTACGATTCCTCGAATCGTATAAGTTAAAAGTAATAAGTTTACAAAAGTAGATTTCTGAAATATGACTAAAGCATTTCAGTTATACTAAAGAAATCCATGTGTTTCCAAAAAGTTGGCATCCTAACTTCAAGGGTCGCCTAGTTCTCCATGTGTGTTGGCGATTCTTATATGCGCAGCTAATTCCCTGAAAAACATAGTAAAAGTCAACAACTAGGTTGAGTGAATTCACAGGTTTTAAGTTTACACAAGTTGAATCAAGTTTGTATCACAGTTGTTATCCAAATATGTTCACAAATAGTATTGCCATAATAGTCGAGTATAAGTTTTGTAGAATGTTATCCAAATACCAGTTTTGTGGGTTGTTCGCCCAAAGTTCAAGTTAAAACACGTGCTGGTCGTTCTCCAGCGAGTTACAAATACACAGTACCGGTCGTTCTCCGGTCAAATACGCACGGGTCATTCTCCCGTTCAACAAAAACAGTTTACCGGTCGTTCTCCGGTCTAGTAACGCACGGGTCGTTCTCCCGTCCAACAAACGCATGGGTCGTTCTCCCATCCAAGACGCACGGGTCGTTCTCCCGTCCCTTGGCCAGTCGTTCTCTGGCACTAAAATACGTGGCTGGTCGTTCTCCAGCGTTTTACACAAAAGTACCGGTCGTTCTCCGGTATACCAAACAAGTTTAAAAGTTATGTTTGTGTCGGTCGTTCTCCGACAAGTTACCAAATGTACCGGTCGTTCTCCGGTAAGATACCAAGTTAGTGTCGGTCGTTCTCCGACAAGTTACAAATATGTACCAGTCGTTCTCCGGTCTAGTTAAAACAGTTTGTCGATAATTTATCCCATTAGTTCAGTGTGTCAATATGTAAATGTTAATTCGCAAACACCAGTTTGTTCAACAGTTAAATAGTTCAAAGTACTCTAATAGTTCGAGTAAACAAGTATGATAAACAATCATATAAGTAAAAGCAGTTTATGGCAATAAGTAAAATAGTTGACTATGTTTTCCACCCCTGTTCAAAAGCAGTTAAATCAGTAAAAGTAGGGGCTGTGAACTCACCTGTTGAGTTTAAGTAGTTGTGCGAGTGCTAGCAAACCTAAGCCCAAGTACGGTCTGAAATCTCCTAACGTCCTAAACGTACGAGATTTAATAAGTATGTGGATGTCTAAACTAATCATCCATGCTAGTGTTTGTACAACCAAGTCACGTCCAAATCGTTCGTTTAATGTTTATGTTTGTATTTCGTTGTTTGTGAAAACGTATACGACTCGTTGGTGAAAGTTTGAAATCAACATTTCGATAAAACAAGTATGTTTGAATTGTTTGTAAGGCTCGTGAATCGAATTTGTATAAAGATATGCGTTTCCGGTTAGTTCGACACTTAGTGAAAACAAGTTTTTAAACTTCCTGTTTTTAGCGACGTAAGGTGCGACGCTGGGTTGTTATGCGACGTAGGGTGCGACGTACGGGTCTACGTCGCATTCAGGTTTTGCGACGTCATGGGTTGCGTCGCATAGGCGACGCTCGCAATTTAATGCGACGTAGTGGTCTGCGTCGCTATGTGCGACGTAAGGAAGGGTAATGCGACGTAAAGGCCTACGTCGCAGTACTGTTTTCGGTCCCAATGCGACGTAGTCGCCTGTTCGACGAACAGCGAGAAAAAGTCGGATTTTTTGTTGATTTGGAACGTTTTCGGTTGTATAAAACACTAAAACATGTTATTCTAAGTATGTTAAACAAGAAATAGCAATTATAACTTTGAAATCTAAAGATTTGCGGGATTTGTCGGAAACTTACGGGTGTCGGATTTGAAATCCGAAAAGATGGAAATGTAGATCGGGGTCTCGTGGTCACTTTATTCCAAAGAAGCTATATGATTCGGTGCGTTTTTGTAGTAGTTTTTGTTGTTTTGGTGTGATTTTTGGTGGTGAGTTTAGAGAGAAAAGAGAGTGATGAAAGAGAAGAGAAAGATGGAGAATGAGAAAAAGTGGAGGTGGGAGTGGGGTTTTGTCCCCATTTTCTGCCTCCGTGTTTTAGTCCCGTGTTTGTTTGCCCGATCGTTAAATGTTACTTTATTTTAACTAATATGTTTTTAAATTACATTTTTCATTATATTTTAATTAGGATCTTTTTATGAAACTAAATTAATAAATTTTACAAATTTCAACTTTGTTTTATTTTAATTTTTACAAGTTTACGTTTTGCGTTATAAAATAATATGTAAATATTATCGACATAATATTTAATTGTTAACTACGTTATTTAATAATTTCGTTTTATTAAATAATTTTTTTTTTTTTTGTTCACCAACAGTCGTACATTTTTGTCGCGTTTGTTTTCAAATTGATCTGTACGTAATTACGACTACGTAATACTACGCGTACTAACTAGTTGGGCTATGCTAGACTTACCTCTAAAATGTGTTGTGAATTCACTCAAGTAGGGAATTAGCCTAATAATGCAAGTGATTAATGTTATTAATCGTGTTCAAATTTGCGAGGTGTTACATTCTCCCCATGTTAGAGAAATCTCGTCCCGAGATTTAAAATCAAGTCGGATCGCCCGCGGCGTATGTTCTCCGAATAAGTCACGTCGTCAATAATAATACCAGTTTGGGTGGCGCTCAATCGTTGCCAGAAAAGTTTTAAATCAGTTTAGTATACTCGCGATATAGTTTAAATAGTTATGCGTTCGTTAATAGTCGAAGTTTACCAAGTGATATGTTCGAATTGACATTCGAATGAAAGAAACGTTAAATCGTAGCAATAGTTGGTAAGACATACCGTGCTTGCCATAGTCCGCAACAGTTTCCGGTGCGCGGAGGATGTATGCGCGGCTTGGGGTGTAGCCTTTGTTAACGGCGCGGTTGTTGTTCTGATTGTTGTTCCCGGTGTTGTCCTGGTTGTTGTTCAGTTTTGGACATTGATTTCGAAAGTGTCCAGATTCGCCGCACTCGTAACAGGCGTTTGATCGAGGAGGAGGGTTGGTTTTACAGTTTTGGGCCAAATGACCCCAGTTTTTGCAATCTTGGCAGAAAGCACAGTTGCCATTATGATGCATCCCGCACTTGTCGCATTTTGGTTTGTTGCCAAGATAGGTTTTGGGTCCAGAGTTGGTGATTGCGGCAAAGGCTCGGGTGTTTCCCGGGTTTCTGTTTTGTTGACCCTGACGGTCGTTACCATCATTGTTCCATTTACGTTTGTGGGTTCCAGAGTCGCCCGCATCAGTACGGGTAAGTTCAGTTTTCCCTGTGATAGCTTTCAGGGTTCCAATCTCGACCGCGTCGTCGGTTAAGCTGTGAGCCAGATCCACTGCGCTCCTAAAAGTGGCGGGTTTGGAGGACATAACCATGCCTCGGATTTGTGGTGCCAAACCCCTGTTGTAACGCTCAATGCGTTTGCTCTCGGGGGTTACCATATGAGGCACCAGACGTGCAAGCTCCTGAAATCTAGTTGTGTAACCGGAAATGTCAGCTCCGATCATCTGAATGTTCCAAAACTCGGTATCGAGTTTCTGCATCTCGTTGGGAGGGCAAAATTCCTCCATCATCATCTGCTTCAGAGTTACCCAGGTCATGGAATGAGCAGCTGGGCGTCCCATAATCTGGACTTGAGCGTTCCACCAGGTTAGCGCTTTATCGGCTAAAGTGCAGGTGGCGTATTTCACGATCTTGTCGTTGGCGCAGTCGCTGATGTCGATGACTGATTCCATCTTTTCAATCCAGTGGACCAGGCCAATGGCCCCTTCGGTCCCGGTGAAGGTGCTGGGTTTACAAGACTGAAAGGTTTTGTAGGAACACCCCTGCTGGGTATTAGTTGGAGTTTCGCTGTTGACGGGGGTAGCTCCACTGTTGTTGGTTGGGTTTTCACGATTTCTGCTAGCCTCGTACTGAGCAATAGCTTCAGCCACGCGGCGTTCGATGATTTGTTCGGTTGTTTCTGGAGGTACAGGTGGAGAATTTCGTCGACTGTTTCGAGTCTTTCTTTGTTTAGGCGGCATGCTGACGTTCTGCGATGAAAAGATGCAGAAGTCAATGCCAATGAAAAATATGTGAGGAATAAAGTTTCACATATTTCAAGTTTTCGAGTATCAAGCAAAATTTGTCGAATCCCCATCACGTATCTTACGACTATGAAACACCCATATGTACTTAGTATGATATAATCACGTTGGCCAGGCGTCATTATATGATGCCAAATACATACTTCTTTTCATCAACCGTTTAATCACGATCAGGTTCATATGAGATCAGAGTACAATGAACGAGTCGGATGTGGTGAACAGTTCACGCGTATCGAGGTATCGTAACGATAGTTTAGATGTATGCAAATGTATGTATGCATGTACGTTCTAGCCAAGGCTATAGTCTAGGTCTCTAGGTTTCTAAGTCACCTAAAGTTTCCTAGTTCGCTATAACCATTGGCTCTGATACCAATCTGTAACACCCCCAAAATTCGTTTAGCGGAAGCGTTTTAGTTTAAGTACTGGGGTGTCACAATAATAAAGCATGCATACGTATCAGAGCTTATGATTACAACAGAACAATATATAATAAGATGCCAAAAGTTATTAATTACAAAGTTTACGATTCCTCGAATCGTATAAGTTAAAAGTAATAAGTTTACAAAAGTAGATTTCTGAAATATGACTAAAGCATTTCAGTTATACTAAAGAAATCCATGTGTTTCCAAAAAGTTGGCATCCTAACTTCAAGGGTCGCCTAGTTCTCCATGTGTGTTGGCGATTCTTATATGCGCAGTTAATTCCCTGAAAAACATAGTAAAAGTCAACAACTAGGTTGAGTGAATTCACAGGTTTTAAGTTTACACAAGTTGAATCAAGTTTGTATCACAGTTGTTATCCAAATATGTTCACAAATAGTATTGTCATAATAGTCGAGTATAAGTTTTGTAGAATGTTATCCAAATACCAGTTTTGTGGGTTGTTCGCCCAAAGTTCAAGTTAAAACACGTGCTGGTCGTTCTCCAGCGAGTTACAAATACACAGTACCGGTCGTTCTCCGGTCAAATACGCACGGGTCGTTCTCCCGTTCAACAAAAACAGTTTACCGGTCGTTCTCCGGTCTAGTAACGCACGGGTCGTTCTCCCGTCCAACAAACGCATGGGTCGTTCTCCCATCCAAGACGCACGGGTCGTTCTCCCGTCCCTTGGCCAGTCGTTCTCTGGCACTAAAATACGTGGCTGGTCGTTCTCCAGCGTTTTACACAAAAGTACCGGTCGTTCTCCGGTA
This sequence comes from Helichrysum umbraculigerum, assembly GCA_949592205.1. Taxonomy (NCBI): domain Eukaryota; kingdom Viridiplantae; phylum Streptophyta; class Magnoliopsida; order Asterales; family Asteraceae; genus Helichrysum; species Helichrysum umbraculigerum. The sequence goes on from CATIUR010000003.1 coordinate 64,336,903, forward strand.
TACCAAACAAGTTTAAAAGTTATGTTTGTGTCGGTCGTTCTCCGACAAGTTACCAAATGTACCGGTCGTTCTCCGGTAAGATACCAAGTTAGTGTCGGTCGTTCTCCGACAAGTTACAAATATGTACCAGTCGTTCTCCGGTCTAGTTAAAACAGTTTGTCGATAATTTATCCCATTAGTTCAGTGTGTCAATATGTAAATGTTAATTCGCAAACACCAGTTTGTTCAACAGTTAAATAGTTCAAAGTACTCTAATAGTTCGAGTAAACAAGTATGATAAACAATCATATAAGTAAAAGCAGTTTATGGCAATAAGTAAAATAGTTGACTATGTTTTCCACCCCTGTTCAAAAGCAGTTAAATCAGTAAAAGTAGGGGCTGTGAACTCACCTGTTGAGTTTAAGTAGTTGTGCGAGTGCTAGCAAACCTAAGCCCAAGTACGGTCTGAAATCTCCTAACGTCCTAAACGTACGAGATTTAATAAGTATGTGGATGTCTAAACTAATCATCCATGCTAGTGTTTGTACAACCAAGTCACGTCCAAATCGTTCGTTTAATGTTTATGTTTGTATTTCGTTGTTTGTGAAAACGTATACGACTCGTTGGTGAAAGTTTGAAATCAACATTTCGATAAAACAAGTATGTTTGAATTGTTTGTAAGGCTCGTGAATCGAATTTGTATAAAGATATGCGTTTCCGGTTAGTTCGACACTTAGTGAAAACAAGTTTTTAAACTTCCTGTTTTTAGCGACGTAAGGTGCGACGCTGGGTTGTTATGCGACGTAGGGTGCGACGTACGGGTCTACGTCGCATTCAGGTTTTGCGACGTCATGGGTTGCGTCGCATAGGCGACGCTCGCAATTTAATGCGACGTAGTGGTCTGCGTCGCTATGTGCGACGTAAGGAAGGGTAATGCGACGTAAAGGCCTACGTCGCAGTACTGTTTTCGGTCCCAATGCGACGTAGTCGCCTGTTCGACGAACAGCGAGAAAAAGTCGGATTTTTTGTTGATTTGGAACGTTTTCGGTTGTATAAAACACTAAAACATGTTATTCTAAGTATGTTAAACAAGAAATAGCAATTATAACTTTGAAATATAAAGATTTGCGGGATTTGTCGGAAACTTACGGGTGTCGGATTTGAAATCCGAAAAGATGGAAATGTAGATCGGGGTCTCGTGGTCACTTTATTCCAAAGAAGCTATATGATTCGGTGCGTTTTTGTAGTAGTTTTTGTTGTTTTGGTGTGATTTTTGGTGGTGAGTTTAGAGAGAAAAGAGAGTGATGAAAGAGAAGAGAAAGATGGAGAATGAGAAAAAGTGGAGGTGGGAGTGGGGTTTTGTCCCCATTTTCTGCCTCCGTGTTTTAGTCCCGTGTTTGTTTGCCCGATCGTTAAATGTTACTTTATTTTAACTAATATGTTTTTAAATTACATTTTTCATTATATTTTAATTAGGATCTTTTTATGAAACTAAATTAATAAATTTTACAAATTTCAACTTTGTTTTATTTTAATTTTTACAAGTTTACGTTTTGCGTTATAAAATAATATGTAAATATTATCGACATAATATTTAATTGTTAACTACGTTATTTAATAATTTCGTTTTATTAAATAATTTTTTTTTTTTTTTTGTTCACCAACAGTCGTACATTTTTGTCGCGTTTGTTTTCAAATTGATCTGTACGTAATTACGACTACGTAATACTACGCGTACTAACTAGTTGGGCTATGCTAGACTTACCTCTAAAATGTGTTGTGAATTCACTCAAGTAGGGAATTAGCCTAATAATGCAAGTGATTAATGTTATTAATCGTGTTCAAATTTGCGAGGTGTTACACCGTAAGACTCACCTGAGTCTTGTAGTAATCAGTTGCAATTAGCAAGTAGTAAGTAAAGCAAGTAGTTTCTCTGAACCCGTAACCTTCAAATGCTTTTGCAAATCGAGCTAGATGGAGGATGAGATGATGAAAACGGTCTTGATATTCTTGCTCCACTCGTGATGGTGATTCCGAATATGTAATTTTTGTGGTCGAGTTTTGATTCCGAAAATTTGGTAGTATTTTGAGGTTGAGAGAGTTTATGTGTGTGTGTATTTTGGAAGTAATAAAAATGAAAGAAGAAATGAGGAGTGGGAAGGGTGTTGGCTGATCCAAGAGACAAGGGAGGGGAAAACATCCCTCAAAACACGGTATTTACTCCGTGTCCTAATCGATTAATCGTTTGTTTTTAGTATTTAACCAAACAGTTATATTTTTAAAATGTAACTGGAGTATTTAAATAAAAATACCTTGAAATTTATAATAAAAACATTTGTCGCAATATTTTAATTATTAAGTCGCGTTTATTACGTTTTGTTGCGTTAGTTAAAATGTCGTCGCGATAATATATAAATAATGCTCGTTCGGTTGCGTATTTTATATAACAAAATACGTTCTCATTATTTAAGTAAATTTCTGTCACCAACGTCCAAGTAAACTGTGTCGGACTCCGTCCGGTTAATTCGCACGATTTATCCAAATCGCATAAGTACACACACATATATATATAAATCACCTTATATATATATACAAATAGAGCCTGTAATTAGTCCTATTACATACTAATTACAACTAGTTACAAACAATTAGGCATAATTAATTATCCTAATTATGCAGGTGTTACAACACTACTTCCACCACCAAATCCACGTCAGGATTAGTTTAGTACTCTATTTGTAATCTATTGAGGCGGGATGTGCTCAACTACTTAGCTTTTGTAAACCTTTGTAATTCGTCCGGATGTAACAGTTCCCGGCATCTTTTGTAAACCTCTAATCTTGTAACCTTTTGAAACTCGCACCTTTAATGATTACTAATCTTAATTATTCTGCGATTTGATTGTCACTTTGTGTTGTTGTATATTACCTCCTTATAGATAAATCTGTGATAATCATAATTTTTGTGCAAAATCTCATATACCCTTTACTATCTTTTAAAAAATTATGCCGCCACGAAGACTGTCGCACCCCCAAAACACGTGGCAGCGGAAGTATGAGGTGTCACGGGGGCGCCGACCAAATCAAATATCATCAAACAAAGATTACAACAAACGACCTTTAAATGAGACGTTTTCAAAATAATTACATTACCAAATTTAAAGTGTTTACAACATTCGTGGAGTTCGCAATAAAAGTTTAGAGATTTCTAATACATCATAGTTGATACTAAATATCATAATGCAATCTAATCTCTTGTTGTTTCAAAATATGTAACTCGAGCTAAATGCTTCCAAAAGCATCCTGCTGCGGCTGGTTACCTGAGAAATACATACTAAAAGGTCAACATAAGGTTGGTGAGTTCATGGGTTTGTAACAGTTGTAAACATAAGTAAGAAACATGAGATTTCCATTGTGTTGCACGTATGCAAAAACAGTTGTAAAAGAGTCATGTTATCACTTGTTATCCTTTGTTTTCCTTTGTTATCATTTGTTATCCTTTGTTTTCCTTTGTTATCATTTGTTATCCATGCGTCATGAGCTCATAGTTCGAAGCTTAACCCTTGTTGTTGCCTCGGCAAGTGTCCAATCCTGAACACTCGTTATAAACAAATAATACTGCGTCCGTGGGTTGGCTAGCGCGACTAGCTCGGACGGAGGTGTCAATCCCCAATAGATCTATCCAATAATATTCACGCTTCAAAATTAGCGAACTACGATGTGCGAGGGCTTTGTTGGATTATGGTCTCACTCATGCGTTATCCTTGTTTCCTTTGTTTTCCTTTGTTATCCATTGTTTATAAAACAGTTGTATAAAACCAGTTGCATAATGACAGTTGTATAAAGACAGTTGTATAAAATATGTGCGTATGTATTTTCACCCCAAAATACTTAAAACGATTAAAAAGGGCTACGAAACTCACCTGAGTTTAGAAAGTAGCAAGCAATAATCAAATAGCAAGCAATAGTGTTCCAAGGTGCAACATTCTAACGTCCTAAATGTATAAGGTTGTTTATAAGTAGATGTCTCAAAGACCATCTATGTAAGTGGAGGTTTAAAGTCCACTTAGGCTAATCGTGTAGGTGGAGGGTTAATGTCCACCTAAAGCTAGTTCACTCAACTAGTATGTTCAAAGTATGTTGTTTAAATTTGTTTATCAAAAACGTGTGCGACCCGTTGGTGAAAGTTTGTAATAATAATTCATTAAGACATTATTATTAGGTTTGTTTCATTGTATACTATGCATTAGTATAAATCATGTGTTGTCGCGTTGTTGTCTTAGGTGATTACAAGTTGTTACCCAAGTTGTATACTTAGTGAAAATTAAATTTCAAGTTTCTGTTTTCGGCGACACTAGGATTTGACGACACTGGTATCAAGACACTGAGGTAAGTGTCGCTAGTTTCGTAAATTAAGTATGTGCAGTGGCGACACTAGGCTTAGTGTCGCAACTGGTGAGAAATCAATTGATGGCGACACTCAATTTAGTGTCGCTAGTTGTGACAATTTGAAATAAGTATCGACATTCAGGTTAGTGTCGCTAGTATGGCGACACTGAAGCCTGATCAGATTTTCTAATTTGGTCCAAGTGTTTTAAGTGTCGGTTTTTCATTCGTGAGTGTTCTCTAGTCTCGTTTTAGGCCCAAGTTACTAAATATGTCACCCAAACCCATTTTGTTACCATTCTTTCCAAAAATAGTAAGTTCGAAACCGAGTCCCATTTTTGATGACTTGGTCAAACCTACTCGGTTTGACCCAAAACTTTTACCCAACCCTTAGACAAGTTTATAGTTCATAAAAATCAGTTTTACCACAATTACAAAGTTTCAAAAGGTATCAGTTTTCATCATTCCCCAAAATTAGTCCCTCTTTGCCATTTTCCAGAAATACGTCTTATTGTCGGGTTCTTATAAAAATCCATAGTCCATAATCAAATCCAAGAAATATACCAGTTATTCCTCCATGAATTATCTACATTCTTTAATTTTTCCAAGATTTTTAGAGAAATTTAACTATTTTTAAAGTTTATATTTATCTTTAATGGTCAGATTTGGACACACATGCAATCATCATTTCTGAGCAAAATATACAAGGAATCAGTAAAAGTGGTCAACACGAAAGTTGTAGCCAATGAAATTTGTGAAATTTGTGAAATTTGGCTGGTGGTTTCAGGTCATTTGGAGCTGTGTAGCTCGAGATATGGTCAAAATACTAAGAGTAAAGTTTCTGGATTTCTGGATCAGATTGTCTATGTGTTTTTATAAAAGTTATTAAAAATAGCAGTGAGCTTTGAAAGATAACTTCTTGAACTAAATTTTAGGCTATAAAAACATCCAATTTCATTAAGAAATGAGTGAGTTATAGTTTGGTACATTTCGTGTTACATTATGGACAGAAAGTTATAGTGTTATTTTCTTGAGTTTTATGTTAAGAAAAGTGGTTTTTAACCAAGATTTTGTTATAAAACTTGTGAGTGAACTATATATCATGTTAATAAATATAAATAGAAAGAGAAGAAGCCTCACAATGGTGGTTTTTGAAGAAGTTTGGACAGAAGTGAGATACGAAAATCTTGAGCTTCAATTCCTTGTAAAAATCTTGAAGAATAGTGTAGTATTTAAGTGGTGGCTGTTGCGCTCGCAACCGTCACGGTCAGTGTCGTTGTGATTTCTGATGGAGATGCGGGCGCAGCAGGGGTTTTTAAAATTTATATTTAGCTGGGCTTAAGTTATACGTACTACCTACTCTGGTTAGCAAGCGGTAAGTATGACCTAAGATCGTTCTATGAATCCAAACGTGTGGGTGATTAAAGCTGGTGCTTTCGGTAGGGAGGTATTTAGGATGGAACAAAGTAGGTAGGTTTGGGGGTTTTTAAACTAAAGACAAGTAATTAAAATGCAGAAAAGTAAATTGCAGGAAATTAAAGTGCAGGAAAGCAGATAAAGATAAATATGTGATTGCTGAGATTTCGATAATCAATTTTTCAGGATGACAGATTAAACAGGGACAATACTTAATGTTATGAATAAACTATTAGGTGTAAACTCTAGAACCCTACCAATTAAGTTTCCCATTGGCATGTCACTAGGAACTAGGTTATCATGATTCTGATCGGAGCAATACGCAAACTTCCAATACTCATGTAGTTGAAAGATAAGCAACCTATCTTGGCTTGATACCGAGGTGCATGAATCAGTAGCGTATCGTCTCATAGGTCCGACCGTTCTTAACCCCTAAAATAGTCTACTATTCCATTAGCATGCAGATTAATAACTTCGTATGTTTAGACCGTTGATTATCTAAGATTTAGTGTTTTAAGGATTCTAGGTCGCTAGGACTTTACTCTTATTCCTAAATCTTGTTTTGTGCATTAAGGCTTTGTTACTTCAACTTATGACTTGACTTCTCCTTTTCAAACAGTTATACATCCCTGGATTATTCGCAGTTTATAAAAACGTGTTTCATATGCAGACCATGCCTTTCAGTAATCAGACAGTGTACTCTACATGGTAGATCAACTGCTTTTTACATCAAACATGCGGTCAAGAGTAATTGACGGTGAAAGTGACACTCTAAACTAACTAATTGTAAAGCAGTGCAGAAATGTAAACCTAATATATACAACGAGTAGATTCAATGTGTCTTACTTGTTGCATGTCAAGGGCACAGATAACTACTTACCATAATTAAGGTTGATCAGGTCCTAATTACTAGGTTGCAGTCACGTGGATAACCAGAAAGGGTACTCCATAAATTAAACTCAGGTTCATAAAGTCTTAACAGTGCAAAGGTTATTAATTCCTATTTTATCTGAACGTGTTTTACGAACATCGTTTTATTGTGCGTTGACTCTCGTAGGATATACCAGTTAGTTGTGAAGTCGTATTATCCTTTCGGAATTCCAACTGTTAAACCATAGCAGATTCCAGTAATGTAACTACCTTCGGTTGTTTATTGACTTCCATACGTTTGTACTTCGCTTGAAGCGTTTCCAGTACTATATCAAATAAACAGTCGAATAGGGGCCGTCACATCACATTACGATTGTCGTATACTAATCATGTAATGTCATCCTTACTTATAATTATCTACATCATCAACAATCATAATAATAGACTACTCGCAATTCATGGCAATAGACAAATCACATACAAAGCAATAATACATAATTAGAATATGAAATAAAGCAAGTATAATAAAGGTTTAGATATCACCCGGAAATAAATGCGTAGCAGCGTATTATTATGATTGACAACTCGTTCACACGTACAAAGATGAATCTTTAAACTCCTAACGTTCGTTCTAGGCTCTATGTTAATCCGTAGATTAATTACAATAATCCTAAACTAAAATATAAGAGAATTTCTAGAGTGAGAAAGTGAAAATGGAAGAGTGAGAGTATGTGTATGAGTGTGAATTTGAGAATGTGAGTGTGTCTTGCAAATGAGCCTCATACCTCCTATTTATAGGAGAGACTTGGTGCATTTTAGCAAGTTAAGGTTTAAAATAGAAAAAAGGTGGAAAAGGTGGTGGCACAAGGTACGTAAAGTTGCGTAAAGGTCTAGCATGAGGTACGTAAAGTTGCGTAAAGGTCTAGCACCGGGTACACGCAAGGACCAAAAAGCGGGAACCATGCAGGGGGTGGCAGCCGGCGGTGGCCTGGTGGCAGCCGGCGGTGGCCTGGTGGCAGCCGGCGGCGGCCTGGTGGCTGGCCAGCGGCGGCTGGCTGCTACCTGCACCAGTTCGTCGCCTGTTGCCTCGTTTTTCGATTCGTGCGTGTTTTGTTCGTTATGCGTCCGTTTGCGTTCATTATTTTTGCGTTGGATTCGTAATTCAAAAACGAAGCTTTTAATGAAAAGAAATCCCAAAAATATGTCTCTGAACTTTAGATGTGTCGTACGAATCTTTTGGATCTTCCGGCGTACGTAGAATCTTCATTCTTCGTCCGTTTTTGTTGATTCTTCTTCTGTTGGATTCGTAATTTGAAAATGAACATCTTGGATGAGATGGATGTTAGTGATGGGCACTTTTGTCTTGAAACCTCATTTTGATGTCTTGAATCCTCAAACGTGCGTGGAATCTTCGTTTTCTACCTGTTTTACTTGATTTTCATCGTGCAACCTTGTTTTAACCATCTTGGCATAATAATATTGATTTGTACTGTATTTGGGTTAAAATGCCAAGAATCGTTCCAGAATGTGAGAGATATTGGTAGTAAAAACGTGACTTTTTACGCGATATCAAGTATCCCACACTTAGAACTTTGCTTGTCCTCAAGCAAACTTATTCATAAAAAGCTTTTGGAAGGATTCTAATCGCATTAGTTTTTAGAGATGCCATTTCCAAATAATATAAAATTACAGTTATGAAAGAGTTTTTACTGGAAACTAAGGGTTTGTAGAATTTGATACCTTCTTCGAGCAACTTGTATGATGGTCATGACTAGGCAATCCTCAGAAGTGGGTCACTCAAATCACTCAGGTGTTTAGGGTTTCCTACTTACTAGTGTCAATCATTCAGATAGCCAGTCATGCAGCATTCTCGTCATAGGCTTGATCAAGAATCAAATCTCCATCACTTTTGATGAGGACGATACTAACCTTTCGAGATATCTTGGGAAGGAATCGGTTGCTTGGTTTTGAAGAAGGTGTGTGATGAGGGGTGTGATGAGTTTTTTCACGTATTTCCTTGAAGCTAGGGTACTTTTCTTGAGAGAGTCTCTTTTGGAATTTCTCAGATTTTGGAAAGACTTGTAGCCCTTTTCGTTGGATTTTTCTTCCTTTTCTTGGCCCTTTTCTTGGTCGTGCCGGCATAATTCTTTTCTTCCTTTCCTTTTGTTTTCTTTTCTTTTATCGTGCCAACCTCACTGATATATATATTCTATGGCCTTTGAAGGTTTTTCAATGGTATTGGGTTGTGATGGCTTTTCTTGCAAAAGTCTTAGGAAATTGAGAGTGTCTCTGAAAAATTTGTTAGAAGATGAAACTTCTGTAGGTTCGGGATGAACAATAGGAGGTTTTGATTGGGTGTGAAGAGTGAATGTTGAGTGGGTGGAAGTTTGGCGGTGTAAGGGTGCTTGGATTCCTTAGAAGTTATCAAGATAGGTTGTATCTATGCCACGTATGGCACTCATTGGTGTGATCTCGAAATGCATTGCAAGAGCAAGTTCTGATTCAAATGTGTACATCGGCGCACACATGAAACGAAAGTGAAGCATTGTAAAGATGAATGCTAATTATGGGCTCAATCCTCACGAATCGAATGTTTTGGTCAGTGTGTGCCTAGCCATGTGTTGCCCTTTTCGTCCGTATCTTGTTCTAAAACGGTTTTGTTTCTTTGTTAAAACTCATTTCTTGCTGTAATTTATAGTTTTGAAAGATAGGATTCCTAAAGAATAATGTTTATGAATCCGAAAATTTTGAAAATTTCTCCATTTTTAGCGTTTTAATGAAAATTTTGTTTGACTTACGGACAAGAGGTAAAACTTGCGGTTGGAGACCGTATATCCCACACTTAGAGGAACATTGTCCCTAATGTTCTAATCTATCTGTTGAGTACCTCTTGTTGAAGTATCCCACAGATTCTACTTATTTTCTTAAGTGTAGTGTGGTTTTTAGTATCCCACACTTAGTTTTTGGAATATCGGATGAGATAATCAGCGCATTAAACGGGTAGAGGGTTTTGGAACGGTGTACAGATTTTGTTGCGCGCGTTGTCGGCTACTCGTTAGAAGTCCGCTTGCTCGTGGCTTGTAACTTACGTCTCCTAGCGTTCTTCATGGCGAGGTCCATAGTTTCTTTTGCTTTGGTCTTCCATAAATAGTGTTTGAATCAAACAAACATGCCACTCAACAATTAAATAATAGTTGCTAATAAGAAAAGTAAAATGATAACATAATAAAGCAGTAAATGGATAGAGGTGATGTCTATGCATCCCAAGTACATCGAATACACACAATAATAATAAAGTCTTGGTAGAAAATAGAAAAAAGTCAGAAAGCGGAGCAATCTAGTGCTCGGCTGGTGGTGATACAGCTGCTGAAGATACTATAGGTCCAGGAGATGTCTCATCTGATGAAGAATCATCGTGATGATAGTGGGTGCCTTCGTCTGATGCATCTCGATCAGCCTCTGCATCTGGTGTACCTGTAGTGAATACTCCATGCTGTATCAAATTATCAACGAATTCCCCTGCGGGCATGTCAAAGCTATCTAATGGGATCTCGGGTGTCCTCGGCTGAGAGTGTCCTCTGAATAAATCAGTCTGTCTATGAGAGGATACTGGATCAATCGGTGCAGCTACAGGGCTAACACTTCTGAGAATCCTATGACTCTGAATAATGGTGGCCCGCGTAGAAACTCTGGATATCCTGCTGTTCCTCGAAGTCTGCCCCGTGACTGAATCAATTGTTGAGGGAACATGATGTCTTGGGGGAGGAACCTGTGCTGGCGGTGCTTGTGGTCTAGGTGGAATTGTGCGAGGTGGTAAACCCTGGCCACGGTCACGAGCTAGATGTCGGTGAGGTGCTGGGGCAGGAGCTGCAGGGGTATATAAGTGTGGTGGTGCTCGGCCTATCCGACACGGTATGTCTGGCAATGGGCTCACTAGAATCCCTACAATCTGCTGCCTCACAGCCCCATAACTTCTGATCTTCATCAGCCAATACCAATAGTCTGGCCCTGGAGGTGTCCCGTAATGGTATATGTAAGCTGGTATCTGAGCTCTAGGGGCCGGGACAGAAGGTCCTGGCCTTGTAGGCTGTGGCGCTGCAACTGGGTCATCAGAATCATGTGCATCCTCATCCTCATCTGAATCGGAGTCTGAATTGCGGGGCTCTCTTGGTTGTTTCCTTTTTCTGGATTCCCTAGGTAGGACTAGACATGCTACCAATGTATTAACACTCTCAGGGTCTGATGATCGTGCCCTGATGTAAACGGTGCCATCCCTCAAAATCCGAAGTATATCCATGCTCCTCAGAAAATTGTAGTCTATCGGCTGGGCACTCCATTCTAGCAGGCTCTTGAATTTTTCTATCTCTGTCATCCTAATCAACCCCATATTTTGAATCAACCTGGTAATCACTGGGCCCATGAATGATCTTCTTGCACCAAACTCTTTTTCTTCCAAGATCCGCTGTGCAACTAGATGGGCTACCTGAATGTTCCTCCTCTCGAGGATATATGTCATCATCACAACATCAAACTCAGAGACTCGTCCATTAGATGTATGCTTCCCATAAAGCGAACAAGCTAGTAGGTTGTACAAAATCTGCATAACTGGGTCTGTGAGCTGGGTAGCTTTAATACCCGAGAAATACAGCTTTGGTGACCAATGACTCCATGCCTCTGCTTTTGTAGTCGTGAGGGAAACAGTGGTGACTCCACTAGTAAACAGAGGTGAATCGATCTCTTCTGGAGTGTAGAGATCTAGGTGACGTGCAAATCGAGCTAATGACAAGGTGAATAAGCTCTCCATATACCTAAATGGGATCACCCCATCTCCAACTCTACTTCTTGGCTGAAACGTATAGGTGGTCATGAACTCGGTGATCATCTCCATATACACCGGCTCGTCAATGCTGAATAGTCTTTTGAAGGACTCAAACTGCTGACCCTCTACTGAGTAACTGGGTAGACTCTCTAATCTCTGCCTGAATCCCAATGTCTGCAGCTTTTCCCAGTCTACATATCTAAAAGGGCCAAATGATTTGTCTCTCCATATTCATGCCATCTGGTCGTATGCTGGTGTGGCACTAAGGTATGCGAGAGATCCTGTAAGTGGACGTGCTGGGTTTAGCTTCTTCTTCCTTGGCGACATAGTACCTGAGAACATGAGAGATTTAAAGTAATAGGTCTTAAGAAAGGGAAATTTAAAGCGCTTCCCAAAATTTCTAATGAAAATTCACAATGAGGGCTTTAAATTCTTGACAGTCCAAAGATTACAGTAAATATCAAATGTCCCCAAGTGACTAATAATCAGTTTTAACAATACTAAGGCAATCATTAATATGTGAAAGTATATAGTCATGGCATGGCGGTAACCTAATTGTGAAGTAATGTCGTCTACAAAGTTTGGTGTTAGCCAAGTTCAAAATGTCATTATTTCACAATTTACAGTTGCCAATAGGTTTTGACTTTTAACAGCCCAAGTTGAAGTAAGGTTTTTGAATAAAAATTGCTATTGATTTGTTTTAAAAATACAATACTTCAAGTTGACTTTTTAGGTCAAAGCGTACTTCAAATGATAATTTCAAGTATCCGCATACCAAAGTTATAACCTATACATGTAAATATGAACTATCCTATTTTAAATATTTCCTAGGTCATGCATAAGGAATTATGTCACCCATGCGTTGGTTTTATTCAAGGCTTTTATTTTCACAATAAAGATTTTTTTAGTTAAATTGCCTATTTTGACTAGTCAAGAAAGTACAAGTATCCAGTATGCAAGAGTTTGTCAAGTAATGTTAATTTACTATCCTAATCATGCATGCTAGTTAATTTTTTGTTGACTTTAAAAAGTCAAACTTGCTAATACTAATTTATCCGCATTGTGCAATTAACATAGGGCAATCATTCAAAACACCATAATTACTTAAATACTTAACAACTAACACTTAATCAAGCAAAATTCTAGACTTAATCAATAGGTCAAAGTACATCCTTTTGAAAGAGTCAAACTAATGTGAATTAGCATGGGTAAGTGGTAGTAACATGTAGTTCCCAAGCATCTAACCAAGAAAAATCCTAATTCCTAGTTACTAACTTAGCTATCTTCATAGAATAAGATATTTTAAGTTCAAAGTAGGTTTTTCATGATCATACCTTAGTTTTAGTGAAGAAGACTTAAAATGATTGTACAACCGTGAAGAAGATGCAACAAAGAGCTCAAAAGGACACAATATCACATGTTTTGGTGGAGTTTTGATGGTGGTTTCATGGTGGTATGAAGGTGGCCGGTTTTGAGGTGAGGGAGGAAGGAGAAGAAAAGTTTTTCTTTTGTTTTTAAATTATGGGATCATATGGAAGGTTGGTGGTCCATGAGAATATTTGTCATACTCCTATGTACTTTATTACTTACATATGGTCCCTAGAGTACTTAATTAGTACTAAGCCTAATGTTCTAGGTTAATTTCTAATGTCCTACTAATAATGACTACGAATCTTAAATGTATTTATTGTAACTAGTTACTTGTTAGTTTCTCGTTACGTTATAAACAATTTAAGAAGCGTGCAAATTTTTGCGGAACAATTAAAATCAATCCTGAAATATTAAACTTAAATTATTTTTTGGTGTTTATAAATTATTTGTCTGACGTGGACTTGTTGAATGTACATGCTTTGGCAAAAAGCTTAACGTTGTACGTTTTTGTTGTCGCGCACGTGTTTTCAGGCAAAAAATTTAAAAACATTTTTTCTTTTAAAGAAAACTTTCAAAATTTTATTATATTATTATATTTATTCTAAAATATGCTCTTTTAAATTCAGGTAACTGATCCGCCAACGTTTTAAGCCTCGACTTTTTAGAGAGAATTGTTTTAAGATTCGTTCCGATCCCTCCATAGGGAAAGAGACGAGATTTGTTCCCTTAAGCGAACGTTTTTTGGCATAAAACATTTTGAAAGTTCCCAAATGACATTGTAAACTAAATAATGACGATTCTCTAAACCCCTTAGGATCTCTCGTTCCTCGTACCCTAAATTGACGAGATTGTCAATCAACTTATTATATGCTTTCCTTATCTTCTTGGGATTTGACAAACCGTCGCGTACTCCTTGGTCCTTGTAATTCAGATCGTGAGTGAGTTTATTCATGATTTCCACAGACGCATTCTCCTCCTGTGAATCAGGTTCTCCGGTTGCAGACTTAACTATCCTACAGAGTTCACTTATTTTGGCTTTTTGTGCGGAAGTGAAGGGGTATTTGGTAAAGGCAAAGATTCGAGTAAGCTTGATGTGAAGGTCTTTTCTTTTTGCGAAGAAAACTGTGTCGATTCTTTCCTTGGTGGAATCAGGAAAAACGTCTCGTAATTTGGAGATCAAGTAAGAGGCGGGGTCAACAAAGAAAGGAATTTTACCAGGAATGACGATGGAAATCATCGGATCTTGTTCTACCCAGAATTCAAGTTTGTTGATCATTGCGGCGACATTGTGATTGATTAATACCATAGATATTGGGAGATAGTCCATGTCGGCAAATGATTTAAAGAGTAGAATTAAATCTGCTACAAACTTTAGTTCTTGATCTCTGAAATTCGTGGAAGGGTTTTCGTATCCTTGACTTGACAGGCGAAACAGGAATTCTACTTGTTTCTCTAATTTGGCAATCGTTTCTCGTTGTTCGTAAGAAAACAGGAGGTCGGCATAGGTTAATTGCCTGATGAATGCCTTATAGACGTCTACCCTACGTGAAGGGTCGAAAGAAGCACCGAGGTGGCGTTCTTCAAAACAAGGTCTTTCTGACTTGACTGATGGAACCTTATCCACCACTTGATAAATGGTGTATTTGGGTTCGTGTGACAGGAATGGAAAGATGCCGTCATTATGAGAATCGGACAGGATTTGGGAATATACTGTTGTCTCAGGAATGAGGGTGATTGAATCACGAAATTTCGGAGGTTTTTCTTCAAAATCATCTTCGGGAAAATAATTGAAGTGGGCAGAATTTGGTAAACAAGGTAAATGCAAAGTTGGGGAGTGATCTTCTGGAGATGATGCAAGGTCAGGTAACTGATCCGCGTCATCAAAATCCAGGCAATGTTTTGGGATGGAAAGTGGAATCCTAAATTCTTCTAGGGTAGCATACAATTCGTCCCAAGAAGTGGGTTTTTGAGATGTCATGTTAAAACTAATATTATCCTAATACTAAATTAACAGTAAATTAATAACTAATACTAAATTACTTAAATTAACTTTTGAAAGATATCTGAGAAGATTTTAGTCGGAAGGATCTCCTAAATACTACTACTTAAGGCGGCTCTGAATCGTACGTTTGTGATTCCCCGGCAGCGGCGCCAAAAACTTGTTGCGCTCGCAACCGTCAGGGTCAGTGTCGTTGTGATTTCTGATGGAGATACGGGCACAGCAGGTGTTTTTAAAATTTATATTTAGCTAGGCTTAAGTTATACGTACTACCTACTCTGGTTAGCAAGCGGTAAGTATGACCTAAGATTGTTCTATGAATCCAAACGTGTGGGTGATTAAAGCTGGTGCTTTCGGTAGGGAGGTATTTAGGATGGAACAAAGTAGGTAGGTTTGGGGGTTTTTAAACTAAAGACAAGTTATTAAAATGCAGAAAAGTAAATTGCAGGAAACTAAAGTGCAGGAAATTTCGATAATCAATGTTTCAGCAATCACATATTTATCTTAAAGTCTTAACAGTGCAAAGGTTATTAATTCCTATTTTATCTGAACGTGTTTTACGAACATTGTTTTATTTTCCGTTGACTCTCGTAGGATATACCAGTTAGTTGTGCAGTCGTATTATCCTTTCGGAATTCCAACTGTTAAACCAGAGCTGATTCCAGTGATGTAACTACCTTCGGTCGTTTATTGACTTCCATACGTTTGTACTTCGCTTGAAGCGTTTCCAGTACTATATCAAATAAACAGTCTAATAGGGGCCGTCACATCACATTACGATTGTCGTACACTAATCATGTAATGTCATCCTTACTTATAATTATCTACATCATCAACAATCACAATAATAGACTACTCGCAATTCATGGCAATAGACAAATCACATACAAAGCAATAATACATAATTAGAATATGAAATAAAGCAAGTATGATAAAGGTTTAGATATCACCCGGAAATAAATGCGTAGCAGCGTATTATTATGATTGACAACTCGTTCAAACGTACAAAGATGAATCTCCAAACTCCTAACATTCGTTCTAGCCTCTATGTTAATCCGTAAATTAATTACAATAATCCTAGACTAAAATATAAGAGAATTTCTAGAGTGAGAAAGTGAAAATGGAAGAGTGAGAGTATGTGTATGAGTGTGAATTTGAGAATGTGAGTGTGTCTTGCAAATGAGCCTCATGCCTCCTATTTATAGGAGAGACTTGGTGCATTTTAGCAAGGTAAGGCTTACAATAGAAAAAGGTGGAAAAGGTGGTGGCACAAGGTACGTAAAGTTGCGTAAAGGTCTAGCACGAGGTACGTAAAGTTGCGTAAAAGTCTAGCAGACTAGCACCGGGTACATGCAAGGACCAAAAAGTGGGAACCGTGCAGGGGGATGGCAGCCGGCGGCGGCCAGGTGGCTGGCCGGCGGCGGCTGGCTGCTACCTACACCAGTTCGTCGCCTGTTGCCTCGTTTCTCGATTCGTGCGTGTTTTCTTCGTTACGCATCCGTTTGCATTGATTCTTTTTGCATTGGATTCGTAATTCAAAAACGAAGCTTTTGATGAAAGGAAATCCCAAAAAGATGTCTCTGAACTTTAGATGTGCCGTACGAATCGTTTGGATCTTCCGGCGTACGTAGAGTCTTCATTCTTCTTCCGTTTTTGTTGATTCTTCTTCTGTTGGATTCGTAATTTGAAAACGATAGTAAGATGGATGTTAGTGATGGGCACTTTTTTCTTGAAACCTCATTTTGATGTCTTGAATCCTCAAACGTGCGTGGAATCTTCGTTTTCTACCCGTTTTACTTGATTTTCATCGTGCAACCTTGTTTTGACCATCTTGGCATAATACTATTGATTTGTACTGTATTTAGGTTAAAATGCCAAGAATCGTTCCAGAATGGGAGAGATATCGATAGTAAAAACATGACTTTTTACGCGATATCAGTGGCTTATGGTGGTGATGTGGTGGTTTGTGGTGGAGATATGGTGGCTAAAAATCTAGAGTTTTAGATAGGGAAAGATGGTGTAGAGAGAGGTTAGAGAGAATGGGTTGAAGAGTGTGAGATGTGAATGTGTAAGTGTGCATGTAATTAGAGTGGCTCATAAAAGAGGTGATCACATGGGGGAAAAAGGGAGGGGGCCGGCCTAGGGGGCCCCATGAGGGTGGGTTTTGTGTTTAAATTTTCGTTTTCAGACCGTGTTACGTTCAGTGTTCGTTTATTCGTTATTTCGTTAAACCGTTAAATCGCGTAACGTTTTCTTTCGTCGTTTTAATTCACGATATAATTGGGATTATTTTTCATTGAAGTATTGTTAAAATACTTTGTTTTGAGTTGTCAAAATATTTATTGACTTGTGTTTGGTTGCCAAATTCGATTCGCGCGTTTTTACCATGTTTGTTACGTTTTAAGCAAAACGTTTAAGTTTTTCTTGTATTATTATATGAAATAATAATATAAGGTAAATAACAACTATTTAAATCATAAAATAGGTTCACATTATTTATAAAAATGTTTTCACCACCGTCGTATGAATAATCAGACTCCGTCCGGTTGTTTCGCGCGATTACAGCTGAACACATAATCACGTAAGTGTATATTAAAATATACAAGTAATTACAAATATTTAACTTAATACAAACTAACTAAAAGTAATTACGGTTTCTAGGTAAGTTTAACAGTTGACCAAAGTTGACGGGTGTCACAAAGACGAACTTATAGCCAAGCTGAAATAGCTCAACTCGTCACCTAAGGAGTAGCCGATGCTCTGGCTGCTCAAGAAGCACGTAGAAACAATGAACTAGGTGAACAGGGAGCTAGTGGTATTAGGAAAACCCCAGAAGTTGTCTCTAAACCATGTACCTACAAGGAATTTCTGAGTTGCAAACCTTTGAACTTCAAGGGCACTGAAGGAGCCATCGGATTATTACGATGGTTTGAGAAAATGGAATCTGTCTTCAGAATCTGCAATTGCACCGAGGAGTGTAAATTCAAATACTCCACATGTACCCTTCTAGAAGGTGCTTTTACTTGGTGGAATACCTATGCCCAAACCATGGGAATTGATACTGCCTATCAGCTTCCATGGGAAGATTTGAAGAAGATGATGCGGGATGAGTATTATCCCCGAGAAGAACTGCAACAACTAGAAGTTGAATTCTGGAACCTCACAGTTAAGGGCAATGACATAACTAGTTATACTACCCGATTCCATCAGCTGGCCCTACTCTATCCATCCATGATAGATCCGGAGTACAAATGGATCGAAAGATACATCTTGGGACTCCCAGCTCAGATTCAGGGAATGGTTACATCATCCAACCCTGAAACGATTCAAAGCGCCATCCGCATGGCGCACAGTTTGATGGCACAGGTGGTCCATCGTGGGACACCTGCATGAAAGGATACGGGGTCACGAGCTAGTGACAACAAAAGAAAGTGGGAAGGAAATCCCAACAACCAAAACCCACAACCAAACAAGAGGCCTGAGCTTATTAAGGCCTATGTTTCGGGTTAAGAGGAAAAGAAAGGGTACAGTGGGAGTAAGCCTTATTGCTCCAAATGCCACCGATACCACACAGGTCCTTGTGCAAATGCTTGCACCAAATGCAAACGTCCTGGACATCAAGCTAAGGATTGCAGGAATCCCAATAACAACACTATGACACCCCGCAAATTTAAACGCAATTACGAACGTTAAACACTTGCATTATTAGGCTAATTCCCTACTTGAGTGAATTCACAACACATTTTAGAGATAAGTCTAGCAAAGCCCAACTAGTTAATACGAGTAGTATTACCTTTCGTAATTAGCTGTAATTACGCACGAAACAATTGAAACAAACGCGACAAAATATACGATTGTTGGTGAACAAAAATATTTAATAAAATGAAATTATTAAATAACATTAATGGTTATTAAATATGATGTTGATGATATTTACAAGTATTGTGCAACGTATTTTAGTGCAAGAGAACGACTGGCCAAGTTGGACGGGAGAATGACCCGTGCGTGTTTAGACCGAAGAATGACTGGTACTGTGTTACGCTGGAGAACGACCAGCAGTCTTTGGATGGGAGAACGACCCGTGCGTGTTTAGACCGGAGAACGACCGGTACTGTGTTACGCTGGAGAACGACCAGCAGTGGTTGGACGGGAGAACGACCCGTGCGTATTTTAGACCGGAGAACGACCGGTACTATTTTGTAAACGCTGGAGAACGACCAGCAACGTATTTTAAACTGTACTTTGGGTAACATCCCACGTAAACAGTATTTTGGGCAAAATCCCAACCGAACTATATTTGGATAACATTCCACAAAACGTTTACTTGACTATTATGGCAACAACTGTTTACATACGTATTTGGTTTAACGAACTATACTTGCAAACTTAAATCCTGTGAATTCACTCAACCTAGTTGTTGACTTTTACTATGTTTTTCAAAGAATTAGCAGCACACGTAAGGACCGCCTGCACATATGGAACATTGGCGACCCTCGAAGCTTTAGGATGCCAACTTTTGACAAATGGATTTCTTTTATATAACTAAAACTATTTAGTCATATTTACGAAATCTACTTTTGTAACTTATTTACTTTTAAACATATACGATTTGATGAATCGTAAACTTTGTAACTATTACTCTTGGCATCTTAATATATGCATATATATATATATATATATATATATATATATATATATATATATATATATATATATGTTTGGTTGTAATCATATGCTCTGATACGTATGCATGTACTTTGTATACGTCGTCGCCCCCACTCGATCTAATGCTTTCGCAAAATAATCTGATAACTTTAATTAACAAATTTGGGGGTGCGACAGATTGGTATCAGAGCCATTGGTTATAGCGAACTAGATTTCTTAGGTGACTTAGAGACCTAGACTATAGCCTTGGCTAGAACGCACATGCATACACACATTTGCATACGACTAAACTGTTGTCGCGACACATCGACACGCGTGATTTATCTATTGAACCTTACCACATTCGAATTGTTCATTCTTACTCTGGTCTCACATGAACCTGATCGTATTAAGCGGTTGATGAAAAGAAGTATGTATTTAGCATCATATAATGATGCCTGGCCAACGTGATTATATTATACTAAGTACATATGGGCGTTTCATAGTCGTAAGATATGCGATGGGGATCTTGTCAATCCTTCTTAATATTCGATAACTAAAACTATGTGAAACTTTATTCTCCGCATCCTTTCATTGGCATTGACTTCTGCATTTCCTTCATCGCAGAACGTCATCATGCCGCCTAAACAAAGAAAGACCCGAAACAGTCGCCAAACGGATACACCTCCTGTCGTCGAAACCACATAACAGATTATCGAGCGACGGGTAGCTGAAGCTATCGCTCAGTACGAAGCTAGTCGCGCTCGTGACACTGGGGTGAACAACAGTGGAGCCACCCCCGTCAATAGCGAAACCCCGGCAAATACCCGACAAGGGTGTTCGTACAAAACATTCCAAGCCTTCAAACCGAGTACCTTCACCGGGACTGAAGGGGCCATTGGCCTAGTCCACTGGATTGAAAAGATGGAATCGGTAATCGACATCAGCGACTGTGCCACCGATAAAATAGTAAAGTATGCCACGTGTACCTTAGCCGACAAAGCGTTAACTTGGTGGAACGCTTAGATTCAGATCCTTGGCCGCACAACTGCTTACTCCATCTCGTGGGAGACTTTGAAGCAAATGATGATGGAAGAGTTTTGCTCTCACGGTGAGCATCAGAAACTCAAAACAGAACTATGGAACATCCAGATGATCAGTGCTGACATTACTGGATACACGAGAAGGTTTCAGGAACTTGTGCGCCTTGTACCCCACATGGTAACCCCCAAAAGCAAGCGCATCGAACGATACAACAGGGGCTTGACCCCACAGATCCGAGGCATGGTTATGTCCTCCAAGCCGACTACTTTTAGGAGCGCAGTGGATCTGGCTCAAAGTCTGACCGATGACGCAGTCCTAATTGGAACCCTAAAAGCTGCTGCGGGGAAAAGTGAACCAGCCCGTACTGAAATCGTTGGGTACGGAAGTGACAAACGGAAATGGAACAGTGAGGGAAACGACCACCAGAACCAACCAAGTAAAAGACCTGCAGGAAACTCTAGGGCTTACGTTGCCACCGCCCCAGCTGGACCCAAACCTTATCTTGGCAACAAACCGAAATGTGACATGTGTGGAAAGCACCATGCAGGCGAGTATGCTTTCTATCAAGACTGCAAAAGCTGGGGTCACTTAGCCCAAAACTGTAAAACTAACCCTCGAACAAACAATGGGTGCTTCGAGTGTGGCGAATCAGGGCATTACCGAAACCAATGCCCACAACTCAACAACAACCGCAACAATCAGAACAACAACAACCGCATCACCAACAACGAACCCGCTCGCGGACGCGCTTATAATCTTAGAGCACCAGAGGCACAACCGGATCCCTACGCCAACATTGGTACGTTCTAACAAACTGTAAATACGCTTTAACATTACACTATTCGAATGTCGATTCGAACCTAACACTTGAAAAACTTGACCACTTACCGAACACACAACTTATCAAACTGTACGACGAGTACACATGAACCGTTAGAGCTTTTAGGGCAACTTAGAGTGCCACGTAAACTATTACTACTGTTGATAACATGACTTTTCAGAAAACATACGCGACGGGCGTTCCGACTTGATTTTAAATCTCAGGACGAGATTTCTCTAACAAGGGGAGAATGTGACACCCCGCAAATTTAAACGCAATTACGAGCGTTAAACACTTGCATTATTAGGCTAATTCCCTACTTGAGTGAATTCACAACACATTTTAGAGATAAGTCTAGCAAAGCCCAACTAGTTAATACGAGTAGTATTACCTTTCGTAATTAGCTGTAATTACGGACGAAACAATTGGAACAAACGTGACAAAATATACGAATGTTGGTGAACAAAAATATTTAATAAAATGAAATTATTAAATAACATTAACGGTTATTAAATATTATGTTGATGATATTTACAAGTATTGTGAAACGTATTTTAGTGCCAGAGAACGACTGACCAAGTTGGACGGGAGAACGACCCGTGCGTGTTTAGACCGGAGAACGACTGGTACTGTGTTATGCTGGAGAACAACCAGCAGTGTTTGGATGGGAGAACGACCCGTGCGTGTTTAGACCGGAGAACGACCGGTACTGTGTTACGCTGGAGAACGACCAGCAGTGGTTGGACACGAGAACGACCCGTGCGTATTTTAGACCGGAGAACGATCGGTACTGTTTTGTAAACGCTGGAGAACGACCATCAACGTATTTTAAACTGTACTTTGGGTAACATCCCACATAAACAGTATTTTGGACAACATCCCAACCGAACTATATTTGGATAACATTCTAAAAAACGTTTACTTGACTATTATGGCAACAACTATTTACATACGTATTTGGTTTAACGAACTGTACTTGCAAACTTAAATTATGTGAATTCACTCAACCTCGTTGTCGAGTTTTACTATGTTTTTCAGGGAATTAGCAGCACACGTAAGGACCGCCTGCACATATGGAACATAGGCGACCCTCGAAGCTTTAGGATGCCAACTTTTGACAACTGGATTTCTTATATATAACTAAAACTATTTAGTCATATTTACGAAATCTTCTTTTGTAACTTATTTACTTTTAAACATATACGATTTGATGAATCGTAAACTTTGTAACTATTACTCTTGGCATCTTAATATATATATATATGTTTGGTTGTAAATCCTAACCTACCGAAAGCTTGTTTTGAGTGTGGTAACCCGGGACATTTCGGGAATGAGTGTCCAAAACTGAAGAATAACAACAATAGGAACAACAACAACGCTCGAGGCAGAGCATTCGTACTCAACTCAGGGGATGCCCATCAAGACCCAAATGTGGTCACTGGTACGTTCCTTCTCAACAACTTAACTGCTTCAGTCTTGTTTGATACTGGTGCTGATAAGAGCTTTTTATCTGATGAGTTTAGTCCACTACTCAACATTACTCCCATTGCCTTAGATGTTATTTACACTGTAGAGTTAGCTAACGGCAAACTAACTGAGGCTAATAGTGTGATACCTAATTGCACACTGAACCTAGCCAACGAACTTTTTCCCATAGACTTAATACCTATCGAGATCAGCAGATTTGACATTATCGTTGGTATGGATTGGTTATCCAAGAACCGCACTGAAATCGTATGCTTTGAGAAAATCATCTGTATTCCCCTCGTTGCCGGTGGCTACTTAATCGTACAAGGGGAGACCGGTGGAATGAGACTAAACATCATATCTTGCATGAAAACACAAAAGTACCTTAGAAAAGGGTACCAAGCACTCTTGGCACACGTAATGGAGAAAAAGTCAGAGGAGAAGCGACTTGAAGATGTGCCTATCGTACGAGACTTTCCTGAACTCTTTCCTAAAGACTTGTCTGGCCTTCCGCCACCCAGACAAGTCGAGTTCTCAGTTGATCTAGTGCCCGGTGCAGCACTCGTGGCACGAGTCCCTTATCGATTAGCCCCTTCCGAGTTGCAGGAGTTATCTACTCAATTACAGGAATTCTTGGATAAGGGATTTATTCGACCAAGTTCCTCACCTTGGGGAGCTCCGGTCTTATTTGTGAAAAAGAAAGACGGTTCTTTCCAAATGTGTATCGATTACCGTGAATTAAACAAGTTAATTGTAAAGAATCGGTACCCACTTCCCCGAATTGATGACCTGTTTGACCAACTTCAGGGATCGAGTTTTTACTCAAAGATCAATCTACAGTCAGGTTATCACCAACTTCGAGTTCGAGACGACGACATCCCAAATATAGCTTTCATAACTCGTTATGGGCATTAAGAATTTCAAGTGATGCCATTCGGCTTAACCAACGCACCAGCGGTTTTCATGGATCTCATGAACCGTGTTTGCAAACCATACCTCGACAAGTTCATCATCGATTTCATCGATGATATCCTGATTTATTCCCACGACGAACAAGAACACAGCCAACACCTGAGAACCATTCTAGAACTTTTTAAACACGAGGAGTTATACGCCAAATTCTCTAAGTGTGAGTTTTGAATGCAAACCGTACAATTCCTTCGTCATGTCATCGACAGTCAAGGGATACATGTTGATCCATCAAAAATTGAGGCTATCAAGTGCTGGCAAGCACCTACCACACCCACCGAAGTACGCCAATTCTTAGGACTTGCTGGATACTATCGGCGATTCATTAAGAATATTCAAAAATAGCCCAACCTCTCACCACCCTGACTCAGAAAGAAAAGAAGTTCGATTGGAGTGATAAACAGGAGTCGGCTTTCCAACTCTTGAAACAGAAACTCTGTAGTGCACCAATCTTTTCCTTACCCGAAGGCAACGATGATTTCGTAGTTTACTGCGACGCCTCACACCAGGGACTTGGTTGTGTGTTGATGCAACGAGAAAAAGTCATTGCTTACGCCTCTCGACAACTCAAGGTCCACGAAAAGAACTACATAACTCATGACCTAGAGTTGAGAGCCGTTGTGTTCGCGCTCAAAATCTGGAGACATTACCTATACGGTACCAAGTATACAATTTTCACCAACCACAAAAGTCTCCAACACATCTTCGATTAAAAGGATCTAAACATGAGGCAACGTCGATGGGTCGAGTTACTTACCGATTACGATTGTGAAATCCATTAACACCTAGGCAAGGCTAACGTTGTTGCCGATGCCTTAAGCTGAAAAGAACGAGTGAGACCCCTTCGAGTTTGAGCACTCGGCATGATCGTTCATAACAACCTCACTACTCAAATCCTTACCGCTCAACTCGAAGCACTCAAAGACGAAAATGTGAAAAATGAGGCCTTGCGAGGCATGGATAAACAGTTTGAAACCAAACCCGATGGGGCCAAATACTTCTCGAATCGAATCTGGCTACCAATTTTTGAGAACCTACGAGATTTGGTGATGGATGAAGCTCACAAATCTAGATATTCTATACATCTTGGAGCTGACAAGATGTATCACGGTATTAAGGAGTTGTATTGGTGGCCTAACATGAAAGCCGACATCGCTACTTATGTTAGCAAGTGCCTTACATGTTCTAAAGTTAAGGCCGAATATCAGAAACCTTCCAGCTTGCTACAACAACCGGAAATCCCTCAATGGAAATGGGAGCAGATCACTATGGACTTCATTACTAAACTACCGAATACACCAAGCGGTTGAGATACCATTTGGGTGATTGTAGACCGTCTCACCAAATCTGCTCATTTCCTGGCCATCAAAGAGACCGATAAGATGGAACGCCTAACACGAATGTACCTGAAAGAGGTTGTATCTAGACACGGCGTTCCCATCTCAATGATCTCTGATAGAGATAGTCGTTTCACTTCTCGCTTTTGGCAATCATTACAGAAATCTTTGGGTACTCGTCTGGATATGAGTACTGCGTATCACCCACAAACCAACGGCCAAAGCAAGAGAACCATTCAAACAATGGAGGATATGCTACAAGCTTGCGTAGTTGACTCCGGTAACTCTTGGGAAACTCACTTACCTTTGTGCGAGTTCTCGTACAACAACAGTTACCACACCAGCATAAAGGCTGCACCCTTCGAGGCACTTTATGGTCAAAAGTACCGATCATCCATTTGTTGGACTGAGGTGGGAGATAGCCAACTCACTGGTCCAGAAGTCATTCAGGAAACCACCGAGAAGATCGTTGGTATACAAAATTGGCTGAAAGCCGCACGTGATCATCAGAAAAGCTATGCTGACGTGAGACACAAACACCTCGAATTTCAAGCCGGGGACAAAGTACTCTTGAAAGTGTCGCCCTGGAAAGGCGTCATTCGTTTTGGAAAACGCGGTAAACCCTTAGTACATTGGACAATTCGAAATCCTGGAAAGGATTGGTCCAGTGGCATATCGGCTACAGCTACCTCCTGAACTCAGTAGCGTGCATAACACTTTTCACATTTCTAACTTGAAGAAATGTCTGTCTGATGAGACACTGATCATACTGCTCGACGAAATCCAAATTGATGACAAACTCCATTTCGTAGAGGAACCCGTGGAAATCATGGACCGTGAGGTCAAGCGCTTGAAACAGAGTCGTATTCCCATCATTAAGGTCCAGTGGAATTCAAGGCGAGGCCCTGAATTCACTTGGGAACGGGAAGACCAAATGCGATTAAAACATCCACATCTATTTTTAGATGCCATACATACCACGACTTCGAGCTAATTTCGGGACAAAATTCTTCTAACAAGGGGAGAATGTGACACCCAACAAATTAGGACATTTATTTGTGCCTAACTATATTGTAATTACATGTATTTAGTTATATATTAGACACAATATGTGTAACCTTTCATATATTTATTTATATACGCATACGCGATTAAGTTTAATCGTGCAATTTCGGGTCGGATGAATATCCGACAACTCAAATATGGACGTTGGTGAAAACAACTATTAAATAATTTAAATTATTAAAATAAACATTATTTACTTTATATTATTATGATAATATATAAAACGTTATACGTATCGTATAAAATAAACCATACGCGACGAAAACATGCGAATCACGCCCGACAACCAAACGAAACTCGAAATATATTTTCGTAACTTAAAATAAAGTATTTTAATTAAATACTTTCATTAATAATATCTCGAATATAACGTAAACGAAAAACAAATAAGACGTATAAACGAACGGGTAAACCAGCACCTCACGTAACTCGAAATTGGGGAACAAGATTTGGTGAAGCCCACACTTGGTGGACCCCATAAGGACCGGCCATGGGGAGAGGTTGGCATCCCTCACCCTTTCGTTCACTTTAACACTCCAAAAACCCCCTTACCTTCTCACTTTCCCCACACTCTTCCACTTACTTCACTCAACCATTCTCTTCCCCTCTTTCTCTTTGGAAAAAAGGCAGCCACCACCCCACCACCATAAATCACCAAAGACCACCACCTTATTCTTGAAGAAAAACGAAGAAAAGGATCGGTTATCACATTTCCGTTGCATTTCGATTTTAGAACTTCTATTCTCTTGTAAAGATTCCTCCTCTTTGTCTATATTTACTTGGATCATCTTTATTTGTATGATTACTTGCTCACTCAACCATAAAATGTCCAAAATATAAACCGAAACGCGTTTTAAAACACTAAAACTTATGTTATACTTTTCTGTCCAGAAAATATACTAAATTGACCAATTTTTATAAAAATCATTTCTTAACGAAAAGTTATGTTTCTTGGCTCTAAAATGAAGTGCAAGAAGTTAGCTTTCCAAAAAAATTAGTCTCGTAACTTTTCGACTCCGTTTGATACCCGAAAACATCTTTCTCCGACGACATATACTTACTGTTCCAACGGATAGAAAGTTATGTCAACTTCTGGAGACTATATCTCGAGCTACACACCTCAAAATTACATGAGGTTTATGCCAAAATCTCATAAATCGTGTTAACTTTGAAAAGTTCTTTTTTGTCGTCTCCTGAAAATACACGGATTTTCCCCAGTAATTAGATTTATCCACTTGTATCCGGATTGGTCGATATTGGACCTCAGGGGATTTATCAATTCATTAAGCCGACTAGATGAAGCCTAAAAATCATTGGAAAATTTGGTAATATAATTAAGACATAGATGATTAACTGTGATTTTTCTAAAAATTTATTTCGGACTTTAACTTGGTGAAAACGAGCCTCGAAACGAAGTAAAAATATGTCAAACTTAACAACATGGACTGTTTTGGTGTTTAGTTGAAAACGACACTTTCGGTTAACCACAAAACGTAACGATAATTTTTATAAGCTCTATAAACATAATTAAGACTTGTCTAAAAGTTTTGGGTCAAACCGAGCTTGTTTGACCACGTTCACAAACTTGGAAACACATAACAGTCCTAGTGTCGCTTCGGGCCCAAATCTGATAGCGACACTAACCGTGTGTCGCTACTACCAATCGAATGTCGCAGACAGCGATACTAAGCCTGTGTCGCTATACCACTCATGTGTCGCATACTGCGACACTAGTTCTGTGTCGCTAAAACCAATTGAGTGTCGCTACTGCGACACTAAACATGTGTCGCTATTTTATCGAAATGTCGCAACATGCGAAACTCAACCGAGTGTCGCCATATCCTATTGTCGCAAACTGCGACAATAAACTTTGCGTCGCTAATAATTTGAATGTCGCATACTTATAAATTCTGACACCTGCTGTAACACCCGGTAAAAAAGTCAATTTTTGCGCCAAATTTAAACTTTAAATGATTGTACTATTATATGCAATTATAACCAAGTAATCGAAAATGTAAGTCGTTTTAATTTAAAACGCATCCTAACTGTCTGAAACCTCGCGAAAACAACGTATTAAACTTTAAGTTCCAAAATAATACTTTTATAAAATATTCTGGTTCAAAAACATTTCGAAAGAACATAAATAAATTTTAGAATTTAAAATATTATTTTAATTTAATTTACGATCGGATACAAAAACACGGGCATTTTGTACTGCGGTTGGAGACCACAGTCCACGAGTTAGGGATATGAGTTTTAACAAAAACCCAAATCCCCTCCTCATTTCATCTCATTCCCATCTTTTTCTTCTTCTTTTTCACCCATCTCTTTCTCTCTTTTCTTTCTTTCACCAACAACCAACAACAACAATAATAATCAACGACAACAACATCATCATCATCATTTCGGAATCATCATCATCATCAGGAACAACAACAACAGCCGCATCATCATCATCTTCCTCACCATCCTCTTCATCTCCATTTTTATCAAAAAGTAAGGATTTACTCACTCTCTCTCTAGAAATTGTTTCTCTTTCTATAAATTTCTTAGATTACTTCAAAATACATGCTAGAAGCTTTCCATAACATCAACACACCCAAAAATCGAGCCAAAACTCGATTTGGACCTTGAAATCGTTGAACAGATGACAACGTCGCATTTGGACCAAATACAGTGCTGCGACGTCGCAGCCAACGTCGCAGCTCAACGTCGCAAAAATACCATGGCGTCGCCTGGTGCGACGTTAGTCACAACGTCGCATGAAATTGCGAACGTCGCATATAGCGACGTCGACCCTTACGTCGCACTAGACCCTGACGTCGCATATAGCGACGTAGACTCCAACGTCGCAGTACAATCGCACTGCCACGCCAACCCCAATGTCGCACCCAACGTTGCAGGTCACAGAACCCTAAAAACCTACGATTTTCACTAAGTGTCAGAACTAAATTTTACCACATGATTTTAATCCAAATTTGGATTTCGGAGACGTTTTTACTAAAGCAATGTAATAGAAATAAAAATTTTCCAAGCTGACTTGGCAGCTCGACCCCAACCAGGGGCTCTGCCTCTTGGACCCCGCCAGGGGTTGCCACCCCTTAGACCCCGCTATCAGAGGCGCTGCCCCCGAATCCCGTACACGGTCTTTAAAACCAAGCGACAAACAAACATTCGAACGACTTACTTGGTCAGACTATTTGATCTCGTACTTATATAACCTCACGTGTTTAGGACACTAGGAGGTTATCATCCGGACAACACACGTATCGTAGGATCGCTGACAACTCACAGGTGAGTTTCATAGCCCCACTCTTTCAACTGTGTTACTGTTTTCGGGGTGAAACACATGCTCAAAAACTGTTTACGAATTATATTAATAAACTTTTATAATTCACACTTACTTATATTACTGTTATGTAATACAAATGTGTAATATTTAGGAATTACACCCAATCATATTGTTGTGGGACAAACTCATAGTTTAACCTGGATAGGTTACCACTGAACGCTACTATACAAAGGAATAGCAATCACGATTATATAATTTGACTAAGTTATCATTAAGCCTTGACCATATTGTCACGGGATAATACCATCAATCCACTAGAACTGGTTAGCGCTACGTACACTGGACAACAATTAGACTTTGACAGGATTAGTTTCCCTTTTAGGAACTAAGATTGCCTATACAAATCGGGACTTCTAAATTGGAATCACACTCAAGTAAACATCAACCACCAATCTCAATATACTTGCTAGGTTGAGACTAGGAGTATACATTAATAACGTACATTAGTATAGAATCTTCATACTAATACAAACCAACTAGGTGATGATTAGTCATACCTAGGCTATTTGCGGTACAACTAATATCTAAGTATTGTACATACATATCTAGATACACTAAACGACTTTCATGTGTTTGTTGATTTGACTTATATATATATATAAAGATATATATATATATATATATATATATATATATATATATATATATATATATATATACATAGTCGTACACTATATCAAGCGCTTGGTGCTTCTTACAATTTACATATGCATATTGGCATACATACATACAAACATAACTACTCAAGTCAGGCGCGTAGTAGTACGGCTGGCTCTCATTTACTTAGCTAGTCTGTCGTAGTACAACTGGCTCTACATTTCACCAGTCGGGCTTGTCGTAGTACAGCCGGCTCAATTACATATTTTGCTTGCGAGCAATACGGACGATGTTCCAGAAGGGACACACAACGATGCCATGGTAAAGTGGGCACAAAACGATGCCACGGTATTGCATTGGGCACAAGGATGTATTTGCGGTAAAGCGATACACTCATGGATGGGCGGGCTTATGCTCGTGATCCACAATAGTTAACGGGTCGGTGAGATTTCACGCGAGGTCGTTAGCTCAGTATTTGATTAAATACTCTATCGTAGTTCTGCGGGACTGCACAGTTACTCATACTCAGCAACGGATCGGCGAGTTTATACTCGAGATCGTTGGCTCAGCGTTTGGATAAATGCACTATATTAGTTATGTGGGACTACAATTTACGTTGCCAGAGGCAACACTACATGCCAGGTAGGCATGCCGATTATTACTCAACATCATATGACGTGGTCATACATTTACTTGGACTATACTCAGGCAGGTTTTGCCTCGCATTGGTTTATTTCACTTATACCAGATAGGTATCTAGGCATGCTATGCCTCATTCCTTACGTACTTAGGTACACACCGCTACTTTTAGGGTAGGAAATACCTAGTGAAATGTACACACATTGGTGTCACAGCTTTAATACAATACAAATCAAAATACAGGGATTTCGAACTACTTTTCAAAACATACAGGATTTACACTTTATGTTTTCAACTAACAATCCTATGAACTCACCAGCTTTATAGCTGACTCGTTTTAGCATGTGTTCTCAGGTGCCCAGCAGGATTAGGATTGCTACAAGATTATGCTAGCTCGAGTCGCATATTTTCAAACAACGGGATTTCTCTGCATAACTTTTGTATTACAAACTATGTATTGAAATTATTTTGCGAACTCGCAACTTGTATACATTTTATTTTGGGAAATGTAATAACTATTTTCAAACGTCTCATTTAGAGTCGTTCATTATGTATCTTATGCTGTGATATTTGATATGGTAACACCCGACCTGACCGCTTCCGCAACCCGAAATTTGAGGGTGTTACACCTGCGACACTAAGCCTAGTGTCGCAACATCTCAATTTTTCATAACTAGCGACACTGACCTCAGTGTCGCTACCCAGTGTCGCCATCTAGTGTCGCTATTCACAGAAACTTGAAAACACTTATTCCAATTAAGTACCAACCTCGCGTAACAATAACTAATCCTATACTATACAACGCGGGAACATACGGATATACTTTTATAAGTACACAACGAAACCGACATAATAATAATACTTTGAGAATTATTATTACAAACCGTCACCAATGGGCCGTACACATTTTCAATTACAAACATACGCCAAAACACTTGGACATTACCTAGTTGAGTAGACAACTAGCCTAGATGGTTTTTCTAGACATCTACTTACATACAACCTTATGCGTTTAGGGTGCTAGAAGGTTGCGGGTTCGGAGAACCTACTTGTTGATTTTCACATTCGGATACTCGTTTATTTATATAAACGTAGCTTACTTCAAGACTCATGTGAGTTGCATAGCCCCATTTTACTGTTTTTACATCGGGGTGAGATACGCTGCTTAACTGTTTTACATGTGAACACGAGTACTTAAAACACAAACGGATTGCATGAGTTGTTTTACTTACTAATCCAAGAAAGTCCTCTATTATCATAGTTTCATTAGTATGAATTTAGCGCGAGTGTTAATGAATAGATCTATCTGGGATTGACCATCCCCGTCCGGGTTAGAAGCACTAACTGGTCAAACGAACGCATTAGTATTTGATCCTAACGAGTGTACTGCGGAGGTACTATACGGTACTTGATTGTACTGCACTCATAACGGTTAAGCTTCGGACTATGGGCTCATGGCAATAGTACATACTTTTATTTGCACACGTGCAACGCTTACAAATCTTGTGGTTCACACTTATACTTTTACTGATAAACCTATGATCTCAACAACATTATTGTTGACCCTTTTTAGCGTGTAATCTTAGGTAAACAGTAGCAGTAGGACTGCTACCTCAGGAACGATAGCTCGAGTCGCATGATTTACAAACATCCAGATATTTTCTTGCATTATTATTTTTTTTTTTAGTGATTATGTATTAGAATCTCTAGGTTTTTCGTGAACTATAAGTTATGTAAACATTCTGATATCAATGTAATATTTTGAAACTATTTTCAAACGTCTCATATAGAGGTCGTTCAATGTAACTTTATGTGATGATTACTGATTAGTCGCATCCCGACCCGGCTTTCACTGCACAGTAAATTTGGTGGTGCAACAGATTGGTATTTACATATGTCCACTCCTGAACTCGAACTTACAACCTCATGGTTGGAAGGTGACCTCGATACTGCAAGGCCAATGGCCCTTTGGTCGAGTTGAAGAAGAGATTACCTAGATGGCTAAAGTTGAGATTTGATATGTAGACATGGATTGGAGATCTTCAAAATTATCAATAAGGTCAAGAATTTCATTTCAAAACTCACCTTTTAGGGAGATACCTTCCAAAATTTTGCAAAAATGCAAAACACCACTATATTGGACGAGAAAGTAGACAAATTTAACTATAATGCAAGAAATCTCGCTCAAATGTGTCTTGGAAGCGTGAAAGTAGATAAATTTAGCTCAAATGCAAGAAATCTAACTCCAATGCGTGTCTTAGAAGCGAGAAATTAGAAGAATCTTTTTCAAATGAGAGGAATCTATCATCATTGAAGAAATCATAACTGATGATGCACACACTAAGGAGGAGCATATAGAGAAGGCAAAGACTGGGGAGCTCACTGATAAGAAAGTGGCAGAGAAAGAACCTGATAATGTACATGAAAATGAAACTTCGATCCCTGTGAAGCCTTCCTTTGACACTGCAGCAACAAGCTCACATCCAATGCAGCCATCCAAACAACGAAAAAGAAAATCAATCATGGATGAAGAAGATGAAGGATCTGATGATGATCAGAAGGGAAAGAAGATTAGAAGGGAGAGCTCGAGATCTGATGAGCTGATGGGAGATGAAGAAAAATTGAAGAAAGTAGCTAAGAACCTAAATCTTCCACTAGAAGATATTTATGTTGCTTATCTACAAGGAAAATCAAAGGAGCTTGAGAAAGAAAAAGCTGATGAAACTGATAAGTTGATTTCTGAGCTCAAGGCGAATGTTGAAAATGAAGCTGAGAAAAAGGGCACTGCTGCTCTTGAAATTCAAGAGGAAGTGATGAAGCAGGGAGCACAGAATCTTAAAGAAAAAGATGAACAAATCAAGATCATTCAGAAGTTCATCTCGTTCAGAAGGTTTCCACAAAAGATTATCAAAGTTACCCCCAAACTTTTCAAAGTCCAACAAGCAAGGAACAATTTGGAACTGATAAGAGAAAATAAAAACACAATTGACATTGTCTCCTTATCGAAGCTGAAGACAACTTTGGGTTTCTCTGACATCTGTGAGCTCTATACCTGCATTCAAAACAGCTCTACCTCTAACAAACCATCTCTGCTGAAGCTTCTGGATAAAATCATCACTGACCTCAATGAAGCTGAGAGGACCCTAAAGTTACCTATCTCTCATCTGCAAACTGAGCTCAAAAGTACATTTGTCAGCTCTGGAAGAAAAATGGCCAAAAGACCAACCAAAGAATATAAGTTGAAACAAACGAAAATGCTTCAATAGATGAGCTTTCTTCCTGATTGTTAAGGAACGAACCACATTCTGCCTGCTGGTGTTCATTTCATGCCTGGAAGAGTGATCAGGAGTCCTGAGTTTGGAATGTTCTATGTGGATCCTATCACCAAGCAAAGCTTCCAAAGAGCCTCTGAAATCCCCATTGCCACGACAAAGTATCTTGATGTTGTTCGCTTCAGAGGGAGATCCAGCAATGCTGATGAAGAATTTCTAAAGTTAATCGATGAAGAGCTAAAGCTGAGGATGGCTCAAGACACTAGTGACTCATATGTAAAAATCAAGCAAGAATATAAAGATGCCATGTTATAGTGTCCCTTTTGTAAAAACTTTTGATTATGATATAAAATCAAAGTTCATTACTTTCTGCTATTTATTTATGCCTGTTATGTATTTGTAAAATTTTATTAATAAGTAGCTAGTAAGTAACACTTGTTCTGTCATAAATAAATAGGGGGAGATTGTTGAGTCACTGACCCTGCCTCTATGATTTATGTATGACATAACTTACTACTTGGACGCTGATAAATCTTCAGCGTCCCTTTTACCTTTGTGATCTCGCTGCATGTGTTGTGCAGCGTCCCTTGTAACTTATAAATTTGCATCAGCATGAATACTCACGCTAATCACACCTTGAAGACTTACAAGTTATTTATAGCTGCTGGAAGACACTGAAACCTGTATCTGAATTCGAAGACTGAAGATAGAGAGAGAATATCTCTGTTTGAAGTGGAAGATCAATAGTTATCTTAACTACTCCAGCAACTATTCCCAATACAAGGGCATGGGTCTGACAAATACCTGTGTACTTGAGTAGGCGTATTATACAAGGTGGATATTAGCCGTATAACCGGTGTACAATAATGCAGGAAGTCAAGTACTTTCATTTGCAGAAAAAGTACATTACTTTTTCTGTAAATCTGTATTATTATATTCTAAACACCTTCCCAAGGAATAGTCATTAAAGATTTGATACTTCCCAACCATATTTATCAAATCTTTAAAGATTATTCAAACGGTTAAAAATATTATCTCTCGGATAATATTGAGGACTTATGGCTATAAATACTCAACCCAACAACCGTATTGAATACACCTTCAACTGCATTAAATATAACATTTGATCTATAGCAGCCACTCCTGTTAGTCAGCGAGCATTGTACCAACACTTAGGTAGTGTTGAGATCACTGATAGTCATCAGAGTCCCCGGCTGAGTGACTTGTTATATTTAAATTTGTCATCAAGTTACAATTACTTAGATTAGTGTGTCTTTTCTCTTCCGCAAGTAATTGTTGTAAAGTATTATTTTGATTTAATTAATAAAATTACTTTAAACTTAAAAAATTGTATTCGCCCCCCCCCCCCCCCCCCCCCTCTCTCCAATTAATTGTGTTAGTAGTTATTAATTTATTTGTTTAAACGGGACTAACAATATATTTCAAGAAACTATACTTAAACATTTCTGGGGGCATTGGCGTGTTGCTAGACGCTTACCAATGTCATTTCTTTTATTAATGACATGCTCAAGTGGGAGCTGTAGGGATATGACCACGTAATAAATAAACGCATGTCCGAAATATAGTTTAAGCCTACGGGGTCACACGTATTGACACTTATGCTCAATATAATTGGTTAATATATATGTGAGATTTATTAATTAATACGTTCACAAATAAACGTTATTAAAGATTAATTGTAAGTTGATCCAACCGGCGGTTGGATGTTCCAACCGGCAGTTGGAACCTGATATGGAAGGCGGTGGATCACGCGGATCTGAAAACGGATACTTGGGTCAAAAGTCAACCCAACTGGCGGTTGGGAAGCTCAACCGGCGGTTGGAGGTCAGTTTCAGCAAGTATAAATAGAGCTCAAATCCCAGCCTTAAACCATGCGTTTTCAGAAAGCTTAATTCGACTTAAGGGTTAATGGTACGAATTAAAGTTCGACTTTGGAGCTAGGAAGGTAGAGTTTGAAAGTTTTAAACCCTAACGAAGATCGGTTCTTGTGTGGTTCAACCAAAGAAGAAAAGCACAAGGGTTGTGAGTATTGTGAACGGCGTACTAGCATACCTATTGAGTTGCTGTCGTGTGTGCGATCGTAGAGGGGTTTTACTTTAAACCTTAGTAGTTTATCTGGAGCTCTGCTAAAAGGTACTTGATTCTTTTCTTAACTAATTATATATATA
This sequence comes from Helichrysum umbraculigerum, assembly GCA_949592205.1. Lineage (NCBI taxonomy): Eukaryota > Viridiplantae > Streptophyta > Magnoliopsida > Asterales > Asteraceae > Helichrysum > Helichrysum umbraculigerum. The sequence goes on from CATIUR010000003.1 coordinate 64,373,137, forward strand.
TACGTGCTTACTCGCTTCCGCAATTGTATGACAATTTAATTATCTGTATGCTATACTCTAACACATTTGTGCTTGATTACTTGATTAGTCGCTCCCGATGCTGCTTCCGCTAAACAGTGAATTTGGGGGTGCGACAGTGCGACGAAAATTTGTTTGAAAATCGTTTCCCACACAATGTACACGCTTAGTTGAATTTCTACTAATCTTAAGCGAGTTCTAGGCGACCGATCCTTGAAGGGTTCTAATTCTATCGGTTTTTCCTCAGTTGGATCCTCGCTAATAGTGTCGTTGTTCATCATACGTGGGTAAGTGAGCACGGTAGATGCCTCTATAGTGGTAGGTGAGACCATGGGTCTCATTCTCTATGTTGGGTGATGTTACAATGGGAAGATCTTCCATTTCCCCGTGGTGAGTGTATTAGTAAATGAGGCCTATCTATGTTGGGTGATATTACAAATATATACATTTTTTCACTAATATTTACATATGTCCACTCCTGAACTCGAACCTACAACCTCATGGTTGGAAGGTGACCTCGATACTGCAAAGCCAATGGCCCTTTGGTCGAGTTGAAGAAGAGATTACCTAGATGGCTAAAGTTGCGGTTTGATGTGTAGACATGGATTGGAGATCTTCAAAATTATCAATAAGGTCAAGAATTTCATCTCAAAACTCACTTTTTAGGGAGATACCTTCCAAAAATTTGCAAAAATGCAAAACACCACTATATTGGACGAGAAAGTAGACAAATTTCACTATAATGCAAGAAATTTCGCTCAAATGTGTCTTGGAAGCGTGAAAGTAGATAAATTTTGCTCAAATGCAAGAAATCTAACTCCAATGCGTGTCTTAGAAGCGGGAAATTAGAAGAATCTTTTTCAAATGATAGGAATCTCTCCCGAATGCAAGAAGTTTTGCTAAATGCCAGTTTTGGCGAGAGATTCTTGACGACGTTGATAGTTTTTGAAGACACTGTATATAATAAGAGATTAAACCTCATCTTTGACTATCTGAATAATTTCCGTTTTATTAAGTTGATCTAATTGTTCAAAAAAAGAAAAAAAAGTGTCGTAACAAACAATGAGTAGTTAACTAACGGCAATCTTAGGGTAAAATGAGTTAATCTAGTTAAGTTAATTAATACAGTAAAAGTTAATGGCTAATGGTTAACAAAAATTGCTTCATCTAGAAATTAAAATAGTAAGTGTACGAAAATAATGTTTTGTGGAATAGAATATAATAAATTTTGTGCAATTTTATTTAAAATATGTATAAAGAAAATAATATATGTACACTTATTCACCTTTATTTTTAATGTAATATGACTCGGACTTAATATTTTATAAACCTTTGTGCAATTTTATATTCATTTAACTTATGTAAAAAGCAACACGTTTATTATAAAGAGTAATAAAATATTAGAAGGAGATGTGTAGTACATGTGTGCTCTCTCATTATAAAAGTGCCATATTAAAGTTGTGTATTGGTGAGTTGTAGACATGGAGCATCTTCAATGTTAGTATTATTTTGTGTGGTAAATCTTATACTTTTTAATGTAAAATGGTTATTTTTATACGATATGCTTACACTAAAAAAAGTTATCTCGATGTGTATAACTAAATATTAATTTAGACTAAATTTATCTGTTTTATTGATAAAAAAACACATAATTCAACAACTTTTCGGTACTATTTTTCATTTGCTTAATACTACCTCCTTTCCAAAATTATTGTCCACTTTTGACTGTCTGAAGTCTTTCTTTTTCAACTTTTATCTTAAATATTTTTATTTATGTTATATAATACTTGATGCAAAATATATGAAAGGATTGGATTTTAAATATATTTTCATTGGTATAATTTTCATCATGCATTATATAACACAAACAAAAATATTCAAGGTCAAAATTGAAAAAGAAATACTTTAGAAAGTCAAAACTGAACAATAATTTTGAGACGGAGGTAGTACTTATTTAGTTCAAGACATTTTTTTGTCAACTATATGATCGTTTGAAAGTTGAAACTAGAACCTGAATAAAACGTTTAGCTTGAAAAGTGAAAACTACTACTCCATAATACTATGTATTTAAAATTTCAAGTATTGTTGAAGGGTGATAATAAATTCACCAAACTTTTTGATAAATCCACCATTACTGTGTAGTTCAGTTTATACAGTACAAACTTTCAATGCATAAATGTGGTGGATATATCAAGAAGTTTGGTGGAAATATCACCACCCATTGTTGAAGGTAGAAGTAGAGTTTGAAAGTATCTTCTTTATTACCCGTTCCATTTATTATATTTTCTTTATTGGGAAAGTAATTGTAATGTTGACGGTACAAATGAATTGTGCTGTTGACCAATTACCATTTAGATATTTTACATTTTTAGTCCAACAAATTTTTAATATTTACATAAATGGTCCCTCCTTTATAACTAATTGCACAATTCAGCCGCGCAATTTCGCAGCACGGTTTATTTCCCCTTTATTTATATAATTAAATAGAAAACATATTATTTCAAATTATAAATAGAAAATATATTATATGAAATTTTTGGCATTAACTTTTGATTGCACCAAACTAGTGCAATGATTATTGCACACGTTGAAATGCATTTTTTTTATACTTTTGTACTATTTTAGTGCAAAAAAGTACATTTTGTGATCACATTTGAGATGCTTTTAGGGCATCTTCTAAACGTATGCATTAGATGCTACATTAATGAGTATTTGAACCACCCACTCGAGCCAATTTGATGCAGATAAAGAATCTTCAAAGAATATGCTTAGATCAAATGTGATTCATCTTTAACATATGCACTAAATTTTCACATTAAAATGATAATAAACATTTACGTATAACCTTCTATATATTTTTTTATAATTATAATTTAATCTATAATATATATTAGAATTCGGTAAATGATACTAAAAAATAAATTAGTGATATCGTTATAGCAATAAATATCACATGTTTAATAACGTATATCGATATCAATACAAAGATATATTTATTAAAATTTCATCATTACTTCTTTAGTTATTTCTTCGATATGCATTTGGTCTAGTTACATGAGAGGAACGAATGAAACTATAGGTTGTGACTTATGAGTTCGAGTATCATCAAAGAGAATGCATATATTTGTAATTGTGGATAACATGTTTATAACTTGGTATTGTATAACTAATAATGTATTTAGACGGATGATACGTTTGTATACGGTATATGTTTCAAGTTTCATTGGAAACAAAGGTATAATGTTTACAAACAAAATTTGGTATATGAATTCGAGTCTAGTTGTAGACAAAACATAATGTATTCAAACAAATGATATAAATAAATATGTGATTTTTTTTTCTTTTAATGTTTTGGACTCACATAATAAAATTATTTCAATAAAAACGGTTAAAATGAAAAATGAAATTTTTATTTTGTGTACACCATAATTTGCACCAAATTTAGTGACTTGATTGAATATGGATTTTTAAACCAAAACACCAAAGTGCATATATTGAACATGCCTTATAGCACATGCGCGTTAGATGTATGATATCAAAATTCAAAGTGATAAAGGACCATCAACGACATTTCACACAAACCATAAGGACGATCTACGTAATTTACTCTATTTAATTTACAAAACACCATGAAATGATATTTAGTAAATCGCATCACCTATTATTTATAACAAAGATATAAATAGAAGAAATTTATAGGAACACGCCACAAATAATGGGGTTCAGAGGAGGGGGGGGGGGGGGGGGGGGGTGGGTTATGAGGGGCAGGGAGAGCAGAATTTCAGCAAATCAGAGACTGACGCGTGTCAGACGCGATCCCCACCTGTCAGGCCGTCAGGGACTAATTTGCAATTTTGAAAAACTTGAGGATTTGCCCCAAAAATTGCCCGAAATTTTTCAAAAAATTTCAAAAAAATTATTTTTAATAGAAAAATTGAAAACCTGGTAATATACAATAATAAAATAAAATGCAGTGCAAAAAAAATAAAATTCAGTGCCAAAAAAATAAGATGCAGTTCAAATTTCACTTACATAATTTCTTACAAAATATTATATTATAAACTTTTTAATTTCACTAACAAATCATTTCAATACCCTAAAATATACAAATGCTTCATTTTCAGCATGCTTCATTTCAAAAGAAGGTTTCTTCTATTCAACTTCAAGCTTAACCGACTTCAATTTGGTCGATTTTTTCATTGGAATCTCCTTAAATATTTTATCTACAAAATGAATAACAACATAAGTCAACTTACAATAAAAGCAACCAACAGAAACATCTAAAATGCAAAAAATAAAAGTTTCGATCGTTTAATAACATGGTAATTGCCCCTGTGAGTACCAAAAGTGATAATAAAAGTGAGATTGCACCTAAAATGCAGTAACAATGATACAAAATGCAGTAAATATTACTGGTGATCTTTTAATTTCATTATACAAACACATAAAAAAATCCTAAAAAACATAAAATGCAGTAACAATATTCAAAATGCAGTAAAAAAGTACTATCATAATTCACATGAACTACAAATAAAATGCAGTAGTGTAAAAGGAAGTAGAAGAAACGTAAAATGCAGTAGAATAATTATAAAATGCAGTTGATTTTTTCACATCTGCTTTTTAGATTTAGATCAATATTTCACAAATTCAACAAATTTCATACATTATATAACTAAGCAAAAATCATCAATCAATATCAACTAAATCTAAATCTTAATGTAAAATTCAATAAAATAATCGTAAAATGCAGTTGATTATTTTCAGATCTACTTTTAGATCTATAATGCAGTAAATTTAAACTAAAATGCAGTTACTTTTTCCAGATCTACTTTTTAGATCTATATTTGAAAAAGTAGATCTAGATCTACTTTTTTCAGATCTAGATCTGAAAGTAGATCTACATCTATGTTTACACATCTTGATGGTGAAAGTGGTGGTGAAAGGTTATGATGAAAGTGGCGGTGGATGGTGACGGTGAAGGTGGTGGTGGACGGTGATGGTGATTAGGGCTGAGCAGAAAACCGAATTAACTAAACCATAACCGTATTAACCGTCAAAACCGAACCGAACATATAACCGCGGGTTTGGTTAACATTTTTTGATTAACCAAAATTTATGGTTCAGTTATGAAAATAGAAGATAACCGCCAAGGTTTTAACCGCACCGCCCCGCACTAACTTTTTCACACTAAAAATATTATATTTTTATTTAATTTGTAACTTTTATTGTTCCCAAAATGCTCTAATTTGCCAACCTCTTGATCTACTTTTATTTTGATATAGAAATTTGAGAATAAAATCTACTCTTACATTCAAATTTATTGCATTGAAAAAACTTTTTTTTGTCGCAAATGGTTAACCGAATTAACCGCTTTCAATATAGGCGTTAACCAAATTAACCAATCCGTTTATTAACCGAATCGAACGGTTAAATTTTTTGATTAACCAAAGTTTTGGTTATGGGGGCGGTTTTCATCTCTATCCGCATCTAACCGCCCCATGCTCACCCCTAACGGTGATAGTGGTGAAGGTGTGTAAGTGTAAGTGTGTGTAAGTGTGAAATATTTTGTTTTTAAGATATGATATAATATCTTTAAAATAAAACATACATGGAATATTTTCTCGTGATCCTACTGAATCAATTTAGTTAAAACCAATACCAAATTCTCATTACAAGTAATGAAACCTCAGTATGCTTAACAAATGAAGATCCTTTAAACAACGATCACAACATATACATCATTTTCATTGCTAACAAACAAATCGTGAATTGCATTCTCATATTTAAAATTTTAAAATCACCATTAACTCACCAATACTAGATCTAAAATTTATCAAATTCAACATTCTTTCACCTCTTCAAACAAATTAATAACTATATAAAAAAAACAAGAAAAGTAAGTTTCGAAATTAGATCTAGAAACAAAAAGAAAAAAAAAACCTAGATCTGAGAATGGTGGTTATGATTTGACTAGATCCGTGAAAAAAAAAACTCTCAAGATTTTGATGATGGTAGTGGTGCGAAACAAACAATGAGTATGATCGGATGTAGTGAAACCGTCGTAGGAGCGACGGCGTGATGGTAGTCGACGATCGCCGGAGCGGCGACGTGGTGGTTGATGGTCAAAAACGTAACCTTCGTTAGATCTGTTGTTGTATAATGATGAAGATAAAATGTGTGTGTGTTAGTGTGTGTAAAGAGAGTGTTTATGTGTTATGTGTGTTTTCTGTGAAGAGAGGAAGTGATGTAGGTGACCAAATAAGTTGCCCCAATTTACACCCTCACTCCATTTAGTGTAAATTGCATATTAGTCCCTCCACCCAAAACTAATTTAATAATATTTGCATTTAAGCCCCTCTGCCCAAATGAGTTTGCAAAGGACATAGTTGAGTGATGTGGACTGATGTAAACCATCGGATTATAAAATGGAGGGTTGGGATGAAGTCTGCTCTTCCTGCCTTTAAATCTCGATCTGCTCTTTTGATCCTTAACTACTGCTCCACATATTATTTATTTCTAAAAAATAAATAAAAATAATAAACGAAACCTGCCACAAAATGTTCAAAAGACGGTACTCCTCATTTTTAAGAGTCCTACAAAAAGGACAAAAAAGACCGCCCCTACAAAACTATAAAAAGTTATACTTTTGTAGCGCGATCCAAGTTGTTGTGTGATAAGCACTCCTATATGTATTACTATGAGCAGCCGTTGTACCGCTTTAAAAAGTTAATACTTTTGTAGCGGGATCATCTGGGTTGGTCGGGTCACCACCACATGACATTTTGCACCGTCACTATAGGCCCTCTCTCAACTAGTGACATCCTTAAATAAATTTGTCTGTTATGTTTGGGATTGTGATCTATATGCAAATAACTAAATAATCGCGGATGATACTAATTGACTAAATGAAAAACACGTCATACATGTTGATCAATTGAACTGAAGACGCCAAGTATAAAGAGATTATGATTCAAAGTTCGAAAAGAGATTATCTAAAAATGTGTTGTGATTAACTTCATTTGATCTATTATGTGTATCAGACTTTTGAACATAGTGTTGGAAAAATTGGGTTAAAATATGCATTTTTCCCAAACTTTGGACCTAATTATCTATATGTAAATATAGTAATTATATGTAATATTTTGTATTGTTATATAGCTCTTGATAAGAGCTTCGTAATAATGTATTACATGTCCAAAATAAATGAGAGATGAATGAGATATCGAAGCTTAAAGTGAGGTGTATGAAACAAGAATTTAATGGGTTTTGGTTTGATCCCACATAGGAGATGGGAAAAACATTTGAGGTGTTTATAAGTGTTTTGTTCAAAGCTTGTTCAATAACCTTATAACCACTACACACTCCAACTCCTGCGCGCAGGGGGGGTGCAAAATGGGTCGGGGCTCCTGCTCCATTGTGCGCTTGAACGACCTGCGGACACGAACGCAGCTCGGAAAAACCCGGGCTAGGGTTTTTGCTGCAACCCAGTTCTTTTTGGACCCGAACCGTGACCCACTGGTATCTGTTTCCATTTCGGTTTTGGAAATGATCCATAAGATCATTACAGATATACACCAAACGATTTTTTGATCTCATCTCATTTTATTTTAGAAGAGATTCGAAAATTAATTATGATTATAGGGGAATGATTTTGGTTTCTAAATTACAATGATCTCCTAAGTCCTATATAAAGGGGGTTATTGTGTTTATTGTGATATAACGAAAATCATAACCTTGAACGTCCTCTTCTTCTCTCCCTCTTGTACGCACTCGTACTTCTTAACGGAAATTCAGGCAAGTGAATCATCTCCGGCAGTACGTTGCTCTAAGCCTACCCTGGGAAACGGACGCGAATTCGTTTTAAGGGAATTGTGTTCAATACAAGCTCCAGCTAGTTTTAACGATTCGATTGCATTGTCTTTGTTGCTTCAGTTTCGTTGTTTTGTTACATACTTTTGCTACAGCTTAAAACGAATTTAAAAACGAAGCTGTTTGTTAAAATTTTTTTTTTCATTCTTTCGTTTCTGAAACACATATTGGTTTTTTCGTTAACGCATACAGGTTCATACTGATTTGTAATGTTTCGACCAGATTGTGTTAATAACAATTGAACTGATTTGTATTGTATCTTTGAAAACATATTCGGTTCGATACAAACTAGTTTTGTTTCGAGTTGACTGTGTTAATGACCTACCCAGTAAGCGAGTCTCTTTCTGTTTTTTAACAGATGATAATAACGAGATCAGTAACTTCGACTTAATGATTTGGTTGAGTAAATGTCTCGAACTATTTCATATAAACAATAATGCGTTTAAAGTTTTTAAACATATTTACAACTACTGGTAATATTAGTGGTGGTCAATTTTTAATTACTACACGTTCTTAATATTACTACAGTAGCTTATTGATTGTGTTAATTTTCTTTTAAAACTGTTATTGCAACAAAGTAACAATTTGTTTGCATGTTTTGACTTCTATTGAATCAGATTATTAGAGCAGTAACTTGCATAAATAATTCTGAATTTTTGAAGAGCATATTTTTTAATTTAAACTACTTTTTGTCGTTAATACAGATTGTATACTTTTATTGATTGATAAAGAGATTTAAACAATTTGTTTAATTCTTTTGTATCGTTTTTTCAGGATGACTACTCAATCAATGAGCATGCCTATGAGTACCCAACCGATTGTTACTACTGCTGTTGTGACAAATCCCGTGATGATTGCACCTTTGCCTAAGTCGGTGCTTAATCATGCGGAAAAACCTGAGAAGTTCACGGGTTTGAACTTTAAGAGGTGGCAAAAAAAGATGTTCTTTTACTTGACCACTTTGAACCTTGCTAGGTTCTTGACTGAATCGGCTCCCCAACTGAATGATGGAGAGACCGACGCTCAAGCTGTGAGTGCGGTAGATGCTTGGAAGCATTCGGATTTCTTGTGCCGAAACTATGTTCTAAACGGCTTGGTGGACTCTTTGTACAATGTTTATTGCAAGATCAATACTGCCAAAGAATTATGGGAGTCATTGGAACGCAAGTACAAAACCGAAGATGCTGGAACGAAAAAGTTTGTGGTTGCTAGATTTTTAGACTTTAAAATGGTGGATTCTAAAACCGTTATTAGCCAAGTCCAAGAACTCCAAGTTATGTTCCATGACATCCATGCCGAGGGAATGGTCCTTAGTGAAACTTTTCAAGTGGCTGCTATGATTGAAAAGTTGCCACCGGGTTGGGTTGACTTTAAGAACTATTTGAAGCACAAACGGAAGGAGATGACTATTGAAGACCTTGTTGTTCGTCTTCGTATTGAAGAGGATAACAAGATGGCTCTAAAGAACAGTAATTCGGTCAATTCTGCTAAAGCTAATGTTGTTGAGCATGGTCAATCTTCTAAGAACCGTAACAAAGGCAAGGGAAAAGGTAATGGAAATGTTAATAACAAGGTCAAAGGGAAGGCATCGAACCTTGGGCCTAGAGGTGGAATTGTGAAAAAGAAATTCCAAGGGACTTGTTACAATTGTGACCAACCGGGTCATAGGGCTGCTTATTGTAAGATGTCAAAACGTGACTCTTCACGTCAAGCTAACATGGTGGATGATGATGTGATGGGACTTGTGGCTATGATTTCCGATCTTAGTATGATGATATCGGAAGTGAACCTTGTGGGAACTGATTCCAAGGGATGGTGGGTTGATACCGGTGCTACACGTCATGTTTGTTCCGATAAGAGTCTCTTCCACACATTCAAGGAATTTGAGAATGGTGAAAAACTCTTCATGGGAAACTCGGCTACTGCTGAAATCAAGGGTGAAGGAAAAGTGATCTTGAAGATGACCTCCGAGAAAGAGCTCACATCGTAAGAATCTCATGTCTGGGTGGTTGCTTAATAAGTTTGGTTTTAGGCTTGTGTTTGAGTCTGATAAGGTCGTGTTGACCAAGAATGGTATTTATGTTGGTAAGGGCTATTCCCTAAATGGTATGTTTAAACTCAATGTAATGGTTATCAAAAGTGAAATGAATAAGACTACTACTAGTTCTACTTATATGCTTGAGTCTTCTTCTAATATGTGGCATGGTCGTCTTGGTCATGTTAATTTTAATTCTATTCGTCGTTTGATTAAATTGAATTGCATACCAACGTTTCATATTGACTCAAATTACAAATGTAAAACATGTGTTGAATCCAAACTTACAAGATCATCATTCAATTCCAATTGGTTGAAAGAAAAACCGAACCACTTGATTTAATTCACACTGATATTTGTGATTTAAAATCAACTCCAACAAGAGGTGGCAACAAGTATTTCATCACATTTATTGATGATAGCAAGAAATATTGTTATGTATATTTACTTAAAAGTAAAGATGAAGCAATTGATAAATTCGTGTTATATAAAAATGAAGTTGAGAATCAACTTAATAAGAAAATCAAGGTAGTTAGAAATGATAGAGGAGGTGAATATGTATCACCATTTGCTGAATTTTACGAGCAACATGGTATTAGACATAAATTCACCGCTCCTTACTCACCTCAACAAAATGGTATTGGCGAGAGAAAGAACCGTACCTTGAAAGAAATGATGAATGCCATGTTAATAAGTTCTGGATTATGTCAGAACATGTGGGGAGAAGCTATACTCTCGGCTAATTATCTTTTAAATAAGATACCTCGGAAAAAGAAGGATGAAACCCCATATGAATTGTGGACGGGAAGGAAACCTTCCTACAAATACTTAAAAGTGTGGGGGTGTTTAGCCAAGGTGGTTGTTCCGCCACCTAAAACGGTAAAGATTGGACCGAAGACTGTGGATTGCATATTCATTGGATATGCTCACCATAGTAGTGCATATCGATTTCTTGTGCATGAATCTAAGATTCCCGATATACACAAGAATACGATTATGGAATCAAGGAATGCTTCGTTCTTTGAAAACGTGTTTCCTTGTCTAACTACATATGAACAACCTAATGTGGTTAATCATGATGAACAACCTAATGAGGTTGATCTTGATGAACAACCTAACGAGGATAATCATGATGAAAGGCTAGAGAGTCAAGTTAGACAAGAACAATCCGAGGAAGAGGATGTTGAACCAAGAAGAAGTAAAAGGGCAAGAGTTGAGAAATCATTTGGTCCTGATTTTGTTTCTTTCATGATTGAAAGTGAACCTAAAACCTACCGAGAAGCCGTTACTTCTTCTGAAGGACCCCAATGGAAAGAAGCCATCAAAAGTGAAATAGATTCTATTTTACAAAACCATACATGGGAGCTAGTGGATCTTCCTCCGGGATGCAAACCGCTAGGTTACCGATGAATCTTTAAGAAAAAGAAGAATACAGATGGCTCGATTGATAAATACAAAGCAAGATTGGTGATCAAGGGTTATAGGCAACGAGAAGGTCTAGATTATTTCGATACCTACTCGCTTGTGACCCGGATAACTTCTATAAGAATGGTACTTGCTATAGCTGCCATTAGGAATTTGGAAGTTCATCAAATGGATGTAAAAACGGCCTTTCTAAATGGGGATTTAGAGGAGGAGATTTACATGGAATAACCCGAGGGTTTTGTTGCTAAAGGACAAGAGAAGAAAGTTTGCAAGCTTGTTAAATCATTGTATGGTTTAAAGCAAGCTCCAAAGCAATGGCATCAAAAGTTTGATCATGTCATGATAGATAATGGTTTTAAGATCAATGAATGTGATAAGTGTGTCTACGTGAAAGACACACCTAATGGATACGTCATCTTATGTCTCTACGTAGATGATATGCTAATCATAGGTAGTGATGATAAGATGATAAGATCAACAAAGGATATGTTGAAAGCAAGGTTTGACATGAAAGATATGGGTTTGGTGGATGTGATTCTTGGTATCAAGATTGTAAGGACCAAAGATGGTCTTATGTTACACCAAACTCACTATGTGGATAGGATTCTTCAGAAATTCAATTCGAGTGATTCTAGTGTAGCTAGAACTCCAATTGATATAAGTCAACACCTCTCTAAGAATAGAGGTCAAGGTGTTTCCCACGTTGAATATTCAAGAATCATTGGTAGTCTAATGTATTTGATGAGTTGTACAAGGCTTGACGTAGCATATGCAGTAAGCAGGCTGAGTAGATATAATAGTAATCCAAGTACTAAACATTGGAAAAGTATAACAAGATTACTAAGATATTTGAGATACACTCGCGAATATGGATTACATTACAAAAGATATCCAGCTGTAATTGAAGGATACACTGATGCAAATTGGATCTCAGACATAAAAGATTCAAGAGTAACTAGTGGGTATGTTTTCACACTAGGAGGTGCAGCTGTATCTTGGAAATCGTCCAAACAAACAGTTATAGCAAGATCCACGATGGAATTTGAGTTTATCGCTTTGGACAAATGTGGGGAAGAGGCAGAGTAGTTACGTCAATTTACCGAGAATATACCTAGGTGGCCTAAGCCGGTAACGGTCATTAGTATACATAGTGATAGCCAATCGGCGATTGGTAGAGCTCATAGCATAATGTATAATGGTAAGTCTCGACATATTCGACGTAGACATAACACTATACGATAACTACTCTCAACTGGAATTATCATGATTGACTACGTGAAGTCAGCTGATAATATTGCGGATCCGCTAACTAAAGGCTTAAGCAGAGAGGTATTTTATAGGTCATCGAGAGGAATGGGACTAAAGCCCTTAAATGAATAAGTTTGTACAAAGGAAAACCTCACCTAGTTGACTGGAGATCCCAAGATCTAGGTTCAAGAGGACAACCTAATTGTATGAACGAAGGAAGGTCACTGTGGGGGAAGTTAATTTATTAGCTAAACCCGTTAAAAGGGAGTTTATTAAACTGTCTAGTCCATTCTTATAGTAACAGTGATAGTTAGGTTAAGCTTAATGCTTTTAATGATTTCGAAAATCACCTATGTAAGAGAGAAGTGGGGTCGCTTCGAAGGGAAATGTGGGGGGCGCATTTCCTAAGAGCTCTTGTAGAACCAGGCTAGTGTTCGAGACCATAAAGGACACGACTATGAGGAGTTGACATTTTCAAGAAGAGTCATGTGTGAATATGTATTGTCGTCTACACAAACATCAGATCAGTTCAAAGACATCATCGTCTACTGACAGCTAGGAGACTAAGTACATTTCACAAGGGAAGGTTCAAAGGGTAACACTTACCTATCCTATGCAAGACTTAACTGTTGAGATTTCAGTATGAGTATGTGTGTTATTCTATCGATCTCCATTCGTGTGGGGGATTGTTGGAAAAATTGGGTTAAAATATTCATTTTTCCCAAACTTTGGACCTAATTATCTATATGTAAATATAGTAATTATATGTAATATTTTGTATTGTTATATAGCTCTTGATAAGAGCTTCGTAATAACGTATTATGTCCAAAATAGATGTGAGATGAATGAGATATCGAAGCTTAAAGTGAGGTGTATGAAACAAGAATTTAATGGGTTTTGGTTTGATCCCACATAGGAGATGGGAAAAACATTTGAGGTGTTTATAAGTGTTTTGTTCAAAGCTTGTTCAATAACCTTATAACCACTACACACTCCAACGCCTACGCGCAGGGGGGGGGGGTGCAAATCCTTGGGCAAAATAGGTCGGGGCTCCTGTTCCATTGTGCGCTCGCACGACCTGCGGACACTAATGCAGCTCGGAAAAACCCGGGCTAGTGCAAGCCGGTTTTTGCTGCAACCTAGTTCTTTTTGAACCCGAACCATGACCCACTGGTTTGACCACTGGTATCCGTTTCCATTTCAGTTTTGGAAATGATCCACAAGATCATTACAGATATACACCAAATGATTTTTTGATCTGATCTCGTTTTATTTTAGAAGAGTTTCGAAAATTAATTATGATTATAGGGGAATGATTTTGGTTTCTAAATTACAATGATCTCCTAAGTCCTATATAAAGGGGGTTATTATGTTTATTGTGATATACCGAAAATCATAACCTTAAACATGCTCTTCTTCTTCCCTCTCGTACGCACTCATACTTCTTACCGAAAATTCAGGCAAGTGAATCAACTCCGGCAGTACGCTGCTCTAAGCCGCCGTACCCTGGGAAACGAACGCGAATTCGTTTTAAGGGAATTGTGTTCAACACAAGCTCCAGCTAGTTTTAACGATTCGTTTACATTGTCTTTGTTGCTTCAGTTTCGTTGTTTTGTTACATACTTTTGCTACACATAGTGTTACTATTGTATGTATCCGGCCTCTTATTACTTGTAACTGATTATGCGACACATGTTTTTGAGGATGTAGCAATGATGTGGCAACCGTAAACGTGGCAAAGTTTATGGTTGCCAGTTGGATTTATGGTTGGGTAGTCAACTATGATGCAATATACTCATACTTTGACGTTGTTACGATTAATTATAGCAGAAATGGATCAAAGAAAGAAAAAAACTGACAATTCGAAGATAAATAAAAGATAGAAACAGAGAGAAGGAGAAGAAGAAATCAAATACTGCAACAATATGGAGTTTGAACTTGGAAGGTTAGAATAAATCCTTGAACAAGAAGTAACTAAAAAGATTATAATCGTAACATGTTTTTGTAATGTAAGGTTCTGGTATAAATTATAACCCCTTTGATACACATGAGTATTATTACATCAAATGTTACGGTTCAATTGATTTTATCATTTTAAGCATATGAGATTGAAAGAAAAAAAAAGGAAATTAAAAAGAAAATTGGTGGGACCCGCTTTAGCCTTCTACAAAATATCGATGGTTCAACATCCACCTTCGACTAGGGATGGCAATAGATCATATAAGAATCGGATGATGCCATATCCAAATCCATATTCATTTAAATATTTTCGTCCATATCCGTATCCATATCCATTTAATTTCAATTCATTCATACATATCCATATCCGATAGATTAAGCGGGTTAATGGATGTCTGTTGGATACTCAAAAAACGTTAAAAAATTTCTAATAATAAATGAAACCTACAAATATTATAACTATATATATATATATATATATACAGGGGTAGGTTCAAACGAGAACCACAAAAGGTACAAAATTGCGAGAACTTTAAATTACATTGTTTTTATACATGTAAACGCAATAAATTATATATAATTGTTATTTAATGTTCATATCATTGACAAACAAAAGTTAAAAACCACAAAATACGTGTTAAACTATAAAATATATGAAGTGTTCACATGTGCACATATCAGATGTGCACATGTGAACGAAATATATAAGTTTGATTTTAAAGGTCATTTTTATATTTTCTCAAACTATTTTACTTTTAACCTTAATCTAGAATAATGTTCACATGTAATTGAATCATTAAAAATGTTAAAATCTCTATAATTTAAAAGTTATCGCAGTACTATACTTTTTGTGGTTCTCATTTGAACCTTTGGCTATATATATATATATATATATATATATATATATATATATATAGGGTTGGGTTCTGGTGAGAACAAGGGGATTCCGTGAGAACGGTGAGAACACATCTTAGCCATCCATTTGTTGATCAAAAATCCTGATTTTGGAGGTGGCAATTTTGTAAATACTTTGAAGTTTGATTTTGGAAGGTTCACATCACATTTGCTCATGTGAAGCTTTTTTTTTTTAACTTCACATCATTTTGCTCATGTGAAGTTTTTTTTTTTAAGCTTCACATCATTTTGCTCATGTGAATCTTTTTTTTTATCTAGTTTCACATCATTTTGTTCCTGTGAAGCTTTTTTTTTTAGCTTCACATCATTTTGCTCACGTGAAGCTTCTTTTTTTTAGCTTCACATCATTTTGGTGAGGTTAAGTTTAATATTTTTTTTTTAAATAAGGTTACGATGCTATGAATTTTTATTTTTATAGATTCACATAGTTTTAATGAGATTAAGTAAATATTTTTTTGTTAACATTATTTTTTGAAAAGATTAATTTTTATACTTATCAATTCACTACTTCAAATATGTTGATTAACAAAAATTAAATAAAACTTCACCATGTTAAAACTATTGTGAAGCAAAAAAAATTAAACTTCACATAGCAATCCTTATGTGAACCCTTCAAAATCAAACTTCAAAGTATTTACAAATATGCCACCTCCAAAATCAGGTTTTTTGATCAAAAAATGGATGGCTAAGATGTGTTCTCACCGTTCTCACGAAATCTCCTTGTTCTCACAGGATCCCAAGTCTATATATATATATATATATATATAGATATATATATATGGGAATGAGATCCTGTGAAAATAAGAAGATAAAAAAAAACGGTGAAAACACTTTTTCCTTCACAATTTTCTTAAGGTGTGAATTTTTTTTTTTTTTTGAAGTAAACCATAAAAAATTAAGGTTCACTTTTGTTTGAAAAATGTTTTTTGTGAAAAAAATAAAATAAAGTTAAATCCGAAAAACAAAGCAAAAAAAATAAGGTTCACAATTGAAAAACTTAAAAACTTTCTGTGAACCCAAAACAAAAGAATAAGGTTCACAATTGAAAAAGTTAAAAACTTGCTGTGAACCCAAAAAAAAAATTAAGGTTCACAGTTGAAAAAAAAAGGTTCACAAAATTAAAAAAATTTAAAAACTTTCCGTGAACCAAAAAAAAAAAATTAAGGTTTACAATTGAAAATGTAAAAAACTTTCCGTAAACTCAAAAAAAATTAAGGTTTACAGTTGAAAAAAAAAGGTTCACAATTGAAAATTTTTAAAACTTTCCGTGAACCTAAAAAATTAAGGTTCACAGTTGAAAAAAAAAGGTTGACAATTGAAAAAGTTAAAAACTTTTCGTGAACTAAAAAAAAAAATTTTAAGGTTCACAGTTGAAAAGGTTAAAAACTTTTCGTAAACCCAAAAAAAATTAAAGTTCACAATAAAAAAACTTAAAAAAATTTCGTGAAAAAATTTACAAAAAAATTTATGTGAAAAAAATAAGGTTCACAATTAAAAAAGTTAAAAACTTTGTGTGAAGCAAAAAATAAAAATAAAGATTCATGACGAAAATTTTATGTGAAAAAATAAAATAAAAATATAAGGGTTCACAAAAAAAATCATATGTGAAGCAAAAAAAAATGAAAGTTCACAACTTAAAAAAATTGTGAATCAAAAAGTGTTTTCACCATTTTTTTTATCCCCACCCTTTTTATATATATAAATATATATGTTAGATTAAATGGAGGGTGGGGATGTGTTTTCACTATTTTTATCCCCACCCTTTTTATATATATAAATATATATCGTTATACAAGGAAATCTAGTCACAAGAGCGTAACCGTTGTCGTCAAGAGCAATAATTTGTTACAATTACAAGTAAACATACATTTTGAAAAATGTATATGTTTATCGGTTAATCTCATATGTTTTGATTATCATCTATCGTAAATTCTGATTTCATATGGTCGGAAACAATTGTTGGCCGGGCGCAATAGATTTATGTATTTCAATTTGCTATATAAATCAATACTACAAAATAAACCCCTAAAATAAAAATTATAGTATTTTAAAAATTATGACTTTATATGTTCAATAATACCTTAATATTTTATTTTTTATGTGTATGTGGATATGTAAATTTATATGTGTATATATATGTGTGTGTATATGTATATATATATATATATATGTATTTCGGATGATAATGGATAAATCCATGAATGATACATTGTCATCCATCTCTCATCCAATATTCATTCACATCCATGTCCATATTCACTATTCATCCATTTATATCGTTCATATTCAACATTAAATGGATGGATCGAGTAGATATCCACCGAACCGGGTGTCCATTGTCATCCCTACCTTCCGAATCGAGTGACCATTGTCATTCCTACCTTCAATGCTAGATTCAACATGGAGAGAGGAGTTGAACGTCGTTGAAGTCTCTCAGGCCCCGTGCTGAAACTACCAAGGGAATGACTTGTTCTTCTAGTGTATGAATTTTTTTTTAACAACGCTTAAATCACCACCGTAATAAGAGAAGATATTTTATTTATACAAAAACACCAAAAATAGAAAGAACGAAGCATCATAACCCACATAAAATGACCGTTTAAAGGCCCAAACCAAAACATCTCATCCGTCCATAAATGAAAGCACTAGGGTTTATTCGGATATAACCAATTATCTACGTGACAATTAGATTTTTTGGATCGGATCGGACAACACCAAATTAATACGTCAGTTTTTGGAATGGTTTTGGTTACTATTATCATAACCGGATTATCCAAATAAACTGAATAGTAATAATAGTATATATATATATATATATATATATATCTATAATATTATATTATATATAACATTTGTGACAAAGTCTTAAAGGAGAAATAATAATTTATTATATTACCCTTCACTTTATTAATACGTCTACAATCAATATACTTTTAAAACTTAAATCAATGCAATTAATTATAAAATTTAATTAATTATTATTAATCAGTTTCAGTTTCAAAAATATGTAACTTCAATTTATAACTAATGTAACTAACATAACTTATTAATGTATAATAACATGTCGGTTACAATTGTTTTGATATATATATATATATATATATATATATATATATATATATATATATATATATATATATATATATGTGTGTGTGTGTGTGTGTGTGTGTGTGTGTGTGTGTGTGTGTAAAAATACAATACCAGTATTTAATTACAGATTATAACCATCTTTATACTAATACTAGCCTTTTACCCGCGCAATGCAGCGGTGACAAAAGATTTTGTTTATCATAGGTTTATTTAACGACATGTTGTACTTGAGTAAAGAGTAAAACAATAATACTATTACAATTGGCCATTATTTTATATGCATTATATTTCAAATGATTTTACATGGCGGTGATAATCTCGACACAACTTGAAATCTTATACGAAAATGAATTAGGAAAAGTTGTGTGACAACTCTCCAAATTATGTATAAGTTTAACCTTAAGCATGTGCATTCTTACGCTAATTTCCTGATTAAGTTTAAACAAAACTTTCGATGTGATTTAAGCCTAGCAAGCCCAAATACTTTTAAACAAAAAGTATTACATATTATGTGATTAATTATAATCGTGTACAAACGTATCAGAACGAATCCGACAAAATAAATAACAAAAGTAGGTGACACAAAAATAATTAATAATTCAATTATTATTTACGAGTATTAATATATCTATAACATATAGATAAAACGACTTAGATATACGTTTTATATAAAACGTATTACAAAACGAACAGAAACAATTATAAAACAAACCCAAAGGTCAAAACTTATAAAAGTCCTATTTTTCTCATACATTTGAAAGTATTTGGAACATTACCTCAAAATATGAATTCGTAATTTAACTGAAATTTGGCGCCCAATTGGATGCGCGCAGTAAAATGTACAAATTTGTACAACAGTCTAAAATAATGAAAATCTCATTATTCTAAAATTAAATAACAAACCAGGAGAACATCTACAAAATAAAAATATAAAATGTTAAATTTTATATTGTACTAATTGGACCCGTACACGAAATTGACGGATTAAATATCCAAAATATTTTAGCACTGAAAAATCTACGAACAGAGTAGTGTTGAGGCCATACTCTTTCTTTGACAAATGAAACCACTCCAATTATAATACCCACTACAGGTACATGTTTTGTTTAAAAACTCACACAACCATTTCTCCTCAATTATTTGCCTTCTTTTTTTTCTCCATCGGAAGCAGCAACCAAGAACATTATCATCTCAGCATCATCATTTGTCTTCACTGTGAGAAAAACTCTTTCTCTATTTCCTTTTATTTATTGTTGATTTTATCTCATAAATACTACCTAGTCATGATAGATTGATAGATTCAACATTAAAATGAAATCTAAATAAACTAAACACATGTATACAAAAGTTAGTACGAAAGGGTTCCTAATTGTTTGAGATAACAACTCTAAAATGATGAGAAAACGGACTAAAATTTAGTTAGATGTTTGTGTATAAAAACTAGTAACTGAAGTATTCAAGTCTAGAACCGAAAAATGAAGCTAAAAACGGAGCATCGAACCGGTAAAAAATATTAATAACACCCGAACGGGTGAGAAACCAAACCCGAACGGGTGATAACCCAAAAACTATAATAGCCGAATGGCTAAGAAATGATACACGAATGGGTGGTAGCATTGTTCAATGGTGTTGCTGATTAGCTTATGTGATTATATGCTAAATTGGAGGCTGATGTGTAACACCTAAACTATATTTTAATAGCAAGCTTTCCTTATGTAGAAAGAGAATTAGTATTATTTAATATGATATGATATAGTTTAAAATTAATACTTTACTTGATGCTGTGACAAAGGTGAAATGAATTTGGTCTAATTTTGGGTGAGTTTGTCACTCATTTTGTAATACGAATTGTTATACATTCAGATAAAATAAAAAGCTTACTCCGTGTATGTTTAGAAGTTATCAAATATCCAATTATGGACATTTCAATATCTCATAAAACAAAATATACATTCTTTAACAATTTATGTTAAAGTGTTAAAACTTTTATCACTGTAGTTTTCAACGTATTATATTCTTTATATATATTTATATATATATATATATATATATATATATATATATATATATATATATTCTAAATATATATACACAACGACAAATAATACGGGTATAAATATATATACGTTCGGATAAATAAAACTTATGCATTTGTACATATACCCGACCCGAATAAAAATATTTGTACGTCGAACTTTTGAGTAACGTTTATACTCGACAATAAACATACTTGGGAAATATTAATTATTTTTCAACACATCGCAACCAACTACTTGTACAATTTAAGAGATTTACAATTTCTTTAAAACAAATAAACTATTAACATAAATTGATTTAACAAATCAAAGTACTTATGTAAATATAATTATTGTGTATAGCTTAACATACCTTGGGAGACACTTTTCAGCTGCTAGCATTCATATCGCATCCACTACTGTGAGTTCACAGCCCCTCTTTTAAATGTTTTCTGTTTTTTTTTTAAATATTGGGGTGTAAACATAGAAATTGCATGTTAACACATGCAACAAATTATATAAATGCTTTATTGCTTTTATACAAACTGTTTGATTATGAAATAACATTTTCACAACTGTTTTGGGAATTAGATACTGTATCCTATTACGGACCTAGACTTGAAATGTATGCATGAAAGACCTTATATAACACCCCTCGTTAATTATAAACACTATATATAATATTTGCGACTCGGAAGCGTATATATTTCAAAACATTACTATCAATGTCAATTAAAATGTCAATAAACTTTTTCAAATCTAATACATGACATTTTAACAAACTCGGTGTTATATAATTCAGCACATCTCTTTAGTTATAAAACTAACATCAGAGTAAAAGCCTGTCAAACATTCCATCCAGTCCAACAACTTCCTGCCCTGCCCAATATGTCCCATCTATTTCAACCTGCAGGCAGAACTGTGGTGGGGTTAGCATAACGCTAAGTGAATGAAACTATAATCTACAGTCCAACTTAGCACAAAAATCTGTTTACATCAAATAACAATAAACAATCAATCAATCAATCAATCAATCATCATAAGGATCGGTGGTTCTTGAGATACCTTTATATCGGTTTGGTACTCAAAGAACACTTATCAATCATCTGTATTGGCCTATACAGAATTACCGATAACCTGTTGTTAATCACACACGACCTAAATCTTTGAACCAACATTTCAAGTTCCAAGATTTCCTGTCGTCTATAATAACAACCAAGTCCAACCATCATTTCAAGTTGACCTCAGAATCTTACATACTAGCTCAAACAGCCAAGTAAGCAAACAACCAAACTAACATGGCAAGTTATCTACAAACGAAAACATTATATCAAAGTAATACTATAATTACTTGTTGTAACCAAATCATTACAACTAAATC
Source organism: Helichrysum umbraculigerum (assembly GCA_949592205.1). Taxonomy (NCBI): domain Eukaryota; kingdom Viridiplantae; phylum Streptophyta; class Magnoliopsida; order Asterales; family Asteraceae; genus Helichrysum; species Helichrysum umbraculigerum. The sequence continues at coordinate 64,395,092 of CATIUR010000003.1, forward strand.
ACACTGAGGTTACAGATCCACTCACCGAACATCTCAGTCATCCACTCGGTAGTCTAATGTCACTGAGTCTTTCTGTTTATCTGAAAACACAACAGAGCTACATAAGTTAGTCATTTGACCCAATGTAGATATAACATCATACAATGGTAATTACATCACACAACTTATCACTAACTTGTATTAATTCAACTTTCATCATTTCAAGATTATGATTAATCACTTTAATCATCTCAATTCACAATCACTTAATAAACTATGATCATCTTTCAATATCAAATCAAGTAAGTTTCCAAGATTATGAATAGCCATTATAAACATCAATATTCATAATCAATTACCAAATTATGATCATTAGTATCACATTCTCACCTTTATCCATCTTAATCATTGTTAACTAATATAATTAACCCATTAACATGATTAATAACATCTAACATCAACAATTAATCAAACCCCTCATAATCATCTTCATGAATCAATCATAATCACCATGAACACTTAATCAACTTTACACAATTTAGTTTGAACACAACTAATCATCATCATGTATCAACTCTAACATGATCACTAACAACAATTATCAAACATACACTAATTACACAAGCTTATAAGCTTTGATCATATCATAATCAACTAAACCCTTTAACTTTATTAATGATCATATATCAAATTCACCATTTCTAAACTAGGTTTAGATTATAATCCACATATAATCATCAACTAACAACTATATGATCATTACAAGCTTCAATTTCATATTAATCATCCTAATTGAATCAAATACACAAAAACCCATTTCTAGGTTTATACATAATCACAAAATTAAGACTTACCACATGGTTATGATGATCAATGGATGATTTACTCATGTTTTGGAAGCTTGAATTCGAGTTCTAGGGCTTCAATTTGATGATTTCTCATGGTTTTAGGGTTTTGAAATAATACATATGAATATATGATACGTATGAATGCATATGTATTTAGATATATGTTGAAATAAAAGACCGACTCAACATATAGGTCTATTACACAATTGTCTAAATTTCATTCCCCGTACTTATCATTGTTTGGAACTTAAAAACCATTTGCGGGGAAACATTATTTTATTTTACCGTCAACTAGATTAAATTAAAACAATCATTAATTTATTAGTCACAATAAATTATTCGACTCTTTTCCTCATTTATTTTCAAATAACAAAGGAAACCATTTTCTGACACTCTAAATAATAACTCACAATCAGAAAATATTAAAATATTACCAGACCCGAGGAACGGATGTTACAATTCTCTCCCCCTTAAAGGGATTTCGTCCTCGAAATCTGATTACACTTAACCAATCAAGTGAAATAGATTCACATATTTCATTTTACTAATACTATATATATATCTCGTACACTGCTAACCACATACTTATTCATTACTATATGCATACAAGATGTGGTTATAATTTACTTCATTTATGCATATCCTCATCATGCATATCTTCAATCACACAACACCAAATGTGTATATATCTCATCAACTTACACACCACTAGTGTGTACCTCAATTAAATTCACACAAACACATAAGTTATGCTTTGTACTCAATTTGATTTGCTAACACAAGATGCAATATTTATCATAATATGTAGCATCTTCAACTTTTTAATCACAAATACACACATCAAATGTTACTCCCGTGAGCAACTTATAAATATAGATACATGTTTTCAATTCTTTCCACATTCACATATCTAAATGTACATGTTTCTATCCTTTCCCCCCCTGCACAAATATTGTGCATATATCCTGTCTCTAATAAGTTTAAATAACCACTTACATGACCATTCATACATAGCCATGTCAACTATTTAAACATATAATCTACTTTCATCTTTATCATAACAATAGCAGCAGCAACAACAACAACAACAAGTGGTACCGAATACCACAACATGTACCTTAGCAATAAAGGTTTAAGTTAATTCACCATTAGCAATTTAACTAACAACTTGCTAGAATTTTCAACGTTGCAACTAGTTAATCATCACTTTACTTAGGTTATATGAAATTCTTTTCTCTAAGGAATCCAACATCATATAACCATCAACACATAAAATAACCATTAAGCCTTATGTAGAGGTCAAATTCCAGGGTAATACCATTATCACATAATCAATTAGCATCTTTTCACATCAACTCGGACGCTAAATCAACACCTGTTAATACCATGCGCCATCAGCATAGGTATTTCAACAACATAAGGTGCTGTCACAAGTCATTTATTCAACAATATCAACACAATATTATTCGCAATCAATTGACCTCTACTTTGCTTAAATCATCTTTTAACTATCAGTAGTTGTAATTCATTACACATACACATCACTTGTACCATAGGTACCACATTAACAACAATTTATGGTGTACTACTCTTTCATTTCAGTCAATCATTCATTGACTATTTCTCAACTACAGGTTAACATATCTTACCTGTTGTTTTAAATTACATTAACTTTATCTGGTACTTAGTAACCTTAACAACTCCATGTGAAATGGCATAATATAAATACGTTGGCCAGACGTCGTCATATTATGTCAGTCACACTTCATTCTCAGGCCACTTCATACCATCCATCTTCAAAGTTATTACTCTTTTACTCTCACATGTCTCACAAATGTGATATTCAAATTTACACACATATACAACATCTTAACAACAGGCATACAACCAAGTATTAACTTGCTACTATTTTCAACTTATCACTTTAAATGAAACTACTCACATAATCAGGTAATTATAACTCTTTTCACTATTTCATTAGCACAGATGTAATGTCCAACACAATTACATCAATCAACACTTTTATTACCTGATTCAATATCAATTACTAGCTACATCTCTTTAACATGGATGTAATATCCAACAATTACATCTATCAACATCATTTAACACTTATAGTACATTTAGTACTAAATACTTCATCAAAACTATGTGTAACATTCAACACATAATCATCAATTTATTCACCTTTAGTTGATTTACAATTGAGCATTTCATGTTCAACTATCACATAATGTATACTCATATACTTATTCTTTAGCTCCTAAAATGCTCAATTCAGTCAAGTTTAATGTTCTACATGATTCAAATACTTCATCATGTTCAACTAATTCACATATATGATCCACATAATTCCATAATCAATGTTTACTAACTCTGGTTAACAACAGTTAATTATACCAGTTACTACCCGATTTTGTATTTAATTTAACCACCTGAGAACAACTCATACACAATAACATAGGTGGACCTCTTAAAACACATTTTAATATTGCACATATACACAGGAATAATCCCTGGGCTCAAAGAAACAAAAGCCCAATACAAAACGTAAGCTAAAAGTCCGAAATAAGGTCCGAAAAATAGTAAAATGCCATTTTCGGGCCCCAAACGACCCTGAATGGCCAAAAACCGTCTAGGCTAAGGTACTTAGCTTTGATCATTGGACCATTTTCGAGTGACCATGTAATTTTCAGCCCATTCCGTGTTTATAGAAAATTTGTCAAATTTTCCGTCGCTAAAAACACTACTAAAGACTTGTGCACTTTTGGAATTTGCAAAATCCTTCGAAATTTTTCATGCAAACGCGATCCGGAATGAGAGGGCTGGATCGCGTTCTTATGAAGGAAACATTCTGTAACCGAAATCAACATGCTAACGCGATCCGGATACTCATGCTAGGATCGCGTTCCTATGCATTTTTCAGACCTGCTACTTTAATGCAAATTTCCGAAATTCAAACATACATATCTCTTAAACCGTAAAGAATTAGGGTCTGAAATTTTGCAGGCACCTTCATATAGTCAAAATGCAACTTTCCATTTTCACACTTTTTCAAAATTCACATTTATCGAGAAAACGGATGTACGACTCATTTTTGACCATTTTCAACCATTTTGGTGGACATGTCAAAATCCAATCCACATGGTTTCTGACTCCTACCTTTTAACAATATGTTTCTACATATAATTGTGACGTGTGGGCATATTCATCACTCCCATATACCCATTATCTATCATTTTAACACGTTGACCCGTTTAGGGGTCCAATTGGACACTTTCACCAATTTTAACCATTTTGAATACCATAACACTTTCTACACACATTCCTACTATTTGTAGGACTTAAAGTCACTGTTACATGGTTCATAACCAAACCACTACTCATTTTAACCGTTTTACCAAAAAGTGACCCATTTAGACACTTCAACAACCCATTTGGGTTTCAACCCTTATGATTACCATTCCATCACCCATTTCACATTACGTTGACTATTATAAGTCAAACTAACCCACTTTCACTATTGGTGTTCTATTATACCCTCAAAACACCAATTTCACATAAAATTCATTATGTTTCAAGCAATTACTACAAGTTTTCAACTTTTACTTCTTTTACAAACTTGTCAACGCATATCAAGACTCGTTGACCACTTTGACTTTCTACTTTACCACTTTTAATACCTAGATCATAATTCAACCATAATCATGATCAAGGCAAAACACTTAAACATCTAGCCACATTTAATTCTTTGTAACATAGTCATTACACAATTTGACTCTACCAAGGCAAAACACATTCCAATCAATGAACACTTTCTAGATTAAACAACAACATGACTCCAAAACTATTGATTGCGATATACCAATATTTCATCAATTTTACTATAAGGAGTCACATTAATTCACTTTATCATGTAGCAACTAATTTCCTAGCAAGGATTCATAATCACACCTTGCCTTTATCAAATCATAATCACACCATGATTTATACTTTATTTTCATACTGTAGACACATTTGATTTCCAACAATCCACTATTACACCTTTGTCAACAAAGTGTCTACATAACTCAATTATTAATTCAATCATTTCTAATTCATTCAAAATTACTCGTTAATATTTCTATCATCACATTAACAAGTAATAATCATCAATTACTCACAACTGGGGAATCATATCAGTCTGACTCAATTCAAATTTACTACTACTCATCATAGCAAAGTAAACCACTAGAGGTAATTTAAATCCAAGTAAGCTTATCAAGGATTACGTGATGCAATTATGCCAACGAATGTAGAGGAATCATTGAGAATACCAATCGGTTCCTCATGTTCCTCCGTCTCTGCAACCAAAACAACACTATTGCATCTTGTTATAGGTTAGTACACATTCAATAACCAATTCTCATACAACAACTAATCCCACACCCACTGGAATGTTTGACTTGACACATATCAAAGTTTGGGATTGAACATCTTACAATGTACAATTCACCCAAACTTATGCTCTGATACCAACTTATAACACCCCTCGTTAATTATAAACACTATATATAATATTTGCGACTCGGAAGCGTATATATTTCAAAACATTACTATCAATGTCAATTAAAATGTCAATAAACTTTTTCAAATCTAATACATGACATTTTAACAAACTCGGTGTTATATAATTCAGCACATCTCTTTAGTTATAAAACTAACATCAGAGTAAAAGCCTGTCAAACATTCCATCCAGTCCAACAACTTCCTGCCCTGCCCAATATGTCCCATCTATTTCAACCTGCAGGCAGAACTGTGGTGGGGTTAGCATAACGCTAAGTGAATGAAACTATAATCTACAGTCCAACTTAGCACAAAAATCTGTTTACATCAAATAACAATAAACAATCAATCAATCAATCAATCAATCAATCATCATAAGGATCGGTGGTTCTTGAGATACCTTTATATCGGTTTGGTACTCAAAGAACACTTATCAATCATCTGTATTGGCCTATACAGAATTACCGATAACCTGTTGTTAATCACACACGACCTAAATCTTTGAACCAACATTTCAAGTTCCAAGATTTCCTGTCGTCTATAATAACAACCAAGTCCAACCATCATTTCAAGTTGACCTCAGAATCTTACATACTAGCTCAAACAGCCAAGTAAGCAAACAACCAAACTAACATGGCAAGTTATCTACAAACGAAAACATTATATCAAAGTAATACTATAATTACTTGTTGTAACCAAATCATTACAACTAAATCACACTGAGGTTACAGATCCACTCACCGAACATCTCAGTCATCCACTCGGTAGTCTAATGTCACTGAGTCTTTCTGTTTATCTGAAAACACAACAGAGCTACATAAGTTAGTCATTTGACCCAATGTAGATATAACATCATACAATGGTAATTACATCACACAACTTATCACTAACTTGTATTAATTCAACTTTCATCATTTCAAGATTATGATTAATCACTTTAATCATCTCAATTCACAATCACTTAATAAACTATGATCATCTTTCAATATCAAATCAAGTAAGTTTCCAAGATTATGAATAGCCATTATAAACATCAATATTCATAATCAATTACCAAATTATGATCATTAGTATCACATTCTCACCTTTATCCATCTTAATCATTGTTAACTAATATAATTAACCCATTAACATGATTAATAACATCTAACATCAACAATTAATCAAACCCCTCATAATCATCTTCATGAATCAATCATAATCACCATGAACACTTAATCAACTTTACACAATTTAGTTTGAACACAACTAATCATCATCATGTATCAACTCTAACATGATCACTAACAACAATTATCAAACATACACTAATTACACAAGCTTATAAGCTTTGATCATATCATAATCAACTAAACCCTTTAACTTTATTAATGATCATATATCAAATTCACCATTTCTAAACTAGGTTTAGATTATAATCCACATATAATCATCAACTAACAACTATATGATCATTACAAGCTTCAATTTCATATTAATCATCCTAATTGAATCAAATACACAAAAACCCATTTCTAGGTTTATACATAATCACAAAATTAAGACTTACCACATGGTTATGATGATCAATGGATGATTTACTCATGTTTTGGAAGCTTGAATTCGAGTTCTAGGGCTTCAATTTGATGATTTCTCATGGTTTTAGGGTTTTGAAATAATACATATGAATATATGATACGTATGAATGCATATGTATTTAGATATATGTTGAAATAAAAGACCGACTCAACATATAGGTCTATTACACAATTGTCTAAATTTCATTCCCCGTACTTATCATTGTTTGGAACTTAAAAACCATTTGCGGGGAAACATTATTTTATTTTACCGTCAACTAGATTAAATTAAAACAATCATTAATTTATTAGTCACAATAAATTATTCGACTCTTTTCCTCATTTATTTTCAAATAACAAAGGAAACCATTTTCTGACACTCTAAATAATAACTCACAATCAGAAAATATTAAAATATTACCAGACCCGAGGAACGGATGTTACAATTCTCTCCCCCTTAAAGGGATTTCGTCCTCGAAATCTGATTACACTTAACCAATCAAGTGAAATAGATTCACATATTTCATTTTACTAATACTATATATATATCTCGTACACTGCTAACCACATACTTATTCATTACTATATGCATACAAGATGTGGTTATAATTTACTTCATTTATGCATATCCTCATCATGCATATCTTCAATCACACAACACCAAATGTGTATATATCTCATCAACTTACACACCACTAGTGTGTACCTCAATTAAATTCACACAAACACATAAGTTATGCTTTGTACTCAATTTGATTTGCTAACACAAGATGCAATATTTATCATAATATGTAGCATCTTCAACTTTTTAATCACAAATACACACATCAAATGTTACTCCCGTGAGCAACTTATAAATATAGATACATGTTTTCAATTCTTTCCACATTCACATATCTAAATGTACATGTTTCTATCCTTTCCCCCCCTGCACAAATATTGTGCATATATCCTGTCTCTAATAAGTTTAAATAACCACTTACATGACCATTCATACATAGCCATGTCAACTATTTAAACATATAATCTACTTTCATCTTTATCATAACAATAGCAGCAGCAACAACAACAACAACAAGTGGTACCGAATACCACAACATGTACCTTAGCAATAAAGGTTTAAGTTAATTCACCATTAGCAATTTAACTAACAACTTGCTAGAATTTTCAACGTTGCAACTAGTTAATCATCACTTTACTTAGGTTATATGAAATTCTTTTCTCTAAGGAATCCAACATCATATAACCATCAACACATAAAATAACCATTAAGCCTTATGTAGAGGTCAAATTCCAGGGTAATACCATTATCACATAATCAATTAGCATCTTTTCACATCAACTCGGACGCTAAATCAACACCTGTTAATACCATGCGCCATCAGCATAGGTATTTCAACAACATAAGGTGCTGTCACAAGTCATTTATTCAACAATATCAACACAATATTATTCGCAATCAATTGACCTCTACTTTGCTTAAATCATCTTTTAACTATCAGTAGTTGTAATTCATTACACATACACATCACTTGTACCATAGGTACCACATTAACAACAATTTATGGTGTACTACTCTTTCATTTCAGTCAATCATTCATTGACTATTTCTCAACTACAGGTTAACATATCTTACCTGTTGTTTTAAATTACATTAACTTTATCTGGTACTTAGTAACCTTAACAACTCCATGTGAAATGGCATAATATAAATACGTTGGCCAGACGTCGTCATATTATGTCAGTCACACTTCATTCTCAGGCCACTTCATACCATCCATCTTCAAAGTTATTACTCTTTTACTCTCACATGTCTCACAAATGTGATATTCAAATTTACACACATATACAACATCTTAACAACAGGCATACAACCAAGTATTAACTTGCTACTATTTTCAACTTATCACTTTAAATGAAACTACTCACATAATCAGGTAATTATAACTCTTTTCACTATTTCATTAGCACAGATGTAATGTCCAACACAATTACATCAATCAACACTTTTATTACCTGATTCAATATCAATTACTAGCTACATCTCTTTAACATGGATGTAATATCCAACAATTACATCTATCAACATCATTTAACACTTATAGTACATTTAGTACTAAATACTTCATCAAAACTATGTGTAACATTCAACACATAATCATCAATTTATTCACCTTTAGTTGATTTACAATTGAGCATTTCATGTTCAACTATCACATAATGTATACTCATATACTTATTCTTTAGCTCCTAAAATGCTCAATTCAGTCAAGTTTAATGTTCTACATGATTCAAATACTTCATCATGTTCAACTAATTCACATATATGATCCACATAATTCCATAATCAATGTTTACTAACTCTGGTTAACAACAGTTAATTATACCAGTTACTACCCGATTTTGTATTTAATTTAACCACCTGAGAACAACTCATACACAATAACATAGGTGGACCTCTTAAAACACATTTTAATATTGCACATATACACAGGAATAATCCCTGGGCTCAAAGAAACAAAAGCCCAATACAAAACGTAAGCTAAAAGTCCGAAATAAGGTCCGAAAAATAGTAAAATGCCATTTTCGGGCCCCAAACGACCCTGAATGGCCAAAAACCGTCTAGGCTAAGGTACTTAGCTTTGATCATTGGACCATTTTCGAGTGACCATGTAATTTTCAGCCCATTCCGTGTTTATAGAAAATTTGTCAAATTTTCCGTCGCTAAAAACACTACTAAAGACTTGTGCACTTTTGGAATTTGCAAAATCCTTCGAAATTTTTCATGCAAACGCGATCCGGAATGAGAGGGCTGGATCGCGTTCTTATGAAGGAAACATTCTGTAACCGAAATCAACATGCTAACGCGATCCGGATACTCATGCTAGGATCGCGTTCCTATGCATTTTTCAGACCTGCTACTTTAATGCAAATTTCCGAAATTCAAACATACATATCTCTTAAACCGTAAAGAATTAGGGTCTGAAATTTTGCAGGCACCTTCATATAGTCAAAATGCAACTTTCCATTTTCACACTTTTTCAAAATTCACATTTATCGAGAAAACGGATGTACGACTCATTTTTGACCATTTTCAACCATTTTGGTGGACATGTCAAAATCCAATCCACATGGTTTCTGACTCCTACCTTTTAACAATATGTTTCTACATATAATTGTGACGTGTGGGCATATTCATCACTCCCATATACCCATTATCTATCATTTTAACACGTTGACCCGTTTAGGGGTCCAATTGGACACTTTCACCAATTTTAACCATTTTGAATACCATAACACTTTCTACACACATTCCTACTATTTGTAGGACTTAAAGTCACTGTTACATGGTTCATAACCAAACCACTACTCATTTTAACCGTTTTACCAAAAAGTGACCCATTTAGACACTTCAACAACCCATTTGGGTTTCAACCCTTATGATTACCATTCCATCACCCATTTCACATTACGTTGACTATTATAAGTCAAACTAACCCACTTTCACTATTGGTGTTCTATTATACCCTCAAAACACCAATTTCACATAAAATTCATTATGTTTCAAGCAATTACTACAAGTTTTCAACTTTTACTTCTTTTACAAACTTGTCAACGCATATCAAGACTCGTTGACCACTTTGACTTTCTACTTTACCACTTTTAATACCTAGATCATAATTCAACCATAATCATGATCAAGGCAAAACACTTAAACATCTAGCCACATTTAATTCTTTGTAACATAGTCATTACACAATTTGACTCTACCAAGGCAAAACACATTCCAATCAATGAACACTTTCTAGATTAAACAACAACATGACTCCAAAACTATTGATTGCGATATACCAATATTTCATCAATTTTACTATAAGGAGTCACATTAATTCACTTTATCATGTAGCAACTAATTTCCTAGCAAGGATTCATAATCACACCTTGCCTTTATCAAATCATAATCACACCATGATTTATACTTTATTTTCATACTGTAGACACATTTGATTTCCAACAATCCACTATTACACCTTTGTCAACAAAGTGTCTACATAACTCAATTATTAATTCAATCATTTCTAATTCATTCAAAATTACTCGTTAATATTTCTATCATCACATTAACAAGTAATAATCATCAATTACTCACAACTGGGGAATCATATCAGTCTGACTCAATTCAAATTTACTACTACTCATCATAGCAAAGTAAACCACTAGAGGTAATTTAAATCCAAGTAAGCTTATCAAGGATTACGTGATGCAATTATGCCAACGAATGTAGAGGAATCATTGAGAATACCAATCGGTTCCTCATGTTCCTCCGTCTCTGCAACCAAAACAACACTATTGCATCTTGTTATAGGTTAGTACACATTCAATAACCAATTCTCATACAACAACTAATCCCACACCCACTGGAATGTTTGACTTGACACATATCAAAGTTTGGGATTGAACATCTTACAATGTACAATTCACCCAAACTTATGCTCTGATACCAACTTATAACACCCCTCGTTAATTATAAACACTATATATAATATTTGCGACTCGGAAGCGTATATATTTCAAAACATTACTATCAATGTCAATTAAAATGTCAATAAACTTTTTCAAATCTAATACATGACATTTTAACAAACTCGGTGTTATATAATTCAGCACATCTCTTTAGTTATAAAACTAACATCAGAGTAAAAGCCTGTCAAACATTCCATCCAGTCCAACAACTTCCTGCCCTGCCCAATATGTCCCATCTATTTCAACCTGCAGGCAGAACTGTGGTGGGGTTAGCATAACGCTAAGTGAATGAAACTATAATCTACAGTCCAACTTAGCACAAAAATCTGTTTACATCAAATAACAATAAACAATCAATCAATCAATCAATCAATCAATCATCATAAGGATCGGTGGTTCTTGAGATACCTTTATATCGGTTTGGTACTCAAAGAACACTTATCAATCATCTGTATTGGCCTATACAGAATTACCGATAACCTGTTGTTAATCACACACGACCTAAATCTTTGAACCAACATTTCAAGTTCCAAGATTTCCTGTCGTCTATAATAACAACCAAGTCCAACCATCATTTCAAGTTGACCTCAGAATCTTACATACTAGCTCAAACAGCCAAGTAAGCAAACAACCAAACTAACATGGCAAGTTATCTACAAACGAAAACATTATATCAAAGTAATACTATAATTACTTGTTGTAACCAAATCATTACAACTAAATCACACTGAGGTTACAGATCCACTCACCGAACATCTCAGTCATCCACTCAGTAGTCTAATGTCACTGAGTCTTTCTGTTTATCTGAAAACACAACAGAGCTACATAAGTTAGTCATTTGACCCAATGTAGATATAACATCATACAATGGTAATTACATCACACAACTTATCACTAACTTGTATTAATTCAACTTTCATCATTTCAAGATTATGATTAATCACTTTAATCATCTCAATTCACAATCACTTAATAAACTATGATCATCTTTCAATATCAAATCAAGTAAGTTTCCAAGATTATGAATAGCCATTATAAACATCAATATTCATAATCAATTACCAAATTATGATCATTAGTATCACATTCTCACCTTTATCCATCTTAATCATTGTTAACTAATATAATTAACCCATTAACATGATTAATAACATCTAACATCAACAATTAATCAAACCCCTCATAATCATCTTCATGAATCAATCATAATCACCATGAACACTTAATCAACTTTACACAATTTAGTTTGAACACAACTAATCATCATCATGTATCAACTCTAACATGATCACTAACAACAATTATCAAACATACACTAATTACACAAGCTTATAAGCTTTGATCATATCATAATCAACTAAACCCTTTAACTTTATTAATGATCATATATCAAATTCACCATTTCTAAACTAGGTTTAGATTATAATCCACATATAATCATCAACTAACAACTATATGATCATTACAAGCTTCAATTTCATATTAATCATCCTAATTGAATCAAATACACAAAAACCCATTTCTAGGTTTATACATAATCACAAAATTAAGACTTACCACATGGTTATGATGATCAATGGATGATTTACTCATGTTTTGGAAGCTTGAATTCGAGTTCTAGGGCTTCAATTTGATGATTTCTCATGGTTTTAGGGTTTTGAAATAATACATATGAATATATGATACGTATGAATGCATATGTATATAGATATATGTTGAAATAAAAGACCGACTCAACATATAGGTCTATTACACAATTGTCTAAATTTCATTCCCCGTACTTATCATTGTTTGGAACTTAAAAACCATTTGCGGGGAAACATTATTTTATTTTACCGTCAACTAGATTAAATTAAAACAATCATTAATTTATTAGTCACAATAAATTATTCGACTCTTTTCCTCATTTATTTTCAAATAACAAAGGAAACCATTTTCTGACACTTTAAATAATAACTCACAATCAGAAAATATTAAAATATTACCAGACCAGAGGAACGGATGTTACACCTTATGTCATGCAGACTATAACCATTAGTTAGGTGACTCTAGCCACTGAGTATACGAATAGTACTATTGCCGTGACGACCCTCCTATGGTTGGAGCGTATACTTAAATGTCCTTCAGGCAAACAACATAAGTTTTGGTTGTGGTTTGGTTATGGGGTTAGGTCGCGTTACTTTAACCTGCGAGGTTTAGCTCACCTTTCAGGGGATCATAGTCTAAGTATTCCCCCATACGGTAAAGGATTAACGTATCCTACAACTGAATTGTACCAGAAGACATTCTGGTTAACTTTAAATACTGGTAAACAACCAGACTAATATTTTGGGTGACAACCCACATAAAAATCTGTATTTTAGGGTAACAACCCTACAATCTTATATTTTTTGCAAAAACCTGCAAACAATTATTTATTGAATGATATTTTAATAACACAAAGTATAAATGGTTTAACAAACCTCATACTTATACAAAACCTGTGAATTCACTCAATATATTTGTTGACGACTTTCTTTCTATGTTTTACAGGAAATTAGCTATGTAAGTAAGCATCGCATGCATACAGGATGGACAACCCTGGACTACTTAGGATGCCACATATTTTGGGACAGCTTTTGAGGATTTTCTCTGTATTACTGCAGACATTGCAGTTATACTTATGAAATCTTATTATAAACATATGTATTGTAATACGTAATGTTTTAAAACTCCACTACTACTGTACGACTTACATAGTCGTACTACTTTTGTAACAACTGTTTTAAACTGGCATCCTTATCTATTATGTTGCGCAATAGCCATATGCTCTGAGTATGTATGTACTGTTTGGTTAATTTTACTGCTCACGCCCCATCACGTCACCTAAGCTTCCGCATGTTTGATTAGTACTGATCGTGATTACCGTTTGACGGGGTGTGACAGACTTGGTATCAGAGCCATTGGTTATAGCGAACTAGAAGTCTTTAGGTGACTGAAAACCTTAGAGACCTAGACTATAGCCTTGGCTAGAAACATTTATGCATACATGCATACATACTTTGCATACATCTAACATATGACTGTCACGTCACACACGATTCCTTTTACCCCGGCATGTCCTGCTGATGAGCCACACTATCACTTAGGAGAGACCTCCTGTAGACTTCGATTGGTCCGTGCACCTAGGAAGTGCGTAGGAGACCTTCCCACTGGATTGCTCGCGCCACGGGACATGGCACCCATGACTGTGCCTAAAGAGCCACCATAGAGGCGGTTCCCTCACCTAGACTGGATGCCTCCTATGCATAGGCGTTGGAGAGCCTTAGAGGACATTTCATATGTTCTGGAGACCGGAGAGTCTTCACGACCACTGTCTATTACTGATCTCTTGAACTGGAAAAATGGCAGAACCTGTCATAAGTGAGTACTCATCAGATGATGACATAACCATCGACGAGCAAATACAATATGTATATGTCGATACGGAAACAATTCCTATAGTGGAACTTGTGGAAGAAGAGATTGAGAACCACCAATTCGGCATGGTTGACATAGAGGAGTACGAAAGGGTACGAGACCAAGCTGAAAGATTGGATGGTCAAAATTGGGAGCTGGTGTTCAAATGTAGGAGCCGTGAGTTAGAATTGAGAATCCTGAAAAGGCCTTTGTCTGTACGAGTTAAAGATAAAATTCGTTTCTGGAAGAAAGTAGCTAGTGATCGCAAGAAAAGAGTCAAGACTTGGATCAAACGTCTGTGCAAATGCTCAACTGAGAATGATGTGATCTATCATACGACTCTGCGATACAAGACTATGCTGGAAACACGCTACTTCTCTCCTAATCTAAAGCAGGAGTAAAAGCAAAAAGATCTGAACTACGACAGAGAACATAGCTAATAATAGCTTAATAATGACTTAATGAAGAACTGTCATAGGAATATAACCATTTTGATAGATCTATATGTAGCTAAGTTAAGTCTAACTAGTACTAGCATGTACTGTATTAACTTGTATTGTACTAAAAACGTCTATCAGATGGATATAGAAGGATCCATCAAGTTTTGTACGAAACCATGTACGAATGTTTTCACCTAATGTAGGATATAAAGTATATTTGGTTTATACCTCGTAACCTTTACATTATTGTCGACTAGAGTGTCCTACTTACACTGTACACACGTGTTAGAACGAGAAACAACCAATAACCACTTGAAATAATTTCTTGCAAACATTGCAACATATCATACCTCGACGATTGACTTTTATCTTGAATTCCATTGAACAATGATTGTGTTAAATGATGATGAAAAGAAATATGTATTTGGCATTATATAATGACGCCTGGCCAACGTGATTATATTGTATTAAATACATACGGGTGTTTCAAAGTCGTGTGACACGCGTTATGAAATCTTGTTCTTTCATACCAATCTTCCATTTAAATAATGTGAAAACTTATTCTTCAAATTCTCCATACTGTTCATTCGATAGACAATGTGAAATCTTGTTCATCACACTCATTATCTCGGTATTGATTTCTGTATTTTATTCATCGCAGAACTGAACCATGCCTCCTAAGCGACGAGTGACTAGGAATAGCCAACGAATGGCTACACCTCCTGTTCCTGAAACCATTCCCCTACCCAACCCTGTGGAAACCACTGAGCAAATGATTGCGAGGCGGATTGCTGAAGGTATTGCTGAGTATGAGGCAAGCCGCAACCGCGATCAGGGAGTAAATAACAGTGGAACAACCCCTCCGAACAGTGAGACGCCCGTGAACACTCGACGTGGGTGTTCATATAAAACCTTTCAGGCTTGTAAGCCACCCTCTTTCTGTGGCACCGAGGGTGCTATTGGTATCATAAACTGGATAGAAAAGATGGATTCGGTGTTGGACATTAGTGATTGTTTACCAGACACTGCGGTGAAATATGTTGCCTGCACCTTAGCTGATAAAGCTTTGACTTGGTGGAACAGTCAAGTCCAATCACTCGGACGACCAGCTGCCTACTCCATGACATGGGAGACATTGAAACGTATGATGTTAGAAGAATTCTGCCCCCGAAGTGAGATGCAGAAAATTGAGACTGAGCTGTGGAACATTACCATGATTGGGGCTGATATCACTGGTTATACAACCAGGTTCCAAGAACTAGCTCGTCTTGTGCCACACATGGTAACACCTGAGTACAAGCGCATTGAGCGTTATGTGTATGGTTTGGCACCACAAATTAGGAGTTTGGTTACGTCCTCCAAACCTGACACGTTCAGGAGCGCTGTTACGTTAGCGCAGAGTTTCCTGATGAAGCAGTTAGAATGGGGACACTGACCAAGAAGACTGTGTCGGTTAAGGTTGAACCGAACAATACTGAAGCTGGTAGTTCTGGAGGAATGAAACGCAAGTGGAACGACCGTCAGGGTCAAATAAACAAAAAGGAATCTGGAAACCCGAAGTCTTATGCTACCACCATTGTGGAACCAAAGCCATACTTAGGCAACAAACCTAAGTGTGATAAGTGTAGTAAACATCATGAGGGTGAATGCTGGTTTTGCGACAGCTGTAAGGGATGGGGTCACAAAACCCAAAACTGTAAGGTTAACCCTACCCCTAAGGAAAACACTGTACGCCAAAACCAGGGGTGTTTTGAGTGTGGCGACACGAGGCATTATCGGAACCGTTGCCCTCGACTCAACAATCAAAACCGCATTGCCAACAACGCCCACAACCGCAACAACAATGGAAACAACTATGGAAACAACAACAACCGAGCCAACAGCAACAATCGGGCTAACAACAACAACAACAACCAGCCAGCTCGTGGATGTGTGTTTATGCTAGGAGCACCAGAAGCACGTCAGGATCCTAACACAGTCACTGGTACGTTTCTAGTAAACCACCACTTTGCTTCTGTGTTATTTGATTCCGGTGCTGATTTAAGCTTTGTGTCCACTGAGTTTAGACCACTATTAGAGATCGAATCCCTTAAGCTAGATAACAAATATACTATAGAGCTAGCAGATGGTAAGTTGATTGAATCAGGAGAAATAGTACCAGGATGCACCTTAACGTTAGAAGGCCATCCTTTCAAAATAGACTTACTACCGATAGAATTAGGGAGCTTCGATATAGTGGTTGGCATGGATTGGTTGTCATTGAACCGCGCGAAAATCGTCTGTCATGAAAAGATTGTAAGGTTACCTTTACCGTCTGGAGAAATGTTGATGATTCAAGGAGAAAAGAGTAATCGTGTGGTGAAAACGATTACCTGCATGAAGGCAAATAAGTATCTACGAAAAGGGTACCAAGCGTTTTTGGTACATGTTGTGGATAAGAAACCCGAGGAGCGACTCATAGACGATGTGCCCGTAGTGCGTGACTACCCAGGGGTATTCCCTGACGAATTACCAGGGTTACCGCCTCCACGACAGGTTGAATTCCATATCGACCTAGTGCCAGGAGCTGCACCGATTGCTCGTGCACCTTATTGTCTAGCTCCATCAGAAATGCAGGAACTGTCTGCACAGTTACAAGAACTGTTGGATTTAGGATTCATCCGACTGAGCTTTTCACCGTGGGGAGCTCATGTGTTGTTTGTCAAAAAGAAGGATGGATCAATGCGGATGTGTATCGATTATCGAGAACTGAAGAAAGTGACGATTAAGAACCGATACCCATTGCCACGCATCGATGATTTGTTTGACCAGCTGCAAGGGTCAAGTTATTACTCAAAGATCGACCTGAGGTCGGGTTACCATCAACTGAAGGTACGGGATGAAGATATCCCTAAGACTGCGTTTAGAACTCGATACGGTCATTACGAGTTCCTAGTTATGCCATTCGGGCTAACGAATGCGCCGACAGTGTTCATGGATCTAATGAATAGAGTATGTAAACCTTACCTTGATAAGTTCGTCATAGTGTTCATTGACGATATCTTGATATACTCGCGAACGAAGGAAGACCATGAACAACATCTGAGGCTAATTCTTGAACTACTGGAGAAAGAGAAGCTTTATGCAAAGTTCTCTAAATGCGAATTTTGGATGCATGAAGTTCATTTCATTGGTCACGTGATCAATAACAAAGGAATTCACGTGGACCCATCCAAAATTGAGGCGATTAAGAACTGGGAAGCCCCAAAGACTCCATCTGAGATACGACAATTTCTTGGGCTAGCCGGTTACTACCGACGATTCATCGAGAACTTCTCGAAAATAGCTCAACCACTTACCGCCCTAACGCAAAAGGACAAGAAATTTGATTGGGGCGAGAAGCAAGAGAATGCTTTCCAATTATTGAAAGAGAAATTGAGCACTGCACCTATCCTATCACTACCAGAAGGAGCAGAAAACTTTGTTGTCTACTGTGATGCTTCACAGCAAGGATTAGGTTGCTTGTTAATGCAAAACGACAAAGTTATTGCTTATGCGTCTCGTCAATTGAAAGTCCATGAGAAGAACTATACGACGCATGACCTAGAGCTGGGAGCAGTCGTTTTTGCGCTTAAGATTTGGAGACATTACCTGTACGGTACAAAGTGTACGATCTTCACCGATCACAAAAGTCTCCAACATATATTTGATCAGAAAGAACTCAACATGAGACAAAGACGTTGGGTTGAACTATTGAATGATTACGACTGTGAAATCAAGTACCATCCAGGCAAAGCTAATGTAGTAGCGGATGCCTTGAGTCATAAGGAAAGAGTAAAACCTCAAAGAGTTCGAGAATTGGGATTAACAATCCACTTGGATCTTATTACCCAAATTCGTGATGCTCAACAAGCGGCCTTTACTCCAGAACGCATGAAGGATGAATCCCTCAAGGGGATGGAGAAACAACTGGAGTCGAAAGACAATGGAGTATTGTATTTCATGAACCGAATTTGGATTCCTTGTGTTGATGAACTACGTAGCCTGATATTGGACGAAGCACATAAGTCCAATTACTCGATACATCCTGGTGCAGACAAAATGTACCACGATTTGAAAGGATTCTATTGGTGGCCTGGAATTAAACGAGACATTGCAACATACGTTAGCAAATGTCTGACTTGTGCAAAAGTAAAGGTCGAATATCAGAAACCTTCGGGACTTTTGCAACAACCTGAATTGCCACAATGGAAATGGGAAAATATCACGATGGACTGTATTACGAAGCTACCAAAAACGAAATCTGGAATGGACACCATATGGGTGATTGTTGACCGACTGACAAAGTCAGCTCACTTTTTAGCCATCAAGGAATCGGATAAGATGGAAAAACTGTCTAGAATCTACATAAAAGAGGTAGTTTCTAGACATGGAGTCCCATTATCTATCATCTCTGATAGAGATGCACGTTTCACCTCTCGCTTCTGGCAAACACTGCAACAAGCACTGGGTACTCGACTCGACATGAGTACGGCCTACCATCCACAAACCGACGGTCAAAGCGAGCGAATGATACAAATGCTCGAGGATTTGCTACGAGCCTGTGTGATTGATTTTGGAGGAAACTGGGATGTCCACCTCCCATTAGCCGAATTTTCGTACAACAACAGTTACCATACGAGCATTCAAATGGCACCTTTTGAAGCGTTGTACGGACGCAAGTGCCGATCACCACTCTGTTGGGCAGAGATGGATGACAGACAGTTATCAGGTCCTGAGATAGTCCAAGAAACTACGGACAAGATATCTCAAGTGCTTAATCGATTGAAAACGGCACGAGACAGACAAAAGAGTTATGCAGACAATAGATGGAAACCTTTGGAGTTTCAAGTAGGTGACAAAGTCCTACTCAAGGTATCTCCTTGGAAAGGAGTTGTACGATTTGGTAAACGTGGTAAACTGAACCCACGTTACATTGGACCTTTTGAGATCCTAGCAAGGATTGGTCCCGTAGCTTATAAGCTTAAATTGCCACAGGAACTTAGTAATATTCACGACACCTTTCACGTGAGTAACCTTAAAAAGTGTCTATCGGACGAGACACTGATTATCCCTCCTGACGAAGTTTTCATTGATGCAAAGCTCAATTTTGTGGAGGAACCCATTGAAATAATTGATCGGAAAGCACATAAACTCCGACGCAGTCGGATCGAACTAGTCAAGATTCGATGGAACTCAAAACGTGGTACAGAGTCTACCTGGGAACGTGAGGATGAAATGCGCAAGAAGTATCCTCAACTATTTGAACCGGTGACTGCGACTCACGACACATCATGACTGCGAATCACGACACATCATAAATCTCGGGACGAGATTTCCCTAACGGGGGGAGAATGTGACAACTCTCCAAATTAGGTATAAGTTTAACCTTAAGCATGTGCATTCTTACGCTAATTTCCTGATTAAGTTTAAACAAAACTTTCGATGTGATTTAAGCCTAGCAATCCCAAATACTTTTAAACAAAAAGTATTACATATTATGTGATTAATTATAATCGTGTACAAACGTATCAGAACGAATCCGACAAAATAAATAACAAAAGTAGGTGACACAAAAATAATTAATAATTCAATTATTATTTACGAGTATTAATATATCTATAACATATAGATAAAACGACTTAGATATACGTTTTATATAAAACGTATTACAAAACGAACATAAACAATTATAAAACAAACCCAAAGGTCAAAACTTATAAAAGTCCTATTTTTCTCATACATTTGAAAGTATTTGGAACATTACCTCAAAATATGAATTCGTAATTTAACTGAAATTTGGCGCTCAATTGGATGCGCGCAGAAAAATGTACAAATTTGTACAACAGTCTAAAATAATGAAAATCTCATTATTCTAAAATTAAATAACAAACCAGGAGAACATCTACAAAATAAAAATATAAAATGTTAAATTTTATATTGTACTAATTGGACCCGTACACGAAATTGACGGATTAAATATCCAAAATATTTTAGCACTGAAAAATCTACGGACAGAGTAGTGTTGAGGCCATACTCTTTCTTTGACAAATGAAACCACTCCAATTATAAAACCCACTACAGGTACATGTTTTGTTTAAAAACTCACACAACCATTTCTCCTCAATTATTTGCCTTCTTTTTTTTCTCCATCGGAAGCAGCAACCAAGAACATTATCATCTCAGCATCATCATTTGTCTTCACTGTGAGAAAAACTCTTTCTCTATTTCCTTTTATTTATTGTTGATTTTATCTCATAAATACTACCTAGTCATGATAGATTGATAGATTCAACATTAAAATGAAATCTAAATAAACTAAACACATGTATACAAAAGTTAGTACGAAAGGGTTCCTAATTGTTTGAGATAACAACTCTTAAATGATGAGAAAACGGACAAAAATTTAGTTAGATGTTTGTGTATAAAAACTAGTAACTGAAGTATTCAAGTCTAGAACCGAAAAATGAAGCTAAAAACGGAGCATCGAACCGGTAAAAAATAATAATAACACCCGAACGGGTGAGAAACCAAACCCGAACGGGTGATAACCCAAAAACTATAATAGCCGAATGGCTAAGAAATGATACACGAATGGGTGGTAGCATTGTTCAATGGTGTTGCTGATTAGTTTATGTGATTATATGCTAAATTGGAGGCTGATGTGTAACACCTAAACTATATTTTAATAGCAAGCTTTCCTTATGTAGAAAGAGAATTAGTATTATTTAATATGATATGATATAGTTTAAAATTAATACTTTACTTGATGCTGTGACAAAGGTGAAATGAATTTGGTCTAATTTTGGGTGAGTTTGTCACTCATTTTGTAATACGAATTGTTATACATTCAGATAAAATAAAAAGCTTACTCCGTGTATGTTTAGAAGTTATCAAATATCAAATTATGGACATTTCAATATCTCATAAAACAAAATATACATTCTTTAACAATTTATGTTAAAGTGTTAAAACTTTTATCACTGTAGTTTTCAACGTATTATATTCTTTATTTATTTATATATATATATATATATATATATATTCTAAATATATATACACAACGACAAATAATACGGGTATAAATATATATACGTTCGGATAAATAAAACTTATGCATTTGTACATATACCCGACCCGAATAAAAATATATGTACGTCGAACTTTTGAGTAACGTATATACTCGACAATAAACATACTTGGGAAATATTAATTATTTTTCAACACATCGCAACCAACTACTTGTACAATTTAAGAGATTAACAATTTCTTTAAAACAAATAAACTATTAACATAAATTGATTTAACAAATCAAAGTACTTATGTAAATATAATTATTGTGTATAGGTTAACATACCTTGGGAGACACTTTTCAGCTGCTAGCATTCATATCGCATCCACTACTGTGAGTTCACAGCCCCTCTTTTAAATGTTTTCTGTTTTTTTTTTAAATATTGGGGTGTAAACATAGAAATTGCATGTTAACACATGCAACAAATTATATAAATGCTTTATTGCTTTTATACAAACTGTTTTATTATGAAATAACATTTTCACAACTGTTTTGGGAATTAGACACTGTATCCTAGTACGGACCCAGACTTGAAATGTATGCATGAAAGACCTTATGTCATGCAGACTATAACCATTAGTTAGGTGACTCTAGCCACTGAGTATACGAATAGTACTATTGCCGTGACGACCCTCCTATGGTTGGAGCGTATACTTAAATGTCCTTCAGGTAAACAACATAAGTTTTGGTTGTGGTTTGGTTATGGGGTTAGGTCGCGTTACTTTAACCTGCGAGGTTTAGCTCACCTTTCAGGGGATCATAGTCTAAGTATTCCCCTATACGGTAAAGGATTAACGTATCCTACAACTGAATTGTACCAGAAGACATTCTGGTTAACTTTAAATACTGGTAAACAACTAGACTAATATTTTGGGTGACAACCCACATAAAAATCTGTATTTTAGGGTAACAACCCTACAATCTTATATTTTTGCAAAAACCTGCAAACAATTATTTATTGAATGATATTTTAATAACACAAAGTATAAATGGTTTAACAAACCTCATACTTATACAAAACCTGTGAATTCACTCAACATATTTGTTGACGACTTTCTTTCTATGTTTTACAGGAAATTAGCTATATAAGTAAACATCGCATGCATACAGGATGGACAACCCTGGACTACTTAGGATGCCACATATTTTGGGACAGCTTTTGAGGATTTTCTCTGTATTACTGCAGACATTGCAGTTATACTTATGAAATCTTATTATAAACATATGTATTGTAATACGTAATGTTTTAAAACTCCACTACTACTGTACGACTTACATAGTCGTACTACTTTTGTAACAACTGTTTTAAACTGGCATCCTTATCTATTATGTTGCGCAATAGCCATATGCTCTGAGTATGTATGTACTGTTTGGTTAATTAGTACTGATCGTGATTACCGTTTGGCGGGGTGTGACAAGTTGTATTCTCAAGTCTTAACCCGCCGACTCGTTTAATTTATCTTATTGGGTTTGGGTTAAAATTCAGGTCAACGGGCTAGCAAACCAACCAAAACAATGCATGTCGTATTCGACTTGGTTACTTTTGACTCTTTAACCCGTTTATCAAATTATTTCGGGTTTAGATTGTGAACTTTTGACCCACAAACCTAACTCGACCCACATCACAATCCCTAATTATAATAACTGAAAGTTAAAAAAAATTAAGATACAAATATCTAATATAGTTATAAAATGCTTTCATTTATGCATTTAACGTTGTATAACTAATATAGTAATTTCTACTTTTTTCAAAATCAAATGGTCAAATCCGTTATATAGCAACGGTATATTAACTTTTATAATTACTTGAATTCACTTTAAATGCTTAAGTGTTTAATAACATATTTAAATGTGAATTAAATAAATTTTAAGTATTTCTTTTTTATAGTTTAAAACTTGGTGACGAAATCTTAATATATTAGTATAAAAGATATAAAAAATAAAGGTGAAGTATAATTCTTAAATAATAATATGATTTTTCATATACTTATATTAAAATAATCTTAACATACATTTAAATATTCATTAATGTTTATATAAGTTATGAAAAAGATAAATATTTATGGGGTTATATTTGTAACCGATCAATAATTATGAGATATTAAATTGTATTACAAATTGCATTTAATATAAGTGTTCAAAAGTTAAGAATAATAGTTAAAAGGGTATAATAGTAATTTACTATTACTCATTTTAAGACAATGTCCCAAACTTTTTATAATATAGTATAGATATAAAAAGTTGAAAACTTATATCAAAATTATTAATAATAGAAACCAACTATCATTTTCATAATATTTTAGCAATATTTTTTCTCGAAATTCAAAAAAATGATGACGTGTAATGCAGCGTACTGCTAGAATTATGTAAAAATTGATAGTTGATTTCTATACTTTTGATAGTTCATTTATATAATCTAAAATTAGCCGATAATTCATTTATATCACAGATAATTATCCATTAAAGTAATCATATAAGTCAATCTTTCACTGCTATAAAATAGTTTGGCCATTTGGTAGTCTTAAAAAAAAGGGTGATGATTTGTACACCACCAACATTTAGCCATACACCACCAAGTACGCTTTAAAGTATTGTACAGTACAACAGTCTGATACACAAATAGTGGTGTATGGCTAAATTTGGCGGTGTACAAATCACCTCCCTAAAAAAATATGATGCTATTTTACTGTCTTAGTTATTACAATATTTAATGCATACAATACAAACACGTGAAGCAATGATTTTTTTCCTTTTTGTAAAGATAATTTATTTAACTATCAAAGTTAATAGCCAGGGTAAAAGTTCGTAATTCAATTTTAGAAATCTAAATTATTATAATTTGGGGTTGTAATACAAGCCTAGTCAAGTTAGCAAGTTTAAAATTTGAGGTACATAGTTCAAAACTTAACTCGAACTGGTTTATAAAGGGGTTGATGAGTCAAAATTAAGTATTCAACTAGAAACGATTTGCATAACCGATTTAGGTAAACTGGACAATCAAATTGATGGAATGGATCATTTTATTTAAAAAATAATATTATTTTTCTGGTTGATCGATCGACCCATGACACAAACATTAACTCAAATCTAACCCAAACACAAAAATGGTTGACTGGTTTATAATAGAATGATGGGTTGAAAGTTCAACTCTAACCTATAATAATGTATACAATATAAAGTAGAAAATGATATATCACTATGTTTCTTTTTATATTTTAATTTTCATTAAATGAACCCATATAATTGAACAAAAAATACTATGAAATGCCCCGAACTTTAGAAACTATACCTATTAGATTATGTTATAACTATTTTAGACTCAACACAAAACACAAACAAAACAACATAACTGGCCGGGTACCCGTCGGGTAGCGGGGGTACCCGCCGGGTAGACACAAGGCTTTCCAAAGCCATTTCTCGCGATAACAAAATACACTAA
This sequence comes from Helichrysum umbraculigerum, assembly GCA_949592205.1. NCBI lineage: Eukaryota > Viridiplantae > Streptophyta > Magnoliopsida > Asterales > Asteraceae > Helichrysum > Helichrysum umbraculigerum. The sequence goes on from CATIUR010000003.1 coordinate 64,420,951, forward strand.
GGCTATCCGTTTAAAACATTTTACCCGCCGGATTAACCCACCAGGTAAGGGCATACCCGCCGGGTACAAACCTTACCCGCCGAGTACTTCAGTCTTACAGCAGACCTGCAGACCAGAAAACTTATATATCAAAAACCGAATTTCAAATGAGTATAAGTTTTAAACCATAAAGACTTAGAGTCTGAAAATTTGCAGGCACCTTTATATTAATAAAATGAACATTTTCCTTCTTACACTTTTTTAAATTTCATAAAAACGCAAGATTTGGACGTGTGGCTAGTTTTCGACCATTTTAAACACATTTTGGTGACAACTCAAAACTCAAACCACATACAAATTTAACCATCACCTATTGTGCACTTCTTAAAATGTCAAAACAATCTTAAAGCACACAACAAACATACTATAATGCTAACTCATTCAAATTTACCACACGACCTCCTTTTTAATCCATTTTGACACCTATGACCCGTTTAACATAATAACAACAATTTGACCCATAACACAATTCAATTCACACATGTTTGACCATTACTAACATACTAACATAGTTGACTATATGTCAACTTTCACTTCGATCAACTAATCAACTTGATACATTTTTACATTTTACTCATATTATCAAAGTAAATAATTTACATCATATTAACTTCAAGGTTTTCCAAAACATGAACATACAACTATACATCGTGGTTGACTTTCAAAGTCAACATACTTGTAAAACTAACCCATAAACATTTTGTTTGACTTTCAAAACATAATCATTTGGGCGCATTACACAAGCTTCATTCAAAACGATAATTAAAAGAGAGGAACATGCAACTCACTACTAGCTAGTAATCCACACTATCACTTCTTAATCTCCATGCCCTCTTTTTTCCCAAGATCACCTAAAACGTTAAACACTTGAAAGAATAAGCATGCATGCTTAGTGAGCTTATAGGCAATCAACCAAGTAATTTACAACATTATACACAATAAACTACTTAAAATCTTACACAAATGACTACCGGCACAATATGTAGAGATTTAAACACTATACGGATCCGCGGCCATAAGAAACAAGTATGCAAGGCACCAAATCACGTCGAAATGGATACCAAACACAAGAAACAAGTCTATGCTAGCCATGCTAGCTAATCTCTACATTATTGCCCATTCACATAATTCAATCATTAGAAACAAGTAACTTCCACTTGATTGTGCAAACCTCTTGCTCGGAAGCAATCCGGTAACATACACAATTATTCATATAACTTAACCATAATGATTCTCAAGTTAAAACACATAAATTACAATTAACTTCCACATGATTGTATGATCCTCTTACTCGAAAGCAATCCGGAAACACATACAACCATTACTTGATCAATCCCTATAATTGTAACGCCCCAATTTTTAAGGTATTATTTTAGTGTATAAAAATATATAATTATTTCTAGTTATTATTATTGTAGTGATATAAAGTAATAGAAAACGTAAATAGTTGTTCAGTTCCAGACTGTGTAAGTTAAAATACTTAAATTATAATAGACACATATGTGTCTTCTCCTAACACAGTTTCAAATAATTCCAGAAAAGAGATAAAGTAGAGTGAAATCGCAGGAGTAAGAGCCTCAATAAATAATCAACTTTCAATCACAAATCTCAAGTTCTATCATCAAATTCTTCATCTCAAATTCATTTCTAAGCTTTGTAAGTATGATTTCTCTTCATCTTTAACCTAGGAATGAGTTTTCTAGGGTTTCATGTGATTAGTAGAATTAAATCTGAAATTAGAGCTTGTAATTGATAAATTGTGTTAGTATAGCATAGTAATGTTGATTAGTAACTTAATTTCATGTTAGAAGTGGAAGATGGTGATTAGGGTTCATGGGGGTTTTTCATGAATCATGTTAAATCCTTATGGAATCCTATGTATTAGTTTAAAGTGTTAGTAAAGATGTTATTAGATAAATATTTGGCAAGAAAGATAGTAAATTCAATATTTAAACTCTAGTCATGAAAGTGAAAGTAGTTAAATTAGATAAAATGGAATTAGTTTATTGATGTGACGCAAAAAGTCATGTTTTTAAGTACGATATTCCACACTTTTTGGGCACATCTTTATTGAAAACATTCCAAAACAATCATTATTTACTAAAATTCACTAAAGTGCTCAAAATATAGACATTGCAACAAAAATCACTAGAAACGTCCAAATAACAAGCAAAACAGAGCGAATAAACAACAACCAATCTTACACCCTCATTTACCTTATGAGAAACACATTCTAACCTTATGATATGATGCAATAGGTAAAAAAGAGACGGAAGAATCAAGAATCATGCAAATTGGATAAAGAACGGAAGAGATACAGCTTCTACAGATCGTTAAAAGTCATTCCGTCTATGCCCGAGCTACACACATCCAATTTCTATGAAATTGGTACCATTAGAAGCGTAACAGAATTACGAGATCGTAGGCGAAAGAATCAGGTCAAATGGACGTGTAACGAAGGAGATACGGGCGTTTTAAGCAACGAACGAAAACCGACGGACCCGAATACGGCCTTGGCAAGCCGTATACGGCCCCACAAGACCGTATACGGCCTTTTAAGATTGTATACGGCCCCCTTGACCCCGTATATGGCCCCTCCTAAGGCCAATTGGTCTTGTTACAGCCACAATGGTCGTTTACGCAGCAGCGATAACAGCGGGTTGTTTTAAATTTATAGAGGTGGGGAAATCCTAAGCTAATACTACTTTCAGCCCTAATTAGGTTACTAGGGTAGTAAGCGGTATGTTGACTCAGGTGTCATTCTTACACTACAACGGGCATGGGATCTTAGGTGTTCTAATTATCTTTTATGATCTAGCTAAGGTTTAGCTAATTTTGGTTTGGTTTTGGTTTTATAACTAATCTATAAAAATAAATGCAGGAAAAGAAAGGGGATTTGTACGGAGGCTCAAAGGACAGTGGATACACGAGTGTTTACTATGATGCTGTTATATATTTTGAGTGATTAGTTATGGGTGTTAAAGCCACTAGTTATGATGATTAATCCTTTGAACGATTGGAAACTCTAATCAATGCGAAGTATTGTACCTACGGCAGTTCCTTAGCTTTCCCACGTATTTAAACGTTATACGAAGTACTGTGCCGTTTTATGGTTTTTCCATAGTATTGACTTAAATCACCAAATCAATCATTGGATACACTGGATTCGTAATGACGTATAATTACGAACTTATTAAATATCTAACGTAAAGGTTTCTACAATCAGATAAATAATATGTCACATGGATAGCAATTATATAGTGTCAAATACACCGGAAGTTCTCCCACATGTACTGATCAATTCAATTAACAATTATTCTCTAATCCTATTCCCCAATCTGTGACAAACGTGTGTCGATATCATGGCACAAATTGTTGAATAAACAATAATGTGAACAGGAGTTACCCTACGGAATAGGTTGGATTAACTTGTCTAACGGTCAATTAAATTGTTCATCATTAATCATACAAACCATCATAACTATTACATGCACATTACTCTACTGTATAAACTTCAACTTATATCTGAAAACCCTAATCATGCAGTTACATATAGTAATCAGGGAGACAGTGCTAGCATGCAACATTCCAAAGGCAACAATCAAACAAGAACATGCAATAGAAGGGCACACAGATAACTACTCCTAATTCATACATTTCATGTAACCAGATAATCGGATCATAAATATCCCGAAAGGTCTCTCAAAGGTATTTAACATATGAGCTTGAATCTAACCTATCTCTAATCCTATGCTCCGCATCTCTTATGATATAGTTTCAATCTAGAGAATACAGCCATGTCGAGTTCAAATGCTTTATCATACATAGAATAGGTAGAGGATGTACTACTAATAACTGGCCAGGTCTTAGCAATCATAAGTTGAATAGGTAAACAATAGAGATTCAGCTCACAAATTCATATACATTTTAAATTCATACAGGCAGAGTAACGGCATGTTATAAAATCATAACTACTCAAATATAACCATTATCATAGCAAACACAAATTTGTCTAACCTAGCATGGCATCTCTAGCAAGCAATACAACGTAAACATAATATAAGCAAATCATATTCATGAAATAAAGAAGAGAGATATAAACAAAACCTGAATAAGTATTACAGACAAATCTTCGTGACCCAAAGTCTCAGAGTGACTCCGTACAAATGCTACGACTACCGTTACGCTAACCTAGCTCGTCTACTAGCTTAACTCCAGAGAGAGAAATCTAGAGAGAGACTCTAGAGAGAGAAAGAAAGAGTGTGTGTGAGAGAGAAGAGAGGAATAGGAGATGTGAGGTGTGTGAAATGATGAAATGAGGTCTTCTATTTATAGGCCACTAAGGATGCAAGAGTACAAGCCCACAAGCACGCACGTACAAGCAAACGAAGCAAAACGAGAGCACACAAGAAGGCAACAGGATGTGTACGGCCCTGTACAAGCTGTGTATGGCTTCCTACAGGCCATATACAGCTCTATGGAGGCAGTGTATGGCCCTGTGGTGGCCGTGTGCTAGGCCGTGTGCTTTTTTCGACTTTTCACGTTGCTTCAGAAGACCATATCTTCTTTGTTTCGCGTCCGTTTGACTTGATTCTTTCGCCTACGGTCTCGTAATTCCGTTACGCTTCTAATGATGCCAATTTGGTAGAAATTGGAGGTGTGGATCCCGGGTGTGTCCAGAATACGTTTCGTAGTCTTCGGTTGTGCTGTTTCTTGCATATCTTCTTCATCCTTGATCCATCTTGAGCAATCCTTATACCCACATTCTCGTAATCTCCATAGCTACAAAAGAAGATAATTGTGAGGTCTTGGTATGGAGTTTATAGTAGATTTAAGGTGTGGCTCAATTTGGCACCCATTTCAACATATTTTCAACCCTTTTCGTATAGTTTTGGAAAGTCCATCAAGTTTTCACCTTTATAACAAAATGTGAAGAATAATGATGATGTTAAGAATGTTTTTGTTATAAAAGGCCTAAATATGGGGTCAATAATGTAGGTAAAAACGTGACTTTTTGCACTACATCAGGTCTCCTTTTGTTAGGCTAATTCCCTACTTGAGTTAATCACTTGCATTATTAGGCTAATTCCCTACTTGAGTGAATTCACAACACATTTTAGAGGTAAGTCTAGCAAAGCCCAACTAGTTAATACGCGTAGTATTACGTATTCGTAATTAGTTGTAATTACGTACTGAACAATTTAAACAAACGCGACAAAAATATACGACTGTTGGTGAACAAAATTATTTAATAAAACGAAATTATTAAATAACGTCGTAAACAATTAAATATTATGTCGATAATATTTACATATCATTTTATAACGCAAAACGTTAACTTGTATAACTAAAATAAAACAAAGTTTGAAATTTATAAAATTAATTAATTTGGTTTTATAAAAATACCTTAATTTGAAAATATAACGAAAAACGTATTTAAAAATGTATTAGTTAAAATAATTTAAATAATTAACGATCGGGTTAACAAACACGGGTAAAATACCGCAACACGGGACAAAGTCCCCTCCCTTTTTCCCCTTGATGAAAACCGGCCCCCACCACCCCCACCATCTCATTTTTTTCATCTTTCACTTCTCTCTCTTACTCTATTCTCTCTCAAATCTCTCTCTAAAAACTAAACCAAAAATCACCCAAAAATCACCAAAACTACGCCAAAAACGCGCCGAATCATCTAACCAAATAGAGAAAAACGATCACGGCAACACGATCTACCTTTCTATCTTTTCGGATTTCAAATCCGACCACTCGTAAGTTTCCGACAAATCCCGCAAATCTTTAGATTTCGAAGTTTTCGTGTTTATAATACTTAATATACCATGTATTAGTGTTACATTAACTTATTATGTCCAAAAACATCATTAAAAACGCTTTAAAAGTCGAAATTTGCATAAAAATCGCTGAACAGCCAGTTTCGCGAGCCGAGATCCAAATCTGACGAATGTCGCGAGTCGAGATTTGGACTTGCGGGTCGACTTGACTTGCGAGTCGACTTGACTTGCGGGTCGACTTGACTTGCGGGTCCACTTGACTTGCGGGTCCACTTGACTTGCGAGTCCACTTGCGAGTTGACTTTTTGACTGCGAGTTGACTTTTTGAAAAAGTGCATTTTTGATCCTAAACGATGAATTTTGACACATTCGGACATATGTACATATATATATGTATACTTTCGGATAAAATAACTATAAATTTAAGGATACTTTCACGCTAATCATTAGACATCTTCAAGAACCAAACCTTTATGATATAACTCGCACATGAAACACATATACTTTGGGTAGTATACAATACGATAAATATAATAATAATACTTTGAATTATTATTACGAAAACTCACCAACGAGCCGTACATATTTTCCAAAACACAAACGTATAAACCAACACTTTGGACATAACTTAGTTGTACAAACACTAGCATGGATGATTAGTTTAGACATCCACATTCTTATTAAATCTCATACGTTTAGGACGTTAGGAGATTTCGGACTGTACTTGGGCTTAGGTTTGCTAGCACTCGCACAACAACTTAACTCAACAGGTGAGTTCACAGCCCTTACTTTTACTGTTTTAACTGCTTTGAACAGGGGTGGAAAATATAGTCAAACACTTTTATACAAACATGGTTGTATACTTTTTTACTCAAACAAGTGGAGTACATTGAACTGGTAAACTGATAAACAAACTGACGATTACAACATAATATGTAACACTGCCTGCACGTGGTCCAGGTACGGGTCTTATGGGGGTGTTACATAATACTTTCATACTACCAACGCTGTAAACACATAAACATGTTTTGAGAACGCTGGAGGATAACCAGCAACACTTTATATAACGGATTGGGTAACTGAAAAGTTCCTACCTGACATGGGCAACACTATTGAAAAGTCCCTACCTGACATGGGCAACACTATTGAAAAGTCCCTACTTGACATGGGCAACACTATTGAAAAGTCCCTACCTAACATGGGCACAAACTACTGAAAAGTCCCTTCTGACATGGGCACAAACTGATGAAAAGTCCCTACCTGACATGGGCACAAACTACTGAAAAGTCCCTTCTGACATGGGCACAAACTGATGAAAAGTCCCTACCTGACATGGGCACTGGGTTTCCTACTAACATGGACCCACCTAACGATTAGAATACTCATCTCAATAGTAACACTGCCCGCACGTGGCCCAGGTACGGGTCTTATGGGGGTGTTACACTTACGATCAAATAATAGGATACCTACATTCCTACTATAACTAGAACTACACCTTTGGGCAACACCCCAACGAAACATATCTACGATTAGGATACGTATAATCCTACAGAACATACTTGAAAATAGGATACTGCTTTCCTACAACTAATAGGATACGAACATTCCTACAAACAACTATTTGGAAACATATTTGGTTTTACGAACAATACTTTTGGGTGACATCCCCACGATACGTTATAAACAACAGTGGTTTATCAAAACTGAACTTGTAAACATAAAACCTGTGAATTCACTCAACCTCGTTGTTGACTTTTACTATGTTTTTCAGGGAATTAGCTGCGCATGTAAGAATCGCCAACACACATGGAGAATTAGGCGACCCGTGAAGCTTTAGGATGCCAACTTTTGGAAACTATGGATTTCTTTTATATAACTAAAAGCTGTTTAGTCATATTTACGAAATCTACTTTTGTAAACTTATTACTTTAACTTGTACGATTCGATGAATCGTAAACTTTGTAATTAACACTTTTGGCATCTTAATATATTATGTTCTGTTGTAATCATAAGCTCTGATACGTATGCATGCTTTGTTATTGTGGCACCCCCGTACTTAAACTAAATGCTTCCGCTAAACAAAACAGACAAATTTTGGGGTGTTACAGATTGGTATCAGAGCCAATGGTTATAACGAACTAGGAAACTTTAGGTGACTTAGAGACCTAGAGACCTAGACTATAGCCTTGGCTAGAACGCACGTGCATACACGCATATACATACATCTAAACTATCGTTACGATACCTCGATACGCGTGAACTGTTCACCACATTCGACTCGTTCATTGTACTAAGATCTCATGTGAACCGGATCGTGTTAAACGGTTGATGAAAAGAAGTATGTATTTAGCATCATATAATGACGCCTGGCCAACGTGATTATATTATACTAAGTACATATGGGTGTTTCATAGTCGTGAGATATGTGATGGGGATCTTGTCTTTTCTTCTCAAATATTCGATAACTAAAACTATGTGAAACTTTATTCTTCACATCTTTTCATTGGCATTGACTTCTGCATTTCATTACTCGCAGAACGTCAGCATGCCGCCTAAACAAAGAAAGACCCGCAACAGTCGCCAAACAAACACACCTCCTGTCGTCGAAACAACCGAACAAATCATTGAACGCCGCGTGGCTGAAGCCATCGCGCAATACGAGGCTAGCCGCAATCGTGAACACTTAACCAACAATAGTGGAGCCACTCCTGTCAACAGCGAAACCCCAACCAACCAGCAGGGGTGTTCCTACAAAACCTTCCAATCTTGTAAACCCAGTACCTTCACCGGGACCGAAGGGGCCATTGGCCTGGTCCACTGGATTGAAAAGATGGAATCAGTCATCGACATCAGCGACTGTGCCACCGACAAAATCGTGAAGTACGCCACGTGTACCTTAGCTGACAAAGCGTTGACCTGGTGGAACGCTCAAGTCCAGATTATGGGACGCCCAGCTGCTCACTCCATGACCTGGGGAACTCTGAAACAGATGATGATGGAGGAATTTTGCCCTCCCAACGAGATGCAGAAACTTGAAAAGGCACTCTGGAACGTACAGATGATCGGCGCTGACATTACCGGTTACACCACTAGATTCCAAGAACTTGCACGTCTTGTGCCTCATATGGTGACACCCGAGAGCAAACGCATCGAGCGTTACAACAAGGGTTTAGCCCCACAAATCCGAGGCATGGTTATGTCCTCCAAACCCGCCACTTTTAGGAGCGCCATGGATCTGGCTCAAAGTCTGACTGACGACGCAATCTTGATTGGAACCCTGAAGACTACTACAGGGAAAACTGAACCTACCCGTACTGATGCGGGCGACTCTGGAAACAACAAGCGAAAATGGAACAACGATGGTAACTACCATCAGGGTCAACAAAATGTAAACCCGGGGATCACCCGAGCTTATGCTGCAATCACCAACACTGAACCGAAAGCATACCAAGGCAAAAGGCCTAAATGCGGAAAATGTGAAAAACACCACGAAGGGGATTGTTTCTTCTGTAATAACTGCAACCGGTTTGGACACAGAACCGAAGCTTGTAGAACTCACCCCACGAACAACGAACAACGAAACACTGGCTGTTTCCGATGTGGCGACCCGGGACACTACCGAAATCAGTGCCCCCAACTCAACAACAATCAAAATAACAACAACCAGAACAACCCCGGGAACAACAATCAGAACAACAACAACCGCATCGCAACTATCCCACCGAGTCGTAGCCGCGCATACATCCTCCGTGCACCGGAAACGGTTGCGGACCTCGGCTAACACGGTACGTACTAGCAGCTGTTACTACGATTTTCTTTTATTCGAATGTCGATTCGAACACAACACTTGGTAAACTCTGACCACGAAATGAAACATACAACTTATTGAACTATGCCGCGAGCATACTTAAACTGATTGAACTTTTATGGCAACAAATGAGCGCCATACAAACTATTATTATTGTTAACAACATGACTTATCGGAGAACATACGCCGCGGGCAATCCGACTTGATTTTAAATCTCGGGATGAGATTTCTCTAACGAGGGGAGAATGTAACACCCCGCGAATTCGAATGCGATTATTAACGTTAATCACTTGCATTATTAGGCTAATTCCCTACTTGAGTGAATTCACAACACATTTTAGAGGTAAGTCTAGCAAAGCCCAACTAGTTAATACGCGTAGTATTACGTATTCGTAATTAGTTGTAATTACGTACTGAACAATTTAAACAAACGCGACAAAAATATACGACTGTTGGTGAACAAAATTATTTAATAAAACCAAATTATTAAATAACGTCGTAAACAATTAAATATTATGTCGATAATATTTACATATCATTTTATAACGCAAAACGTTAACTTGTATAACTAAAATAAAACAAAGTTTGAAATTTATAAAATTAATTAATTTGGTTTTATAAAAATACCTTAATTTGAAAATATAACGAAAAACGTATTTAAAAATGTATTAGTTAAAATAATTTAAATAATTAACGATCGGGTTAACAAACACGGGTAAAATACCGCAACACGGGACAAAGTCCCCTCCCTTTTTCCCCTTGATGAAAACCGGCCCCCACCACCCCCACCATCTCATTTTTTTCATCTTTCACTTCTCTCTCTTACTCTATTCTCTCTCAAATCTCTCTCTAAAAACTAAACCAAAAATCACACAAAAATCACCAAAACTACGCCAAAAACGCGCCGAATCATCTAACCAAATAGAGAAAAACGATCACGGCAACACGATCTACCTTTCTATCTTTTCGGATTTCAAATCCGACCACTCGTAAGTTTCCAACAAATCCCGCAAATCTTTAGATTTCGAAGTTGTAACACCCCCAAATTCGTTGAGCGGAAGCATTTAGTTTAAGTACTGGGGTGTCACAATAATAAAGCATGCATACGTATCAGAGCTTATGATTACAACAGAACATAATATATTAAGATGCCAAAAGTGTAAGTTACAAAGTTTACGATTCATCGAATCGTATAAGTTAAAAGTAGTAAGTTTACAAAAGTAGATTTCTGAAATATGACTAAAACGTTTCAGTTATACTAAAGAAATCCATAAGTTTCCAAAAATTGGCATCCTAAGCTTCAAGGGTCGCCTAATTCTCCATGTGTGTTGGCGATCTTACATGCGCAGCTAATTCCCTGAAAAACATAGTAAAAGTCAACAACTAGGTTGAGTGAATCCACAGGTTTTATGTTGTATATTGTTGTTTCAAGTTTTGTAGTCACATTAGTTGGACCAAATACGTTCATAAATAGTAATTGCCATAATAGTCGAGTAATGTTTAGTGGAACGTCATCCAAAGTATAAGTTTAGTGGGTTGTTCGCCCAAAAGTTTCAGTTTATGTGGGATGTTGCCCATAAATAGTTGTGTTGGGACGTTTCCCAAAATACGGTTCATGTGGGATGTTGCCCAAAAATAGTTGTGTTGGGACGTTACCCAAATCATATGTTTGAAAACGTATTGCTGGTCGTTCTCCAGTAGTTTTAAAGTTTGAGTCGGTCGTTCTCCGACTAGTTACCAAATGTACCGGTCGTTCTCCGGTAAGATACCAAGTTTGCACCGGTCGTTCTCCGGTGAGATGCATTGTTAGTACCGGTCGTTCTCCGGTAAGATACACTGTTAGTACCGGTCGTTCTCCGGTAAGATACCAATATGTACCGGTCGTTCTCCGGTAAGATACAAAGTTTGTTTCACATAGTGATAATAGTTTTTGTTTGGAATACCATGTCGTACAGACAGTTGTAGTAGTTGACCACAGTTATAAACAATGTTGTAATATTGTACCGAAAGGCAGTTATGTGATAGTTTGTATAACAGTTTGACAGTTCATGTACTCTAATTGTTCGAGTAAACAGTATGATAAATAATCATGTAGTAAAAGCAGTTATGGCAATCAGTAAATCAGTAAAGCAGTTGACTATGTTTTCCACCCCAAAAGTAGTTCAAAACAGTAAAAGTAGGGGCTGTGAACTCACCTGTTGAGTTAAGTAGTTGTGCGAGTGCTAGCAAACCTAAGCCCAAGTACAGTCCGAGATCTCCTAACGTCCTAAACGTATGAGATTTATAAGTATGTGGATGTCTAAGTTAATCATCCATGCTAGTGTTTGAACAACTAAGTTATGTCCAAATTGTTTGTTAAACGTTTACCTTTGTATTTCGTTGTTTGTGAAAATGTATACGACTCATTGGTGATAGTTTGAAATCATAACTTCATTAAAATAGCGTGTTTGTACTGTTTGTAAAGTTCACATATAGCATTGTATGTAAGTATTCGTTATCGGTTAAGCTCGACACTTAGTGTAAAAATAGTTTGTGAAGTTTCTGTTTTCTGCGACACAGTATGCGACACAAGGGTTGTGTCGCATGATACGACACAATTCTGCGACACAATGGTTGTGTCGCAGAGATTCGAAGTGCTGAGTCAACAGCGACACTAGCGTTGTGTCGTATGAAGTTTACGACACAAGGATGCGACACAAGATACGACATAAGCTACGACATAATACGGTTTATACGACACAACATGCGACGCAAGGGTTGTGTCGCATGGATGATTTATGCGACACAGAATGCGACACAGTCGTTGTGTCGCAAAGATGAACACCCAGGCAGTAGCAGCGACTGCCGTGATTTTTCCGGCCAAAATCCGATTTTAACATGTTTTCCGGTCATAAAACCTTGATTTCTTCCATTATATAGTTAAAACAAAGTTGTAGGTTCAATATTACACCCATATAACACATAAAAACGAGTAAATCTAAGTTTTTAGAAATTTCTTACAATTGCGAATCGGGACCAAATGAGGAAGAAGATGATGATACGGCTTTTGTTAATGTTGTTCCTTAGCTCGTGAGGATTCCGAAAATGTAACTTTTGTTGGTTGGTTTGCGAATCCGAAAATTTGATAGAATTTGGGTGGAGAGAGTTTGTAGGTGTTTTTGGTGTGGTGAAATGAAAATGAAAGGAAGAATGGAGATGGGAGGTGGTTTTGTTCCACTTTTCATCTCCCGTGTTTTTGTCCCGTGTTTGTTTACCCGATCGTTAAATGTTACATTATTTTAACTAACATATTTTTAATTACAATGTTTCATTATATTTTTAATTAGGATCTTTTTATAAAACCAAATTGAATTAAGTTATAAAATTTTAACTTTGTTTTATTTTAATTATACGTTTTGACGTTTTGCGTTATAAAATGATATGTAAATATTATCGACATAATATTAAATTGCAAATGACGTAATTTAATAATTTTGTTTTATTAAATAAATTTGTTCACCAACAGTCGTATATTTTGTCGCGTTTGCTCAACTCGTTTCGTATGTAATTACATCTAATTACAAATAAGTAATACTACGCGTATTAACTAGTTGGGCTTTGCTAGACTTACCTCTAAAATGCGTAGTAAATTCACTCAAGTAGGGAATTAGCCTAATAATGCAAGTGATTAACTTAATTTATCGTGTTTAAATTCGCGAGGTGTTACATTCTCCCCATGTTGGAGAAATCTCGTCCCGAGATTTAAAATCAAGTCGGATCGCCCGCGGCGTATGTTCTCCGATGAGTCATGTTGTTAATAATAGTAATAGTTTGCGTGGCGTTCAATCGTTGCCATAAAAATTCAATCAGTTTAAGTATGCTCACGGCATAGTTCAATATGTTGTGTGTTTCGTTTCGTGGTCATAGTTTACCAAGTGTTGTGTTCAAATCGACATTCGAGTAAAACGTATGTTAAATCGTAGCAACAGTCGCTAAAACGTATCGTGCTAGTTGAGGTCTGCAACCGTTTCTGGTGCACGGAGGATGTATGCGCGGCTTGGGGTGTAGCCTTTGTTAACGGTGCGGTTGTTGTCGTTTTGATTGTTGCGGTTGTTGTTCGGTTGTTGGCATTGGTTTCGGTGATGACCAGGATCACCACACCTAAAGCAGCCGGTGTTTTGTACCTCGGGGGCAGCTTGAGGAGGTAGGTTTGTCCTACAGTTCTGTGCTAAGTGACCGGGACGTCTGCAGTTTTGACAAAATGTACAATCACCATCGTGGTGTCTCCCGCACTTGTCACACCTCGGTTTGTTGCCAAGGTAGGTTTTGGGTCCAGGGTTGGTGATTGCAGCGAAGGCTCGGGTGTTTCCCGGGTTTTTGTTTTGTTGAACCTGACGGTCGTTACCATCGCTGTTCCATTTGCGTTTGTGGGTTCCAGATTCGCCCGCATCAGTACGGGTAGGTTCAGTTTTCCCTGTGATAGCTTTCAGGGTACCAATCTCGACCGCGTCGTCGGTTAAGCTGTGAGCCAGATCAACTGCGCTCCTAAAAGTGGCGGGTTTGGAGGACATAACCATGCCTCGGATCTGTGGTGCCAAACCCCTGTTGTACCGCTCAATGCGTTTGCTCTCGGGGGTTACCATGTGGGGCACAAGACGTGCAAGCTCCTGGAATCTAGTTGTATAACCGGAAATATCAGCGCCGATCATTTGGATGTTCCAGAATTCGGTTTCGAGTTTCTGCATCTCGTTGGGAGGGCAAAATTCCTCCATCAGCATTCGTTTCAGTGTCTCCCATGAGATGGAGTAAGCAGCTGGGCGTCCCATGATTTGCACCTGAGCGTTCCACCATGTTAGCGCTTTGTCGGCTAGAGTACAGGTGGCGTATTTCACAATTTTATCAGCAGCACAGTCACTGATGTCGATCACTGACTCTGTTTTCTCAATCCAGTGGACTAGGCCAACGGCCCCTTCAGTCCCGGTAAAGGTACTCGGTTTACAAGACTGAAAGGTTTTGTAGGAACACCCCTGTTGGGTATTGTTTGGGGTTTCGCTAATGACTGGAGTGGCTCCGCTATTGTTGGTCAAATTTTCACGATTGCGGCTGGCTTCTTACTGAGCAATAGCCTCAGCCACGCGGCGTTCGATTATTTGTTCGGTTGTTTCTGGAGGCGGATGTGGAGGAGGAATATTTCGTCGACTGTTTCGAGTATTTCTTTGTTTAGGCGGCATGCTGACGTTCTGCGATGAAAAGATGCAGAAGTCAATGCCAATGTAAAGTATGTGAGGAATGAAGTTTCACATATTTCAAGTTTTCGAGTATCAAGAAAAATTGTCGAATCCCCATCACGTATCTTACGACTATGAAACACCCATATGTACTCAGTATAATATAATCACGTTGGCCAGGCGTCATTATATGATGCTAAATACATACTTCTTTTCGTCAACCGTTTAATACGATCAGGTTCATATGAGATCTGAGTACAATGAACGAGTCGAATGTGATGAACAGTTCACGCGTATCGAGGTATCGCAGCGATAGTTTAGATGTATGCAAATGTATGTATGCATGTACGTTCTAGCCAAGGCTATAGTCTAGGTCTCTAGGTTTCTAAGTCACCTAAAGTTTCCTAGTTCGCTATAACCAATGGCTCTGATACCAAATCTGTAACACCCCCAAATTCGTTGAGCGGAAGCATTTAGTTTAAGTACTGGGGTGTCACAATAATAAAGCATGCATACGTATCAGAGCTTATGATTACAACAGAACATAATATATTAAGATGCCAAAAGTGTAAGTTACAAAGTTTACGATTCATCGAATCGTATAAGTTAAAAGTAGTAAGTTTACAAAAGTAGATTTCTGAAATATGACTAAAACGTTTCAGTTATACTAAAGAAATCCATAAGTTTCCAAAAATTGGCATCCTAAGCTTCAAGGGTCGCCTAATTCTCCATGTGTGTTGGCGATCTTACATGCGCAGCTAATTCCCTGAAAAACATAGTAAAAGTCAACAACTAGGTTGAGTGAATCCACAGGTTTTATGTTGTATATTGTTGTTTCAAGTTTTGTAGTCACATTAGTTGGACCAAATACGTTCATAAATAGTAATTTCCATAATAGTCGAGTAATGTTTAGTGGAACGTCATCCAAAGTATAAGTTTAGTGGGTTGTTCGCCCAAAAGTTTCAGTTTATGTGGGATGTTGCCCATAAATAGTTGTGTTGGGACGTTTCCCAAAATACGGTTCATGTGGGATGTTGCCCAAAAATAGTTGTGTTGGGACGTTACCCAAATCATATGTTTGAAAACGTATTGCTGGTCGTTCTCCAGTAGTTTTAAAGTTTGAGTCGGTCGTTCTCCGACTAGTTACCAAATGTACCGGTCGTTCTCCGGTAAGATACCAAGTTTGCACCGGTCGTTCTCCGGTGAGATGCATTGTTAGTACCGGTCGTTCTCCGGTAAGATACACTGTTAGTACCGGTCGTTCTCCAGTAAGATACCAATATGTACCGGTCGTTCTCCGGTAAGATACAAAGTTTGTTTCACATAGTGATAATAGTTTTTGTTTGGAATACCATGTCGTACAGACAGTTGTAGTAGTTAACCACAGTTATAAACAATGTTGTAATATTGTACCGAAAGGCAGTTATGTGATAGTTTGTATAACAGTTTGACAGTTCATGTACTCTAATTGTTCGAGTAAACAGTATGATAAATAATCATGTAGTAAAAGCAGTTATGGCAATCAGTAAATCAGTAAAGCAGTTGACTATGTTTTCCACCCCAAAAGTAGTTCAAAACAGTAAAAGTAGGGGCTGTGAACTCACCTGTTGAGTTAAGTAGTTGTGCGAGTGCTAGCAAACCTAAGCCCAAGTACAGTCCGAGATCTCCTAACGTCCTAAACGTATGAGATTTATAAGTATGTGGATGTCTAAGTTAATCATCCATGCTAGTGTTTGAACAACTAAGTTATGTCCAAATTGTTTGTTAAACGTTTACCTTTGTATTTCGTTGTTTGTGAAAATGTATACGACTCATTGGTGATAGTTTGAAATCATAACTTCATTAAAATAGCGTGTTTGTACTGTTTGTAAAGTTCACATATAGCATTGTATGTAAGTATTCGTTATCGGTTAAGCTCGACACTTAGTGTAAAAATAGTTTGTGAAGTTTCTGTTTTCTGCGACACAGTATGCGACACAAGGGTTGTGTCGCATGATACGACACAATTCTGCGACACAATGGTTGTGTCGCAGAGATTCGAAGTGCTGAGTCAACAGCGACACTAGCGTTGTGTCGTATGAAGTTTACGACACAAGGATGCGACACAAGATACGACATAAGCTACGACATAATACGGTTTATACGACACAACATGCGACGCAAGGGTTGTGTCGCATGGATGATTTATGCGACACAGAATGCGACACAGTCGTTGTGTCGCAAAGATGAACACCCAGGCAGTAGCAGCGACTGCCGTGATTTTTCCGGCCAAAATCCGATTTTAACATGTTTTCCGGTCATAAAACCTTGATTTCTTCCATTATATAGTTAAAACAAAGTTGTAGGTTCAATATTACACCCATATAACACATAAAAACGAGTAAATCTAAGTTTTTAGAAATTTCTTACAATTGCGAATCGGGA
This sequence comes from Helichrysum umbraculigerum, assembly GCA_949592205.1. Classification (NCBI taxonomy): domain Eukaryota; kingdom Viridiplantae; phylum Streptophyta; class Magnoliopsida; order Asterales; family Asteraceae; genus Helichrysum; species Helichrysum umbraculigerum. The sequence continues at coordinate 64,438,218 of CATIUR010000003.1, forward strand.
CCAAATGAGGAAGAAGATGATGATACGGCTTTTGTTAATGTTGTTCCTTAGCTCGTGAGGATTCCGAAAATGTAACTTTTGTTGGTTGGTTTGCGAATCTGAAAATTTGATAGAATTTGGGTGGAGAGAGTTTGTAGGTGTTTTTGGTGTGTGAAATGAAAATGAAAGGAAGAATGGAGATGGGAGGTGGTTTTGTTCCACTTTTCATCTCCCGTGTTTTTGTCCCGTGTTTGTTTACCCGATCGTTAAATGTTACATTATTTTAACTAACATATTTTTAATTACAATGTTTCATTATATTTTTAATTAGGATCTTTTTATAAAACCAAATTGAATTAAGTTATAAAATTTTAACTTTGTTTTATTTTAATTATACGTTTTGACGTTTTGCGTTATAAAATGATATGTAAATATTATCGACATAATATTAAATTGCAAATGACGTTATTTAATAACTTTGTTTTATTAAATAAATTTGTTCACCAACAGTCGTATATTTTGTCGCGTTTGCTCAACTCGTTTCGTATGTAATTACATCTAATTACAAATAAGTAATACTACGCGTATTAACTAGTTGGGCTTTGCTAGACTTACCTCTAAAATGCGTAGTAAATTCACTCAAGTAGGGAATTAGCCTAATAATGCAAGTGATTAACTTAATTAATCGTGTTTAAATTCGCGAGGTGTTACAGAAGTTTTCGTGTTTATAATACTTAATATACCATCTATTAGTGTTACATTAACTTATTATGTCCAAAAACATCATTAAAAACGCTTTAAAAGTCGAAATTTGCATAAAAATCGCTGAACAGCCAGTTTCGCGAGCCGAGATCCAAATCTGACGAATGTCGCGAGTCGAGATTTGGACTTGCGGATCGACTTGACTTGCGAGTCGACTTGACTTGCGGGTCGACTTGACTTGCGGGTCGACTTGACTTGCGGGTCCACTTGACTTGCGGGTCCACTTGACTTGCGAGTCCACTTGCGAGTTGATTTTTTGACTGCGAGTTGACTTTTTGAAAAAGTGCATTTTTGATCCTAAACGATGAATTTTGACACATTCGGACATATGTACATATATATATGTATACTTTCGGATAAAATAACTATAAATTTAAGGATACTTTCATGCTAATCATTAGACATCTTCAAGAACCAAACCTTTATGATATAACTCGCACATGAAACACATATACTTTGGGTAGTATACAATACGATAAATATAATAATAATACTTTGAATTATTATTACGAAAACTCACCAACGAGCCGTACATATTTTCCAAAACACAAACGTATAAACCAACACTTTGGACATAACTTAGTTGTACAAACACTAGCATGGATGATTAGTTTAGACATCCACATTCTTATTAAATCTCATACGTTTAGGACGTTAGGAGATTTCGGACTGTACTTGGGCTTAGGTTTGCTAGCACTCGCACAACAACTTAACTCAACAGGTGAGTTCACAGCCCCTACTTTTACTGTTTTAACTGCTTTGAACAGGGGTGGAAAACATAGTCAAACACTTTTATACAAACATGGTTGTATACTATTTTACTCAAACAAGTGGAGTACATTGAACTGGTAAACTGATAAACAAACTGACGATTACAACATAATATGTAACACTGCCCGCACGTGGTCCAGGTACGGGTCTTATGGGGGTGTTACATAATACTTTCATACTACCAACGCTGTAAACACATAAACATGTTTTGAGAACGCTGGAGGATAACCAGCAACACTTTATATAACGGATTGGGTAACTGAAAAGTCCCTACCTGACATGGGCAACACTATTGAAAAGTCCCTACCTGACATGGGCAACACTATTGAAAAGTCCCTACCTGACATGGGCACAAACTACTGAAAAGTCCCTTCTGACATGGGCACAAACTGATAAAAAGTCCCTACCTGACATGGACACAAACTACTGAAAAGTCCCTTCTGACATGGGCACAAACTGATGAAAAGTCCCTACCTGACATGGTCACAAACTACTGAAAAGTCCCTTCTGACATGGGCACAAACTGATGAAAAGTCCCTACCTGACATGGGCACTGGGTTTCCTACTAACATGGACCCACCTAACGATTAGAATACTCATCTCAATAGTAACACTGCCCGCACGTGGCCCAGGTACGGGTCTTATGGGGGTGTTACACTTACGATCAAATAATAGGATACCTACATTCCTACTATAACTAGAACTACACCTTTGGGCAACACCCCAACGAAACATATCTACGATTAGGATACGTATAATCCTACAGAACATACTTGAAAATAGGATACTGCTTTCCTACAACTAATAGGATACGAACATTCCTACAAACAACTATTTGGAAACATATTTGGTTTTACGAACAATACTTTTGGGTGACATCCCCACGATACGTTATAAACAACAGTGGTTTATCAAAACTGAACTTGTAAACATAAAACCTGTGAATTCACTCAACCTCGTTGTTGACTTTTACTATGTTTTTCAGGGAATTAGTTGCGCATGTAAGAATCGCCAACACACATGGAGAATTAGGCGACCCGTGAAGCTTTAGGATGCCAACTTTTGGAAACTATGGATTTCTTTTATATAACTAAAAGCTGTTTAGTCATATTTACGAAATCTACTTTTGTAAACTTATTACTTTAACTTGTACGATTCGATGAATCGTAAACTTTGTAATTAACACTTTTGGCATCTTAATATATTATGTTCTGTTGTAATCATAAGCTCTGATACGTATGCATGCTTTGTTATTGTGGCACCCCCGTACTTAAACTAAATGCTTCCGCTAAACAAAACAGACAAATTTGGGGGTGTTACAAGTTAGTAGAAGCTAGTATTGTAATGCTTGGATATTATATGAAGAAATACAAGCTGTTATTCTGCTCGCAATTCGTATCGGTATTATCCATCCTTTCTGGTATTAATTTGTCATAATGTTCTTATTTGATGTTTGTGATTTATTAATGTTAGAAATGTTTATTGCTATGCTTCGTGAGTAGTTGCTTGTATGTTTGTCATGATTTAGATAGTTAATGATGATGTTTGGGAGTTGTAATACTCTGTTATCTGTCTAAACTTATCCTGAATATAGATCTAGTGTCTCTTCATCCTTTCCAGACTTTCACGTGACTATTGCCTTAGTTTTAGGACTTTGCAAACCCTAGCTATGTAGATATAGTTATCTCCAGTTACAGTATGAAGCTATGAACTTTCCTTATAATGGCAAGGTACTTCGTATAGCGTTGGAAATACCACGTGTGGAGTACAAATACGTGGAAGCTAAGGAAATGCCATAGGATTGTTTCATCATGGATTACCTATAAGTGATCCTTCTAGAACTGTGGTCTAGGAATCAAAGCTGTGGAAATGCTCGTTGTCCTGTACACCGTTAATACACCTAAGATCTGGAAAGCTGTGGAAATGCTTAAATGCCTGGTACACCGTTAGTACATCTAGGGTTTGGAAAGCTGTGGAAATTGCCTAACTGCCCTGTACACCGTGATTACTCTTAGGGATGAACGTTTGAATGTAAAGGAGGGTCTATGTTTATGACGGTTGAATATATGCTTAAAATAGATAAACACAGAGTTCTGTTATATGAGCAAGGACTTATCTATAGTTCAAGATGCTCAACCATGCTTAACTCTACATAACCGATAGTTTAGAATAACAATAGTTAACAACCAATAACAGTTAAATAATAACAAATAGACTTAGGGGTTAAGAAATGTGAGTAAATACAATTGCGGTCTGTTGCCTTATGCCTGCACCCTAGATACTTTAAGGGTTACTTGGTCTTATTCAAGACAAGTTCAGGGGGGTTTGAAAACAGACTGATCTGATCAGAATCATGATAGCCTAGGTACTTAGTGTCATACGTATTTAGATCCGAAACTAAATAAGTAGGGTCCTAGTGTTTACAACTAAGTTTATCTGTCTGTTAACTGAATGTGTCCCCAATAAACATCATCCAGACTATACTCTATCGTAAATCATGGTGAACCACGTCATTGTTATCCTCAAGTGTTACATGTATGCTAGCTTCCCTTTACTTTTATGCTTTATTAGTTTAGTAGTTTTAATTAAATGAAAATCCAAAAAACAATCACCTATCCACTTATCCAAAACCCTAGCTTGATTACTAAGTTATCAGAAATAGCTCCATTTCAATTCTGTCGTCGCGAGGAACGACCCTGGATCATCCTTACCACGTACTAGTATCAGGTATTCGTACCTAATAATAGTAGGTTGTACGGAGGTTTAGGACCCCCGGCAAAATATAAATTTAAAACTACCCACTGACACCGCGCCCAGCGGAAAGGTCCGCAACGACAGGAAGCGATTCCTAATCCGACCGTTGGACGCGCGTCAAGTTTTTAAAAACTTGATGGCGTCCCAGCGGTCGGTTGGATTTTACTCCAGTCGTTGTTCCGGTCAACCAGGACGCGCACCAGGGTGTTTTAAATTTATAAGAGCCGGGGCTCAAACTATAAGTACTACCTACCTTGGGAGCAAGCAGTAAGTATAACTCGAGGTCGTTCTTTTATCGGAGTGAATTGAAACGAAGCGGATCACCAAAGATTAAGTTTGCAAATAGGATAAGGGTAGGTAGATAGATTTTTGGTGGGTTTGTTTTCTAATATATCCTAAGTACAATAAAGTAAATAACGGAAATAAAGGATAGAGAGTAAGCAGACAGGTAGAGATGTGATTGCTGAAACTTTGATATTTAGGGATTCGGGATGATGTTCATTATAAATTTGACTGGAGATTTACCAGATAATTAACAGATATATTTTCGGTGTAAACACTAGGACCCTACTGTGACACCCGTCAAATTAGGACTGTTAATTAGTGCCTAATCCATTGTAAATACATGTAATTAGTTCTGTGTTAGGCTAATTAATGTATCGAAATATATATTGTTGAATATATACGATTATGCGATTTGATTAAATCGTACGCATTTCAAATCGAATGTAATTCGGTTCAATAATTACGGACGTTGGTGAACGACTTTTATTAAATAATATATTATTATTTAATAACACTATTATTTCCAAAGTATTATTTTGATAATGTTTCATATTCATTTAGTAAAACACAATTAACTATTTACGCGACCTAAAAATGAAAACGCGCAAACAAAATGAAACAGGCTTAAATTATATTTTATAACTCAATTAACAAGTATTTAATTTAATACTTCAACAAAAATATTGATTTAATTATTCGTATTTTTAAAAAAACGTATAAAATAATTATTTAACATTTAAACGATTGGGAAAACGAACACCACACGGAACGAAATAGCATGGAACGAAAAAGGGGAGGTCAAAACCTCCACCTTCTCCCTTTCTCCCTCACTTTTTCTTTTCTTTCTTCTCTTTCTTCTTCTTTTTCTCTCAAAACCTCCACACCACCATTTCACATAAATCGCAAAATAACAACGCTAAACGACCTCAAATCATATTACTCGTTTGGAATAAAAGATTCACGGAGTCACGATCTACATTCCTATCTTTCCGGTTTTTCACAGCGTTAACTTTGTAAGTTTCCGACAAATCTCGAAACGTCTCGATTTCGTTCATTTTTACTTACAAGTTGTTCCTATATGTTCAAAATGTCCAAATATGGGTTGGGTAAAAGTATTGAGTCAAACGGTGGCCGGAAAACTCGTTTTCGGCTCAATTTCCGGCGAACAGTTTGAAGTGTCGCTAGTGTGCCAAAAACAGTGCTAGCGACACTAGCTAAGTGTCGCTATACCTAAGTGTCGCCCCTATAGCGACATTACTTAAGTGTCGCTGAAATATTTAACCGGATTTAGATTAGCGACACTCCCTTAGTGATGCCAAAATTCATAAGTGTCGCCTATAGCGACACTAATCAAGTGTCGCCCCTTTATTAAAAATCAGAAATATAGCGACACTCACTAAGTGTCACCTAACCAGTGCCGCCTATAGCGACACTCCCTTAGTGTCGCCTAACTAGTGTCGCCTATAGCGACACTAGCCTAGTGTCACCAAAAACAGAAAGTTTAACTATTTTATACTAAGTGTCAAGACCAAAAATTTCATCACTTGTTTTCACCCAAATTCAAGTCCAAGTGCGTTTTTCACCAAAGCAACTTAGTAGAAATAAAAATTTTTCGAGCTGACTTGGCACCTCAACCCCAACCAGGGGGGCTGCCCCCGGACCCCCGTCACCTAAAACTTTTAAATACTTTTAAGTATAACTATTTGAAATCAAAATAATAATGTTAAGATTATTATTACAAACAATCACCAACGGGCCGTACACGTTTCCAAACAAAAGTTAACCAAACAACCAAATCGTAGTAATTTGGACATTATAGTTGAACGAACAACTACATAGGTAGTCTTTGTAACTACCTATTCATATTAATAACCATCGCGTGTCTTGGACACCCTCAGGTTATCTGTCTGCGGACATCATATTGCTTGATTAAGCATCATACGTTTATCGGTTTAACGCTTCAAGGCTCAGGTGAGTCTCATAGCCCCTCTTTTACCGCTTTTCACTCAGGGGTGTGATTCAATGCTTATTTTTAACATGTGAACGCAAGTACAAACTTTACAATATACTACATGAGTTGTTTTCCACTAATCATTTCAAAGCCCTCCGTCAGCATAGTTTGGTAATACGTTGTAGCGTGATTATTAGTATATGGTACCATATAGGATTGACCCTCCTCGTCCGGGTTAGCATGCACTAACTGGGTAAACGGACGTACTAATAATTGTTCAGACGAGTGTGGATTAGGCACTCGTGGAGGCACCTCGCTCGGAATTCTCTATATGGGACCCGACCCTCGAGTTAAGCTCAGACTATGTGCTCATGGCTGTATACACTATTATTTATTTGCTGGTTGCAAATCATTACTTAAATCTTGCGGTTCTTATGATATTATCTGATTTCAAACCTGTGAGCTCACCAGCTTTAGCTGACCCATTTTAGCATGTTTCACAGGTACCCAGCAGTAGGTTGGACTGCCATCAGGGATACTATAGCTCGAGTCAGCATGCATATATTAGAGATTTTCTTGCATTAGTATATTTTGTACAAGTACTCATGTACTGAAATCTCTCATTTAAATCGAACACGAGCTATGTACAGCTTTAAATGTTGTAAACATTTCTTATATTAAATATATTTTGTTAAAATGACGCATATAGAGTCGCTTGCTATATATCTATGTGCTTTGATTATTGATTAGTAACACCCAAAGTATGCTTCCGCCAAACAGTAAATTTGGGGGTGTTACACCTACGTTTCAGGTGAAACCCTAAAAGCATATGTCACTGGAATCCTAGGTTATCATGATTCTGATCAGATCAGGCTGTTTTCAAACCCCCCTGAACTTTGCTTGAATAAGACAAAGTGACCCTTTAGGGTGCAGGCATAAGGCAACATACCGCAATTTATCTACTGACCTTTCTTAACACCTAATCGTCTGTTTGCTTTTACCATGGTGAATACTAATTGCATCCTATGTATGTTAAACTGTTGGTTAATTAGGGTTTAGCATGTCTAGGTATTATTAATGACACAACCCTGTATATGTCTACTTTAAGCACATATTCAACCATCATAAACATAGACCCTCCTTTACATTCAGGCGTTCATCCCTAGTAATAATCAAAATGTACAGGGCAGTTAGGCATTTCCACAGTTTTCCAAACCATAGATGTACTGGCGGTGTACAGGGCATTTAAGCATTTCCACAGCTTTCCAGATCTTAGGTGTACTAACGATGTACAGTGCAACAAGCATTTCCACAGCTTTGATCCCTAGACCACAGTTCTAGAAGGATCAATTCTAGGTAATCCACGATGAAACAATCCTATGGCATTTCCTTAGCTTCCACGTATTTGTACTCCACACGTGGTGTTTCCAACGCTATACGAAGTACCGTGCCGTTACAAGAAAAATTGATAGCTTCATACTGTAACTGGAGATAACTATGTTTACATAGTATTAGGGTTGATCATATCCTATCCTAGGGCAACAGTCACGTGAAAGTCTGGAAAGGGTGACGAGAAACTAGATCTACATTCAGGATAAGTTTAACTAGATACACAGCACGACAATCTCCAATCATATAAATGAAACATTAATTTAACATCATCCCTAATCTTAATATCCACATTTCAACAATCACAATATTAAACTACTCTATAAACATGGCAATAGGTAAAGTACAAACTGAAATAACATAAAGGACAAGCATTATAACAGTAAGTAAATTTTAGATATCACCGGGAATAAAGCAGCGTAATACTGAGGATTACAAATAGTTTGAACTTGAAAAACTCATAACAACAAGATTACCAAGCTAAACCTTCCTCTAGACTTGAACCGTAAGCTTATCTGTAACACCCCCAAATTTAACAGTTTGCGGAAGCGACGTTTTGGGTGTTACTAATCAATAATCACAAGCACAAAGGATACAGTGAACGACTCTAAATGAGACGTTCGAAAAATATTACATTAATACATAAGTAGTTCAAAATACAAGCTCGAGTTTCGTATAAATTCCTAGAGATTCTAATACATAACAGTAAGTACAAAAGTAATGCATGTAAATCTCCAAGCTTGTAAATGCATGTGACTCGAGCTAAGTAAGCTTATCCTGCTGGGCATCCCTACTGATGCTGTGTACCTGAGAAGCATTACTAAAACGGTCAACCAAAAGGTTGGTGAATCTCACAGGTTTATAAGTAAGTAAATAGTTTGAACACACAAGTAATATTTGTAAATCATAGCCAGCCAGTAAGTAACGATCACAGGTTATGCTCATCGTTCACTTAAGTTTTGATAAGTGGGTGGTTGCAGGTTATGCTAACCGTTTGATACCCTTGCCATGAGCCACCATAGTTGAAGCTTAACGTACAGTAATTAATAGTACCCCCGTGAATGTAATCCAAAACATTCATATGAAACGAGTAAGAAACGCCCGTTTCTACAGTAACGGTTCGTGGTAGTGCGTGCTACCCCGGGCGGGGATTGTCAGTCCCATATGGATCCATATACTAAAACTCGCGCTTATCCCATAACTAACAACTATGATTAAGGAGGCTTTCATTGGATTAGTCGAAACTCATGCAATTGGCATATCCGTAATTCAGTAAGGTAAGTAAATCATGGCAGCAAGTAAGTATGTGTGTTCATGTAAAACAGTAATGCATCTCACCCCTGAGTGAAAACAGTAAAGTAGGGGCTGTGAGACTCACCTGAGTCTAGCAGACAATGCAGTAAGCAAGCAAAGTAGTATCCGAACTAGCAGCCCTTAGCGTCCTAACACGCATAAGGTTCAGTAAGTAAATGGAATACTTGTAAAGTATCCATGCTAGTTGTTCCCAAACTAGTTAATGTCCATTAGTTTGTTTGTACGTTTGTATTCGTTTGTAAATCGTAGTTTGTAGAAAAGTTGTACGGCCCGTTGGTATCGGTGTGTAATAATAATTCCATCCATTATTATTATGTATTCATAGTAGTTGTATAGTTGTAAAGTATACTCGTATAACTGTTTGTTTGTGTCACAGCTTGTAGTGTTCGTGTAAGTTCCAATGGGCTTAAACCCCAAAGGGTACGAGTGAAACCTCGTATTAGTTAGCGTGTAATCCCGCACGTAAGTAGTGTACAAGTGCAAGTTCGTTGGAGTGTAATCTCCTAAGTATTCCGAGTGTAATCTCGTATGTGTGTGTGAGTGAAATCTCGCGTTTAATTTAGTATGTTCTTGTACGTATTCGAGTATTGGTGTATACTTCCAAAAGTATAGTATTTTCATGTATATATCGTATCGTATTTGATTTGGTAGTTGGAAAGTGATTCCAACACTTAGATAATATTTTGTTTTCTGATCTGGGCTATCTGCGACACAAGGTTTGTGTCGCAGACCACATGCGACATAAGGTCTGTGTCGTAAGGATTGGTTCGGGTTTAGTGTTTATGCGACACAATGGTGGTGTTGCATACAAGGGTACGACACAACGATACGACATAGTCGTTGTGTCGCAATCAAGCGATAGGTAAACTTTGTGTCGTAGATGATACGACATATAGTGCGACATAAGAGTTGTGTCGCATATATTGCGACATAATATATGACATTGCATGCGACACAGTGTTGTGTCGTATAAACTTTTGGTCCGATGCGACACAAAGGTCTGTTCGGATTTCAAGTTTCCGAAAACGTATTTTCCGGTTTCCATTGGGTCTAGAACTTTTATACTAGTTTTAGTATGTTACAATGAGTCCATAATAACTATTGGTAGTCGTTTTTAATGTTTGTGGTGTCGTTTTCTTTAAAATGACCAAAACCGACATTTCCGTTAACGTGTTCAAAAACGAGTTTAAATTATGTATTCGGACATTACTAAGTTAGGGGAACAATAATTTAGCAAAATAAATGTAATCGGAAAGTTCGAGAGTCGCCGGAAAACTTACAAAGTCGTCGAATCGCGAAACCGAAAAGATGGGTTTGTAGAGCTCGTTGTCGTGATCAACTTCCTCCAAGCGAGCTAGGTGGTTTAGGGAGTTTTCGTGGTGTTTTTGGGGTGTTTGGTTGGCGGTTTTAGAGAGAGAGAGAGAAACCGTGAGAGAGAGAGAGGAGAGGGAAAGATGGATGCATGTATGTGTTTGTGTAGTGTGTTAGGAAAGCAAAAGGGTGAGGGTTTGACATCCCCTCACCTTGGGCCGGTTGGGTGGGGCCACCATGGTGTGGTCTCACCAATTTTTCGTTCCCTCGCGGTTGTGCTCCGTGCGGTGTTCGTTTCCCCGGTCGGTTAAACGTTAAAATAGTTTTATAAGCGATTAAATATACGTTTTAAAATACGAAGTATTATTCAATAATTTAGTCGGAGTATTTCACCAAAATACTTGTTATTAAGTTATAAAATATAACTTTGTTGTGTGTTTGTCGATGGGTCGAGTTTTCGTGGAGTTCGGTAATGTTTTAATTAAAAACGTACGTGTCCGTTATATTATAAACATAATATAAAATTTTAGTTTGTGAAATTAAATAATTCTACATTATTTAATAATTGTTTTACCAACGTCCGTATGTTTGTACAATTTGTTGTTTTTATACGATTTGAACGAATCGTATACGCGTATATATATATCACCTATATATATATATAGTAAGTAAGTAATCGTATTTAATCCTATTTCATATTAAATACAAGTAGTAAACACGCAATTAGGGAAAATTTAAATTGGCCCTAAATTTGGGGTTGTTACATTCTCCCCTTGTTAATAAAATTTCATCCCGAAATTTGTTAGAAGTAATAGTCGGTAGTCCGACGTTCGTTGGGTAACTACAGTATGTGCTAGAAGCCTACAGTCACGTGGTAGGTCCTACAGTATTCGTAGTAAGACGATTGTCAGGTATGAACGTACCCTTAGTCTTATTGTCTGGAGGTAGTGGACATCGGGCCTTGAGATGGCCAGCACTCCCGCAGTTGAAGCACAGCTTCGTCTTAGGGGAGTTAGTACTCTTAGGGTAGGACTTGCATCGACCGATGGGTATGGTACATGGTCCTTCATGATGCCGAGTGCATTGTGAACAGAAAGGTTTCTTTCCCAAGTAGTTTCCTGAAGAGTTGGAGGCGGTGTACAGTCAGTGTCGGTATCCTCTTCAGTAGGAGTACCATGTGAAGTTGGTGGTGAAGCAGGGTTTTCTAAGGCTATCAAACGTAACTCGTATTCATGCATACGTACGTTATTCTGGAAAGCAATTCGTCGTAGGTCATCTATGTCTTCACGTGCTTCGGTTAGTTGTTTTCTCAGTGATTCAATAGTTTGGTTGAGGTGGCTGACTGATTCAGTAGTCAAGGTTACATTAACCGGTGCTTTTGCAGTGGTTAGAGCAATAGGGGAGGCAGATGCTGTTGCTGATTCAACAAAGGGTTCGGTATCACACTCGAGTTCGAGTAGGTAAGGAAACATCGCTGGTTCCTCACTGAGCAGTTCATTATCCAATGTAGGGTTGTTGACGGAGTGAGTTGTCATTTCCTACGAAATAAGTGTTCTATTTAAGAAACGTCTCAAGTAAGTAAAGTTTTATTGAATGACCTGTTTAAAATAACGAATAGTAGACGAGTTCCCGGTCTCAACCAGTGTGAGATAATTGGGAAGGGAGTTTGTTCATGGAAATCAAGGTGTACTACAAGTTATATGGTCAGTTCGTTCATGAACCCGTATAGTCAGTCGTTTTCTAATCCTATTGGGTACTTAGGATCTAGAAAGGTACATAGAATGCAAGACAATATACATGAGTTATTAAGCAGTTCGGGTAATCTATAAATGTACGTACCCGGGTTAAGCAAGTCACAAAGTCTCGGGTTCGGGTCATCCTCCCTAGCGTTAATTATATAAGCTCTACTCTTCGTGTGGTTGGTTCGGAGTTTCAGTTTTGGGCAATCCTTCCTGAAGTGCCCGGTACCGTTGCACTCATAATAGGTTTTGAGTGTCGGAGTATCAGTACCAGTGGGATTGGTTCGACAGTCTTCGGCCAAGTGTCCAAATTTCTTGCAGTTGGTGCAGGGACATGAGCCATTATGATGACGACTACATTTGGAGCAGTAAGGCTTGCTCCCCTTGTAAGCCTTTGAGTCATTGGCATTGACAGTTGCAGGCTTTTTGTCAGAGGTAGGGTTGGATGAGTGGAGGCTTACTTCCCATTTACGTTTGTTATTCGTAGGTGGGGTTGAAGTCGAGCCACGGCGGACAGAATTGGCCGTTAACTCATGAGCCATGCGAATGGCGCTCTGAATAGTTCCCGGTTTAGATGAAGTCACCAGGTCTTGAAGTCGCTCAGGGAGTCCATCGACGTATTTTTCGATCCTCTTGTATTCAGGATCAACCATAGTTGGGCAGAGAAGTGCCAGTTGGTGAAAGCGGTTTGTGTAACCGGTGATATCATCACCCTGCATCTTATGATTCCAGAATTCCGTTTCCAGTTGTTTCAGTTCGTCTCTAGGGCAGTACTCTCCCCTCAGCATCTTCTTTAGTTCTTCCCATGGGAGTTTGTAGGCATTGGCAATGCTCACAGTCTGAGCATAAGTGTTCCACCAAGTAAGGGCGGTGTCAGAAAAGGTGCTAGCGGCGAATTTGACCCTGTCGTCCTCAACGCAGTTGCAGATAAGGAATACTGATTCTATTTTCTCGATCCAGCGTACTAGACCGATTGCTCCTTCAGTACCTGCAAAGCTCAAGGGTTTGTAGTTTTGGAAGTCCTTGTAGGTGCAGGTTTTGGGTGGAGGTGTATTGTTAGCCGTATCTTCGCTACCAGGAGTGGTTGCTCAGACAGCTAGGGCTTGGGCCACACTATGGGCAATTATACCCGCGACTTCGGCTTCAGTAAGCGTGATTTGTCGTCGAGGAGGCATGTTCCTTGAAACAACATATAAAGAACATGTGAAGGTTTGAACAAGGATTATGATCGTGATGATCGGGCAAGTACAAAGAAATTACGCCAAAGGTTGGCACGCTGCTAGTTTAATAAAAGTAATAGGATGATTGAAATTAAAACATACGAGTTTTGATAGGTTTTGTTCTTATAAAGCAAAGGGGCCATTGTTTACTGTGTAATTTTGTTGACTATCCGAAGTTTGAAATTTGTTTAAAGTCGTGTACTATAGGTAAGTTTACATATTTTTGAAATTTTTGAGTATTTTATAAGACATTTAGTAAGAAATTTTGTAGAATGTTTGATAAAAATTACATTTTGTTATAAATTTTTTGATAGTGCAAGTCGGTTGAAAATTTTGGAGTCTGATGAAATCCGGAGTCGAGAATGGTTTTCCTATACTTAACTGTACAGTGGGGCACGTTATAGAATGTTATAAACATAGAATTAGGTAGGCAGTAGCGAATGTAAACAAAAATCCCGATCCTCATATCGAAGGATGTTGGAGTAGCTGTGTTTGTCGGTTGTAATGGTGTAAGTAGTAAACAAAGTATTGTTGGGCAAGGCCTATTCCTATACCTTCAGTATATAATAGCCTAGGAATTAATATGTAGTCGAGGCCTTCGGATGTATGTCGGTATTCGGGAATTTATAAAAGTCGAATAAGGATGGAACGACGAGAATCGAGTTGTCGTTTGTTTGGTGTAAGTTGAAAAATGAATTTCGCAGTAGTCGAGAGAGAGTATCGTATCGGGGAAAAAGGCCTATGTATATATATATATATATATAACACATAACCGCCTAGTGTGTGTCTAGCACAATCAAGTAAAAGTCCCGGTTCTCTCGAGGTCAGAGTCAGCTATTGTATTCCGGTTCAACATAACCCCTTTCAGAACTCACATCATCTTCATTTAATTGTACATAGTTGATCAGGCTATGTTAAATTAAACTTGTATGATGTAATCCCTGAACCAGTTATACCTAATGAGGAATACTGCCTAACGGTCATAGTCTAGGCCCACTAAATGCAACCTAGTTCACTATAACCTTAGGCTCTGATACCAATCTGTAACACCCCCAAATTTAACAGTTTGCGGAAGCGACGTTTTGGGTGTTACTAATCAATAATCACAAGCACAAAGGATACAGTGAACGACTCTAAATGAGACGTTCGAAAAATATTACATTAATACATAAGTAGTTCAAAATACAAGCTCGAGTTTCGTATAAATTCCTAGAGATTCTAATACATAACAGTAAGTACAAAAGTAATGCATGTAAATCTCCAAGCTTGTAAATGCATGTGACTCGAGCTAAGTAAGCTTATCCTGCTGGGCATCCCTACTGATGCTGTGTACCTGAGAAGCATTATTAAAAAGGTCAACCAAAAGGTTGGTGAATCTCACAGGTTTATAAGTAAGTAAATAGTTTGAACACACAAGTAATATTTGTAAATCATAGCCAGCCAGTAAGTAACGATCACAGGTTATGCTCATCGTTCACTTAAGTTTTGATAAGTGGGTGGTTGCAGGTTATGCTAACCGTTTGATACCCTTGCCATGAGCCACCATAGTTGAAGCTTAACGTACAGTAATTAATAGTACCCCCGTGAATGTAATCCAAAACATTCATATGAAACGAGTAAGAAACGCCCGTTTCTACAGTAACGGTTCGTGGTAGTGCGTGCTACCCCGAGCGGGGATTGTCAGTCCCATATGGATCCATATACTAAAACTCGCGCTTATCCCATAACTAACAACTATGATTAAGGAGGCTTTCATTGGATTAGTCAAAACTCATGCAATTAGCGTATCCGTAATTCAGTAAGGTAAGTAAATCATGGCAGCAAGTAAGTATGTGTGTTCATGTAAAACAGTAATGCATCTCACCCCTGAGTGAAAACAGTAAAGTAGGGGCTGTGAGACTCACCTTAGTCTAGCAGACAATGCAGTAAGCAAGCAAAGTAGTATCCGAACTAGCAGCCCTTAGCGTCCTAACACGCATAAGGTTCAGTAAGTAAATGGAATACTTGTAAAGTATCCATGCTAGTTGTTCCCAAACTAGTTAATGTCCATTAGTTTGTTTGTACGTTTGTATTCGTTTGTAAATCGTAGTTTGTAGAAAAGTTGTACGGCCCGTTGGTATCGGTGTGTAATAATAATTCCATCCATTATTATTATGTATTCATAGTAGTTGTACAGTTGTAAAGTATACTCGTATAACTGTTTGTTTGTGTCACAGCTTGTAGTGTTCGTGTAAGTTCCAATGGGCTTAAACCCCAAAGGGTACGAGTGAAACCTCGTATTAGTTAGCGTGTAATCCCGCACGTAAGTAGTGTACAAGTGCAAGTTCGTTGGAGTGTAATCTCCTAAGTATTCCGAGTGTAATCTCGTATGTGTGTGTGAGTGAAATCTCGCGTTTAATTTAGTATGTTCTTGTACGTATTCGAGTATTGGTGTATACTTCCAAAAGTATAGTATTTTCATGTATATATCGTATCGTATTTGATTTGGTAGTTGGAAAGTGATTCCAACACTTAGATAATATTTTGTTTTCTGATCTGGGCTATCTGCGACACAAGGTTTGTGTCGCAGACCACATGCGACATAAGGTCTGTGTCGTAAGGATTGGTTCGGGTTTAGTGTTTATGCGACACAATGGTGGTGTTGCATACAAGGGTACGACACAACGATACGACATAGTCGTTGTGTCGCAATCAAGCGATAGGTAAACTTTGTGTCGTAGATGATACGACATATAGTGCGACATAAGAGTTGTGTCGCATATATTGCGACATAATATACGACATAGCATGCGACACAGTGTTGTGTCGTATAAACTTTTGGTCCGATGCGACACAAAGGTCTGTTCGGATTTCAAGTTTCCGAAAACGTATTTTCCGGTTTCCGTTGGGTCTAGAACTTTTATACTAGTTTTAGTATGTTACAATGAGTCCATAATAACTATTGGTAGTCGTTTTTAATGTTTGTGGTGTCGTTTTCTTTAAAATGACCAAAACCGACATTTCCGTTAACGTGTTCAAAAACGAGTTTAAATTATGTATTCGGACATTACTAAGTTAGGGGAACAATAATCTAGCAAAATAAATGTAATCGGAAAGTTCGAGAGTCGCCGGAAAACTTACAAAGTCGTCGAATCGCGAAACCGAAAAGATGGGTTTGTAGAGCTCGTTGTCGTGATCAACTTCCTCCAAGCGAGCTAGGTGGTTTAGGGAGTTTTCGTGGTGTTTTTGGGGTGTTTGGTTGGCGGTTTTAGAGAGAGAGAGAGAAACCGTGAGAGAGAGAGAGGAGAGGGAAAGATGGATGCATGTATGTGTTTGTGTAGTGTGTTAGGAAAGCAAAAGGGTGAGGGTTTGACATCCCCTCACCTTGGGCCGGTTGGGTGGGGCCACCATGGTGTGGTCTCACCAATTTTTCGTTCCCTCGCGGTTGTGCTCCGTGCGGTGTTCGTTTCCCCGGTCGGTTAAACGTTAAAATAGTTTTATAAGCGATTAAATATACGTTTTAAAATACGAAATATTATTCAATAATTTAGTTGGAGTATTTCACCAAAATACTTGTTATTAAGTTATAAAATATAACTTTGTTGTGTGTTTGTCGATGGGTCGAGTTTTCGTGGAGTTCGGTAATGTTTTAATTAAAAACGTACGTGTCCGTTATATTATAAACATAATATAATATGTTAGTTTGTGAAATTAAATAATTCTACATTATTTAATAATTGTTTTACCAACGTCCGTATGTTTGTACAATTTGTAGTTTTTATACGATTTGAACGAATCGTATACGCGTATATATATATCACCTATATATATATATAGTAAGTAAGTAATCGTATTTAATCCTATTTCATATTAAATACAAGTAGTAAACACGCAATTAGGGAAAATTTAAATTGGCCCTAAATTTGGGGTTGTTACATTATCTTTCTCTATTTCCTTCTAGATCTCTAGAGAGAGATTCTAGAGAGAGAAAGTAGAGATAGAGAATGAAATAGAGAAAATGAGAGAAACTTGAAAGTGAGAAAATGAAGTGAGAATGAGGTGTGTTTTGAAGTGTGGAGGTGCCATCTATTTATAGTGAAAGCCTCAAACCAAACGTACAACTCGCGAAGTAGCAAGTACAAGCAAACGAAGCACAAACGGGGGGAGGAGGGGCCGTATACGGCCTTAGAGGGGCCGTATACGGTCTGTATGGGGCCGTATACCCATATACGGGCTCCGTCTGATTTCGTTCGTTGCTTAAAACGCCTGTATCTCCTTCGTTATGCTTCCGTTTGACTTGATTCTTTTGCATATGGCTTCGTAATTCCGTTACGCTTCTAATGGTGCCAATCTCATGGAAATTGGATGTGTAGAGCTCAGGCATAGCCGGAATGATTTTTTAGGTATTTGTAATCGCCGTATCTTCTCTGTTCTCTAACCTTTTTGCATGATTCTAGATTTTCCGAACTCGTTTTTACCTGTATTATCATATGATGATGTTAGAATGTGAATCTTACAAGATAAATGAGGTCGGAAGAATTTGTGCATTTTTATTCGTCTTGATTTTCTTATTATTTGGACATTTTTAATGATTTTTGCAGCAACGTCTATATTTGGAACACTTTAGTGAATTTTAGTAAATAACCATCATGTTGGAATGTTTTCACTAAAGATGTGTCCAAAAAGTGTGGAATATTGTACTTAAAAACATGACTTTTTGCGTCATATCAAGTTATCCCAAACTTAGACGTTTCTTGTCCTCAAGCAACACTCAGTCATGTTTTGGAAAATATTTTAAAATCTAATTTTTGGGTGAGTCAAAATAATTTCAAAAGATACAACTTCTAATAAAAGCAAGTTTATTTTGTAAATATGAAGAAGAATAAGGTGATCCTTTCAGAAGAAAGAAGCGACTTTCTTAGGCATACTACCAACTCTCGTGATCTTGGAGTACACATGACTAGGCGATCTCACTAAAGGTGGTCACTCAATTCACTCAAAGTGTATCGGGTTTCCCAACATTCTAGAACAAATGAAATCGCTCAATAAGCCCGTCATGCAGCACTCATCGTCATAGTCTTGGTCGAGAATCGGATCTCCACCACTTAGGTAAGGACGGTGCTAACTATTCCAAGACATTCAACGGGTTGTATTATTTGGTGAGGGTTTAAGGGGTATGGATAGTGGTATGTTTTTTGTTGTAAGGGTTTGACTCATCTTAAAAATCAAAGGTATTGAAAAACTTTATTTTAGAACGGAACGGAGAATGTATTAGCTGCTCGTCTTCTATCGAATTTTCTTCTTTATAAGATGATACTTGAAGCACTTCAGCTTTATTGATGGAACTATTTTCTTTTTCTTTTCTTGATCTTCTTCTTTTTATTTTCTTTTCTTCTTCAGAACTTCTTTGCCAGAGAATTTCCAAGGATATTTTTGTTTTGATTCCTTCGGAAACTGATGAACGCGCATAAGTACTATATTTAAGTAGTATTTCACCCCTATTCTTGAATGTTTTTATTGCAATTAATTAAGTTTAGGTACTTATTTCGTTCATATTTGCAATTAGATGTGGAAATGAAGCTTTTTGAAGAAAAGGACGGAAAACAGTCAATAAATGTATTAAATGATACATTGTTGAGGAATCAAGTGAAGCCGAATGATCAAATGAAGAAAAATATAAAATTCGGCTGGAAACTAATTCCATACGCTGTATGGAATATCCATACACCGTATGGAATGAGGTGGTGGAAGCCCAGTGTATGCGTAGCTGGGCCGGGTTTAGAATCAATCCATACGCCGTATGGAAATCCATACGTTGTATGGATCAACTTTCCAGAAAAGTATAAAATGCGAAAATTAACCCTAAAACAGAGAATCGGCTGGGATTTTCGATAGAGGGTTTTTCCAGGCGACTAGGGTGTTTCAATTACGAATTTTAGGGTTTATTTGGAGGCACAAAGAGCAAAGGTTGATTCTATTTCGATTTAGTTCTTTGTGATTCATTATTTCGGTTTGTATTACTCGTATTTGTTTCGATTACTTCATGTTCTTGAGATTAATACTGCTGTTTTTACATTACTCAATGATGAATTGAATTAGTTAGTAGTTGTGTAATAATATACGTTGGATAATGATTATTGAATGATTATATTTGCACGTTTGTTAAGTTATTTAATTGAAGATGGTTATATTATCCGTTGAACCTTAATTATTGGTGATTGTTAGTTAATATTTCTTAACGTGATTAATAGTATTGATGAGATTGAGTTCCTTGAGTATTATTGATTATTGATGGTTACTAAATCTAGGTTTTTGACCATTGTTTAATATATTGAGTTTGAGAGGTTAAGAATTTAAGTACTAGACAATCTAAAATGGTTAAGACAGTAAGAAATTAGTGGGTATTGTTGATTCATACCATTAGGGTTAATTATAATCAATCGTGAATGTTTAAAGCATAAGTTAGGGAAAGACACGCAATAGAAATATACAATTCTTGCGACATCGGATCGATGTTTAATGTTGGAACCTAAGTTATAGAAATTAGTTAGACCCGAACCGTTGGCTAATTTACATTCAACTTAGAATCTTTGATTAGTAACTAAATTGATCTAAAAGAAATCACAGTTAAATAATTAACGTGCAATGAATCATGATATATGAATCTAAGCGGAGTTATTTACACAATTACTTATTCCTTCCTATTATTTCCTATCTATTCTTTATTTTAAGTATTTTTATTGTTTTACTTATTATTTCAATTAATATGTTCGCACGGAACTAAAACGCCCCCTATTTAATGTTTTTCTAGTTAATTAGTATTTTCTATTTTTATAAATAACCACTGTTCCCTGAGTTCGATTCAGACTTACCAAGTCTATACTTACATTCGATCAGGTATTCTTGCCTGGTTGTGTGAAAAGTATTTATTAGGTATTTCCATTTCTAAATTGTAAAACAAGACCTTTCACGACACATCAAGTTTTTGGCGCCGCTGTCGGGGAACGGTTGCGTTGTTTATTTAAATAGGAATTAGTAATTGTAAAACTTTTGTACCTTAATATTTCTTAATTAGATTTTTGTAAAGTTGTTTAATTAGTTTATTTAATTATAACAATAAGTTTTTGTTGATAAAACTGGTTGAAACGAATTACTTTTTATTTGGGTAAATTTTTAGGTAATTAGTTTCAACCGGCGGATGGAAGTCCATCCGCTGGTTGGAGTTCTTTCTGTCAAGTTTGTATATGTTATTAACTCTTAGCTATTTTGTGTGAACTAACTTTCTTTTCATTAGTTGTGTTT
This sequence comes from Helichrysum umbraculigerum, assembly GCA_949592205.1. Classification (NCBI taxonomy): domain Eukaryota; kingdom Viridiplantae; phylum Streptophyta; class Magnoliopsida; order Asterales; family Asteraceae; genus Helichrysum; species Helichrysum umbraculigerum. Next base: position 64,458,974 of record CATIUR010000003.1, read on the forward strand.
GTATTTCAGATTTAATTTTTATTTAGGTTTCGATCCGACGGCTCGAAGTTTTGAAAGCAATGCGAACAATAACAACATGGTTAGGGATAGATCTGGTTCGAGTTCGGAAAACATAGTGCCATCTTTTACGCATTTAGGTCGTAGGGCATTGCCCATCACTTTATCCTATCAAGAATTGTTGGATGCTATTGAGAAATTCAGATGGGACATTCCTTTTACAGCTGAACTGATACGGAGATCTTCTGTTTATTTTTCTGATAATCAATTAGTCCTAATCCAGAATGTGTTAGATAGTGCGGATGTAGAGAGGCAGTTTGGATATGAAGAGCAATTCTTTGAGGATCTTTTAGATTTCAAGGTATCTTTGGGCACTAGGATTGAAGAAGAGATGACATTTTTCACTGCTCAGAAAAAGCGATACATGAAGATTTATGAAGCATTAGTGCAATCTTCCTTTCCCTACTCTTCTAATCAGGCAGCATGTCTTCATAGGATGCTAAGGGCATTGTACACGGCAACTGGAAATCCTAATTCTGAGGTGGATAAAGAAATTGTAGCTAGTTTGAGAGAGTTGGTGCGATTGTTATAGCTAGACGATCATTTGAGAGACTCTACTCCTCATAGAGTTATTGTGCAAAATACCATTCCTTACTACCTAAGGAATATGATAAAGAAGTTGGAATTATTCGCTAAGGAGGAAAGAAAGAGGCCTAAACCTAGTTTCATTCACCCAAATGTCACTATTGATTTAGCCATTTTTCTTGTAGTTAATCTAGATGCTTTGGTAGTTTTGGATAAGGTGCTCACACCAGTTGAGCATTTTTATTTTGGAATGACAGAGTTAGACACAAAGTTGGTAAACATCTTCAAGGAGTCTGAATTGGAATTTACAAATCATCAAGAGGAAGCAATTGAGAAGATCGAAAGAAGTGTAAGAGATATGAAGCTGAGTTCGGTGATGTCTGAACATGAGAGTGTTAGTGAAGCAATTTATGAATTTATGAGTGAATTAGAAGAGGCTAGCCCGGATCGTGAGGTAACTTTGAATGAGAATGGTAAGGTTGTGTTGGCACTTAATGGTACTGTGAACAAGACTGTTAGAGATATCGGTTGGTGGCTGGTAAATCTTCAACCTGCGGCTAGTGCTCACTTGGTGAATTTTCAGACTTTTGGACATGAAGTGGATAATGTATTTGCGAACATCAAAGAGCGTTTCTTATCACTTTATCCCATACATTGATTTTCGTGATTCAAACTTTTCTATTGCATTGGACCAATAATAATTATTGTTTCTTTGGATTTTATTATTTGTGTGCCTAAATGTTAAAACTTTTGATTAATGTGTGAAATTTTGAATTTTTATTTCGTGGTTTTATTTATGTTTTTAAATTTTATTGTTTATTTGTATAGTTTGGAATTGAGAAGAATCCAATTCATTGTACGCTTCCAGGTATGTCGATTAAGTTCTAAAAGGTTTGCGAGTAGTGGGTGAATGGTGGTGATCGTATTTGAAAAATTCTGATTTTTCAATCCATACGCCGTATGGAAATTCCATATGCCGTATGGATTGCTTTGGGCCGTTGGGCTGTTGACTGGGCTTAAGTAACTTTTGACCTGGGCCTATTTTAAATCCATACGCCGTATGGATCAAAATCTGCATAACCGTATGCAGCCCTTCCTTTTTCTCCATTTTGAAACCAATTCACCACTATCACCACCTACTGCCGCCGCACACCACCTTCAACCACCACTCTCAGGCCACGCATTTTACTCCATTTTTACTTTTTCTTGTTACACGAACTCTCCATTACAAGGTATAGCTCGAATTTTTGAATTTCGTTGGTTAAATTTTATGTTTGAGAGTTAGGGTTTTTGTAAATACAAATTGGGTATCTTGTGTTTGTGCATGATTTTTGAGAAATATTGGTTGGATTATGTTTGCCATGAACTATAGAATGAAATGCCATGTTCGATTTGCAAGGTTTTGAACTATATGCATTATTCGAATTTATGCGTTTATATATATATATATATATATATATATATATATATATATATATTGTGGTTGGTTCATTTACTCATTTGCTAGGGTTGTGAATTGAGCTTGTTAAATTTTTCTGGTCACACGATGATTAATGCGAATATTTGTTTGGTACACAAGTGTTTGTGATTACGGTTGTGTGATAAATTATCGTTTTTCCAATTTATATCAAAGTATATTTTATGATAATTCATTGTGATATGGTATGAATGATTGCTAGTTACTAATGCTCTAGTTTGAGTAATTGTGGGAAGTTAATTGTTTGTATGATTCATAATGGTACCAAATTGTTATGTTGCATCCGATTCGATAACTGTCATGAATTTTTAATAAGTGTATATCTTTTAGCAGTTTGCGTAATTTTTGGTTCATAATGAAAATTAAGGTATATGAAATTGTGTTTGTTGCAGTAGTTTAGGCTAAACCTTAATGGTGGATTATTCCTTATTAAGCCAAAATGCTGCCGAAATTTCTTGTGGCACCTTATTTGCATTTCCTGCTTTATTAATAATTGTTTTTCTTAGCAGTAATGGCTAGCAGGAGAACTAGAGGCCGTCAGGCATTGGGCAATCCATTGATCAGAACCCACAGATATCTTACTTTTCATGGTTCATATTCGGAGACTATAAGATATCAGTTTAGTGAGCGTTTGGCTGAGAATATTGATCAGCCAATTGAGGTTTTTCGTGCTGTAGATTGGAGTGTTTTGGAGCATGTGGTTGAGAGAAACGGGTTTGCCACTGGGCACGAGACGATTAGGAACTTACTTTCTGTCCCGTATAGACTTCAGGACGGTAACATTGGGTTTGTTTCTTATGCCTAGTACAGGATGTTCAGCATTAGGGAGCAGATATATAGAGAGTTTGTGGTGGAGTTTTATAGTACATTTCGGTTCAATCACAGGTCGACCGACTGGACTGGTGATACTATATCATTCCAGCTTGGGGGTCAGCCGAGACAGATGTCCCTAGTTGCGTTTGCTCTTGGAGTTAGACCGTATGAGCCTAATGAGGTCCACAACCCAAACTTTTTGGATCATATTTCAGCTGGTGCTGTAGCGAAGCTTACTGACTTGGAGATTGAGGAGGAATGGCAGTTTATTGCCCAGGGTCACTATGGGGATACAACTCCTTCTTACCGAGCTATTCGAGTTCCTCGTCACCGTCTCATTCACCGTTTGTTGACATTTACCATAGTTGGCCGTCGAGAGGGACCGGAAAAGGTTTCTAAACCTGATCTATTCTATCTGAGTGTGATTGTCAGAAAGAGGCTAGTTAATGTTCCTTTGAGATTGGCTAGGTGGATGTCTAAGAGGGCCACTGGTACTAGGAGTTCGAGTAGTTTATGTGGTGGTCATTTCGTTACGAGATTGGCTAGATATTTTGGGTTGGAGACTCAGGATGAGATGGGTACGTGTACTGTTGTGCAGCCTGGTATGGAGTGGTTGACAGCACGGAGATTAGAGGCTTTGGATCTTATTGAGCCGTGCAGTATATATGGTGGTGATGCTGAGCTGTATTATTGGGTTCCCACCACTCTGATGGGGCAGGTCTTGCAGCCTAGACAGGCTAGGGTTACTGCAGCTAGAGGTGATGCAGGTAGAGGTCGAGGAGCGGCTCGTGGTCGCAACAGAGGTTATGCTGCTGAGTTTGATCAGCTACAGCAGCAGCTTACACAGATGGACCTCAGCCATACTCGCCGGTTTGACCAGATTGAGCTCATGCAGAGGCAGCACTTTCATCAGATGAGTGCTCATATGGATTATCTGGATAGCCTGTTTGAGCAGTTGTTTAGTCCATCTCATCTTCCCTATCAGCCTTTCCAGTATCGTATGCCACAGGAGTTTATGCGACTGTAAGTCCCTAGTTCTTAGGATCGATAACTTCGTTATATGTAGTATTAAGGTGCGGAATCCCTCAATACGATGTTATCTTACTAACAACGAATAAGTTCGCGTTTTAGGTTTACTAATACTTTGCTTAAACGTATAAACGTCAAAGCCTAGCCGTTAGGTTATTTTCTCTGGGTATATTGAATTCGCAGGTCTCCAATCTGAATGACAAAAGTTGTTATGTTTTCACATATAGAAAACATTAAATATGTCCGGCTCATCTCGGCTCGCATGGGCCTCGCGAGTCCAGCCTAACTCGCAGCCCAAGCCCGCTTATGGACTCGGCTCGCCAAGACCTACTGATGTTCGTGAGTTCAGTTCTCATCTTGCAGCTCAACTCGCTGCGACTTGAGAACTCGACTCTTACCAAATGTATTTATTTATTTCGTTTACGATATTCGTCTAACACTTTAATATGCTAATATATTTAACGAATATTACTAACAAAACAAATATCCATTTACAAATCTAAACCAATGTACAAACATGATAATAATTACACTAGTCCTATTTCAAGCTAGATATGTTGTCACAAACTATGTTCCAACAGACTCCCCCTTGACAATAGCTCTAGCGTCTCTATCTTCACGCTGTCTTTGATTTTCAAGAGTAAATCTTACTACCTGCAAAAATTTTAAGCTTGATGCACATTTTAACCATCCTGTGATAATCTCGTGCTAAATCACCCCAACCAATAGTAGATATGATCTTGTTCTTGTACAACATAATCAGATCTTCCTTTGATAAGTTCATCAGGTGTCTGTGATCATATACATGAAGAATCTCTTTTTGGCCATCAGGATACTCATCATCAGCTTCAATCATAAAGGCTTCTCCTGATCCAACATCTACCCCCCAATATTTCAACTTTCCCAAAATATTCTGAGGCATAGTCTTCATAGGTATTTGCTTAATGCAGTTGAGCGCTGGATAAACCTTCTTCCTTCTTCTTCTTCCTGTCCCCTGACTGAGTTCGTTCAGCTTTATCGTTTTTCCTTTCCTTGGCTTAATCTTTGAGAACTTCATAGATAATCCCTCAGTCCTAATGATACGCTCAACATACTTAGCATAGTCATCATCACTTGGATTGTCCATATCTAATCTAGCCAAGTCTCGAATCTCATATCGAGGCAATGAACTAAACACTGCAAGCTTCTTCTCAAAATATTGAACCCCGTCAAACCTTTTGATCGCGAAGAGCTTCAGATCAGAGTCATAATACCATCCAATAATGCCAGTTTTAAGTACACGCTTTCCAGTAATATCAACTTCTTTCAAAATGCGTGGCTTGTTTTCCTTTTTCTTCTTTAGCATTTCTTGGATAAACATAGGATTACCAACCATATGTTTATATTTGTCCTCTATTTCTTCAACTTCAGTATCCGAATCTTCAGAAGCATTCTCAAAAGCTTCTAAATCAATAACTGATTCTCCTTGTTCATTTACAAAAACAAATTCAGTCGTTGATGGATTCACAACATGTTCATCTACATTTGCATCCAGATCAACACCTTCATCTATCACAGATTCAAATACCGCAGTCCAGTCTTCAGGAAGTTTGAACTCTCCTTCTTCAATATCATAATCAATCTCTTCATCTATCTCATCCAAAATATCATCTTCTGAATCTGATAGATCTAGCATTTCCATTCCTAGAGAAAAATATAAATACAAATATGTTAATAATTCAAATTCTTCATTGATTTCCCTGAACCAATCTAAGAATTTCTTTATTAATCCTTTTGTATCATTAAACCTAATAAAAACGCATTCTATATAACTTTTAAATCTTTTATTGATTACCCTGAATCAAACTAAGATTTCTAAAGTCTTATCTCAAACACTTAGTAAATATTTAATTAAATTTAAACTCTAATGTCTTTGTGAACAATCATCAAACATTTATGTTTACTATTAATTAAGTTATATAATTTCCAAGACTTAATTGAACTGTTATATTTATCAAAAAACTTAACTTTCAACTATATATGTTTAAATTATATATCATTTACCTAGTTATTACATTTTTTAACTTGTCAGTTATACAAACTCTCAAGTCTAAAATGTATATGTTACATAAAAATTTTGACCGTCAATATTTATCGGAACACGCCGCTCGACTACTCAATGAATCGGAAGACTTTCGATCACTATTTTAACTTAACATATATAAAATTAAATAACTTAATAATATCTAATACATTTAACTTGTAATTACAATCTCAATCCGAATATATTACCAAGATATTAAGTTACAATTATTCTGTACAAATTAATACCAATAATTACTACACTATGCTAATACTAAGCTATCTTACCAGCTTCTGTATCAACCTGTACAGTCTTATCAGCACTTGTACCAGCTCCAGCACCACCTGTATCACCACCAGACTCCCCCTGAATCGTAGCTTGCTCACCAGTCTTTGAAGGACCAGTCTGCTCACCACCTTTGTAACACCTGGTCAAAAAGTCAACTTGCGCGTCTAATTTAAACTTTTTATAATTGTATTATTATATACAATTATAACTCAGCGAGCGAAAACTTTACATTTTATATAATGAATAGTGATTATGTAATAATCACAAATAAAACCATTTGAAGTCACATTAGATTTTAAATTGAATAAAACTATTTTTAATTTAATTAATTACTAATCGAAAGAACGGAAATATAAATCTAAAAATATTAAATTTATATATATTATTCGGGTACAAAATACGGGTATTTTACACTGCAAAATAGGAACGAAGTGGGGGAAAACTCCTCCCCACCCCTTTGGATCAGCCACCCAACCCCCCAAACCCCTCCCATTTCATTTCATTTCTTTCTATCTCATTTTCTTTTCACACACAAACACTCTCCACCCAATTACCACAAATTTTCGGAACTACAAATCGACACACGAAATTTACATTTTCGAAATCACCAACAAGAGAGGAGCAACATTAACAAAGGCCACACCTTCGTTTTCTTCCTCGTTTGGCCTCGATTCGCAATTGTAAGAAATTTCTAAATCTTTAGATCTAATCATTTTGGTGTAATGTTTGGGTGTAATAATGCTTACACAACTTAGTTATAACCTAAACAACAAAGAAAACATGATTTTACAGCTTGAAAATACGTTAGATTTGCGATTTTGATCGGAAAAACGCGACAGCCGCGAGTTTCTGGGCTGGTGTTCATCCATGCGACACAACGCTTGTGTCGCATGTTGTGTCGCATAATTTCATTTGTGTCGTATCTTATGTCGCATAAACTACCCATGCGACACAACGCTTGTGTCGTACTCTATGTCGCACCTTGTGTCGTATTTCCATACGACACAACCCTTATGTCGCTATTGATTTAGCATCGCAAGCTTTTGCGACACAACCACTGTGTCGCAGAGCTCTTATGTCGCACTCCATGCGACACAACCCTTGTGTCGCATGACACGTTTTTGTGTCGCATGTTATGTCGCAGAAAACAGAAAGTTTAAAAACTCACATTTCCACTAAGTGTCGAGACCCTAAATTTTATCACTTGATTTCACCCAATTTCAAGTCCAGATGCGTTTTTCCTTAAAGCAATATAGTAGAAATAAAAATTTTCCAAGCTGACCTGGCAGCTCGACCCCAGCCAGGGGCTCTGCCCCTTGGACCCCGCCAGGGGCTGCCGCCCCTTGGACCCCGCTAACCAGGGGCGCTGCCCCCGGACCCCCGTACACCATTCCCAGACTTCAACAACAAATGCATACATGAACAACTCGCTTAGACAAACTGATTTGTCTCATACTTATATAACCTCACGTGTTTAGGACACTAGAAGGTTACCATTCGGACGTCGCGCGTATCATCGTATCGCTAACAACTCACAGGTGAGTTTCATAGCCCCACTCTTTCAACTGTTTTACTGTTTTTTTTTTGGGGGTGAAACACATGCACAACAACTGTTTTCGAATTATATTAATAATCTTTTATAATTCACAATCAATTATATTACTGTATGTAATACAAATGTGTAATACTTAGGAATTACACCCAACACGTCGTTTTGGAACAATATCAAGACCTAATCTAGATAGGTCACAATCGTACACTATCAGATTGTTGGAAAACAATTACCTAGACATAACTCGATATAGTTAGTACTATTCATTGGCCATATTGTCGCGGGACAATATTATCCAATACATTAGAACTAGTTAGTTCTACCTACACTAGATGATATAGATACAATTACAGGATTAGTTGCTCTTTTAGGAACTAATATTTTCAATACAATTCAGGAACCTCAATATACTTGCTAGGCTTTAGGCTAGAAGTATACGATAACATAATATGTTAGTATGGATTCTTCATACTAATACAATTCAACTAGGTAATGAGCATTCATACCTAGGACCAACGTACTACTTAATATCTAAATATTTGCTTATACGTATTTAGATAAAATCAATTATTTTCATGCGTGTCATGATTGTTACTTACGTTTGCTCATTCGACAAACATATATATATATTTATATATATATATATATATATCTACATGTTTAGATATTATCATTAGCACTTGGTGCTAACTTCAATAGTATTTATGTATATTAGTATACATACAATCATACACACATTCAAGCCTGACGCGTCGTTGTACGGTCGGCTCTTATTTGCAATAGCTAGTATGTCGTTGTACTGCTGGCTCTACATTTCAACTATGCTCTCGAGCACTTCATAAACGATGCCGCGGTATTGCAGCGGGCACAAAACGATACCACGGTAAAGTGGGTACAAAACGATGCCACGGTATTGCAGTGGGCACAACTTCAATCAAACAAGTCGTTGTAACTTGTATCAGTATTAAATCAAACAAGTCGTTGTAACTTGTATCAGTATTAAATCAAACAAGTCGTTGTAACTTGTATAACTTAAATCAAACAAGTCGTTGTAACTTGTATAAATTCAATCAAACAAGTCGTTGTAACTTGTATCAATTTAAGACAAACAAGTCTAAGTAACTTATAACAGTGCAATCAACCAAAATCGGGGTATTTTGGACATTAAGTTAGACTTTTACACATTGGTGTTATAAACTTCAACGTATTACATATCAAAAATCACTGATTTTGGAAACAACTTTACAAAACATAAATTGTTTTATTACTTTATGTTTTCAACTAACCTTCCTATGAACTCACCAGCTTTATAGCTGACCTGTTTTAGCATGTGTTCTCAGGTTGCCCAGCAGGATTAGGATTGCTTCAAGGCTTAATTAGCCCGAGTCGCATATTTTCAAACCATTGGGACTGCTCTGCACCTACTTTAGCATTTTCAAATTTTGTACTTGGAAATCACTGTTAAACTTATAACGTTGTAAACGTTCTATTTTGGAAATGTATAATTATTTTCAAACGTCTCATTTAGAGTCGTTCATTATGTATCTTATGCTGTGATATTTGATTTAGTGACACCCGACCCGACAGCTTCCGCAAACCGAAATTTGAGGGTGTTACAGATTGGTATCAGAGCCTAAGGTTATAGTGAACTAGGTTGCATTTAGTGGGCCTAGACTATGACCGTTAGGCAGTATTCCTTATTAGGTATAACTAGTTCAGGGATTACATCATACGAACTTAATTTAACATAGCGTAGCTAACTATGTACAATTAAGCAAAGATGATGTAAGATTTGAAAGGGGTTATACTGAGTTGGGAATGCACTAGTTGACTCTGATTGTTTTGTGCTAGATATCCTAGGCTATTATATGTACTATAGGTATATATTAATAGGCCTTACATGTATACTACTTCTACGTATCAAATATATACTGGGTATATACGACTCAATTCCGCTGTACTATCATTTACTCGTGAAGAGGCACATCGCTGTCTTCCTAACTATTACGACTCGACACTTTCTCCTTATGTACGCATAGGAGGATATCACATATATCACTGAACCTCGGGAAGGAGGTACAACCGTATTTAATGGGAATGGAAACCCACACATGCTAAACGTCCACGAAACTTAAAACAGATTTAAAACTTTTCAACCATAACCGTATGGATTGCAATTGGATTAGTGTTGACTAAGTCCACAATAAATTAATTATTTCAATCATTACTTGATCATTTAGATCAATTGATTCAACACCTCAGTGCGTTGGGCACTCACATTCTAGCCTCTGTGCTACATTTGGGAAAACACATAACTTCAACACACATTTGGCCTTAGGGCTACAATCAAACAACACACGGCACGTGGTGCTGCAATCACACGGTATGTTGATACCGCCATTTGGGCACGTTAGTGCAATCCTCATAGTATGTCGATACTACAAATTATAGCATGTTGATGCTACACTCATAGTACATGGGTACTACAATTTCAATGCCGCGGGCACTTCATTACAGCACGTGGTGCTGCGTTTCATGGTACTTTGGTACTACAATTACAAAACACTAGTATCTCAATTACTGTGCTGATAGCACTGCATTATAGCACTAGGTGCTACTTCAATTATACATGTAGACTTGTTATAGTTTCATGTACGACTTACATATATACATATACACTTACTTAACTGGGCACGAGGTGCCACACCTGACTTTTATTATGAACGTATACTGGTATAGTTACGTGTACACCATATATGTATATACGACCAATTAAGCATGTAATGCTTTAATCAATAAATACTGTGAAAACGTCAGATTGTTTAGATCTTGATCTAGGATACAATGATAACAATGATAATAATTTGCAGCAGAATAATAATAAGAACAATATTATCAACCAAATCCCTAATCTTATTAATTAATCAACAAGACGGATACCCTTTAGTATCGGGGTTACAAGAACCTTAGGGATAACAAAGAACTTTAGACGTTTACATCTTTTCTAGGTGCACCCTTTTACCTACACCCAATATCTCTTTATATACTAGAGATACTAGGTTTACAAGAAACCCTAATCGTAGGAGAATAATAATTAAACAATTTACAATTTTAGTCCCTCATCTTTAATTATTTTGTATCATCAAATTAAAATATCCTAACAATCTTCCCCTATTTGATGATGACAAAATAAACATCTTCTCGCACAAACTTCCCCTTAGTTCTTGATTTCTTGTAAACATGTCATGCATAATAAGCTGCAAATCTTGACCTTCGAATCTTCTTCCCCTTTTTGTCATAATCCAATAGGGGTCTTCAAAAAGATAAGCAACTTCAAACATTTACAACCACTTGCTATATAATACACCACTAATCCAATTTTCTAATAACTCAAATTACCCTCCATGACGCGTAATAAGAATAATGAATTTGAGCAGTAGAAAATTACACTAGCAGTAGTAATATACAACTAGCAGTAGTAATAAATCCTTTTACCTCAAACAATGCATGAACATCTTCTGATGGTTAAACACTTTGTCAATAAGCTTCCCCTCAAATGAATATGTTAACCATCTCTTGACCAAAAGCAATAGAAACAATCATAAGAACTGTACGGATAACTAACCAACAATAGCAACGAATACCATGTAGTACCATCCATGACGAGCATCACTAATTCCGCTAGTGTTTGAAAAATGACTAACAGTAGTAATCAGTACCAAGTAGCAGTCATAACGAACAGTACAAACGATTAATACTCTAACAGGCATAACTTTTGTCAAGCAGTAGTAAATTCCTTAGAATAATACTAGCAATTGTAACCACTTTCCAATAACAGTGTTAACCGTTTTTAACTAACAGTTGTAACTGTTATCACTAACAGTTTTAACTGTTTTCTCCAAGTCAACGAACAGTGGTAATATTCTTAAAAATACCCAAACAGTGGTAATCTTCACCACTTTCACAAACAGTGGTAATTCGGCACAAATTAAATGAACAGTGGTAATAACACCAACTAACAGTGGTAATTGGATTTCACTATCAGTTTAAATTATCTTCAATCCCAAAAACCCATAATCTTCCACTGTTTCTTTCAATCTTTATCTTCTGGCCAACCTAATAACAGCTGCTCTTTATCTCGATCACAGTACAAACCATCTTGTTCTCTCTTTCTCTCGATCACAGAAATCATGACCTGTTTCACTGCTGCATGCTTTCAAAAATCAACAAGATGATTATCTAACCCAAACATGTTTCTGCTATCGTATACAGAAACCACCAACCAGAAAACCACAATTCAAATCTTGACAGAATTAATTAATTCGATTATGGATACAGTCAAATCACAATCAGCTTTAATGCAACAAGAATGCACTCTCCTTGGTCAAACCCATGTCTCATGAAACACCAAAATAATAATAATATCCATTGTCGGCACAGACTTTAAGTGCAAACTCAATTAATTGAACTATGTCGGCTCAATAGAAAGTCAATATAATTACTTTCAATCACGTTCAATTGTTGGCAAGAGTTAACTGAGATTCATATGGATAATTTAAAATAATCGACTGCTATTATAAATCCATGAAGAACTTACGTGAAGATTTATCAAATCGTTGTCAACATCTGCCGACTCGGAATTTTCAATAATATCTTTGATCTTCGTCAAACTCGTAAGAATATTCTTCAATCTCGAACACTGTGCATATCCTAGATCTCGAGCAACCTTGCTTTGATACCAATTGTGAAAACGTAATAACGATCTAGCTCAGATTGTTTAGATCTTGATCTAGGATACAATGATAACAATGATAATAATTTGCAGCAGAATAATAATAAGAACAATATTATCAACCAAATCCCTAATCTTATTAATTAATCAACAAGACGGATACCCTTTAGTATCGGGGTTACAAGAACCTTAGGGATAACAAAGAACTTTAGACGTTTACATCTTTTCTAGGTGCACCCTTTTACCTACACCCAATATCTCTTTATATACTAGAGATACTAGGTTTACAAGAAACCCTAATCGTAGGAGAATAATAATTAAACAATTTACAATTTTAGTCCCTCATCTTTAATTATTTTGTATCATCAAATTAAAATATCCTAACAAATACACAATGATGTCACCACACACATGGGTTGTGTTGGTGGACCCTGCTTCAACACCACCTAGGACACTGTAGTTGTCACATACACAGGCATGAATGGCCGTACGATATTCTAGTACTACGATATAGTCCATTGGACTACTCACAACAACATAATCTTGGATTGACTACATAGAAAACACAATTCGATCATGGTACGACCGCAACTAGAAACTACAACTCAACTGGTCACAACACTCGAAAAACATGAGATTCATGATAACTTAACTAAAGAAAACTAAACAACGGTTACTTAAACTGTTGTACCAACAATACAAAAGGGCAGTGATGCGCCTGCCACCTACAATATCAAAAACTTCAACGTCAAGGATCGTAGGATCCCGTGTATCATAAATTCCAACTCAAGTTAGCTACTTATGTCATTGTAATAATCATCATCTTTGATTAAAGATCTCACACTTTGTCATTTCATTCTTGTTCAAGAATCATGCCTCCTAAACGACCAACTTTCACTCGAGCTGAGCAAGATCAAATCATTAATCAAGCAGTGACTGCGACCCTAGCTGCTCAGAACCAAGTAAAGCCTTGCACTTTTAGGGATTTCCTGAGGTGCGAACCCCCAAACTTCGTCGGGACTGAAGGAGCTGTCGGATTAATTCGATGGTTCGAGAGAATGGAATCTATTTTCCACATGTGCAACTGCCCCGACGACTGCAAAGTCTTGTACGCCACATATACCCTCCAGGATGATGCCTCTTCCTGGTGGAATTTTCACGCCCGAACTGTAGGAATCGACACTGCTCACGAACTTTCGTGGGAAGACCTGAAACAAATCATGAAGGACAAGTATTGCCCCATCGAAGTACTTCACAAACTCGAGGACGAACTTTGGTTTCTCACCGTAAAAGACAACGACATCGAAACATATACCAATCGTTTCCAACAACTAGCATCCCTTTGTCCAAACATAGTAAACCCTGAAAACAAACGAATCGGGAGGTACATTGGTGGACTCCCGTTGCTAATTGAGGGAATGGTCACCGCCTCTAAACCCACTACTATTGAAGAGGCTATTCGCATGGCCCACAGACTCATGGCACAAGTGGTTCGACGCGGGCCACCTGCAACGGAAAACAATCAAGAAAAAGGGAATGGAAGTTCCAGCTCTAGCCAAAATCCAACGAATCAACCTGAACCCTTGAGGTCCTACGCTGCTGAACCCAACGACCGACAAGGCTATGCGGGTAACAAACCATTTTGTCACGGCTGCAAACGTCATCATGACGGAATTTGCGGATTACCCTGCGAAAGATGCCAACGATATGGACATGTAATCCGGGACTGCAGAGTTCCCGCCAATCCCGACTCTCGAAGGATATGCTTCAAATGTAAGGAACCTGGTCATTACAAGAAGGACTGCCCAAAAAGACGCAAAATTCACCTTATCGACTCCGAGTAAATCAAATAAATCTCCAACAATAATGTAAGTACAATCTCTCCTCGAAAACATGGCTCTTCAATTATAGGTCCGTTCAACACGTACTTATTATCCCCGATATCATTTTATTGACTTAATGTCGATTACATCATAGGGCTAGTGACCTAGACCCAAGTAAAACTTAAAAGCTTGCTTTCAGCAGACTAACCGACTGAACATTCACCAACTACTTAGTCCTGATAGGACTATTCACTAAACGGTCACTATGTGACAAATATCTAGTCCCGAATGGACTACGACGTAAACGGTTATCTAGCAATCACAAAATAATCATACACCCGACAAACAATATGGTCAGAATATGACTACAACGATAAACCGCGACTCAGTCAGGGATTGACTGCCATTCAACTCCATTATAAGGCATGATATGTCTGCAATCTTTTCGACAAATACCTCGTACGTGCATTGCTCCCCAGACCACGCGCGACCCCGACCTCATTTTAAATTTCGGGACGAAATTTTCTTAACAGGGGGAGAATGTAACACCTGGTCAAAAAGTCAACTTGCGCGTCTAATTTAAACTTTTTATAATTGTATTATTATATACAATTATAACTCAGCGAGCGAAAACTTTACATTTTATATAATGAATAGTGATTATGTAATAATCACTAATAAAACCATTTGAAGTCACATTAGATTTTAAATTGAATAAAACTATTTTTAATTTAATTAATTACTAATCGAAAGAACGGAAATATAAATCTAAAAATATTAAATTTATATATATTATTCGGGTACAAAATACGGGTATTTTACACTGCAAAATAGGAACGAAGTGGGGGAAAACTCCTCCCCACCCCTTTGGATCAGCCACCCAACCCCCCAAACCCCTCCCATTTCATTTCATTTCTTTCTATCTCATTTTCTTTTCACACACAAACACTCTCCACCCAATTACCACAAATTTTCGGAACTACAAATCGACACACGAAATTTACATTTTCGGAATCACCAACAAGAGAGGAGCAACATTAACAAAGGCCACACCTTCGTTTTCTTCCTCGTTTGGCCTCGATTCGCAATTGTAAGAAATTTCTAAATCTTTAGATCTAATCATTTTGGTGTAATGTTTGGGTGTAATAATGCTTACACAACTTAGTTATAACCTAAACAACAAAGAAAACATGATTTTACAGCTTGAAAATACGTTAGATTTGCGATTTTGATCGGAAAAACGCGACAGCCGCGAGTTTCTGGGCTGGTGTTCATCCATGCGACACAACGCTTGTGTCGCATGTTGTGTCGCATAATTTCATTTGTGTCGTATCTTATGTCGCATAAACTACCCATGCGACACAACGCTTGTGTCGTACTCTATGTCGCACCTTGTGTCGTATTTCCATACGACACAACCCTTATGTCGCTATTGATTTAGCATCGCAAGCTTTTGCGACACAACCACTGTGTCGCAGAGCTCTTATGTCGCACTCCATGCGACACAACCCTTGTGTCGCATGACACGTTTTTGTGTCGCATGTTATGTCGCAGAAAACAGAAAGTTTAAAAACTCACATTTCCACTAAGTGTCGAGACCCTAAATTTTATCACTTGATTTCACCCAATTTCAAGTCCAGATGCGTTTTTCCTTAAAGCAATATAGTAGAAATAAAAATTTTCCAAGCTGACCTGGCAGCTCGACCCCAGCCAGGGGCTCTGCCCCTTGGACCCCGCCAGGGGCTGCCGCCCCTTGGACCCCGCTAACCAGGGGCGCTGCCCCCGGACCCCCGTACACCATTCCCAGACTTCAACAACAAATGCATACATGAACAACTCGCTTAGACAAACTGATTTGTCTCATACTTATATAACCTCACGTGTTTAGGACACTAGAAGGTTACCATTCGGACGTCGCGCGTATCATCGTATCGCTAACAACTCACAGGTGAGTTTCATAGCCCCACTCTTTCAACTGTTTTACTGTTTTTTTTTTGGGGGTGAAACACATGCACAACAACTGTTTTCGAATTATATTAATAATCTTTTATAATTCACAATCAATTATATTACTGTATGTAATACAAATGTGTAATACTTAGGAATTACACCCAACACGTCGTTTTGGAACAATATCAAGACCTAATCTAGATAGGTCACAATCGTACACTATCAGATTGTTGGAAAACAATTACCTAGACATAACTCGATATAGTTAGTACTATTCATTGGCCATATTGTCGCGGGACAATATTATCCAATACATTAGAACTAGTTAGTTCTACCTACACTAGATGATATAGATACAATTACAGGATTAGTTGCTCTTTTAGGAACTAATATTTTCAATACAATTCAGGAACCTCAATATACTTGCTAGGCTTTAGGCTAGAAGTATACGATAACATAATATGTTAGTATGGATTCTTCATACTAATACAATTCAACTAGGTAATGAGCATTCATACCTAGGACCAACGTACTACTTAATATCTAAATATTTGCTTATACGTATTTAGATAAAATCAATTATTTTCATGCGTGTCATGATTGTTACTTACGTTTGCTCATTCGACAAACATATATATATATTTATATATATATATATATATATCTACATGTTTAGATATTATCATTAGCACTTGGTGCTAACTTCAATAGTATTTATGTATATTAGTATACATACAATCATACACACATTCAAGCCTGACGCGTCGTTGTACGGTCGGCTCTTATTTGCAATAGCTAGTATGTCGTTGTACTGCTGGCTCTACATTTCAACTATGCTCTCGAGCACTTCATAAACGATGCCGCGGTATTGCAGCGGGCACAAAACGATACCACGGTAAAGTGGGTACAAAACGATGCCACGGTATTGCAGTGGGCACAACTTCAATCAAACAAGTCGTTGTAACTTGTATCAGTATTAAATCAAACAAGTCGTTGTAACTTGTATCAGTATTAAATCAAACAAGTCGTTGTAACTTGTATAACTTAAATCAAACAAGTCGTTGTCACTTGTATAAATTCAATCAAACAAGTCGTTGTAACTTGTATCAATTTAAGACAAACAAGTCTAAGTAACTTGTAACAGTGCAATCAACCAAAATCGGGGTATTTTGGACATTAAGTTAGACTTTTACACATTGGTGTTATAAACTTCAACGTATTACATATCAAAAATCACTGATTTTGGAAACAACTTTACAAAACATAAATTGTTTTATTACTTTATGTTTTCAACTAACCTTCCTATGAACTCACCAGCTTTATAGCTGACCTGTTTTAGCATGTGTTCTCAGGTTGCCCAGCAGGATTAGGATTGCTTCAAGGCTTAATTAGCCCGAGTCGCATATTTTCAAACCATTGGGACTGCTCTGCACCTACTTTAGCATTTTCAAATTTTGTACTTGGAAATCACTGTTAAACTTATAACGTTGTAAACGTTCTATTTTGGAAATGTATAATTATTTTCAAACGTCTCATTTAGAGTCGTTCATTATGTATCTTATGCTGTGATATTTGATTTAGTGACACCCGACCCGACAGCTTCCGCAAACCGAAATTTGAGGGTGTTACAACCTTCTGGTGCATTGGGATCATCGTCTTTATTAGAGTCTCTCTTCCTCTTCAGCTCATCTTCTTTGCAAGACTCCAAGTATACCAATATCTCCCCCTGAGTAGACTGTCCTGAATGCGCTCTCAAGACCAAACTCTCCAAGGAAGATAACTTCAGTCTCTGAATATTGAAGTCCGCAAGCAAAGTCTCATGAGTCTTCAGCAGTAAATTGTAAGATTCACTCTGTTTGAGCATCTGCTGACCAAGAAGAAGATTATTCGACACCAGCTCTGGAATCTGAGAAGTAAGCTTCTCTAAATCCTTTACTCTCGACTCTAAGGACGTAATCCTTTCAGCATCAGTCGTCGGAGTAATAGAAATCGTCTTAGGTCCAGGCGGTGTAAGAGACTCAACATGCCACTCGCGTGTCAGTGGTGTATGAGGTTGAGACAAAGCATGCGTAAGCAATCCCGCCGCAAATCTAGCTCCTTTATTCGTCGGAAAATTTGCCGCACGAACTAGATCAGCAACCTCATGCTAAAAAGTTAAACACAATTAAAATCAGTTATTGTTACATATTACTCTGTCTCAAACTCTAATTAATTGCATAACACTTATAGTTATAGAACTTATATCTCATACTTGAAGTGGTACAGATATCTGTTCAGAAACCACCGGTGTATCCTTTCCCACCTGTGGTGTATCTTGAGCAACTGTATACAGAATTAACTGTCTCAGTTTAACTCCTGATAAACAACAAGTTAAGATTATTTAACGTCATAATAAATACTAACCTTCTCTGATAGTCAACGTCCTCGGACGTTTCATCAACGGAGTAACAGTCTCCTCAGCATCCAAATCATGAACAATGAAATCTGGATCTGGTTCATTGACTTTACGCTTGAGCTTCAACTTCTGAGCAGGATCAACCTCAAGCCTTGATCGTTGCTTAGTCATTCCAGCCGGAATACTCGTGGACAGATCAACAAGATCATCCTCGGTATCACTGGAATCGTCAGTTGTATGTCCATCATACTCGCCAGATGGACCAACTGGTTCCTAAATATATTTACCATTTATGATTAACATAAAACTCTATCAAACTAGATAAATATATATTTAAGATTATTCAGCTTTAATACCTTAGCAGGTAAAACTGATGAACTATCAATCTGTCTTTGCTCACCCTCAGGTCTAGTGACCTCTGGGTCTGCAATCTCAGCTCCCTCAGGTGCAATCTCAAGAAACTGATCAATTTCCCTCATCTCGGGATCTTGTGCCTCATCATGTTGTTCTAGTACCTCCTGCACCACTTGTGCAGCAACATCTGGGTTCACCTGTTCCCCAGCATGTCCATGTTGTTCCAATACGTCCTCCAAAAGCTCTTGTGGATCTTCAGCATGACCCACATAAGCTACAGGCTCTGGAACAGTAGCAGCAGGAGCAACAACATATAGCCAACCATGATTTGGTGGCGTCACAGAGTTTGGGTCGATGATATACCCAAAAAGGTCTCGCACCTCAGGCTTCACAAGCCCTTCCCTTCTCACCGTCTGCTGAAACATAGCATTATATAATCGCAACCCAATAGTATCAACAACAGAATACGGCTCAGGTATAGCTAAATCCGGAAGACGCGCATGGATGATGAGCATACAGAATCTCGGGTAAACCATAAAACGTGATCTGACAGAACCCGATATCTGTCTGGCTAACTCTCCAAAAATGTAATCACAAAAACTGTATGGTTTATTGTAAACCAGGGACAGTGCAGTCGATAGAATAGCAGGGCTTAACTCATCAAAACCGCCCTTCTTCGGTGCAAAAACGGTATTCATCACGTGCCATAGAAACCTCCACTGACCAATAACAAGAGGCTTCTGGAACTGACGTCCACGTCTATCACCCGTATAACCCATATGTCCGATAGCTCCCTCTATAAAATCCATGGGATACTCAACATCCCCATTCTCCTGTTCTTCTGTACCCAGCTGCAAAATCTCACGGAGATTTCTAGCCGAAAACGTAACAGGTTGGCCGTTAACCGTAGCTCGAATCTCTGGTGGATTGACCGATTCGTCATTCACTATATCCGTCCAGAAATCATTCAGAATTGCCTGAGAAATAGGAGGATTTGCCGTGATAGCATATCTAATACGTGAACGTGCCAAAAACGTAAGCACCTGAGCTACTTTGCTAGCTCCCTTTGCACGTACATCCAGATCAACAAGGATGTTGTAACCTTTGTCAAATTGTCGAGCCATATCTGTAAGAACACAAATGACAACAACAATTTAAAGCATGTTAACTATTATGTATTATGAAGATGTATTCATCAAACATCTTAGTTTTATATATATAACTTGTTACAAAATTGTCGCAAGTCGTATACATATATAAATCAATATATATAATATACCGCTAATATAAAATTAGGACACGCCACTCGATTACGTTTTGAATCGGTAGACTTTCAATATATATATATATATATATATATATATACATTGTCATAGGAATCCAAAAATATACTAGTTATTACTTAAAAAGTGGTAACTCTTATAAATTTTTTTTCAAAAAATATTTCTAAGTTCTGGATTTGCATAAGACAACTAAACGAGTAGAGTTAAACTCGTTTCGCATATCAACTCGCAATTGGATCTGCAGCCAAGTGAACTCGCTAATCATGTCGATCCGCATGTCAACTCGTTGGTCGATCCACTAATCAACTCGATCCGCTAGTCAACTCGCTGCGAGTTGAATCGAAGGTTCAACTCGTTCGATGAACAACCGTCGCGAGTTTAAACTTAAAATAGATGATTTTGTAAGTTTTAACACAATCAAACGATACATTCACATTTATTAAGGTTCGTTTAACATTAATCCTAAGGATTCTTGTTCTAACAAGCCCTTAATCTACATGAATCGATCAAAAAGTGAAACCGAAACCCTAAGTGCATAAAAACTTTGATTTCTCGTTAATTAAACGGTGAAATCCGTTGTATTTTACCTCAAAATGTTCGCAATCTAAAGATGAATAAAAACTACGGATCAAAAACTCGTTCCTCGTACACGTAAAATCGAAGTCAAACGAAAATAACGTTTCGCCTCGTTTCACCTGTAAGTGGATCCGCACAGAGTAAGTGAATTCGCGAGTAATGTGGATTCGGTGGCTGTTGACTCGTTTGACCTCCCCTTTATACTCTGAATTCGATTCGCGAGATTAGAATTCGATCCGCATGTTGACTAAGTCAACTCGCAGGAATAAATAAAAATGCGAATTAAATTCTAAGTATAAATTAAAAATCCATCATTTGTACAAGTCTAAAATAAAATTATTTTTCACTTGTATTTGTTACAATTGTTCAACTCAAAATATTCAGTATAATTTAATTCCAAAGGGTAAATTCTAATAAATACAAAAACTTTAATTAAACATAAAGATAAAAATAAAATAAAGTAAGATAAAACCACAATTATATAAACATTGGTATCAAGTACCATTTTATTAATCACTTGAGCAAAATACATAAACAATAAGAATTTATCTGCTTAGAGATCATATTAGAAAGAATAAGCAATTAAGTATATATTAAAAAAGTCTAAGCAGATTGGTAGTAATAATACCTCATGAAATTCAAGTAAATTACTATAAAATTACAAATAAATTTATCATTTATACATTTATATTTATAAAACTATATCTTAGGTACCTTTATCCACATAGCATAATTAATAAATGCATTACTCACATAAAGTGAATAGTTTATTTATAGACAGTCCAAGACGATTACCGGTATTATGATCCACATAAGCAAATTATACTCAATTTTCTAATCAAACACTATATTGTTAGTATGAATATTATCAAGTGCTTCCTATTATATGACATACTGAAGAATTCAAGTAAAACTCATAACACTGCATCATTAAATTTCAAGGTAGCGGTTACTAAATGATGTATCATTTCGAAACATATAACATACACTTGAATTTTAATGTTAGACAAATATCAGACATACTTTGAATATGCTATGTTATCCAAGTCTGTACATAGTACAACAGAGGATCCCTTCTAGCATAATTCAAAATATATTTGAGAATATTAATTTAATTAAAGGCTTCAGTTCTGTACTCAGTACAACAAAGTTACCAGTAATTAAGTTAATACCCATATTTCTACTATTTGTCAATTAAAAATGCATGATAACAGTGTATGGCAATACCATCATTCAACAATTAAGACTAATGTCATACATCATAGAATAGTAACACAAGATAATAAACAAGTAGTTAATTAACTTATTAAGACTTACAAAATGTCATATAATTTGCCTACCAGTATATCATATAATGAAGCCATCTAAAATTTTCAATAAAATAGACAAATTATAACTTGTGGATATAGGTGTATAGTCAAATAAATATAAACACATACCTGATAGAACCGCTGTAGTTCTAAAGTAACTTTATTTGAACCTACTACCATATCATACTTAGGACTTAAGCTTATTATTGTGAAGCTTATTCTCCTAATGTACTATCATTTCCCTTAGTTTTTGCAAATAAAAACTTAACCATTTTAAAGAATATTATGTTTATATTCTTTAATGAAGGTGATTCCCCTTGGGTAACAAGCAAATGAATGCCATACGCCTTTTTTATTTTTTATTTTTTTTAACACATAGAAATACTAACTATTACAAAAATACCCTTGGAAGACTAATCACTCTGGATTTCTCATTCCGTTTAGTTGAACCAACGACTCAAACCTTGCTCTGTCGAACGCCTTTGTGTATAAGTCTGCTAAGTTATCCAATGATGGAACCTTAACTAACTTTATCAACTTCTTCTCAGCACAATCTCTAATAAAATGATGTCGAATATCAATATGCTTAGTTTTACTGTGCTTTACCGGATTATTAGCGATCGACATAGTAGATTCGTTATCAATCATCATAGGAGTATTGGTTATATTTAACCCGTAATCCCGCAGTTGCTGTTGAATCCAAAGTACTTGAGAGCAACGGCTGCCAGCTGCAACATACTCAGCTTCACATGTATAAATGGCTAAAGATGTTTGCTTCTTGCACTGCCAGGATACTAATCTACCTCCTAGGAATTGACATCCTCCGGTCGTAGATTTCCTATTCTGATTGCATCCTTCATAATCCGAATCAGTATAAGCTACGAGATCTAAGTCTCCATCAATCGGATACCAAAGACCCAGCTTAGGTTTCCCTTTGAGGTAACGAAAGATTCGTTTAACAGCTTGCATGTGTGACTCTTTCGGATTAGCCTGATATCTTGCACATAAACAAACAGCAAACATTATGTCAGGCCTAGAGGCTGTGAGATACATTAGTGATCCTATCATGGCTCTGTAAAGAGTTGGATCCACATCGCTATCACTCGATGTATCTGGACCTAGTCCATGATTGACTGGAATTGGAGTATTATAGACCTTACAATCATCCATCTTAAAGCGTTCTAATAGCTCATATGTATATTTAGATTGATGAATAAAGAATCCATCCTTCTTTTGATCAACTTGTAATCCTAAGAAGAAATTCAATTCTCCCATTGCAGACATTTCAAACCTTTTTCTCATAACTTGTTCGAATTCTTGACACATCTTTTCATCAGATGATCCAAAGATAATGTCATCAACATAAACTTGCACGAGAAGAAAGTCTTTCTTTTTCCACTTCACAAACAGTGTACTATCAATCGATCCTCTTGTAAATCCATTCTCAAGTAGATACGTTGATAGTGTTCCATACCATGCCCTAGGTGCTTGATGTAATCCATATAGAGCCTTATTCAAACGATATACTCTATCTGGATACTCAGGATTAGCAAACCCTGGCGGTTGTGAAACATACACCAATTCTTCCACTTTGCCATACAAAAAGGCACTCTTAACATCCAACTGATACACTTTTATACCAAAATATGATGCGAATGCTAAGAATACTCTAATTGCTTCTAGCCTAGCAACTGGTGCAAACACTTCATTGTAATCTATACCTTCTTGTTGATTAAAACCTTGAACCACTAGATGAGCTTTATTGCTTGTAACGATTCCTTTATCATCTCTCTTGCACTTAAATACCCATCTAGTTCCAATTGGATATTCTCCCTTTGGTAGGTCAACCAACTCCCATACTTGTAATTTAGAGAACTGAGATAGTTCTTCTTGCATTGCTTCTACCCACGAGCTTTCTTTTAAAGCCATTTGAACATTTTTTGGCTCGACTTGTGAGATAAAGCATGAATATAGACATTGATTAGGAATCCCTGTCTCTTTCATTGCAGTATACAAGCTTTGGTATTCTAAATTTTCAGACGTACTAGCTTTTGATTGAGTCCTTGTTTGAACCGGAGTATTAATATCACCGATGATATTTTCAACGGGATGATTTTTACTCGTTCTAGTTGAAGCAACATGCTCAACCGGAATCTCATCTTCTAAGTTAGTACCGATTTCTTCAAGAACACTGTCTTGTTCAGGAATGTCTTCCAAATCTGGTACACCTTCTCTAGATAGCTGTGAGTTATCAATACCCATAGATATTCTTAACTCTCTTAGTGGTGTGAGAATTTCATCCACTAATTAATCAGTCAGCTCTTCTTCATTTAGAGGTGTATTTACTTTGGATTTTTGAGATCCACTAGTAGATGTTTGATTTGGATCAACATTTGTCTTGATTCCAGAATTCGGAACACTCGATGTTGAAGTATGGCCAGTATCCACATCTTCAGACAATAAATGTTCAGCTATCTCTGAATCACTGACATAGTCACTAATAGGAACTTTAAATGATGCAAAAAGATCAGAATAATCAAATTGCCAATCTAATCCCTTATGAACATCCGGTGAGTAGCTCGTAACCTCAATATTATAAACTACTTCCAAACGTCCTGTGACTTTATTGAAGACTCTCTTGTTTGGCGAATTGGGCATATAACCTAGGAAAAATCCTTCGTCAGCCTTCTCACCAAATTTTGCTTGATGTCCAGTCTTTAATATGGTGCATGAAACTCCAAAGGGTTCAAACCCTTTTAAGTTAGGTTTCTTATTGTTCAAAAGCTCATAACAAGTCTTGTTATGTCTTTTAACCGTAAGAACTCTATTGAGAACATAACATGCTCTATTCACTGCTTCTGCCCAAAAGATGACCGGAAGCTTTGAGTCTCAAACATTGTTCTTGCAGCTTCAATCAACGTCCTATTTTTCCTTTCAGCTACACCATTCTGTTGAGGTTCATAAGGTGCACTGAATTGATGTAATATCCCTTTGCTTAAGCAATAGATATTCAACGTTAAATTCTTAAATTTTGTTCCATTGTCACTACGAATACACTTCACTCTCTTTTTATAGACATTCTCTACTAGATCAAAGAACTCAATTAGAATTCCTGGAGTTTCATCCTTTGATCCCAAAAAGAATACCCACGCGAATCTAGAATAATCATCTGTGACAACTAAACAGTACCATTTGCCACCTAGACTTCTCTTGCTTATAGGGCCGAAGAGATCCATATGTAGCAATTCAAATGGCGAGGAGATTGAGTTTTCAGTCTTAGATCTGTGTGGTTTCTTATGCTGCTTTCCTTTCATGCAAGGAACACACTTATCATCAGACTCGAAACGTTTTTGAGGTACACCTAGAACCAAACCATTTTTGGTTATATAATTCATCTTTCTCCAGTTCAGGTGTGCCATTCTCCTATGCCATAATAAAGCGTCTGTTTCCGAAGCCTTAGATAATAAACAAGTAGACACCATTGAAGAGTTAGGAACACCCATTTTGATAGCATAGTTGTCCTTCTTCCTTGGCGCCCTCATTAATATCCATTCATCAGGAATTTTGAAACCTGGCTTCAGGACTAAGGCCTCCTTTTCATTAAAGTAAACTGGATGATCTTTATCACAGACTTGGGAAACACTCACTAGGTTGTGAATTAGTTCTTCAACATAGTTCACATCCTCAAGAGTCAAAGTTCCATTTGAAGCTTTTCCTTTTCCTGAAATTACTCCTCCTTTATCTCCTGCAAAATTTACTTTTTGCTTGAGACTCTCCTTCAAGTCCTTCAGTAGACTTCTTTCTCCGGTCATGTGCCTCGAGCATCCACTGTCTACATATCACCAGCTGTCCTTGTTCACAGCATGCTCCTGCACATAACACAACACACGATCAGTTATCAAGAGGGACCCAAGCCATTACGGTCTTGGTTTGTCCCTTATCATCAACAAACTTAAGCTCTTTAAAATAACCATCCTTCCCATCAGGAGCTTTGGTTACTTTCGAAGTAGCTTGAGTTTGTGGATGATCAGCCTTAAGAGGTGAATTCGAGGATAACCTCCTAGGCACATAATTATGAGCTCTATTATGATAATTGTAATTAAACTCATGTGATCGCTAAGTAGTACCACTCTCATAATGACTATGGCCTCTACTTGGAGTTCTAAACCTTGACGGTGTCACATCTCTAGACTTATAGACAGAATTATCACCTTGAGTATATGTCCGTTTAGGTTTAGGTGGGGAGACACTATGTTTACCGTCTCTTTTAAGAAAGTTAACAGGTTTATTACCTAACTTAGGTTTGGTATCTAACCTATCTACAGTCATACTAGAGTCGGTCTGTGTCTTTTCATCAATCACAAGCTTATGTGGTGTTTCAGGCTTTTTGTTAGGACAACACGAAGCCACGTGTCCCTTTTGGCGACACTTGAAGCATGACATCTGCTCACGTGATTTAGGAACTTTTGCATTACCACTCGGAGTCTTAGGCACTAAAGGTTCAAGTATTTGTTCCTTATTAACCTTATCATCAGTCTTAGCATCGTTAATCACTCCACCCGATACAAACTGTATTTTGGTGAAATGAGACACCTTACTATTATCTGATGATTGGTTCTTAACAACCTCCTTCTGTGCCTTTAACTTTTCCGGGTCATTAGTTACTAAAATCTCAGGATTAGCATCTGTCATTTCAGAATCTATCGAGTTACTAGTGTAATTGGCATTAAAAGGATGAGGTACATCATTGTATCATATCCCAGTCTTGTCCTTTACACTGCGTTGAGTATCTAGCATTTTATCCATTTCTAAAGTTCTGTAGGACTCAATCTTACGATTTTGTTCTACTAACTTATGCTTCAGCTCAGCTAACTCTCTATCCCTATCAGCTATAGTTCGATTTAAGTCATCAATGTTCATATGGAGACCATCTATGATTATTGCCTTTTCATTTATGGTATCTCTAAGTGCAATCTTATCAGAACTATCAGACTTAATCTTATTCTTAAGATCTACCTTATCTGTACTTAACCTAAGGACATCACTTTTAGCTTGTTCAAGTTCAGATATTATAGTCTTATTAGAATCATTAAAAGTGCTAACTTGGGATGACAAATTCTGATTCGACACAGTTAAAACACTTAATTGAGATTGTAGATCAGTAATTAGATAACAAACATCAGCAAGAGTAAGAATATCCAAACATACCCTTTTCTTGTCAGTTTGTACTTCAGCCATGCGTGCTACAAAGTCATCTGGACTTATATTAGCAGTTGAATCCATATACAGCACGTCATCATCACTTGCTTTCTCATGAATCTCTGGCACCTTTATTTCAACATCAATAGGCATATAGCTATTGGACTCAGCAGCTATCTCTTGATCTTCAATCTCAGCCATGAGAGCTTCCTCAGACTGAGCTTGCCAATCATAAGATCCATCCAACTGTTTCACAACTAAGGCTTTGCAAGCTAAGGTACTTCCCGAACCTTGTTTGCTATTGCCAGTTTCAACCTTAGGTCTTTGACACTCACGAGCAAAGTGTCCATTACCTTGACAGTTGAAACACTTGATCTTGGTTTTATCAAACCCTGATCGATTTCCTACCACTTTTCTACCAGTTTTCTTCAAGAAATTTTTGACTCTCCTTGATAACATTGCAAGTTGATCCTGGAGATCTATTTCCTCAAGATAATCAGGGTCTATCTGATCATAGTCTTCATCAAACATAATCGGATCATTGATTTTACCCTGAATGTAGTTTTCATAAGAAGCAACAAAGGATGCAAGGACAGATAACTATTGCTCAGCCGATTTCACACTCATTGGCATCTTTTGATGTCCTTGAGCTGACTTCTCAGCAGATGTACCTTTAGTTTCATTACCTGATGAGGTAAGAAGGCACACGTCATCCGTTATCATTTCACCATTTTCATCAGTATTACCCACTAAAAGTGCAGTGGTCGAACTAGATGAAGAAGTTGAGAGATTTGTTTTTCCATGATATAGCCCAGGATTCTGAACCTGATCAGAATCAGTTTCTCTCGATTTCTTTGTGAAATCATAACCTTTTAGCTTGTCAATGACCTGCTCTAAGGTCATGGTTGCATACCTTCCATCATTGTCTTTGAGCATTACACCATACATTTCCCACTTAGACGGCAAACCCTCAATAAATTTGTCGGTTCTTTCAGTCTCAGTAGTAACAATATCATGGTTATCAAGCTCACTTAACAAGTGGTAGAATCTAGTGATATAAGCATCAAGATCTTCTCCTTTTAAAGCTTTTATAACAGTAAACTGTTTCTTAAGAAGATTCTTCCTGCTTGCCTTCACTTGAGGACTTCCCTCACATCTTTTCTCTAACGCTTCCCAGAGCATTCTAGCAGTTTGAAAAGACTTGAGTTGATGGTTTATCTCCTTTGGTAAACTCATTTTGTTGATCGCTCATCCGGTTATAAGCAAGAGTAACAGTTGCATTATTAACCGTTTGAGTAGGTGCAGTGTATCCATTCTTGATACACATCCAGATCGACAAATCATGGAATCTACAGTAAGATTCAAATATGTCCTTCAAGTTATAGTAATCTTCGATTTTCAACAACTTAGGTGGAACGTTAGATTTTCCCACCTCATGTTCCATCTCGATCATTCTACTAAGATCAGAAATCTTAAAAACGTAAAGTATAAACTGTTTCGTGAATTCAGAAGAACTCGATTCGTAAGACTCAGTTCAACTCGCAATCTCAGCTCGACTCGCAAGTCTCAGTTCGGATTGCTGTGATGTCGATTCGCAAGCAATTTCGATTCGCGAGAGATCTCAGTTCGACTCGCAAGTCCCAGTTCGACTCGCTAGTTCAACTCGGTTCGCAGGCTACGCTGAAACCCTAATCTCGACTCGTGAAACGGCTGAAAACCCCAAAAACGAAAATTTAAGGTATTTTTATGATTGAAACAGGAAATTTCGACCGTGAACTAACTCTAAATCATCCAGAGAATGATTTTGATCGTTAATATGTACTTATGCACACAAAAACAATCCGAATCAAACGCGATTATCCTAAAACTTCAAACTTTACTCGTATTTTAGTCCGAAAGCTCTGATACCAGATGTAAGTCCCTAGTTCTTAGGATCGATAACTTCGTTATCTGTAGTATTAAGGTGCGGAATCCCTCAATACGATGTTATCTTACTAACAACGAATAAGTTCGCGTTTTAGGTTTACTAATACTTTGCTTAAACGTATAAACGTCAAAGCCTAGCCGTTAGGTTATTTTCTCTGGGTATATTGAATTCGCAGGTCTCCAATCTGAATGACAAAAGTTGTTATGTTTTTACATATAGAAAACATTAAATATGTCCGGCTCATCTCGGCTCGCATGGGCCTCGCGAGTCCAGCCTAACTCGCAGCCCAAGCCTGCTTATGGACTCGGCTCGCCAAGACCTACTAATGTTCGCGAGTTCAGTTCTCATCTGGCAGCTCAACTCGCTGCGACTTGAGAACTCGACTCGCACCAAATGTATTTATTTATTTCGTTTACGATATTCGTCTAACACTTTAATATGCTAATATATTTAACGAATATTACTAACAAAACAAATATCCATTTACAAATCTAAACCAATGTACAAACATGATAATAATTACACTAGTCCTATTTCTAGCTAGATATGTTGTCACAAACTATGTTCCAACAGCGACCACCACCCCCACAGCATGATCAGGCCGGACCATCCTATACATATCAGCAGCCTGAGCCATCCCACCAGTACCGGAGCATGGATGATGAGGAGGAGGACAGTGATTAAGATGATGTGCATCCTATTTGGTTATTGATTCCAGACATTTTTATTATTATTATTATCTTTATTTTTAGTAGTTTAATTTGGTTTGGATATTATGGTACTTTAGATTCTGTTTATTTATGTTTATGTTTACTTAGGATGTTTAGAATTTGGTATGGTTTAATGTTGTTTGTTGATGATCCCTCAGAATTTTGTTGTGTGCACGTGAGATGCTGGCAGTAAGTTCAGCGAAAATGAATCAAGGAATTGTGATGAATATCTTTCGGCATTGTTTAAACAATAACTCACACACTATTCCAGGGGAGTTTTTCTGTCTAATTTCTTTTCTCCTTTTCCCGTTTAGTTTTTCATTATTTGTACAATGAGGGCATTGTACATCTTTAAGTGGGGGATAGGAGAGAAAAGAGTTGAATTTCTACATAATTGTCCTGTTAAGTGAGTAGACAATGTTGTAATTTGGATTGATAGTTATCTCATTAAGATACATAACTAGGAGGTTATGAGTTGCCCATTTTTCAACCAAATGTTTAAATTAAAATTTTTGTTTTTTAGAGATAATTATTTTGCAACAATATAGGTTAATTTTAAAATTTTCTACACTTTTAATTAAATATTAAATTTTGGAAAATGTTATTTAGTTTCATTATATGATGTATTGATAGGCGATTTATATAAGAATTTTTGAGCTTTTAAGAAATGAAAATAAAAGGAGTAGATGATACTTTTAAATGAACTTTAGTTATGTATGACGTATGTCTTAATTTTCATATGAGTAGTGTGCAATATGCCATAATTTTGGAATTTAATTAATATCATTTGGGGATATACTAGGTGTTGTTTCCTCTGTTGTACGAAAATACAGACCTGGTCTCCGCCAGTATATTTAATGAAAAAGAGCCAAAAGAGTTTAAATGAACTCATGATTTTAAAATGTAGTCAAATTAAGTCGCTTTGTTATACTAAGGTACAGACCTGTCACCAATGGTTTGACTAAAAATTTTATATTGCTAAACCAAAATCAAGTTATGTCGCTTTGTTGTGTTGAGGCACAGACCTGTCACCTATGTCTTGATTTGAAAAATGATTGTTTTGATTAAAACTTCAAAATATGTAATATTGGCATGTTATGAGTATGGGAGTATATAGCTATTGGGAGTTTAAGGGAACATCTATGTGAATAATAATGAGTTTAGCTCAATTATTTAAATATAGATTGTTTAAGTGGATAACAATATCAGTAATCATTGTGAACTATTAAATGTTTTAAGAATAATAACATTATGTGTAGATTATTTTTGTAATCTCATGGTTTCTTAATAATTGTTTTTAGAATCAACAGATTTTCAAATTTAAATGTTTGAGTTGAAGAAGGGTAATGTTGTGTAATTACTTTGTTAGTTATTTAGGTTAATGGAGATGACTGTTTTCTTAAGATTTTGATTTTTGAATCGATAGTCTAGTTGAGGACAAGTAGGATTCAAGTGGGGGATGTTTGATGAACGCGCATAAGTACTATATTTAAGTAGTATTTCACCCCTATCCTTGAATGTTTTTATTGCAATTAATTAAGTTTAGGTACTTATTTCGTTCATATTTGCAATTATTTGTGGAAATGAAGCTTTTTGAAGAAAAGGACGGAAAACAGTCAATAAATGTGTTAAATGATACATTGTTGAGGAATCAAGCGAAGCCGAATGATCAAATGAAGAAAAATATAAAATTCCACTGGAAACTCATTCCATACGCCGTATGGAATATCCATACGCCGTATGGAATGAGGCGGTAGAAGCCCAATGTATGCGTAGCTGGGCCGGGCTTAGAATCAATCCATACGCCGTATGGAAATCCATACGCCGTATGGATCAACTTTCCAGAAAAGTATAAAATGCGAAAATTAACCCTAAAACAGAGAATCAGCTGGGATTTTTTACAGAGGGTTTTTCCAGGCGACTCATGGTGTTTCAATTACGAATTTTAGGGTTTTTTTGGAGGCACAAAGAGCAAAGGTTGATTCTATTTCGATTTAGTTCTTTGTGATTCATTATTTCAGTTTGTATTACTCGTATTTGTTTCGATTACTTCATGTTCTTGAGATTAATACTGCTGTTTTTACATTACTCAATGATGAATTGAATTAGTTAGTAGTTGTGTAATAATATACGTTGGATAATGATTATTGAATGATTATATTTGCACGTTTGTTAAGTTATTTAATTGAAGATGGTTATATTATCCGTTGAACCTTAATTATTGGTGATTGTTAGTTAATATTTCTTAACGTGATTAATAGTATTGATGAGATTGAGTTCCTTGAGTATTATTGATTATTGATGGTTACTAAATCTAGGTTTTTGACCATTGTTTAATATATTGAGTTTGAGAGGTTAAGAATTTAAGTACTAGACAATCTAAAATGGTTAAGACAGTAAGAAATTAGTGGGTATTGTTGATTCATACCATTAGGGTTAATTGTAATCAATCGTGAATGTTTAAAGCATAAGTTAGGAAAAGACACGCAATAGAAATATACAATTCTTGCGACATCGGATCGATGTTTAATGTTGGAACCTAAGTTATAGAAATTAGTTAGACCCGAACCGTTGGCTAATTTACATTCAACTTAGAATCTTTGATTAGTAACTAAATTGATCTAAAAGAAATCACAGTTAAATAATTAACGTGCAATGAATCATGATATATGAATCTAAGCGGAGTTATTTACACAATTACTTATTCCTTCCTATTATTTCCTATCTATTCTTTATTTTAAGTATTTTTATTGTTTTACTTATTATTTCAATTAATATGTTCGCACGGAACTAAAACGCCCCCCTATTTAATGTTTTTCTAGTTAATTAGTATTTTCTATTTTTATAAATAACCACTGTTCCCTGAGTTCGATTCAGACTTACCAAGTCTATACTTACATTCGATCAGGTATTCTTGCCTGGTTGTGTGAAAAGTATTTATTAGGTATTTCCATTTCTAAATTGTAAAACAAGACCTTTCACGACACATCAGAAACCCTTTTCGGAATTATGATCTTTGATCTTGGACTTCGATTCTTTTCACAGCGCCAATTTTTCGCACTTTTGAGATGTAACTTTCAAAGAACACGAAAGAGGAAGACTTGGGAGCATAATTGAAGAAAATGTTCCAAAAGATGTTTTTCACGACCTCAGAAATTCTAAGATAAGTTTTTGGGAATTTGGGTGAGTAGGGTTTATATTAGGGTTTTTATAGAAACGAAAGGTTTAGGCTCAACAGGGTTTTCTAAGTGGATCATCGATACTAAAGATGAGTATCGGAAGGGTTTTTGGGCTTGAAGGGATATGTAAAAATTGGGTTTAAATCCTAGGAAATGTCAAGGTCATCTAATTGCACCTATACCGCGTATGGTACACACCAATGTGGTCTTGAAACGTATGTCTGGAGCAAGTTCTAATTTAGAGATGCAAGCATCGGCACACACAAGAAATGAAAGTGAAGCATTAATATGAATGCTAATAGGCTCAAGATACCTCACTACAAATAGGGTTGTATGTGCCTAGCCATGCTCCTTTTAGATTATCGTTTCTTGCTCAAGAAATTTCTACCTTATTTTCCTTATATTCCAAAATAACTTACTCCTATTTTAAAGATGGTTTCCTTTAAAAGTATTTGAACTCAAAAACTTAAAGTCAATCTCACGATTTAGCTCATAATTTTAATTTTCTTGCAAAAAGTTTGAAAAATTTGTTGGAAAAGTTTTGATTTGGTAAACATTTTCTGAGTTTTGCTATTTTGGACATAAAAATCGCCTAAAATTTTATCCAAGGTAATCCCACACTTAGAGGAACATTGTCCCTAATGTTCTCATTAGTTGAGTTTTACTGAAAGTAAAATCCCACACTTAAAGTTTGAACATGTAAGAAAATGTTTCTCAAGTGTTTAATTTGGGTTTGAATCCCACACTTAGTGATAAGCTTAGGATAGGGTATAGATTATAACAAATTAATCAAGACAGAATATATGTAATCATGAAATGGATAGAGGGTTAAGAAACTCCCCGAATAAGGTTTTGAAGCTAAGAATAGTTGCAGAAAGGGATGAGTCGATGTGAGTCTTCTTCTGCATTCTTCATGAAGATCGATGTAGCTTCAAACAGGTCATCAAGTGCGTTGTATCCATTGTTATCGGAAATTTGTTCCAAATCTTTAAGTGGGGATTCTTATGGTGTAGAATCCCATACTTAGATTTGATGGTATTGGAAGCAATTTCGATAAATATTTAGTGGTGGGAGATGATCCCACACTTAGGTCTTTGAGGCGCTTGGATACAAGGAAGTTTTGAGAAGAACGAGATTCCTCCACGAGATATTTGAATGCTCCGTTGTCTGCAAATATGGAAACTGGTTTCGTTTGCCTTTGACTTCTCAAAATTTCTTCTTGAATGTGCGTCATCTCATCAGTCTCCACGCTCATTCATTATAACATTTTCATTTATTCAAAGATAAAATAAAACATAATAAGTAAAAGCATAATAATAATAAAGGTAGAGTGATCAACCAATCAGTGGCTGATACAAATAAGTTCCAAAAGTAAGGTACTACAGTAGCCAAACAAACACAAGACAGTAATAATAATAATAATAATAATAATAATAATAATAATAATAATAATAATAATAATAATAATAATAATAATAATAATAATAATAATGTCTGAAACCAAAGTCAAATGATGTAAATGGAGCAGGTCTATGAGGCTGGTGATCCCTGGTCAGGTAAATCAGCATGCTGAGTGGGAGTTGGTGCTGTCGATGGTCCCACGACTGATTGCTGGCCGCTAGAAACTCTATGTCCCTGTTCTTCAGCATTGATCAGTTTGAGCTGGATCAATATATCTCTGAGGGTAGCAGCTGGCATCTTCATCGGATTCTCAATGCCCCACTGTAGCAAAATATCTGATGTGACGTTTGCTTGCTTAAGCAAAGTCAAGTAAGCCTGATGTAGCATGCTCTCTGTAGGCACAGCCGAGGAGGAGATCGGTCAAAGGTTCAGCAACATCCCAGAAGCATCAAAAGACAAAGCATCAGTGCCCAAGTAAACCATGTCAGCGCGGTGAGATCCGCTGGCCACTGACTAGGCAGCTGAAGGATGAGAAACTATAGGTGCAGATAATATAGGCTGAGCTGTAGGTGACTCGGTCTTTATTGAATGAACTTGCTCGGAAACTGGTGTGGTCCGGATGGCGGGTGATGGGGGATGAGTGGTATGTGGAGGGATGGAGGTATGTGGTGATGCTATGGCTGGTGGTGGTGGATCGCATTGGTACATGAATGACACAGGATCAGGAATAGTAAGTCTCCTGGAAATCAGCAACTGGTGGGAATGGTTAACCTGTAGGGCATGCAAGAGATAATATTGTGTCAGCGAGGTCACTGGGTCTGTATAGTGAACAGTAGCCTTAGCAGATGGCTAGGCTATCTCCGCTCCTCCATGCGAGACATCAGTACGTGTAGTCCGTGCTTCGGCTCTAACAGATCGACCATCCTCAGTATCTGCAACAGGTGAGGATCCTCTAGCTCGCTTTCTCGGAAAATGACATCCTGGAATGACTTGCTTAGCGTTCTTCCTTAAGCACTGCCCTTTCTTATCTACCTCAATAAGTCTGATCAGCTTGCAATACTCCAAGTCAAATGGCAGTGATCTAGAACAAACCGTGTACTCCTCAGTGTGAGCATCAGTCAACAACCCCATGCCATATAACAATCTGGTAATAATCGACCCCATGAACATATGCCTATCCAAATCTGTCTCAATCCAAAGTCTCTCGGTGATCAAGAAAGCAACATTCAGATTATTTCCTCCCATGATTGCTTCCATGAACTTCAACTCCTCTGCGCTCACAGCCCCACCTTCCTTCTTTCCAAATATAGAACATGCTAGCAACTTGTGAAGAATATGGTGAACACGTTTGAAGAAAGTGGATGACTTAACACAGCTTCTGAAGTTTGATCCTGCTAAATCCATCCATATATCTTTGTGAATCCTGTTTGGTAAGCTGGAGATGTCTTGAACACTGTTTCTAAACCATGTAGAGTTAACCCGAGACTCTGAATATAGACCACGATATACTCCCAAGTCGGCAACTAAAATGTGATGAAATTGTTCTTAAAACGTAAATGAAATCTTTCTTTTTTCGGAAATGCTCATTTTTGGGTTCAACTGGTATGTCATCATGAACTCAATCACCACCTCTCGGTATGCCTCCTCATCTATATAAAAAAGACGGAGAAGGGCATTGTTCTTTTGACCTTCAGTCTCATACACCAGCAAATTCTTCAACTCATCCTTTACCCCAAGCTTAATCATATCTTGCCAAATCACAAATCTATTGCTGCCTATTGGTTGATGCAGCCATTGGCGAATGAGTGATTTCTTTTCGAGGACTTGGCCAAATAACTGAGTGAAGGCGGGCAGTTTTCCATCTGTGACAAAATACAAGAAAAGATTAAACCGTAATAATAGTAATTCATGGAATACGCTAAAGTGTTCCCAAATTTTCAGAAAAAATTGGAAATGTAGGCTTTAGAAATGGGCATATCTAGAAATTTCTTATTACTAATTCTAACCGCAACCAAACACAAATCTGCAAATCTCATATTTCAACTTTTGTCTAAACAAGGAAAGATGGCTCAAAGTCTTACATTCCTAGCATAATTAAAGTGGTTGTTTCCCAAATTAAATATCCCAAGCAACTAGAAATCTAAACACTTTGCATTTGTGATTAACTAATTCACAATGAGCTTAATAATTTGAATAAATCCAAGTTGTGTAATTACCTCAAGTAAATCAATTAATCACAAAAATAGCATATTACCAAGTTAATATGTAATCCAACTTTCCGCAATTCCAAGAGACATAAAGCTAATAACATGGTTCCAAGCAAATGGCGCAAGTAATTTAATGACAAAGTGATCAGTTAGAAGAATGGTTTTCTTGATGGCATCATTTTAAAGCTCCGAACACTTTATTATTTAAAGTGTTGATTCTTAGAAATGATCATATGAGCCAAAGCTTGTTTCGGTAATCTTGTAAGCTTTTAAAGTTTTAAAATAGCATAAACGACGTTTTAGTTTAAAATTTTAAATAAGAAAAGTGGCGTTTATGAAGTTTAGCAAAAATGTGCTTACTTTAATTACCAAAAACTAGCTTAACCATCTTCTAAGTGCAAACGATAAATCAATTCATGTTAACTTATCATTTCTAAGCATAACTCAATCAATAAAAAGTCAACGAAAGCAATTAATCATCCAAAAAGTCAAACTAGAGCAATTTTCAACCAAAAAGTCAACACTTTAATTTTCAAACTTGCAATTCATCCACCAAATCACTAAATTATGTTAAGAAACATGTTAAGCATCAAGATAAGCATGAGATAACACTAAAAATCGTAACTTTTAACCATGAAATATGTGAAAACAAGTTACAAGCCCTAGTTTTTAAAGTTTCATGAAAATCAAAAAATTAGGTCAAGAATTACCTTAAACTTGATGTTTTGATGTTGTGGATCCAAGAAAGATCATAAAATGAAGAATTTTGAGCTTGGAATCATGCAATATGGTGAAGAGATGAAGATTTGAGGATGGAGGTGGTGATGGCCGACGGTGGGGAGAGAGGAGAGGGGAAGAAGATGAAGTTTTATGGTTTTGTCCTTTTGTGTATGGCTAAAAGTCCCTTTTATACCAATCTCAGACGCGATTGGTTAAAATTCGCGAAATATAAGAAACATACAAGTAAAATTTCAAAGTTTTAAAATTTTTAATAAAATAATTTTAAAAAGTATGTTCGTATTTTTCTGAATTTTTACGCGCAGTCTGAAATTGTATTGCGAATCGTACGTGAAATCGTATACATTTTTATTTAAAACAATCTTTTTGTGTTCTTTAAAAGTCAAGACAAGTTCAAAATTAATTTTCCAAAATTTAAAAATAAACTTTTTCAAACTTTCTGAAAATGTCTGAAATTCGTTACTGTGTTGCGCGAATTTGAATTTTTAAAAGAACGTTTTCTTGTGTTTTTAAATAAAAGCTTTTAAACTTAACAATTAACCACTAATATTAATTAACCAAAATACTTCAAAATTAAAATTACTGAAGTTTAGGTTGCCTCTCAAAAAGTGCTTGTTTAAAGTCGGTAGCTCGACTTTTGGACAAATTTATTTGAGATTGTCCAAGAGCAATTGTCTGAACGAATTTGGTGCTCTTGGTTGAGGGAAAGTGTAGCGAGGAATAAAATCTCAAATGAGAATCTTAATGATAGAATCAGCTAGGTCTGCAGGATGTAATGAGAATCGTTCGTGTTCAATGAGAACTTTTTGTCTAATTCTAGAAGATTGTCAATAAACTTGTTAAATTCCTTTCTAACTTTCTTAGAGTTTGAAATTCCATTTCGTGATCCGTCATCTATATTGTTCAAGTCATGAAGAAGCATCCCTAGGGTTTGTTGAAATTCCCATTCTTCTCTTGAATCAGGATCTCCGGTGGTAGTGTGAACGGACTCCGTGATTTCCTCGATTAAAGATGTTTGTGAAACAGTGAAAGGAAATTTTGACTGAGCGAATAACAAAGTGAGTGAGACGTTGATATCCTTTCTTTCAGCAAAGAAAGCAGCTTCCCAATTATCGTCAGTGGCTCCAGGGAATATTTCCAACAACTTCTTGATCATGTAAGTAGCAGGGTCAACGAAGAATGGAATTTTATCAGAAATGACGAGAGATATAGCGGGATCTTTGCTGATCCAGAACTCAAGCTCATAAACCGTAGCCGCAACATTACGATTAATTAGGGTTTGAGAAACCAGTTGATAATTGGTGCTGGCGAATAGGTCCATTAGTAGGTCTATTTCTGATTTAAGCTTTAGTTCTTGCTCTCGGTAATGTGTTAAGATACCTTCCTCCTTTTGATTCGGAAGACGGTGGAGAATACCAACCTGTTTCTTTATCCTACGAGTGACTTCTCTTTGTTCAATCGAAAAAGGAAAGTCGGATGTTTTGAGGTGTCAAGCAAATGCCCAACAAACATCCAATCTCCTATCAGGATCATAAGAGTTACCTTAGTAGCGGATATTTTATTCAGGTTTGATCGGTAAAATCCTACCAACAACACGATAGATGGTGTACTCAGGTTCTGGCACAACGTTCAAAAAGATAGGTGATTTTGGAGGGTATTCGTAAACTTCTTCATCCCATAGTAGAAGACGTTCTTCAACGGGTGGAAAACGAAAGGGTTGAAGGTTTTCAGAGTTACTCTCAACAAAACCAGATGAAGTAGGGAATCGAAAGAAATTTTCTAAGGAATATGAAATCTCAGGAGCAGGTATAACCTGATAGCTTAGAATGCTAGAAGCAGAAGTTGAGATCTTCTGATGAGTATCATCGGTTCCTAAGTCAAGGTCTAAGAATTGCCATATTGTTCTAGATTCGTCATCTGGATTAGCGGAGATATCTTCGGAAGAGGATAAAGATGAAGAGTAGACATCAGATTCCAACTCTTGTTCTAAACAGGCGAAGAACTCCGCATCATCCATGGCCATCATTTCTTCGGTCATCTTGTGGGCGAGTGAAGAAATGGGACTAGACGGTAGTGAATCATAGAAAGAAATTTTTGTATTTTTATTTTTAATTAACTAAGGTAAACTATTTAAATTAACCTAAACTAAGCAAATAACTTCCAAATAAGTTTGGGAAAACCTAATCGGAAAGGATCTCCTAAAAGTTAGATTATCTAAGGCGGCTTCAAATCGTTACGCTCTACGATCCCCGGCAGCGGCGCCAAAAACTTGATGGCGTTCTAGCAGTCGGTCGGATTTTACTCCGGTCGTTGTTCCAGTCAACCAGGACGCGCACCAGGGTGTTTTAAATTTATAAGAGCTAGGGCTCAAACTATAAGTACTACCTACCTTGGGAGCAAGTAGTAAGTATAACTCGAGGTCGTTTTTTTATCGGAGCGAATTGAAACGAAGCGGATCACCAAAGATTAAGTTTGCAAATAGGATAAGGGTAGGTAGATAGATTTTTGGTGGGTTTGTTTTCTAATATATCCTAAGTATAATAAAGTAAATAACGGAAATAAAGGATAGAGAGTAAGCAGACAGGTAGAGATGTGATTGCAGAAACTTTGATATTTAGGGTTTCGGGATGATGTTCATTATAAATTTGACTGGAGATTCACCAGATAATTAACAGATATACTTTCGGTGTAAACACTAGGACCCTACGTTTCAGGTGAAACCCTAAAAGCATATGTCACTGGAATCCTAGGTTATCATGATTCTGATCAGATCAGGCTGTTTTCAAACCCCCCCTGAACTTTGCTTGAATAAGACAAAGTGACCCTTTAGGGTGTAGGCATAAGGCAACAGACCGCAATTTATCTACTGACCTTTCTTAACACCTAATCGTCTATTTTCTTTTACCATGGTGAATACTAATTGCATCCTATGTATGTTAAACTGTTGTTTAATTAGGGTTTAGCATGTCTGGGTATTATTAATGACACAACCCTGTATTTGTCTACTTTAAGCACATATTCAACCAATATAAACATAGACCCTCCTTTACATTCACGCGTTCATCCCTAGGAATAATCACGGTGTACAGGGCAGTTAGGCATTTCCACAGTTTTCCAAACCATAGATGTACTAGCGGTGTACAGGGCATTTAAGCATATCCACAGCTTTCCAGATCTTAGGTGTACTAACGATGTACAGTGCAACAAGCATTTCCACAGCTTTGATTCCTAGACCACAGTTCTAGAAGGATCACTTCTAGGTAATCCACGATGAAACAATCCTATGGCATTTCCACAGCTTTCCAGATCTTAGGTGTACTAACGATGTACAGTGCAACAAGCATTTCCACAGCTTTGATTCCTAGACCACAGTTCTAGAAGGATCACTTCTAG
This sequence comes from Helichrysum umbraculigerum, assembly GCA_949592205.1. Classification (NCBI taxonomy): domain Eukaryota; kingdom Viridiplantae; phylum Streptophyta; class Magnoliopsida; order Asterales; family Asteraceae; genus Helichrysum; species Helichrysum umbraculigerum. The sequence continues at coordinate 64,499,954 of CATIUR010000003.1, forward strand.
GTAATCCACGATGAAACAATCCTATGGCATTTCCTTAGCTTCCACGTATTTGTACTCCACACGTGGTGTTTCTAACGCTATACAAAGTACCATGCCGTTACAAGGAAAGTTGATAGCTTCTTACTGTAACTGGAGATAACTGTGTTTACATAGTATTAGGGTTGATCAGATCCTATCCTAGGGCAACAATCATGTGAAAGTCTGGAAAGGGTGACGATAAACTAGATCTATATTCAGGATAAGTTTAACCAGATACACAGCACAACAATCTCCAATCATATAAATGAAACATTAATTTAACATCATCCCTACTTCTAATATCCACATTTCAACAATCACAATATTAAACTACTCTATAAACATGACAATAGGTAAAGTACAAACTAAAATAACATAAAGCACAAGCATTATAAAAGTAAGTAAAGTTTAGATATCACCGGGAATACAGCAGCATAATACTGAGGATTACAAATAGTCTGAACTTGAAAAACTCGGTACAACAAGATTACCAAGCTAAACCTTCCTCTAGATCTCTAGAGAGAGAGAGAGAGAGAGAAAGTAGAGAGAGTGAGAGAATGAAAGAGAGAAAATGAGAGAAACTTGAAAGTGAGAAAAAGAAGTGAGAATGAGGTGTGTTTAGAAGTGTGGCAGTGCCATCTATTTATAGTGAAAGCCTCAAACCATACCTACAACCCGCGAAGCAGCACGTACAAGCAAACGAAGCACAAACGGGGGGAGGAGGGGCCGTATACGGCCTTAGAGGGGACGTATACGGTCTGTATGGGGCCGTATACGGTCTCTGTGGGTCCGTATACGGTTCCTGAGGTCGTATACGGGCTCCGTCTGATTTCGTTTGTTGCTTAAAATGCCCGTATCTCCTTCGTTATGCGTCCGTTTGACTTGATTCTTTCGCCTATGGCTTCGTAATTCCGTTATGCTTCTAATGGTGCCAATATCATGGAAATTGGATATGTAGAGCTCAGGCATAGCCGGAATGACTTTTTAGGTATTTGTAATCGTCGTATATTCTCCGTTCTCTAACCTTTTTGCACGATTCTAGATTTTCCGGACTCATTTTTACTTGTATTATCATATAATGATGTTAGAATGTGAATCTTACAAGATAAATGAGGTCAGAAGAATTTGTGCATGTATATTCATCTAGATTTGCTTGTTATTTGGACATTTTTAGTGATTTTTGCAGCAACGTCTATATTTGGAACACTTTAGTGAATTTTAGTAAATAATCATCAATGTTGGAATATTTTCACTAAAGATGTGGTCAAGAAGTGTGGAATATTGTACTTAAAAACATGACTTTTTACATCACATCATTTATGTAAAGTGGGGGAGGAGAATTTAGATGAAATTAGTTACAATATGATTAGTTGTTCTTAATTGTATTGTTATGTGTATGTGTTAGGTGTTAAAAAGGTGGAATCTACCAGTGAGCAAATATTACCTATCGGCCTAACACATCAAGGTGATTTATATGAAAGTGATTAGATAATAATTAAGTGATTCGGATTGCTTCTGTGACACTCCTCCAATTACGGTATAAATTTATACTTAATCACGTGTATTTCTTACGCTAATTCTCTACGAAAAAGAAAACTAAACTATTTTTGTGAGATAAGTCTAGCGTGCCCACGATTTTAATACAAGACGTATTACGAGTTTCGTAATTATTTGTAATGACACGAAAAATTATCGGAATGAGTCCTACAAAAACAAATAAGATCGTTCGTGATACAAAGATTATAAATAACGTAAAAACTATTTTCAAATAGTTATTTTCTTGAAATAGTATGTGAACAATGAGGCATAATGATAAAACAAAAACATTTATACGTTTTGTGTAAAACGCAACAGACGCGACAAAAATATTTGAAATGAACCCGACAGTAAAACAAACTAAAGTTTATAATTGGTAAACTCAAAACAAAGTATTTGGAATAATACTCCGAAATAAATTAACGCGAACTAACTGCTAACTAAAACGATTAAACGTATACGAGTTGAACGGGTTAAACACCAAAGATATTTTTACACCCAAAAATATCTGGAGACAGAAAAATTAGCAAGCCATACCCTGGCCTTGACTTTGTGACCGGCTCCAACAATAATACTCCCTCCCATACCCACTTTGTTCAAACACATACACAAAAACAGATACACTTCATCATTTTCATCACATTTCTTACATCACTCTCGGCAGCAGTAGAAGAACAACAACATCATCCATCAAAAATTTCCATCTTCTTCATCTAACGTTTTTACTGAAAAGGAAGAAGAGGAGCAAGCCACGAGGGTTGTTTTCATCATCATCTTCTGCTCATCATCATCATCATCATCATCATTATCATCATTCTCTGTTAATTTTTCAAACACATTGTAAGGAAAAATCCTTACACTTATCTTTATTTTGTGTATAGGAAACTTGTTATAATATGTTAATGGTTCATAATGTGAAAGATCAAACTCAAAAATGGGGTAAAAACTAAATGTATACAAAATCTAAATTTGTTACGAACTCAACTAACTGTGCAAAAATAATGACGCGATCGCGTGGTCTCTAAAGAAAAACATACGTATTATAATTAATACATGATCGCGTGTTCTAGTTTGACGAATCAAACGCGATCGCGTGATGATTAAAAACTAAATTGTGTATTGAGGAACAATACACGATCGCGTATTCATTTATTATGAATTAGACGCGATCGCGTGAACACGAAAATAATGTTGCATGATCACGTGAACACTAAAGTAAAATTCTCATACGTTAACAATACATGATCATGTAAAACATTTCACATGATTAGGTGAAATCATTACCATGATAGCGTATTAACCTTTTTGCTTTGCCATGATCGCGTATAAAATTCTCCATGGTCGCGTATTGCATATTGCTTAGTCTCGTGTTTTGTTTTCAAAACTTTACGTGATCGTGTATTATGTATTGTGTCCGCATGTTCTCAAAATAAATAAACAATATGCTATCACGTATTTTTACACAATCGCGTACTTTAGTTCAAATTCGTTACAGAGGCACGATTCATTGTACACGAAAATCATTTCAAATGCTAACTTTTAGTAGCTAAATAAATAGAGTAAATGAATACGTGCACAGCAAATTTAGTAAATGGTATCTTTATATACGTAATAATTAACTTTGTATTTGTATATATATATATATATATATATATACTTACGGATTAATATTTACACAATGAACGAAACCTATATAATTATATATAAACGACATACTATATGTATATACATATATACAATGACTATATCTATGTATATATATAACGAAATAAACTATCTATATATATATATATATATATATATATATATATATATATATATATATATATATGTGTGTGTGTGTGTGTGTGTGTGTGTGTGTGTGTGTGTGTGTACTCACGCGCAACAAATAATTATATAATGTATGTATACAATGATTAATACAATTGTAAATTGTAAAGCAAATACTTCCAATTCTGGAAATACAAATTATTTTCGGAACATCACCAATGAATCGTACACATTTTAAATGAAACGATCTTTCGAAACGAGTGAATCATTAACATAGTTTGACGTTTAGTCAATTACTTATGATAGTATCTCTTGCGTTTAGGACGTTAAGGGACATAATTTGGGTGACATTTTACTACTACACGCTACCTCTTACTTCATTGCTCACAAGGTGAGTTCACAGCCCCTATTTTTACTGTTTTAATGCTTTCAAACTAGGGGTGAAAAACATAGCAACTGTTTTGCTACTACATGCGATAACTATTTATAAATGCTTTATGCCTTTATGAAAACTGTTTATTTATGAAATAACATTTTCATACTATTTTTTGGGAACTAGACAACGAATCCTGGTACGGACCAAGACTTACAATGTATGCATAAAAGACCTTCTGTTATGCAAACTATAACCATTAGCTAGGTGACTCTAGCCACTATAGTACTATCGCCGTGACGACCCTCGCACAGTTTTGGAGCGTATACTTACATGTCCTTTAGGCAAACAACAAACACTTGGTCGTGGTTTGGCTATAGGGTTAGGTTGCGTGACCTTAACCTGAAAGGTTTAGCTCACCTTCGGGGGGATCACCGTTGATGTTTTCCCACAAACTACCATTATTACTAGGAATAACATTTCCTACGATTTGTATACTGGAGAACGTACCAGTCAACTATACTTTGGGTAACATCCCAACAACACTATGTTTTGGGCAACATCCCAAACGAGATTGTATTTTGGGTAACATCCCAACGAGTCTGTATTTTGGGTAACATCCCAACGAGACTGTATTTTGGATAACATTCCAACAAACGACACTTATTTAACTTTTGTTGTCAACGACTTATATAAGAACTTGGTATAACAATCCAAAATTATAAAACTTGTGAATTCACTCGACAACCATGTTGACGTTTTACTATGTTTTTTAGGGAATTAGCGCACATGTAAGATCTGCATGCATTTTGGAAGGACAACACTCCATGACGTATTAGGATGTCACTTTTTGGGACAAATGGGTTTTCTTTTATATAAATACTAACCAATGCAGTCGTATTTACGAAATCCACTTTTGAATCATGTATTTACTATACAATTGTTGTTTCGACAACGCTACTACTTCTACGACTTGATAAGTCGTAGCTTTTTGTAATAACTATTACTATTGGCATCTTGATATTATATGCTCTGTGAAGGTATTGTTTAATGCTCTTGCCGTGCTCTGCCACATCACAGGCTTCCGCACTTACTTAACTTAATCGTACATTACTGTTTTGGTGGGGTGTGACAGACTTGGTATCAGAGCCATTAGTTATAGTGAACTAGAAGTCTTTAAGTCACCTGGAAACCTTAGAGACCTAGACTATAGCCTTGGCTAGAACGCTCATGCATTCATACATTTGCATAACCCTAACTTATCGTACGAAACTATTAACACATCATGTACAGACAATACCCGATTCACGTGATCGACTCCGACGAGGACCCATTTGAGGGCGACTTTGATAGTGATGCTACTTTCGTACATGAGGACCCACCGATTCACCCCAGAGCGACTTCAGATGACAGCAGCATCGACACACCCCTGTCACCACTGACACTTCACGTGACGACACCCGTCACAGCATTTACTGTAGCGGAGACAAGTCACCAGTTCGCGGAGACCTCACACAGACCCGAGATGAGGAGGACTCCTAGGATGGTTGTCAGAGACTTTACCATAGGACCACTAGTGCCACGTGATAAAGCGCTGACGATTGAGTCTGAGATGCTACCTGAGGAGCCACCACAGATCGGCTCAGAGTTACCCATTTGGATTGGATGCCCCACTTGCTGAGAGAGTGGAGGTCACTCAAGGGCATCCCATCGACGTATGAGACCGGAGAGTCTTCACATACACCATCTTCTCTTCCTCTTACTAGAGAGCCTTTGGAGCTGACAGTTCCCACACTGGTTGCTGTGATCGGCACACTATTATGGATTTCTTCGGACGTGGTGGAATGCTCAAGTCCAAACCCTTGGACGAGAAGCTGCCCACGCCATCTCATGTGAAAACTAAAAACGATGATATTAGATGAGTTCTGTCCTCGTAGCGAACTGCAAAAGATTGAGACGGAACTATGGGATATCAAGATGATTGGTGCTGATATCACTGGTTATACGACAAAATTCCAGGAACTAGCACGTTTAGTGCCACACATGGTGACACCCGAGTACAAGAGCGTTGAGCGGTACATATGGGGTCTAGCACCACAAATTCGGAGCATGGTAACATCATCCAAACCGGATACATTCAGAAGTGCAGTTACTTTAGCACAAAGTTGACTGATGATGCGGTTAGGATGGGAACGTTGACCAAGAAAGCTGTGTCGGGAAAAGGTGAACCGAATAGTATTGTGTGTTGGTAGTTCTGGGAACGTGAAAAGGAAATGGAACAGTGGAGGTAATCACCGTCAGGGTCAACAAAACAAGAAGAATGCGGGAAACCCAAGGGCATACACTGCCACCACTATCGAACCAAAACCATACCTGGGTAACAAACCCAAGTGTGGTAAGTGTGATAGACACCACGAGAAATGTTGGTGATACAAGGGGAAAAGAGAAAGAGTGCCGAAAAGATAATTACCTGCATGAAAGCCATTCTACAAAAGGGATATCAAGCGTTTATGGCAGATGTGGTGGAAAAGAAACCCGAGGAGCGGCGCATAGACGATATACCTATCGCACGTGACTATCCGAGAGTGTTTCATGAGGAATTACCAGGACTGCCACCCCCGCGACAAGTCAAGTTTCACATTGATCTGGTGCCCGGAGCCGCACCAATCGCCCGCGCACCTTATCGTCTAGCTCCCTCGGAGATGCAGGAGCTGTCTACACAGTTACAAGAGCTCCTAGACTTAGTATTCATCCGACCGAGCTTTTCGCCTTGGGGAGCTCCGGTTTTATTTGTCAAAAAGAAGGATGGATCAATGAGAATGTGCATAGATTATCGGGAACTGAACAAAATAACTATCAAAAACCAATATCCATTACCACGCATCGAGGATCTGTTTGACCAACTTCAAGGGTCAAACTACTACTCAAAAATTGACCTACGATCTGGTTATCACCAACTGAAAGTTCAAGAAGAGGATGTACCAAAAACCGCGTTTAGGACTCGTTATGGTCACTACGAGTTCCTTGTCATGCCTTTCGGACTAACAAATGCACCAGCAGTATTCATGGATCTCATGAACAGAGTATGTAAACCCTACCTCGATAAGTTTGTCATCGTATTCATTGATGACAGATGTGACTCAAAAAGTCATGTTTTTAACGACATATTTCCGCACTTTTTAGACCATTCTTTGGTGAAAACATTTCAAAACCATCATTATTTACCAAAAATCACCAAGGCAGTCTAAATACAGACATTACTACAAAAATCGGTTAAAACATCCAAATAGCACACAAACCGAGGCAAAACAATCACCTTAAATTTTCCAATCTTAATATTCTTATAGAAATAGATCTTAATTCATATTTTATGATTCTATAGGAAAATCCAAGACCTGAGGTGAAAGAATCAGTAGAAACGGATGAAAGACGGAGAAAATATGAAGTCTGGAAGCTCGCCGATCGTCATCCGGAACATGTAAAAGCCAAACACCTCCTAATTTGGCAAACTTAGTGTCATCAGAAGCGTAACTGAAATACAAATCCAATGGCACAAGAATCAAGAAAAACAGACTTAAAACGAAGAAGATACAGACAAACCAAGCAACGCGAGAAGCCAGCGGAGGACAAATGGAGCACCAACCCCCCCTCACTGTAGGTACCGTATACGGTACCACAAGTGCCGTATATGGCCCCTTGGGTGTCGATTGGTGCCTTATTTGCCTTGTAAATGGTACCTAGGGTGCCATTTGACCCCCCATGTTGCTTGCTCGCCCCGTGTAACGCTTTAATGCTTGTTCTTTGAGCTTAAAGGCTTGTACCATGACCAACTCCCTTATCCTATAAATACTCACCTCATTCCACCATTTTCAACACACCATTCACCTCTCATTTCTCAATTCACTCATTTCTCTCTCTCTCTAGTTTGTTTCTCTCTCTAGAAATAAGCTAGTAGGTTATAGTTTAGGGTAGAAGCTTTTAATAGCTTTTTTACGGAGATACTCTGAGACTTCAGATTCGTGAAGATTTGTAAGTATTACTCTCATATTCAGGTTTAATACAATCTCTCGTATTTATTCTATTAATCATGTTATCTTATTATGCATGTTTAGGAATGAATGCTAGAATTATGCTAGGCTAGACAAATCAATGTTTGCTGTGATGTATGCAATGTTAGGATAGTTATGATTTAAATTGCCATGCTGTTACTCTGCCTGTATGAGTTTAAACTGTTTATGAACTTATAAGTTGAACCTCTGCCCGTTTTATCTATCCAACTTATGCTGTGGTTTGTATCCTCCTCCCTAGAATATGGCCAATTGATAGAAGTAGGATTGCCAACTATTTTGTGTATGATGATCAGTGAACTCAACATGGTCGTTGTTCCCTTGATTGAAACATATCCGAGGGACATGAAGCATAAGAGTAGAGATAGATTACGTTTATGCTTGTTTGTTGTGTATCTTTGGGACAACTTCCGGGATACCCATGATTGAATCCTCATGTCAGTTAATATGATGCTAGTGTTCCGTCCTACTTCATGTTCTTGTTTGATTGTTGCTTAGGTACTGCATGCTAGACATACATAACCACTATCACTGCCCTGCTAATTAGATTTTCATAAATAGAATAAGTATAATACATGAAGGTTAACATGCATGTAATAGTTGTGATGATTGTATGATTAATGATGAACTATTCAACTGACCGCTAGACAGATTATCCCAACCGGTTCTGCGGGCTAAAACCATATTCATGCTATTGTTCAATGAACGATTCATGCCATGATACGGACGTCCCCTGGATGTCTGAGATTGGGGACCTGGATTAGAGGATGGTTGTCGGTTGAATTGGTCTGTGCATTTGGGAGAACTTCCGGTGTACTGGACACTCTATAACTGCTATCCATGTGAAATATTATGTATCTGATTGCGGACAACTCTACGTTAGGTATATACTAGGATCGTAGTTGTAGCTCATTAAGAAATATAGGAATGTCTAGTGAGTAATCTGGAATCCTAATTGGTATAACGGAAAAGCTGTAAAATGTCCGAGTATCCGGTATAGCGTTGGAACCACCACTGGTGTAGTACAAATACGTGGAAGCCGAGTAAAGGCCGTGGGCATAATACTTTATTACCAATTAAGCTTCTATGACCTCACCGGATTAGTCATCACACCTAGTAGCCTTATCCCTCATAACTATTCACCTAATAGCATTGCCGAAATCACAGCAAACATATTCCCTATCTTGATTTCTCTGCGTTCTCCGTACAATCCCACCTTTAATTTAGTTTTTAATTTTAGTAATTAGATTAGAAAACCAAACCAACCTATCAAAAAGTTTAAAAATCCCAGCTAAATTACAAAAGATAATTAATCCTCCTAAGATCCCATGCCCGTTGTAGTTTGAAGAACGACACCTGAGTCATACGTACCGCTTACTGCCCTTTAGGTCTTTAAGTTGTATCAATACTTAGGATACCCGGCATAATAAATATAAAACCCACTGCCGTGAGCCCTTGCCGGACGGTTCAACGATCGGAGTAAAATCCGACCGACCGCTGGGGTTGCGACAAGTTTTTGGCGCCGTTGCCGGGGACTACAACGACCGATTTTAGAAATTTAGTTATCTTAGTTATTTAGTGATCCTTCCGGAAGATCAATATCATCCGGAAGTTACCTGCTTTATACTTAGGTTAATTAGGTTTAGTTTAAATTAGTATAGTTTTTTCTTTCTGAAAACCCTAATTTCTACCCTACGAGTTATGACGAACCGTATCACACTCGCCTCATCAATCAAACCACTGCTAGAGGGACGAGGAGGACCGATCGTAGCACCGACTGACGAAACCCTTGAAATTAAGCCTCATTACCTTAAAATGATTAAATCTGAGTGTCAGTTTCATGGTCTTTCGGTTGAAAATCCAAACGCCCATCTCAACAAATTTATCAACCTTGCCGACTCTTTCGAACTAATAGGAACCAATAGAGATCTTCTACGACTCCATCTGTTTCCTTATTCTTTATCTTCTCGAGCCTTAACCTGGTTTTATGATTTTGAACCCAATTCGATTCATACATGGGAGGAGATGGCTACTAAGTTTCTAACAAAGTACTTCCCTCCTTCCCTACAAACCAAGCTTAAGACCGACATCGCCAATTTCCATCAAGGAACTACCGAATCATTAAGCTCTGCTTGGGAACGATTTAAGAATCTGATCGAAAGATGTCAGAATCGTCAGTTGTCTGAAACGAATCTGGTCTGTACATTCTACAATAGTTTGTATCCTCAGCACCAACAAATCCTCGATGCTGCTTCATCAGGATATTTCATGCTGCATACTTCGGACGAAGCGTGGAAGTTGATTGAGACGATAATGATGCATCATCATGACTGGGAGTCAGATGAATCCACTTCAGAAGAAAGGAGTACTTCAGACAAAGCCTTGAACACCTTGAAAACTCAACTTGAATCCATTTCCAAAGTTGTCAAGGACTTGCAAGAATCTTCCAAAGCAAAAGAAGAATCCTCAAAAGATCTTCCCAAACAAACGGGCCAACGAAGAAATTCTTGATACTACTAACAAAAACCCTGATCAAGCTTTTCACTCTAAACCATTCTTTCAGCGGTTAACTACACCACCTATTTCTCAATCTTTAGTTCTCTCTACTTCTACCCAAATGACTTCTCGTCTAAACAATACGATTTTCAATAACTTCATGGTTGAGCAAAATAATACAAACAAAGGAATTGTTGATTTTCAGAATCAAATTGATTACTTGCTCAGGATTTCAAGTGATTTAATTAAAAATATGAAGGATAATGTTAAAAGATTGTTTTTAAAAGTTGAGGAGAAGCAAAGGGAAGAAGCGATCTACAATTCTGTCTTTCAGTCATCCTATGAGCACGATGACATGCTTGTAGTCACTAGAGGAGGAAAAGAGACTAAGAACGAGAAATCAATAGATATTCCTTCAGATGAACCTTCTAGTTCTTCTCTACCTACTGACTCGGTACAAGTTGACACCCCTGTCGCTTCTCCTGAGCCAGAACTTTCTAAATCCCCAGAGGTCACTAAACCAGTGCGTATACCTTTCCCGGGGAGATTCAAGAAGCTCAATTTGGAAAATATCTAGAAATGTTCCAAAGCCTACACTTAAACGTTAGATTAGTAGATGCTTTAGTAGAAATGCCCAGTTGTGCTAAATTCTTTAAGGAGCTTATATCCAACAAAGAAAACTTAGACAGATAGTTAACTTACCCTTAGATGCAGAGTGCTCTTTAATTATGCAACAAGGACTCCCCCCTAAGCTTGGAGATACTGCCCGTTTCACTATTCCTTGTTATCTTCAGGATGTTCAAATAAGTAACGCCTTAGCTGACCTAGGAGCTAGTGTAAACCTCATCCCATTCTCGCTATATAGGAAACTAGGATTAAACAAACTCTTGCCAACTCGTATGACCATCCAATTAGCAGATAGATCAGTTAAACTCCCTCGTGGAATTGCTGAAGATATTATGGTCCGAGTTGGTAAATTCGTTTTCCCAGTTGATTTTGTTGTTATGGATATTGAAGAGGACACCCAAGTTCCACTCATCCTTGGCAGACCTTTCCTAAACACTGCCAAGGCCGTCATTGACATAACTGGAAAATCTTTAAAACTCCGAGTTGGAACTGAAGAGGTCACCTTCAATGTTGATAAACTAATGAAACAACCTATGGGAGAAGATCTAGGTCTTGCAGATTCTTTGCAGGAAATAATTAAAGAACGCTTGGAAGAGATCCTCGCAGTAAGCAGCATCAACCCCTTTCCCAATACTGTCATCACTTTAAGAATACTCTGTGAAGAAGGTGTGGGTCTATGCTCGGCTATCTCGGATTCGTCCGACGCATCTGAAGAGTTGCTATTTCATTTAAAGAATTCCGAGCCGCGGTTCAACTCTATCACAACTGCTCCACTTGGATATGGCACTCATGTCGCTCTTTTACGAAGGAACCCGACTTCTGAAGTAAATCATTCATCTCTCTCAAAGGAAGAAATTCTGAAGACTCTTAAAGACATGGTGTAATACCCGCCAAATTAGGACTAGCAATTAGTGCCTAATTCACTGTTAATACATGTAATTAGTTCTGTATTAGGCTAATTTATGTATCGAATTATATATTGATGAATATATACAAACTTTGCGATTTGATTAAATCGTACGCAATTTAAATCGAATGTATTTCAGTTACATAAATACGGACGTTGGTGACACAATTTATATTTAAGTATAAAACATTATCTGAAAACATTACTGGGTTCAAAACTAATGTTTAAATTACATTCCCAGAGTTGTCCCGTTTTGTACAATTAAAACTTACGTAATTAAAAACAAAATACACAAATGATTTAAATCACATTTTAAATCTTTAAATTAGTAGATAATTGGTAAAACAATTTAATTAGATTATTAAACAAAAATTCATATTTTAAAATGGTTAATTAACGCGCAAAATATTTATTAAAACGTTAAATGACGGAGAAAAACGAACACCACGCGGAGCGCGGGGCGAAGACTGAAAAGTGGAGGATAACCTCCCATTCTCCATCTCTTTTCCTCATTTCTTTCTTACCTCTCTCTCTCCTCTCTTCTTTTTCTCCAAAATCACCAAACCACCACCATCCACTAAAATCGCAAAATAACAACATAAAACGCACTCGGATCATAGCACTACCTTGGAGAAAAACGTTCACCACTTCACGATCTACAACGCTATCTTTTCGGATTTTCAATCCGACACTTTGTAAGTTTCCGACAAAATCCCGAAACCACTCGATTTTTAGTATTTTCACTTGATAGTCGTTTATATAACTTATATATGTCCTATACTAGGAAGAGAACACGATTTTATAGCCTAAAAGTATGTTAAAATTAAGTTTTGGATCGGAAAAACGCGTCAGTCGCTGGGTACTGACTTGGAGTTCATCTTTGCGACACAAGCCTTGTGTCGCAGCTTATGTCGTATTTTGCCTGTTCTGTCGTACCTGGTGTCGTATAAATCCTTTTGTGTCGTACCCTTTATGACACAACGTTGTGTCATATTTTGTGTCGTATTTCCCATACGACACCAGCACTATGTCGCTGTTAAATCAGCATCTCGAATCTATGCGACACAACCTTTGCGTCGTATAGATTATTGTGTCGCATATTTATGCGACATAACCCTTGTGTCGCATGACAAACCTTGTGTCGCACGTTGTGTCGCAAAACACAGAAAACCAGAATTTTTAAAGTCAAAGTTACTGTAGAAAAGTCAAATTTACTGTAGCAATTCACTGTAGCAAACGCAATAATAACATTTTAGAACTATTGTTACAAACCGTCACCAACGGGCCGTACACGTTTTCAAAACACAAATCAAATAATCAACCAAATTGTAGTAATTTGGACATATATATAGTTGTGTAACAACTACAAGGGTGATCTTTTGAGATACCCAATCATGTTTATAACCATCGCGTGTCGTGGACACCCTCAGGTTACAAGTCTTTGGACTTCATTACTTGGCTAATCAACTCAAGTTTATTAAGTTAAACTCACAAGACTCAGGTGAGTCTCATAGCCCCTCGTTTTACTGTTTTACTCAGGGGTGTGATACATTGCTTATTTTAACATGTGAATGCAAGTACAACTTTTACTTATACTTCATGAGTTTTACACTAAACATTTGAAGCCCTCCGTCAGCATAGTTGTTAATACGTTGTAGCGTGAATATTAGTATATGGTACCATATAGGATTGACCCTCCTCGTTCGGGTTAGCAAGCACTAACCGGGTAAACGGACGTACTAATATTTGGGAAGACAAATGTTGATTAGGCATTCATGGTGGCACCTCGCCCGGAATTCTCTTTAGGGGACCCGGCCCTCGAGTTAAGCTCAACTATGTGCTCATGGCTGTATACACGATTACTATCATTTTATTTGCTGGATGCAAATCATTATTAAATCTTGCGGTTCATACTATATTACTTTATTACTTGATTTCAAACCTGTGAGCTCACCAGCTATAGCTGACCCATTTTAGCATGTATCGCAGGTACCAAGCAGTAGGTTGTTTCTGCTTTAGGATTTTTAGCTCGAGTCAGCATACAGACGTTTGAGATTTTCTTGCATTAGTATATTTTGTACAAGTACTTATGTAGTGAAATCTCCTTTTATTTAAACTTGAGCTATGTAAAGCTATAAATGTTGTAAACATTTCAATGTCAATATATTTTTGTTAAAACGGCGCATATAGAGTCGTTTACTATACATCTTTGTGCTTTGTTATTGATTAGTAACACCCAAATCGTGTTTCCGCAAATCATTAAATTTGGGGTGTTACAGATTGGTATCAGAGCCTAAGGTTATAGTGAACTAGGTTGCATTTAGTGGGCCTAGACTATGACCATTAGGCAGTACTCCTTATTAGGTATAACTGGTTCAGTGATTACGTCATACGAGTTTAATTTAATATAGCCTGATCAACTATGTACAATTAAGCAAAGATGATGTAAGATCTGAAAGTAGTTATGGCTGAACAGGGTACACTAGAAGACTCTGACCTCGAGAGGACCAAGACTTAAACATGTTTGTGCTAGACACTCAATAGGCTATATTATATAGGAACTATATGAATATAGGCCTCACTCTTACTAACGCTTTGTCTCAGAAATGGCAAACACACCGCCCAATTCATCGCGCTCTCAATCTGGGTCGCAGAACCCACGAGTAGCTAGGAGGAACGCTAGGATGCCTCGAGCTGGCCCATATCCCACCCACTTCACCTTGCCGACCTTAGCCGCTAGGGTGAACCAACACGAGCAGCGACTCCGCACCATGGACGTCGTGTTACAGGAAATGAATGAAAATTGGAGACTTACATCTCTCGAACGCATCGAACAAGTCTCCGAGGATCACGAAACCACCGTTAACAATGTAGACGTTCTTTTCAACAAAGTGGTAGAGATAAGCGTAGAAACCGCCCTTTTGAAACACAGGCTTGAAGAGTGTGAGCAACGCTCACGGGAAACGGAAGAATATGCCCATGGATTGGTACAGCGACTAGCATTGGCTGAAGACAATGCCCGACAGGCCAGCAGACTTGCCAATACTGTGGATCGTCTCATTGAAATGATGGAGCAGATTAATCTACGTTGAGACTAGTGCAGTTCTTCTCTTGTAATCAATCTTGTAATTTAATAACTATCTAAGCGCTACTCTATAATTCGGTCGGATGTAACAATTCCCGACACCTTTTGTAATACATACGTGAGATGTAACCTTTGAATTCGTATTTTCTATCAAATATTCCTTGCTGTTTCTACTTATACTAAATGCCACATTTCTTTTTCATATTGATGTTATGTATTACCGCCTTTATACATGTACATCTGAGATAAATACAATTTTCTTACAAAATCTCATGTATCTTCACTTCTTTTATTGAAGAATCATGCCGCCAAAGACAAGACCATACACCGATGCTCAGCTTACATCCCTTATAACCCAGGCTGTGACTGAAGCCCTGGCTCGGAATACTCCACAGAATTCTGAGAGAAACAGCGATGCCGCTGAAACCACCACTGCTAAACGTTGTTCTTACAAGGACTTCCAGAGCTGCAAACCCTCAAACTTCAAGGGTACTGAAGGAGCCATCGGACTGATCAGATGGTTCGAGAAGATGGAAACTGTTTTCCGCATCAGCAAATGCGCGGAAAATGAGAAAGTAAACTTCGCCACCTGCTCTCTCGAAGATGATGCCCACTCTTGGTGGAACTCATATTCCCAATCTGTGGGTGCTGACACTACCTACCAACTCTCTTGGGAGGACTTGAAAGCAAAACTCACCGCCAAGTACTGTTCGATCGACAAACTCCAAAAGCTGGACAAGGAGTTCTGGAACCTAAAGGTTCAGGGTGGTGATATCGATGGTTATACCACCAGGTTCTAGCAACTCGCTACCCTCCGCCCAGCTATGGTGAGCACGGAACCTGATAAAATCAGGAAGTACATCCTTGGTCTTCCTGAGCCTGTTCGGGGGCACGTTGCCTCTTCAAACCAAACCACCATTGACGGTGCAATCCTACTGGCCCAAGACCTGATGGCAATGAGCCACGATTCTGAACCACCCACTTTATCCTCCCACAACAACAAAAAAAAGTGGTCCGATTACCACAACAACCACCCAAACCAACAAAACAAGAAATCCGACACCATCAAAGCCTACAACACCACCACAGACATCAAAAGGGGCTACACTGGGAGCAAACCCTATTGTTCCAAGTGCAGCCGCCACCACGAAGGTTCTTGTGGCTCCTTTTGCAGCAATTGCAAGAGGTATGGTCACCTCACCCAGGATTGCCGTTCCCCTACCAACAACAACCCTAACAACACCAGAACACCCAAGGTCTGCTTTGAGTGTGGGAACCCCGGGGACTTCAGGGACACGTGCCCAAAGCTGAAGAACAACAACAACAACAACAACAACAGCAACAACCGCAACAACAACAACAACAACACCCGAAGTAGAGCCTTCGTCATCAACTCCGGGGACGCCCGCCAAGACCCGAATGTGTTCTCGGGTATGTTCCTCCTCAACAACTTAACTGCTTCTGTTCTATTTGATACTGGTGCTGATAGAAGCTTTATCTCTGATGACTTTTGCCCACTACTTGACATCACTCATGTTGCCTTAGATGTTAAGTACACTGTAGAGCTAGCAAATGGGAAACTTATAGAAACCAATAGTGTGATACCTAATTGCACTTTAAACTTAGCTGACGAAACCTTTTCAATCGATCTTGTACCCGTTGAAATCGGAAGTTTCGACGTCATCATTGGAAGGGACTGGTTGTCCAAACACCGAGCCGAAATCGTTTGTTACGATAAGATCGTCCGTATCCCACTCGCCGTCGGTAGAACCTTGATCATACAGGAGGAGACCGGTGGGACGAGACTCAATATCATCTCTTGCTTAAAAACCCGAAAATTTCTGAGAAAGGGTTACCCTGCAATACTCGCACACATCACATATAAGAAGTCGGAGGAGAAGCGACTTGAGGATGTGCCAATTGTTAAAGACTTTCCCGAAGTCTTTCCAGAAAAACTACCTGGCCTACCTCCACCTAGACAGGTTGAGTTCTCAATCGATGTTGTGTCGGGTGCTGCACTAGTGGCCCGTGGACCATACCGTTTAGCTCCATCCGAACTTCAGGAGTTGTCCACCCAGTACAGGAACTCCTGGAAAGAGGATTCATTAGGCCGAGTTCTTCACCTTGGGGAGCTCCGATCTTATTTGTGAAAAAGAAGGATGGTTCATTCCGAATGTGCATCGACTATCGAGAATTGAACAAATTGACCGTCAAAAACCGATACCCACTTCCTCGCATTGATGATCTATTCGACCAACTTCAGGGTTCAAGTTTCTACTCAAAAATTGACCTGCCATCAGGATATCATCAGTTACGGGTTCGCGACACCGATATTCCCAAAACTGCTTTCAGAACTCGTTACGGGCACTACGAATTCCAAGTGATGCCCTTTGGTCTAACCAATGCACCGGCTGTATTCATGGACCTCATGAACCGGGTGTGCAAACCCTATCTCGACAAGTTTGTCATTGTCTTCATCGATGACATTCTCATCTACTCGCGCAACGAGCAAGAA
This sequence comes from Helichrysum umbraculigerum, assembly GCA_949592205.1. Lineage (NCBI taxonomy): Eukaryota > Viridiplantae > Streptophyta > Magnoliopsida > Asterales > Asteraceae > Helichrysum > Helichrysum umbraculigerum. The sequence continues at coordinate 64,517,348 of CATIUR010000003.1, forward strand.
CATGCGCAACACCTCAAAACCATCCTAGAACTGCTTAAGCACGAGGAGCTTTACGCCAAATTCTCTAAGTGTGAGTTCTGGATACAAACCGTTCAATTTCTTAGACACGTAATTGACAGTCAAGGGATTCACGTTGACCCATCAGAAATCGAGGCTATCAAAGACTGGCAAGCACCCACCACTGCAACTGAAGTACGTCAATTCTTGGGTCTTGCTGGGTACTATCGGTGATTTATCGAAAATTTCTCCAAAATTGCTCAGCCACTCACGGTACTGACTGAGAAAGAAAAGAAGTTCAATTGGACTGATAAACAGGATTCGGCCTTTCAATTATTGAAACAAAAGCTTTGCAGTGCTCCCATTCTATCATTACCCGAAGGCACCGATGACTTCGTGGTATAATGCGATGCTTCCCATCAAGGTCTCGGTTGTGTGCTAATGCAACGAGACAAAGTCATTGCCTACGCCTCACGACAGCTGAAAATTCATGAAAAGAACTACACTACTCACGACCTAGAGCTTGGAGCTGTCGTGTTCGCTCTAAAAATCTGGAGACATTATCTCTACGGCACTAAGTGCACAATCTTTACTGACCACAAAAGTCTCCAGCACATATTCGACCAGAAAGACCTCAACATGAGGCAACGTCGATGGGTTGAGTTGCTTACCGATTACGATTGCGAGATCAAGTACCATCTAGGGAAGGCTAATGTTGTTGCCGATGCCCTCAGTCGAAAGGAACGACCAAAACCACTTCGAGTCCGAGCCCTCAGTATGACCATTCACAACGATCTTACCATTCAGATTCATACCGCTCAGATCGAAGCCCTGAAACCTGAAAACATCAAAAATGAAGCCTTACGGGGTATTAACAAACAATTTGAAACCAAATCTAACGGGATTAGGTATTTCTCAAACCGAATATGGTTGCGTAACTTCGGGAACCTGCGAGACTTGGTGATTGATGAAGCTCACAAGTCTAAATATTCTATCCATCCGGGATCCGACAAAATGTATCACGGCATCAAGGAGTTTTATTGGTGGCCGAATATGAAAGCCGAAATCGCCACTTACGTCAGCAAGTGCCTTACTTGTTCAAAAGTCAAAACCGAACATCAAAAACCTTCTGGTTTACTCCAACAACCTGAAATCCCTGAATGGAAATGGGAACAAATTGCTATGGATTTCATAACCAAACTACCCAAGTCGTCGAGCGGTTGCGATACCATTTGGGTGATCGTCGATCGTCTCACCAAATCTGCTCATTTCCTGGCAATCAAGGAAAACGATAAAATGGAGCGCCTTGCACAAATCTACATCAAAGAAATTGTTTCTCAACACGGTGTTCCAACCTCGATTATCTCCGATAGAGATGCCCGCTTCACCTCCCACTTTTGGCAATCACTTCATAAAGCAATGGGTACCCGTCTTGATATGAGTACCGCATACCATCCCCAAACCGATGGCCAAAGTGAACGAACCATTCAGACACTGGAAGATATGCTACGCGCCTGCGTAGTTGATTTCGGTACAAACCAGGAAAGACACCTACCGTTATGCGAATTTTCCTACAATAACAGCTATCACGCCAGCATCAAAGCTGCACCTTTTGAGGCACTGTACGGTCGTAAGTGCCGATCACCGATCTGTTGGACTGAAGTGGGAGATAGTCAACTCACTGGTCCTGAACTCATACACGCCACCACTGAGAAAATTGTGAAAATCCAAAACCGACTCAAAGCCGCACGATATCGTCAGAAAAGTTATGCTGATGTGAGACGCAAACCACTCGAGTTCCAAGTTGGGGATCGAGTACTCTTGAAAGTATCGCCTTGGAAAGGCGTAATCCGATTCGATAAACGCGGGAAGTTAAATCCCAGATACATAGGGCCTTTTGTGATCCTCGAAAGGATTGGCCCCGTGGCATACCGGCTGCAGCTGCCATCTGAACTCAGCAGCGTGCACCCCACTTTCCACATTTCTAACCTAAAGAAATGTCTATCCGATGAGACACTTATTATACCACTTGATGAGATTCGCGTCGATAACAAACTTCATTTCATTGAGGAACCCGCTGAAATCATGGACCGTGAGGTCAAACAACTCAAACAAAGTCGTATTCCCATCGTTAAGGTCAGGTGGAATTCGCGGCGCGGTCTGGAATTCACTTGGGAACGAGAAGACCAAATGCGACCTCGAACTAAATTTCGGGACGAAATTCTTCTAACAGGGGGAGAATGTAACACCCGCCAAATTAGGACTAGCAATTAGTGCCTAATTCACTATTAATACATGTAATTAGTTATGTATTAGGCTAATTTATGTATCGAATTATATATTGATGAATATATACAAACTTTGCGATTTGATTAAATCGTACGCAATTTAAATCGAATGTATTTCGGTTACATAAATATGGACGTTGGTGACACAATTTATATTTAAGTATAAAACATTATCTGAAAACATTACTGGGTTCAAAACTAATGTTTAAATTACATTCCCAGAGTTGTCCCGTTTTGTACAATTAAAACTTACGTAATTAAAAACAAAATACACAAATTATTTAAATCACATTTTAAATCTTTAAATTAGTAGATAGTTGGTAAAACAATTTAATTAGATTATTAAACAAAAATTCGTATTTTAAAATGGTTAATTAACGCGCAAAATATTTATTAAAACGTTACATGACGGAGAAAAACGAACACCACGCGGAGCGCGGGGCGAAGACTGAAAAGTGGAAGATAACCTCCCATTCTCCATCTCTTTTCCTCATTTCTTTCTTACCTCTCTCTCTCCTCTCTTCTTTTTCTACAAAATCACCAAACCACCACCATCCACTAAAATCGCAAAATAACCACATAAAACGCACTCGGATCATAGCACTACCTTGGAGAAAAACATTCACCACTTCACGATCTACAACGCTATCTTTTCGGATTTTCAATCCGACACTTTGTAAGTTTCCGACAAAATCCCGAAACCACTCGATTTTTAGTATTTTCACTTGATAGTCGTTTATATAACTTATATATGTCCTATACTAGGAAGAGAACACGATTTTATAGCCTAAAAGTATGTTAAAATTAAGTTTTGGATCGGAAAAACGCGTCAGTCGCTGGGTACTGACTTGGTGTTCATCTTTGCGACACAAGCCTTGTGTCGCAGCTTATGTCGTATTTTGCCTGTTCTGTCGTACCTGGTGTCGTATAAATCCTTTTGTGTCGTACCCTTTACGACACAACGTTGTGTCGTATTTTGTGTCGTATTTCCCATACGACACCAGCACTATGTCGCTGTTAAATCATCATCTCGAATCTATGCGACACAACCTTTGTGTCATATAGATTATTGTGTCGCATATTTATGCGACATAACCCTTGTGTCGCTTGACAAACCTTGTGTCGCACGTTGTGTCGCAAAATACAGAAAACCAGAATTTTTAAAGTCAAAGTTACTGTAGAAAAGTCAAATTTACTGTAGCAAACGCAATAATAACATTTTAGAACTATTGTTACAAACCGTCACCAACGGGCCGTACATGTTTTCAAAACACAAATCAAATAATCAACCAAATTGTAGTAATTTGGACATATATATATAGTTGTGTAACAACTACAAGGGTGATCTTTTGAGATACCCAATCATGTTTATAACCATCGCGTGTCGTGGACACCCTCAGGTTACAAGTCTTTGGACTTCATTACTCGGCTAATCAACTCAAGTTTATTAAGTTAAACTCAAAAGACTCAGGTGAGTCTCATAGCCCCTCTTTTTACTGTTTTACTCAGGGGTGTGATACATTGCTTATTTTAACATGTGAACGCAAGTACAACTTTTACTTATACTACATGAGTTTTACACTAATCATTTGAAGCCCTCCGTCAGCATAGTTGTTAATACGTTGTAGCGTGAATATTAGTATATGGTACCATATATGATTGACCCTCCTCGTTCGGGTTAGCAAGCACTAACCGGGTAAACGGACGTACTAATATTTGGGAAGACGAATGTTGATTAGGCATTCGTGGAGGCACCTTGCCCGGAATTCTCTTTAGGGGACCCGACCCTCGAGTTAAGCTCAACTATGTGCTCATGGCTGTATACACGATTACTATCATTTTATTTGCTGGATGCAAATCATTATTAAATCTTGCGGTTCATACTATATTACTTTATTACTTGATTTCAAACCTGTGAGCTCACCAGCTTTAGCTGACCCATTTTAGCATGTATCGCAGGTACCAAGCAGTAGGTTGTTTCTGCTTCAGGATTTTTAGCTCGAGTCAGCATACAGACGTTTGAGATTTTCTTGCATTAGTATATTTTGTACAAGTACTTATGTACTGAAATCTCCTTTTATTTAAAATCGAGCTGTGTAAAGCTATAAATGTTGTAAACATTTCAATGTCAATATATTTTTGTTAAAACGACGCATATAGAATCGTTTACTATACATCTTTGTGCTTTGTTATTGATTAGTAACACCCAAATCGTCTTTCTGCAAATCATTAAATTTGGGGGTGTTACACATGGAGTCAATGCTTAAACCACCTGCTCCACAACTATATGAAAGTTGTGAAAATCTTAATCCCGAAATCACCATCAGCAAGTCTTCATCAGCTCAATTCCAGAGATTTGCAACAACCAACTAAGAAAAAGAAATAAATACTGAAGAAAATGCAATCTCTCAATCTTCCCAAGTAAAATATGAGCTAAAAAAAGATGAGATGTCTAACAATACAGAATGGGTTGAGATAGCAGCTGCCGACATTCCGGAATCACCTGCAATGGAGTCGGATTATCAAACAACATATGATGAGCTTCAAAGAGACGAGATTGCTAGGATGAAACCCTCTACTGAAGAACCACCCGAATTGGAGCTAAAGGAACTTCCCCCACATCTTGAATATGCTTTTTAGAAGGAACTTCACATTTACCGGTTATCAAATCTACAGAACTGAAGCCCGAAGAGAAAGCAAGGTTGGTACAGGTTCTGAAGTCACACAAAAAGGCGATTGCTTGGAAGATCTCGGACATACAAGGGATTAGTCCGAACTACTGCACGCATAAAATCTTAATGGAAAATGACTTGAGACCATCAGTTCAGAGGCAAAGGATAGTCAACCCGAAGATTCAAGACATGGTTAAAAAGGAGGTCATCAAACTTCTGGATGCTGGTCTAATCTACCCTATCTCAGATTGCCCATGGGTTAGCCCAGTTCAAGTCGTCCCAAAGAAAGGAGGCATGACGGTCATAGCTAATGAAAAAAATGAATTGATTCCAACACGAACCGTCAACGGTTGGAGGGTGTGTATGACTATCGAAAACTGAATGACGCAACACGCAAAGATCATTTCCCTCTACCTTTCATTGATCAAATGCTCGAAAGGTTATCAGGAAACGAATTCTACTGCTTCCTTGATGGCTTTTCAGGCTATTTTCAGATACCTCTCGATCCGAATGACCAAGAAAAGATGACGTTCACTTGTCCCTATGGAACATTTGCTTACCGACGCATGCCTTTTGGTCTGTGTAATGCACCTGCAACTTTTCAGAGATGCATGGTAGCAATCTTCCACGACATGATTGAGCAATGCATGGAAGTGTTCATGGATGATTTTTCAGTTTTTGGAGATTCATTCAGCACTTGTCTTTCTAACTTAGATAGGATGCTTTCTTGTTGCGAAGAATCAAACCTCGTTGTGAATTGGGAGAAATGTCACTTCATGGTGAAAGAAGGCATAGTTCTTGGACATCGCATATCAAAGTCTGGAATCGAAGTTGACAAAGCTAAAGTTGAAACTATCTCAAAGCTTCCACCCCTACTTCTGTGAAAGCCATCCAAAGTTTTCTAGGTCACGCCGGATTCTACCGTCGCTTTATTAATGATTTCTATAAGATATCTCGACCTATGACTCATCTTCTCGAAAAAGATACTCCGTTTGACTTTACATATGAATGTCTCCAAGCTTTCAACTACCTGAAGCTTATACATGCACCGATCATGGTTGCTCCAGACTGGAGTCTTCCATTTGAAATCATGTGCGACGCCAATGATTTCGCTGTTGGGGCTGTACTGGGACAGCGGAAGGAGAAACATTTCCAACCAATCTACTACACCAGCAAAACGCTCACAGATGCTCAAGAAAACTACACAACCACAGAAAAGGAGCTGCTTGCAGTAGTATTTGCTTTTGATAAATTCCATTCTTATCTAAACTTGTCCAAAACTATTGTCTATACAGATCACTCCGCTTTGAAATATCTTTTCAAGAAGCAAGACGCCAAGCCATGCTTACTATGATGGATTCTAATCCTACAAGAATTTGATATCGAAATTAAAGACAAGAAATGAGCCGAAAATGTCGCGGCTGATCATCTTAGCCGATTGGAAAATCCATCTATGGAAAAGTTGCACGAGAATGATATTCAAGACCAATTTCCTGAAGAACAACTCATGACTGTCGGAGGATACCAACAGGGATCACAATTCACAAACCACCATTGGTATGCTGACTTCGCCAACTATCTGGTAGGAAAAATAGTGCCAAAAGGGATGTCAACCTCTCAAAAATGAAAATTCTTCCGCGATGTCAAGAACTATTACTGGGATGATCCTTATCTCTTTAAGGTATGTCCAGATCAAATTATTAGAAGATGTGTAGATGAAAAGGAGGCAGACCAAATTTTACACCAGAACCACCACGGACCTACTAGAGGACATCATGGTATCCACATGACTGCACGAAAGGTTTACGACGCCAACTTTTATTGACCAACCATATTTTGAGACGCTTGCGACCTGGTAAAATGCTATGATATCTGCCAAAGGCAAGGCAATATCTCAGCCCAGAATGAAATGCCACTCACCAACATCCAGGCCGTGGAGATCTTTGATATTTGGGGATTAGACTTTATGGGACCATTCCCTAAATCTAATGGCAAAGAGTATATCTTAGTTGCAGTTGACTACGTCTCTAGGTGGGCCGAAGCTCAAGCTCTTCCAACCAATGATGCAAAAGTAGTTACCCAATTCCTCAAAAAGCTGTTCAGTCGATTTGGGACTCCTAAAGCTATAATCAGTGACCGTGGCACGCATTTCTACAATAGTCAATTCATGCGAGTACTACAACAGTATGATGTTACTCATAAAACTTCAATGGCTTACCACCCACAAACAAATGGGCAAGCTGAAGCGACAAATCGGGCTTTAAAAAGGATATTGGAATGAACTGTCGGAAATCATGGGCACAGGTGGGCCGAAAAATTAGATGATGCGTTGTGGGCATTCAGAACTGCCTACAAAACACCATTAGGAACCACACCGTATCGTCTAGTCTACGGAAAGGCATGTCACATTCCAATTGAGTTGGAATATCGGGCGTACTGTGCATTAAAACACTGCAACTTGGATATTTCAGCAGCTGGAGAGCAACGGAGAATGCAGTTGAATGAGTTAGCAGAGCTAAGGGATCAGGCGTACGACAGTTCGCTAAGCTTCAAGGAAAGAACTAAAAAGGTCCATGATGCTAAGCTGAAACCTTCTAGGTTTAAACCAGGAGATAAAGTGCTACTCTTCAATTCACGTTTCAAGAAATTCTTCGGTAAATTCAAGAGTAGGTGGAGCGGACCGTTCACAATCTCAAAGGTATTCCCGTATGGTGCTATCGAACTCGAAGCATCAGAAGGTAATTATAAGGTTAGCGGTCACCGCTTAAAGCATTACATTTAAGACTTTCCCATCAGGGAATATGTCTATATCTTTGAACCCCCATGAGTCTTCAGTAAAGGTACAAAAAGAGTCAAGCTAGAGACTCGTAAAATAAGCGCTCTTGGGAGGCACCCCAAGCTTATCTTTATTTTAATTCCTGACATTCTTACTTCCTAGTTTATTTTTATTTAGTATGTTTATCGTTAACAGAATATTATAGGTTTGCTACTTATGAGACCACGAACTGCATTTTTCAAAATTAGAGATAAGTTTCGATAATGCAAATGCCAGAACTCTGATGACACAAAAACTTTATAACCATATCTTAAAAGTGTCATCTGTACTCTGTGCATTTGTACTTATCATTTTATGCATTACTTGTTTATTTTGTTTATTTCAGGATGGATAGCTCCAGTGACACCAGAGAATTCAGAGCTGAGAGACCACCGAGACGTCGCAGAGATCGCAGACGAGGACGTAGAGCACGCAGGACCATGCCCACCATACGTGAGGAGGACATGACTGATGTCCCGATCACTCATGATGAACCACCCGCTGAGAGACCCCCATCACCTGTCCACCAGTCAGCCCCCATACCCACTCTTGAGTATGGTATTACACTCGCAGATCCGGTTGCTGCCTGGGCCCTCTTTCGGATGCTCCACCTTCATTATGACATCATGTCCACCCTCTGTGTGCATGTAGGGCTTCCGAGGCCTTCTGACTGTCCGTTCCATCTTGGTCCGGACCCAGGACCGTCTCGCCCACCTTGGTCATTCTTCCCTCCTGCTGGACCTTCCACTGCTCCGCCTGCTGCTCTTGAGCCTGCCATGTCATCAGGGAGTTCATTAGCAGAGCCTTCACTTACTGAGTAGTTGATGGCCATGCTGGATGTTTTTAGCCCACCTCACGCTTACGCTTCTGCTAGTACTATTGAGCAGAGTGGGGATATGATGCAGGAGCCTACACCATCACCTACCTCAGTCCTTGCTGCTGCTATCGCTGACTTCGATCCTGACAGCGATGATCTACTTGATGATTTTTAGTTTATTTAGTTTATCTTATTTCAGTACTTAGATTTTATAACTATGTGTTATTTTTGAGATATGACGTTGTGGTGATGTTTATTGCAGAACTTAGCTTTGTGTGGAATGGCTGATCTTAAACGAGACTGGTCCTCAAATCCAGCAAATCATATGCACCACTTCTACACGAATCTGGTCCTGTCCAGTAAACAGAATGGGGAGTACTTCAAACCTTTCTCCATTTATAATGATTCTATGTTTACTTAAGTTTATGTGTTATAATCTGTGCCACATCCTAACTTATCACTGAGTGTGGGATTCCAGTTCAATTCAACACTTAGGAAACATTTTCTCACATGTTCAAACTCTAAGTGTGGGATTTTAGTCGTAAAATCACAACTCAAGAGAACATTAGGGATAATGTTCCTCTAAGTGTGGGATGGTAGGTATGGAATACCTTCGACAAAACGATTTTTATGTTTACATAGCATATCTCAGAAAATGTTCCCTAAATTTTTTCAAAATTTTCAAAAATATTTTCAATAAAATTAAAAATATGAGCTAAACCTCGCGATTAACTCTAGATTTTTGAGTTTTGGTATACCTGAAAGAAATCATTTTCAAAATATGAGGAAAATATTTCAAAAAAAAAACTTTAGGAAGTTAAGGTAGAAATTTCTTAAACAAGAAACGATAATTTAAGAGGGGCATCGCATGACTAGGCACATACAACCCAAATTTGCAGTGAGGACTTTAGCCTTAAAAGCATTCATTTTTAATGCTACATTGTTCATTTCTTGTGTGTGCCGATGCATGTATCTCTAAATTAGAACTTGCTCTTGACATACGTTTCAAGACCACATTGGTATGTACCGTACGCGGTATAGGTGCAATTAGATGACCTTGACATTTCTTAGGAATTAACCCCCTTTTTAGCCTTCTCTTTCAAGCCCAAAACCCTTATGATGCTCATTTTAAGTATCGATGATCCGCCTAGTAAACCCTATTGAGCCTAAACCTTTCATTTCCTCCAAACCCTAAATATTGAAACCTACTTTCCCAAATTTCCAAAACCTTATCTTAGAATCTCTGAGATATGAAAAACATCTCGAAGAATATCCAACTCGATTATCATACTCGTTCGTGCTCTCCAAAAAGAATCAAATCTCTCCAAAAGTGCGGGAAAATTAGCACACAAGAGAGACAAGAGGAAACGGTGCGGGGAAATTAGCACCTGAAGAAAACACTCAAAATGATCAAGATAAAAGAAAGGATTTCTGAAGGACTCAGAGAAAAAGAAAATAAAAAGCAGAAAAAGAAAGAAAAGAAAAAGAAAAGAAAATAAAGCTCAAATTGCTTCAAGGTATCAACCATTCAAAGAAAGATCCGATAGAAGACGAGAAACCGTTACTTCCGTTCTACAAATAAGTTTTTCATGATTCTTGGAAAGCCTAAGATAAGCAACACCCTTACAACCCAGAAAAATTTCCCTTATTCATACCCCTTAACCCTCATAAAACATTACAACCCCCCAAATGTCTTGGGATAATTAGCTCCGTTCTCACCTAAGTGGTGGAGATCCGATTCTCGATCAAGCTTATGACGATTACTACTGCATGACTGGCTTTATGAGCGATTTCGTTTGAACTAGATTGATAGGAAACCCGATACACTATTGAGTGAATTGAGTGACCACCTTATGTGAGATCGCCTAGTCATGTATACTCCAAGATCACGAGAGTTGGAAGTATGCCTATGAGAATCGCTTCCTGTTTCTGAAAGGATCATCTTATTTTTCCTTTGTTTTCTGAAACTATCTACTCATATGAGGAAATGGTAACTAACAGGGATGTCATAACTCTCCCTAAACCAGTTTCAAAAATATTTTAAAGGGAGTATTGATGAGTGTTTCTTGAGGACAAGTAACGTCTAAGTGTGGGATACTTGATGTGACTCAAAAAGTCATGTTTTTAAGAACATATTTCCGCACTTTTTAGACCATTCTTTGGTGAAAATATTTCAAAACCATCATTATTTACCAAAAATCACCAAGGCAGTCTAAATACAGACATTGCTACAAAAATCGGTTAAAACATCCAAATAGCACGTAAACCGAGGCAAAACAATCACCTTAAATTTTCCGTTCTTAATATTCTGATAGAAATAGATCTTAATTCATATTTTATGATTCTGTAGAAAAATCCAAGACCTGAGGTTAAAGAATCAGAAGAAACGGATGAAAGACGGAGAATATATGTAGTCTGGAAGTTCGCCGATCGTCATCCAAAACACGCAAAAGCCAAACACCTCCTAATTTGGCAAACTTAGTGCCATCAAAAGCGTAACGGAAATATGAATCCAACGGCGCAAGAATCAAGCAAAACAGACTTAAAACGAAGAAGATATGGACGAACAAAGCAACGCGAGAAGTCAACGGAGGACAAATGGAGCACCAACCCCCCCCCCCCCCCCCCCTCACTCCAGGTACCATATACGGTACCACAAGTGCCATATACGGCCCCTTGGGTGCCGATTGGTGCCTCATTTTCCTTGTAAATGGTACCTAGGGTGCCATTTGACCCCCCTGTTGCTTGCTTGCCCAGTGTAACGCTTTAATGCTTATTCTTTGAGCTTAAAGGCTTGTACCATGACCAACTCCCTTCTCCTATAAATACTCACCTCATTCCACCATTTTCAACACACCATTCACCTCTCATTTCTCAATTCTCTCATTTCTATCTTTCTCTAGTTTGTTTCTCTCTCTAGAAATAAGCTAGCAGGTTATAGTTTATGGTAGAAGCTTTTAATAGCTTTTGTACGGAGATACTCCAAGACTTCAGATTCGTGAAGATTTGTCTGTATTACTCACTTATTCAGGTTTAATACAATCTCTCGTATTTATTCTATTAATCATGTTATCTTATTATGCATGCTTAGGAATGAATGCTAGAATTATCCTAGGCTAGACAAATCAATGTTTGCTGTGATGTATGCAATGTTAGGATAGTTATGATTTAAATTTTCATGCTGTTACTCTGCCTGTATGAGTTTAAACTGTTTATGAACTTATAAGTTGAACCTATGCCCGTTTTATCTATCTAACTTATGTTGTGGTTTGTATCCTCCTCCCTAGAATATGGCCAATTGATAGAAGTAGGATTGCCAACTATTCTGTGTATGATGATCAGTGAACTCTACATGGTCGTTGTTCCCTTGATTGAAACATATCCGAGGGACACGAAGCATAAGAGTAGAGATAGATTAGGTTCATGCTTGTTTGTTGTGTATCTTTGGGACAACTTCCGTGATACCCATGATTGAATCCTCAGGTCAGTTAATATGATGCTATTGTTCCGTCCTACTGCATGTTCTTGTTTGATTGTTGCTTAGGTACTGCATGCTAGACATACATAACCACTATCACTGCCCTGCTAATTAGATTTTCATAAATAGAATAAGTATAATACAGGAAGGTTAACATGCATGTAATAGTTGTGATGATTGTATGGTTAATGATGAACAATTCAACTGACCGCTAGACAGATTATCCCAACCGGTTGCACGGGCTAAAACCCTGTTCATGCTATTGTTCAATGAACGATTCATGCTATGATACGGACGTCCCCCTGGATGTCTGAGATTGGGGACCTGGATTAGAGGATGGTTGTCGGTTGAATTGGTCTGTGCATTTGGGAGAACTTTCGGTGTACTGGACACTCTATAACTGCTATCCATGTGACATATCGTATCTGATTGCGGACAACTCTACGTTAGGTATATACTAGGATCTTAGTTGTAGCTCATTAAGAAATATAGGAATGTCTAGTGAGTAATCTGGAATCCTAATTGGTATAACGGAAAAGCTGTAAAACGTCCGAGTATCCGGTATATCGTTAGAACCACCACTGGTGTAGTACAAATACGTGGAAGCCGAGTAAAGGCCGTAGGCATACTACTTTATTACCAATTAAGCTTCTATGACCTCACCGGATTAGTCACCACACCTAGTAGCCTTATCCCTCATAACTATTCACCTAATAGCATTGCGGAAATCACAGCAAACATATTCCCTATCTTGATTTCTCCGCGTTCTCCGTACCATCCCACCTTTAATTTTGTTTTTAATTTTAGTAATTAGATTAGAAAACCAAACCAACCTATCAAAAAGTTTAAAAATCCTAGCTAAATTACAAAAGATAATTAATCCTCCTAAGATCCCGTGCCCGTTGTAGTTTGAAGAACAACACCTGAGTCATACGTACCACTTACTGCCCTTTAGGTCTTTAAGTTGTATCAAAACTTAGGATACCCAGCATAATAAATATAAAACCCACTGCCGTGAGCCCTTGTCGGACGGTTCAACGACCGGAGTAAATTCCGACCAACTGCTGGGGTTGCGACAATGACATTCTAGTATACTCAAGAACGAAGAAAGACCACGAACAGCACCTGAAGTTAATCCTCGAACTACTAGAGAAAGAGAAGTTGTACGCAAAGCTCTCTAAATGCGAATTTTGGATGTGAGAGGTTCACTTCCTTGGTCATGTGATCAATGAAAAAGGAATCCATGTAGACCCATCTAAAATCGAGGAAATTAAAAACTGGGAAGCCCTAAAACCCCCAACCGAAGTATGACAATTTCTTGGTCTAGCTGGCTATTACCGTCGTATCATTGAAAACTTTTCGAAAATAGCCCAGCCCGTTACCACTCTAACTCAAAAAGACAAGAAATTCGAATGGGGCGAGAAGCAAGAAAAAAGTTTCCATTTATTGAAACAGAAACTGAGCACCGCACCCATCCTATCATTACCTGAAGGGGTAGAAAACGTCATTGTCTATTGTGATGCTTCGCATCAGGGATTGGGTTGCATATTAATGCAAAACGACAAAGTCATCGCTTATGCATCTCGACAACTAAAAGTGCATGAGAAAAACTATACGACTCACGATTTAGAAAAACAAAAGTCGCCAACACATATTCGACCAGAAGGAATTCAACATGAGACAACGACGTTGGGTCGAATTGCTAAATGATTACGACTGTGAAATCAAATACCACCCAGGAAAGGCTAACGTAGTAGCGGATGCCCTGAGTCGTAAGGAAAGAGTCAAACCCCGTAGATTTTGAGCTTTGGGATTGACTATCCACTCGAACCTTGTTACACAAATTCGTAACGCCCAACGAATAGCCTTGATATCGCGTAAAAATCACATTTTTACCACTGATATCTCTCTCATTCTGGAACAATACTTGACATTTAGAATCAAATAATACACAAATCAATGAAACTTTGCCAAGAAGGTCAAAATAAAGTTGCACGAGAAAAATCAAGCAAAACGGACGAAAAACGAAGATTCCACGCACAGTTAAAGATTCAAGGCATCCAAAACAAGATTTAGAGACAAAGTGCCCATCATTAAGGTTTATCTTATCCAAAGTCTTTGTTTTCAAAATACGAATCTAACAGAAGAAGAATCAACAAAAACGGGTGAAGAATGAAGATTCTACATATGCCGAAAGATTCAAATGATTCGCACGAGATATCTAAAGATGAGAGACACATCTCAGTGATTTCTTTGCGTCAATGTCTTCTTTTTTGAAAAACGAGTTCAACGCAAAAAGAATCGACAAAAACGGAGGCATAACGAAAAAGATACGCACGAAACAAGAAACTATCAAAAGGCGGCGAACCGGGACGGCTGGCCGCCAACCAAGGCCGGCTGGCAGCCACCCAACGCCGGTTAAAAGCCACCCAACGCTGGCTGGCAGCCACCCATCCCCCGGCCTCATTTCCGTCCTTGCTCGTACTCTCCTGGTACAAGTGCTAGACCTTTCCGCAACTTTAGGGTACACGTGCTACACCTTTCCGCGCTTTCGGGTACATGTGCTAGACCTTTCCGGAAATGTGTCACCTTTTGCTAACATGAGCTTCTAGTTGCTAAAATGCACCGGATTTTAAGTATAAATAGAGGCCTCATGGCTTCATTTCAAGACACACCTTCCATATATCTCTTTTTGCTAATAATACTCTCTAATTATTAGTTCTACTTTCTCCTTCTATTTTCTTACTCCAAATTAGTATTAGGCTAGTTTAGGAAACTTGTTTAGAATAGAACGAAAGCAAGGAACGTGTTGTAATATTTGGTATACGCTTGGAGCTACGCTTATTAATTCAACTCTATTCTCTCTCGCATTTAATCCTGTTCTTTCTATCCTTATCTATCTTAATTAATTACGTTTATATTGATTATGCTAGATTTAGTTATTGCCATGATTAGAGAGTAGTATACCTGTTGTGTTTGCTTGCGATGTAGTTAGTTAATTATGGGATGATTTATAATTAAATTTAAAAAGTAATATGACAGCCCCTATTCGACTGTAACTCGATATAGTACTGGAAACACTTCAAGGTGGAATACAAATGTATTGAAGTCAAGGAACGACCAAAGATAGTTATATTACAGACTAATATATAAAATGAGAAGAGTAAATTGCACGGATAGTCCCTATGATTTACACACATTCTCACCATTGGTCCCCGAACTTTGTTTTTTGCACTGGCAGTCCAAAAACCATACTTTTGTTGCGCGCTCGGTCCCTCATCCTAACCCCATCTATTTTGCTTCGTTAAATCACACCACGTGACAAAAACGTGAGGGTACGATCGTCCTTTTGCTTTTCCCCCTTTCTTTATATACCATTTTCCCTCTCACTCCACAAAAACACATCCGTACCCTTTTTTCCCTTCTTTACTCTCGCTTTTCTCCATCTTAACAAAAAAAAAAAAACCTAATTGTTCAATGGAAAACTGTGATTGTGGCGCGCCATCACAAATACGCACCTCATGGACGACAAGTAACCCTGGATGAAGATTCTTTTGTTGCGCTAGTCCCGTAAGTATCCATATCCAATTGTAAATCAGTGTTTTGAATTACCAAGTATCAAAAAAATACATGTTTGTTTGTGTGTGCAATTATAGGTGGAAAATTGTGGTTTCATTGGTTGGTCTGACCCACCGATGTGTCGAAGAGCTACTCAAGTGATTCCCGGATTGTTGAGGTCCATGAACAATCTCCAAGCACAAGTTGTAGCACTTGAAGTTGAAGCTAGGAAGTACAAGATAATGCTAGGGTTAACTTGGGTTATGTTTGTCTTGTATTTCATTTTCTTTTGAATTCTGAATTCGTTGGGTATTAGTGTAGTGTGTAATAGTTGATGTATTAGTGAAGTTGGTGTAATTGACCTATTTTGCACTCCTGGTCAAATATATGTATTAATGAAGTTGGTGTGACCTATTTTGCATTCATGGTCAACCAATCGTATTAATGAAGTTGGTGTAATACACCTGTTTTTGTAGTCATTCATGCTGCCAAAGTGATACATTTGTACACCTTGCTTCCATTCATACAACATGGTACTTATATCTAGCTTGTAAAAATGACACAAACATAAACATTAAACATATTCCATACGATTAGTCCTGTAACCTTTTAAAAATGACACAAACATAAACATCAAACATAATTCCATACGATTAAATATCCAGCAAAAGACATACCATAAGTTTGGAACAAGTGTACACAACGCCATAAGTTTGGAACCAAAAGTAAAGTTACCACAAAAGCTACCATAATAGTCATTACATACTTAACTAAAAACAAAGGTACTGAAAGTGGTCAACACGACCCAAAACAAAGTTACTAAATTACACTAACGATAAATCAAACCACTTGTTGTTTACCCCTCTTTCTTTTCTGAGCTTGTCCACCACCCCTTGATCCAGCTTGTCCGCCACCCTTTGATCCAGCTTTTCCACCACCCCTTGAACCTGCTTGCCCACCACCCCTTGAACCACTTGCACCAGGTTGGTCACCACCACTTGCACCATTCTTTTCTTTACACGACCTCCTATTGTGTCCAGGAGTTTTAGAGATTTTACAAGTTATAGTTCCTCCAACCCTGCCCAACTTACTACCTTTGACCATACCTTTACTGTTCTCATCTGCTGACTTCCTTCTATTTTTTTTGGGTCTGCCAATTTGTGTTTGAATTGTTGGTGGAAGAATTGTTAAAGGACATGGTGATTTAGGCCACATAGTCCTACCAGTTACAGGACTAATCTTGAAGCTATACATAGCTTTCCATGTAGTAAGCCAGTAGCAGGGATTAACATATGACTCGGGTATGCCCACTTCCAAACTGTTAACAGCCATGTTCCACATGGTTGCCACAGCATGCTTACTAGGCATGCCTGTTAGCTCCCATTTTCTACAACTAGAAGTCCTTTGTGAGATGTCAACAACTTGTTGGTCTGACCAAGGCCCGTTCACTTGATACTGGTTTACCCCATTCCAGATTGCCTTCAGCTATAAAGCAAAAATTAATAACTAAATAACTAAAAAGCAGCAGTGTATAAAAACATTAAGTGTTATCCCATACCTTGTATTTGGAGGCTTCTTTCTTGATCAAGTTAAACATGTTTGTGGCATTTGGTGTTAGTGGCCCATCACTTTTCTCACACATCTTTTGAACTGTAACAATCCTTTTCATGAGGTATTCTCTAATATATTCAAGACATGTGATTATTGGCTTGTCCCTACCATCCACAAGTTGCCTATTAAAGACTTCACACATGTTATTCAAGAGAACATCATTGTGACATCTTCCTGCAACGAGACAATAATTTAGAGTAGACAAGTAAAAGTAGGACAGTTATAAGTAATCAACAAATATTATAAATTTTACCAGTGAAATGAGACCTTGACCAATGGGCTGGGGGTATTAACTTCAACCATTCATATGCTTCCTTGCTCATGTTTTTCAATTCATCCATTTTTTTTTTCAAATTGTTGAACAGTGGAACTTGTTCCCAACTCCCACAACAGATTTTTGTAATCACCTCCCCTAAAAGTGTTTTTCATATTGGCATAGATATGTCTTAAACAATATCTATGCTCAGCACATGGGAATAAGTTTGCAATAGCTGGAATAATCCCCTAAGAGTGTAGAACAAATAACAATTAATAACTATTCTACAATATAAGTTAAAGATGAAAAACCATTAAGTTATTAAGATACCTTCTGTCTGTCACTAATAAAGGTGAAGTTTGACCTTGTTCCCAACTCAAGGTCTTCTCCCAGACATGTAAGAAACCAAGTCCAAGATGCTAAAGTTTCAGACTCAACAATCCCATAAGCAAGTGGGTAGGTTCCACTGTTTGGATCTATGGCCACAGCAGTTAGAACTTGTCCAGGAAATTGACCTTTCATAAAGCAACCATCTAAGCCAAGCAATTCTCTTCCTCCCATTCTGAATCCCCTTTTCAGTGCACCCAAACATACATATATTCTTCTGAATTTGACTGTTGTTGCATTAGGATTTGGGTTGTCTTCTACATCTATTTTAACAGTGGTGTTTGGATTTCTTTCTTGCAACTCTAGCACATAATCTCTTAAGCTCTTATACTGTTCTGTAAAATCACCTTGCACTTTTTCCTTTGCCATTTGTTTTGCTCTGTGAACCTTGTACTTAGATATCCCAAGCTCAAACTTCTTCTCTATTTGATCCTTTAGAGCAGCAGGTTTGATATAAGGATCTGATGAAATTTGATCTTCAATGTCTTTAGCAAAAAATTCAGCAGTACATTTTTTAACATCTCTTGTAGGAAGGCATCTATGTACATCATGAAATGTTTTGACTGTCCAAGCAGATTCTTTAACACCTTTTGAAATGTGCACAACCCAAGGACAAGTAATGTGATCCTCTTGGATTCCTTTTTCAACTGTGGTCCCAACTTTACTTTTCTTGGAACTTTCTTCCCCACTTGCATTTTTTTTATTTACCTTTGACCCATCACTAGCTTTTTTTGGTATGATATCATCGATTTAGACCATTTAATTGTATTCCCAGTGAATGATGAAGGCCCAACAACAGATTGAGTTACTGCAGAACCATTTACAGCAGATCCATTCACTACAGGCCCATTTACAGCAGATCCAGTGACTGCAGGCCCAATAACAGCAGGTCCACCATCTCCACTATTCATAATTGGCCCAAAAAAATCCCCTGCAGGTAATTGAAAAACTGGAATTGTACCTTCACAAATTGCTCTAAACCTTTTATTGTCGTTCCTTAAAATTTTAAGTTGCCTTCTAGTTTGGACAGATATCAATTGTAACATCTCCTTGATTTTCTCTTTATCAGGAAATGATTGGCCAATATAAAAATGATCCATGTTTTCTAGAATTGTATTATGCTTCTCTCTAATCTGCCTCAAAGCTTTATCCCTTGCATTTTCATTTTCATCCTCTTCCCCACTACCAAATTCATCCATATCCAATGGTGCTTCTACTTCTACTGTCTCTGTTTCAGTTGTAATTTCTTTTTCAGAACCCACCCATTCAACATTCTTGTCTATATTTTTCAAAAAATCTAGCATATCCACTTCAGGCTCAACTATGATGTTCTCCTCGTCCTCAACAAACTCAATGTCACTCTCACTCTCATCATAACTATCACTTCTCACTCTCACTATCACTGTCACTCTCACTGCCTTCCTCTACTTGTTCCACTCCCGCTTCATTTTCAACTTGAACTTTGTCACCAATATTATTAACATTCTCACCAGGATTAACAACTTGACTTTCATTCAAACATTGACTATCATTCACATCTTCAGTAAAAAAAGGGTCATCAAAAGGGTTGCTTGATTCATTTATAGGCTTTAATGGTGGTTCGAATCTAGGTGGATAGTTGGGACAATCATCATCATTATCTACCATTACAACTTCTGGTGACATATGGTATGTGTTCAGATTACTTTTACCATGCTCAACGTAGATTTTTATTAACTTTTCACAATTCACAAAAGTCAATAACTGCCTAACATCAACATCATTATCTAATGCTTGAAGCCCATTATCTAAGCAACCCCCTGGTTTTTTAAAATGGTACCACATTGGTTGTCCATACCATATCATAACTCCTTAACCATTGCAGTAACTTCATGAACAGAAAAAGCATCAACATCAATCTTATCAACATGAGTAACCTTACCATGCACGTAGCATCTTCCAGGTTTGCTTGAAAACACCCCACCACGATGAATTTGCAGCGTAAACAAATTATGGTTTTGACCTATAACATGTAAAAGAAATATTTAAGCAAAAACAGTAAACTTTAACCTACAATATCGTACATACATACATAAAGACTAAATTGCGACAACAAGAAAACGATTCAACTCACCATAAAGTTCACCAGGGTCGATTTGTTCACTGTTACTACGAATAGACCATTCACTGAGCATCATTTTGATGGAATTATGATTATTACAGCTTCAATCGACCAACAATTTAGGGATTTTTAGGGTTTGTTAATAACAGGGGGTGGGGTTTTTTTTTGAATCGGGGTAGTTGAATCGCGTGTGTTTTGGTGGAGTGAGAGGGAAAAGGGTATGTAAAAAAAAGGGGGAAAAGCAAAAGGACGATCGTACCCTCACATTTTTGTCACGTGGTGTGATTTAACAAAGTAAAATAGACGGGGTTAGGACGAGGGACCGAGCGCGCAACAAAAGTATGAAAGTAAATGATGTGACTCAAATAGTCATGTTTTTAAGGGCAATATTCCGCACTTTTTGGACGTATCTTTAGTGAAAACATTCCAAAATGATCATTATTTACTAAAATTCACTAAAGTGGTCTAAATATAGGCGTTGCTGCAAAAATCACCTAAAACGTCCAAATAACGAGCAAATCAGGACGAATAAACGTGCACAAAATCATCCGGCCTCATTTACCTTATATAGATCACAATCTAACTTCATCATATGATAAAACAGGTAAAATCGAGACGGGAAAATCAAGAGTCATGCAAATCGGATAAAGAACGGAGAAGACTGAGCAGTAACAGACTCTATAAAGTCATTTTGGCTATGCTTGATCTATACACATCCAATTTCAGTGAAGTTGGCATTATTAGAAGCGTAACGGAATTACGAAACCACAGGCGAAAGAATCAGGTCAAACGGACGCATAACGAAGGAGATACGCGCATTTTAAGCAACGAACGAAATCAGACAGACACCGTATACGGCCCTGGGAACCGTATACGGCCCTATACAGACCGTATACGGCCTTGTATACACCGTATACGGACCTACCAAGGCCGTATACGGCCCCCTTGCCCCCGTATGCTGCTTCATTTGCTTGTACGTGCTGTTTCGCGAGTTGTACGGCTGATTTTTGAACTTTGCCTATAAATAGGGGATCACTCCTCCTCATTTTACACACCTCAACACATTCACACATTTCTCATTCTCTCACTTTTCTTATTTCTCTCTTTTCTTTCACTTTCTCTCTCTAACTTTCTCTCTCTAGCACTACTCTTAGGAGTTAGAGGAGAAAGGTTAGGGTTGAGCTTACGGTTCGAGTCTAGAGGAAGTTTTAGCTTGGTAATCTTGTTGTAACGAGTTTTTCAAGTTCATACTATTTGTAATCCTCAGTATTACGCTGCTGTATTCCCGGTGATATCTAAACTTTACTTACTGTTATAATGCTTGTGCTTTATGTTATTTCAGTTTGTATTCTGCATATTGCCATGTTTATAGAGTAGTTTAATATTGTGATTGTTGAAATGTAGATATTAGGAGTAGGGATGATGTTAAATTAATGTTTCATTTATACGATTGGAAATTGTTATGCTGTGTATCTGGTTAAGCTTATCCTGAATATAGATCTAGTCTCTCATCACCCTTTCCAGACTTTCACGTGACTGTTGCCCTAGGATAGGATCTGATCAACCCTAATACTATGAATATACAGTTATCTCCAGTTACAGTATGAAACTATGAACTTTCCTTTAAAAAGGCACGGTACTTCGTATAGCGTTGGAAACACCTCGTGTGGAGTACAAATACGTGGAAGCTAAGGAAATGCCATGGATTGTTTCATCGTGAATTACCTAGAAGTGATCCTTCTAGAACTGTGGTCTAGGAATCAAAGCTGTGGAAATGCTTGTTGCACTGTACACCGTTAGTACACCTAAGATCTGGAACACTGTGGAAATGCTTAAATGCCCAGTACAACGTCAGTACATCTAGGGTTTGGAACACTGTGGAAATGCCTAATCGCCCTGTACACCGTGATTATTCCTAGGGATGAACGCCTGATTGTAAAGGAGGGTCTATATTTATGATGGTTAAGTATGTGCTTCAATAGAAACAATACAGGGTAGTGTCAATCATATACCTAGACATGCAAAACCCTAATCACACCAATAGTTTAACATACACAGGATACAATCAGTATTTGCTATAATGAAAGTAAATAGACGATTAGGTGTTAAGAAAGGTCAGTAAATACAATTGCGGTCTGTTGCCTTATGCCTGATCCCTAGAACATTTAGGGAGACTTTGTCTTAGTTAAGCAAAGGCTCAGGAGGGTTTGAAAACAGCCTGATCTGATCAGAATCATGATAACCTAGGATTCCAGTGACATATGTTTCTAGGGTTTCACCTGAACGTAGGGTCCTAGTGTTTACACCGAAAGTATGTCTACTCTTTATTTGGTGAATCTCCAATCAATTTTATAATGAACATCATCCCGAAACCCTAATATCCAAGTTTCAGCAATCACATCTCTACCTGTCTGCTTAAACCCTAATTTCATTTCTCGTTATTTACTTTTCTGCATTTAGGATAATTAGAAAACCAAATCAATCCAAAATCTATCTACCTACCCCCATCCTAATTGCGACCATAATCTTTGGTGACCCGCTTTATTTCAATTCGCTCCGATTTAAGAACGACCTCGAGTTATACTTACTGCTTGCTCCCAAGGTAGGTAGTACTTATAGTTTGAGCCCCAGCTCATATAAATTTAAAACTCACTGTCCGCCGCTTCTGTTGCTGTTGGAACAACGACCGGAGTCAAATCCGACCGACCGATAGGGGTGACGACAAGTTTTTGGCGCCGCTGCCGGGGATCGTAGAGCGTTACGATTTGAAGCCGCCTTAGATATTCTAGCTTTTAGGAGACCCTTTCCAATTAGGTTTTCCCAAACTTAGTTGGTAGTTATTTGCTTTCCTTAGAATAATTTAGATAGTTTAATTAAAAATGAAAAAATACAAAAAACATCTTTCTATGATTCATTTCCGTCTAGCCCCATTTCTCCACTCGCCCTCAAGACGTCCGAAGAAATGATGGCCATGGATGACGCTGAGTTCTTCGCCTGCTTAGAACAAGAGTTGGAATCTGACGTCTACTCTTCATCTTTATCCTCTTCCGAAGTTATCTCCGCTAATTCAGACGCTGAATCTAGAACCATAGGGCAATTCTTAGATCTTGACTTAGGAAACCATGATTATCATCAGAAGATCTCAACTTCTGCATCTAGCATTCTAAGCTACCAGGTTATACCTGCCCCTGAGATCTCATATTCCTTAGAAAACTTCTTTCAATTCCCTACCTCATCTGGTTTTGTCGAGAGTAACTCTGAACATCTTCAACCCTTTCGTTTTCCACCCATTGAAGAACGTCTTCCACCATGGGACGAAGAAGTTTACGAATACCCTCCAAAATCACCTATCTTTTTGAACCTCGTACCCGAACCTGAGTACACCATCTATCATGTTGTTGATAGGACTTTACCAATCAAACCTGAAGAAAATATCCGCTACGTAGGTAACTCTTTTAATCCTGATAGGAGATTAGATGTTTGTCGGGCATTTGCCAGACAACTCAAAACGTCTGACTTTCCTTTTTCAGTTGAACAAAGAGAAGTCGCTCGTAGGATGAAGAAACAGGTTGGTATTCTCCACCATCTTCCAAATCAAAAGGAGGAAGGTATCTTCACACATTATCGAGAGCAAGAACTAAAGCTTAAATCAGAAATAGACCTACTAATGGATCTATTCGCCTGCACCGATTATCAACCGGTTTCCCAAACCCTAATTAATCGTCATGTTGCAGCTATGATTTATGAGCTTGAGTTCTGGATCAGCAAAGATCCCGCTATATCTCTCGTCATTTCTGATAAAATTCCATTTTTCGTTGACCCCGCTACTTATATGATCGACAAGTTGTTAGAAATATTCCCTGGAGCCACTGACAATAACATGGAAGCTACTTTCTTTACTGGAAGGAAGGATATTAACGTCTCACTCACTTTGTTATTTGCTCAGTCAAAATTCCCTTTCACCGTTTTACAAACATCTTTAATCGAAGAAATCACGGAGTCAGTTCACACTACCACCGGAGATCCCGATTCAAGAGAAGAATGGAAATTTCAACAAACCCTAGGAATGCTTCTTCATGACTTAAACCATATAGATGACGGATCACGAAACGGAATTTCAAACCCTAAGAAAGTTAGAAAGGAATTTAACAAGTTTATTGACAATCTTCTAGATTTAGGCAAAAAGGAACGTATGTTTCTCACTGAACACGAACGATTCTCGTTACATCCCGCAGACCTAGTTGATTCTGTCATTAAGATTCTCACTTGTGACTTTATTCCTCGCTACACTTTCCCTCAACCAAGAGCACCAAATTCACTTAAACAATTGCTCTTGGGCAATACTCAATAAAATTGTCCAAAAGTCGAGCTACCGACTTTAACCAAGCGCTTTTTGGGAGGCAACCCAAACTTTAGTTAATTTAGTTTTATTTTAAGTATTACAAGGATATGACGTCGAAAATTTTTTTTCAAAAGTAAAGAATTCGAAGAAATGAAAGTCAAATGGAGAAAAAGACTCCTACCAAAAATCACGAGAAAAGGGCCTCAATTCCAGCTTTCCTCTTTACAAAAAAATATATTACCAACACAACCCCCTCTCACCTCTCATATCACCAACACTCCACTCCAAAAAGCTTACATCACCCCTCCTAGAATGATTGTGGCTAGATTGACTTCACGCTCACTTAAAAGGTAACGATTTGATTCTCGATCAAGCCTATGACGATAAACGATACATGATTGGCGTTCTGAGTGATTGATAATATTAGAATAGGAAACCCTAAACACTTTGAGTGAGTTAAGTGACCACCTTGAGAGGATCGCCTAGTCATGTATCCAAAATCAAAGATCAAAAGCATGCTCCTAAAGATTACAACCCTGCTTTTTCAAAGAATAAATATTTTATTTTTCTGAAACCCCCTTAGTAGAAAGTTCCGCCTTAAAATATTTCATTATCTGCTTACCTTTAACCATGCTTGAAATTCGAGTTTGCTTGAGGACAAGCAAAGTTCTAAGTGTGGGATACTTGATATCGCGTAAAAAGTCACGTTTTTACTACCGATATCTCTCTCATTCTGGAATGATTCTTGGCATTTTAAACTCAAAAACAGTACAAATCAATGATATTATGCCAAGATGGTCAAAACAAGGTTGCACGATAAAAATCAAGCAGAACGGACGTAAAACGAAGATTCCACGCACGTTTGAAGATTCAAGGCATCAAAACGAGATTTCAAGACAAAAGTTCCCATCACCAACATCCATCTCATCCAAGATATTCGTTTTCAAATTACAAATCCAACAGAAGAAGAATCAACAAAAACGGATGAAGAATGAAGATTCTACGTATGCCGGAAGATCCAAACGATTCGTACGACACATCTAAAGTTCAGAGACATATTTTTGGGATATCTTTACATCAAATTCTTCATTTTTGAATTACGAAACCAACAGAATCGACGCAAACGGACGCATAACGAAGAAGATACACGCGAAACGAGCAACTAGGCAACGGGCGACGAACCGGGACGGGTGGCAGCCAGCCGCCGCCGGCCAGCCACCAGGCCGCCGGCTGCCAGCCACCAGGCTACCAGCTGCTGCCACCCCTCATCCGGTTCATGCTTTTTGGTCCTTTCGTGTACCCGGTGCTAGACCTTTGCGCAACTTTACGTACCTCGTGCTACACCTTTACGCAACTTTACGTACCTCGTGCCACCACTTGTGCGTACCCGGTGCCACTACCTTTTCCACCTTTTGCTATTGTGAGCTCCTCAAGATGCTAACGTGAGCCGAATTTCACATATAAATAGATGCCATAAGCCTTCATTTTTACACACACCATTCTTAGAACAATATACTTCTCTTAAGATATTGCTTTTACTTTCTTTCTATTTTCTTACTAAAAATTAGTTTTAGGCTAGTTTAGGAGCTTGTTTAGAATAGAAGGCAAGTACGGAACACATTGTAATCTTCGGTGTAAGCTTAGAATTGTGTCAATTTATTCAAGTCTATTCTCTCTCGCATTTAATCCTTGTTCTTTCTATCCTTTTCTATCTTAATTAATTACATTTATATTGATTATGCTAGATTTAGTTATTGCCATGATTAGAGAGTAGTATGCTTGTTGTGTTTGTTTGCGATGTAGTTAGTTAATTATGGGATGATTTATAATTAAATATTAAAGATCGGAAGTATTGCTTTGATCATCTTATTGCATGTTCTTGTTTGATTGTTGCCTTAGGATCATCATAGTAGTAAAATATAAATGGTCTAAATTTTCATGAAATAATATGACGGCCCCTATTCGACTGTTGCTCGATATAGTACTGGAAACACTTCAAGGTGGAGTACAAATGTATGGAAGTCGAGGAACGATCGAAGGTAGTCATATTACGAAACGGTATAATATTACGAAGTGATATGATGGCCCCTATTCGACTGTTATGCAGTATAGCGTTGGAAACACTTTAGGTGTAGTACAAACACGTGGAAGCTGTGTAACGACCGAAGGTAGTTATATTACGGACTAATATATAAAATGAGAAACCTAGTTTAATTAACCTTTCTAAATAGACTTTTAAACTTTAAATTAATCTAACGCCTTTCCACCAATAAACGTGATTACAACACCTTTTTAACGACGTCCAATTAAAAGGTAGTCAGTCATCTGTGTCAATATAATTTGTCAAAGGTATGAAACTATGGAACCGCAAGGCTACATGGGGGATTACCGTAGGACAAGACATGGCCAAGGTTTGAAGCGGCGGAACCACTTTAAGTGAGGAACGCTGTGGATAATTAGGGGATTTATTGGGTAGTCTTAAGCAAGGGCTGGTTTGAAGTCATAAATGAAGTTTTTAAATACAAATCTGTTAGGATGACAAGGAATCGTTATATGATTCAGTTATGTCTAGTACCTTAAGATTTTGTTCCCGTTCATATGAAAGTGTTATTAAACCATAATTAAGATTTCGCTTATTATTCTAAATACTTTGTAATGTTACCATAACCTAGCTCCCGGTGTGACATGCTAATGGATTTTTAATTAGTAGGGAATCTAGTGTTTACATACAAGTATTCAAGAATGATAACTAACTAATATCTTTCAAAACAGTTTCTCCAAATATCATCCCATAACTTAATTAACGAAGTCTCAGCAAACACTATCTTTATTTTATCTGCTTTACATTTTATTTTAATTTCACTTTTATTTATTAACTTGCCTAAGTAGTTAATAGAAAAACCAAAACTCCCCCACTTTTTTATAAACCCTTCACTAGTTTGAAAGCCCTCATCTGCCACGCCTTAGTTTCAATTCAGTCGGTTTGAAGAACGACTCTAGGTCATACCTACCACTTGCTCACCCTTAGGATTAGCATTGTTAGGAAAACTTAGGCCCCCGTAATTACAAATTTAAAACACCCACTGATCGCCGCCTCCGGCAGCCGGTTCAACGACAAGGGGTAAGATCCTTACCGATCGCTGGGGGCGCATCAGAGGTCATGAGTGGTGTAATTCTTTTCATGGATTTTGAGCTGTCGGGAGGCGTAGGCAATGACCTTGTCTCGTTGCATCAACAAGCAACCAAGACCTTGGGGAGAAAGATCGCAGTATACCACGAAGTCATCGGTGCCTTCGGGTAATGATAGGATAGGTGCATTGCAAAGCTTTTGTTTGAGTAGTTGAAAAGCTGATTCTTGCTTATCAGTCCAATCAAAGTTCTTCTCCTTCTGGGTCAGTGTGGTGAGTGGTTGGGCTATTTTCGAGAAATTCTCAATGAATCGCCGATAGTATCCTGCCAATCCTAAGAATTGACATACTTCGATCGGCGTTATTGGTGCTTGCTTGCCAGCACTTGATAGCCTCGATTTTTGATGGGTCGACATGAATTCCTTGACTGTCAATCATATGTCCAAGGAATTGAACGGTTTGCATCCAGAACTCACACTTGGAGAATTTGGCGTATAACTCCTCGTGTCTGAGCAATTCTAGGATAGTTTTGAGATGTTGCGCATGTTCTTGTTCGTTGCGCGAGTATATAAGAATGTCATCAATGAAGACAATGACAAACCTGTCGAGATATGGTTTACACACTCGGTTCATAAGGTCCATGAATACAGCCGGTGCGTTTATTAAACCGAAGGGCATGACTTGGAATTCATAATGCCCGTAAAAAGTTCGGAAAGCAGTTTTCGGAATGTCAACATCACGAACTCGTAATTGATGATATCCAGACCGCAGATCGATCTTGGAATAGAAGCTTGACCCCTGAAGTTGGTCGAATAGATCATCGATGCGTGGGAGTGGATAACTGTTCTTGACAGTTAACTTGTTCAGTTCCCTGTAATCGATGCACATGCGGAAAGAACCGTCTTTCTTTTTCACGAACAAGACCGGAGCTCCCCAAGGTGAGGAACTTGGTCTAATAAATCCTTTATCCAGGAGTTCCTGTAACTGAGTGGACAACTCTTGAAGTTCGGATGGGGCTAGTCGATAGGGTGCCCGTGCCACGGGTGCTGCACCGGGCACAAGATCAATAGAGAACTCGACCTGTCTCATTGGTGGAAGACCAGGCAGTTCTTCGGGAAAGACTTCCGGAAAGCCTCGAACAATTGGCACATCCTCAAGTCGCTTCTCCTCTGACTTTTTCTCCATAACATGTTCGAGGATTGCCTGATAACCCTTTCTCAAATACTTACGGGTTTTCATGCAGGAAATGATATTTAATCTCATCCCACCGGTCTCCCCTTGTATGACTAGAGTACTACCGGAGGCGAGAGGTATGCGGACAATCTTATCGAAACAGATGATCTCGGCACGATGCTTAGATAGCCAATCCATGCAGATGATGATGTCGAAACTTTCGATTTCGACAGGTATAAGGTCGATGGTGAAAAGTTCGTCAGCTAGATTTAAAGTGCAATTGGGTATCACACTATCAGTTTCAATGAGCTTGCCGTTAGCTAGTTCTACAATGTACTTAGCATCTAAGGCAACAGGCGTGATGTCAAGTAGTGGACAGGATTCATCAGATATAAAACTCCTATCCACACCAGTATCAAATAGAATAGAGGCAGTTAAGTTGTTGAGAAGGAACGTACCCAAGACCACATTCGGGTCTTGGCGGGCTTCCCCTGAGTTCAGAACAAAGGCTATACCTTTAGCAGTGTTGTTGTTGCCTTTGTTTTTCAGTTTCGGGCAGTCATTCTTGAAATGCCCAGTGTTGCCACATTCAAAGCAGACTTTGGGTTGACTGGTGTTGGTGTTGGAATTTGTTTTGGTAGCCCTGCAGTCCTTGGCGAGATGCCCATAATGTTCGCAATTGTTGCAAGGTGTACCGCAAGAATCATCGTGGTGGCGATTGCACTTGTAACAGAAGGGTCTATTTCCAGTGTAACTCCATTTGGTTTCTGAGTTGGAGTTGTAGGCTTTAACAGTCTCAAGCCGTTTGTTGTCTGCAGATGGGTTTGAGTTGTTGTTGGCAGCAGGTGTTCCTCGGCGAACCACTTGTGCCATAAGATTATGTGCCATCCGAATTGCACCTTGAATGGTTGTAGGGTTGGAAGCAGTGACCATACCCTGAATACGTGGGGGAAGTCCCCAGATGTAGCGTTCGATCCGTTTGTATTCCGGATCAACGAGTAATGGGCGCAGCAGTGCCAGCTGAATCTGGTGGTGTATCCGGCAATGTCATTGCCTTTTGTGGTGAGGTGCCAGAACTCGTGTTCCAGTTGTTGAATCTCATCTCGTGGATAGTACTTGTCCTTCATCATCTTCTTCACTTATTCCCACGGTGTTAAGAAAGTAGTGTCAATGCCCACAGTTTGAGCATAAGTATTCCACCAAGTCAGAGCACCATCCATGAAGGTGCAGGTGGAGTACTTGACCTTGCAGTATTCCTGACAGTTACAGATTCGAAAGACTGACTCCATTTTCTCCATCCAGCGCAATAAACCAATAGCACCCTCGGTGCCCTTGAAGTTCAGTGGTTTACAGTTCAGAAAGTCCTTGTATGAACAGGGCTTTGGTGGAGGTGTGTTGTTTGTGGTGTCTTCAGTGCCTGAACTTTGTTGCCGAGCAGCTAGAGCATCTGCTACCCCTTGGGCAACTAGTCGATTGACGTCAGCTTGGCTAAACGTACGTCTTGGAGACATAATGCTTGAATCAACAAAGAGAAAGAGGTAAGTGAGATGTCTTGTACAAAGATTATGATATATCACATATGTATACATAAGGAGGTAATATACAACAGCACAAAGTGATAATCATATTTCATTAGATAACAGGATTTAGTACAAGGTACTAGTTTTCAAAAGTACATGATAGCAAGGATTTCAAAAGATGCCGGGAATTTATACATCCTTACGAAATTACAAGAGTCCTGCATAGCTAGATAGATAAAGTACAATATAGATACTACTCTAATTTCGACGCAGGTTCACTTGTGACATGAGAGTGATAAGGTGGTCCACGGTGGTTGCAAGTCTGCTGGCTTGTCTGGCATTATCTTCTGCCAAAACTAGCCGTTGTACTAATTCAAGGGAGTACTCTTCAGCTTCTCGTGAGCGTTGCTCACATTCTTCTAGTCTTGCTTGCAGGAGATCAAATGTGCCCCTGTCATCAATCACTTGTTGATGGATCATTTCTATTGTTTGGGTCATGTTTTCGTGTTCTTGGAAGAGTTTTGCAATGCGGTCGTGTGATTGATGTAACCAGTGCATATGTACTATGTATTGTTCCCGTTCCAAGCTTTCCAGTCTTGCCTTATGATGATGTAGTCGGGCAGTTATTACTGGAACAATATGGTGGATAGGTTCTTGTGTATACGGTGAGATGTCCATGGAGTCAGCAGGAATTTGTATGTCTTCCTCAGACCTCCAGGTGTTTAGGGTTGTGGGTAGCCAATCCCACCTACGGGGTAAGTTGGATGGCATGTTCTGGTTGAGGTATCACTAGTGAGATAAGGGTTAGCTCGGATGGTTCTGGTACCCCTCCTGTGATTTCGTGTGACTCATGCCTCTCCAGTGATATAGTAGAGAGGTTCGGGAGAAGCTCGTGTCGGTGAGACAGGTAACACGGTTACCTCCTCAGTAGTTGGTGGAGTTTGAGTCTCGTCGTTTGTGTCAGCTGGTGCTAGATGAGGAATGTCTGCCATTTCTGTGGCAAGAGCGTTTAGTGAATATTCTGAGGCCTATATATATATATATATATATATATATATATATATAACATATAATATAGCCTAATGTCTCTAGCACAAACAAGTATAGGTCCAGTTTCTCTCGTGGTCAGAGTCAACTAGTGTACTCCTGTTCAACATAACCGTTTAAGACCTTACATCGATTCTTATTTAATTATACATAGTTGACCAGGCTATGTTAAATTAAACTCGAGCGATGTTATTCCTGAATTAGTCATACCTAATAAGGAAATATTGCCTAACGGTCATAGTCTAGGCCCACTAGATGCAACGTAGTTCACTATAACCTTAGGCTCTGATACCAATCTGTCGCACCCCCAAATTCGGGTTGCGGAAGCGAATTGGTTCGGGGCGCGACTAATCAATAATCAAAACACACAAGGTACATAATGAATGACATCTATATGCGTCGTTTACAAAAATACATTGATTGTAATAACGTTTACAATAGTTAATAAGTTACAAAAGCTCGGTAAAGTATCCGAGAGATTCTATGGCATTACTACTTTTACAAAATATAATAATGCAGGAAAATCTCTTGATTGTTTGCATGCGACTCGAGCTATGTATGTCCTGAGCAGACCTACTGCTACTGAGTATCTGAGAATACACGCTAAAAGGGTCAGCTAATGCTGGTGAGCTCACAGGTGTAATGATGAAACAACAATGTATGAACCACAAGATTTAGTATAATGATTTGAATTTAATCAAATAAATATGTATATTACTGCCATGAGCTCATAGTTTGAGCTTAACTAAGGTGTCAGGATCACAATCAAGTGCCTGATCGAGTTTGCCTCCTGCATGTGCCTAATCATACACATGTGTGAACAAATGATAATGCGTCCGTTCGACCGCAGTCGTGGTAGCGCGAATACCCCGGACGGGGATTGTCAATCCCATATGGTACCATAATGTGTCCGTTTGACCGCAGTCGTGATAGCGCGACTACCCCGGACGAGGATTTAACAATCGTGTATAGTACCATATACTAACATTCACGCTAATCCATATTAACAAACTATGATGTGGAGGAATTTAAAGGATTTTGAAAGCAACTCATGCCAATATGTAGAAATGTTTTCAAAAACGGTTTCCATAAAAATAGTTTGAGCATGTATCTCACCCCAAAACAGTTCAAAACAAGTAAAAACAGTAAAATGAGGGGCTATGAGACTCACCTGAGTCGGATGATATGCAGTGAAGCAAATATGATGTGGTACAATGTGGTGTCCGAAGACTGTAACCTGCCGAGCGTTCAAAACGCGCAAGGTTATTAGTATATGTAGACGTCTCAAGAGACCGTCCATGCTAGTTATTCATCCAACTAGTAATTTCCAAATGATTTGGTTGATGATTGATTAGTTTGAGTTTGAAAATATGTACGGCCCGTTGGTGTTAGTTGGTAATAATAATCTTTAAAGTATTATTATTATGTGTTGATCCATTGTATACTATTAAAGTATATGATTGGTAAGTTGTATCCTATATAAGTATTGGAGTAACGTGTTGTCACACCCCGCCAAACGGTAATTACAATCATTACTAATTAAGTATGCGGAAGCTTTGGTGACGTGGCGGGGCGAGAGCAGTAATCAACCAAACAGTACATACATACTCAGAGCATATGGCTATTGTGCAACATAATAGATTATGATGCCAGTTTAAACAGTTGTTACAAAAGTAATACGACTATGTAAGTCGTAACAGTAGTAGTAGAGTTTAAAACATTTAAGTTTTACAATCCATAAGTTTTAAGATAAGATTTCACAAGTATGACTGCAGTTATATTAGGGAAATCCTCAAAAGCTGTTCCAAAAGTATGTGGCATCTTAGGTAGTCCAGGGTTGTCCATCCTGAATGCACGCGATTCTAATTACGTAGCTAATTTCCTGTAAAACATAGAAAGAAAGTCGTCAACAAATATGTTGAGTGAATTCACAGGTTTTGTATAAATGTGAGGTATGTTAAACCATTTATGTTTGTATTATTGAAATGTCATTCAATAAATAAATGTTTGCAGGTTTTGCAAAATACAAGATTGTAGGGTTGTTACCCTAAAATACAGTTTTATGTGGGATGTTACCCAAAATGTAAGTCTGGTTGTTTACCAGTATTTAAAGATAACCAGAATGTTTCTCTGGTATAAAACATTTGTAGGATATGTTTATCCTATACAGTATGTGGGAAATTCTTAGACTATAATCCCTTGAAAGGTGAGCTAAACATCGCAGGTTAAAGTAACGCGACCTAACCCTATAACCAAACCACGACCAATCAGTATGTTGTTTGCCTACAGGACATATAAGTATACGCTCCAATCCAGTAGGAGGGTCGTCACGACAATAGTACTATTCGTATACTCAGTGGCTAGAGTCACCTAGCTAATGGTTATAGTTTTCATCACATAAGGACTTTTCATGCATACATTGTGAGTATGGGTCCGTACTAGGATTCGTTGTCTAATTCCCAAAACAGTTGTGAAAATGTCATTTCATATCAAACAGATGTATAAAGCAATAAAGCATTTATATAGTTTGCTGCATGTGTTTGCATGCAGTTTCTATGTTTACACCCCTATGTTTAAAAGCATAAAACATTGCAAAGTAGGGGTAGTGAACTCACGGTAGTTTGCTCGGTATGAATGCTAGCAGCCGACGGGTAATTGCCCAAGGTGTGTTAACCTATATACAATAAATGTATTAATATAAGTACGTTTAATTTGTTTGATCAACTTATGTTAACAGTTTGTTTGTTTGAAGAAATTGTTTATTTCTTAACCGTATTGGTTGTTTAAGTTGTTGGTGACAACATGTTGAAATATATGTAATATTTCTTGTTAAGTATATATATATATATATACTTGCTCTATATGTATATGTATATACAAGTATACTCATTGCATGTTATTAAGTTGCATGTTGGTAAAAACGTAAGTTCTCATTTGTGTGTGTGTGTATATATATATATATATATATATATATATATATATATATATATATATATATATATATATATATATATAATTTCTAAGTGTCGTTTGTATATATTTATAAACATATGTTCTCGTATATATATATATATATATATATATATATATATATATATATTGTAATACGTCGTTTACGTATATAAAACGTTATAAGTTTTACTTGTTATAAAACTCGTTGAAATATTTATTTCCGTTTATTAAATAAATACCATTTGTTCTCAAATTGTCGTCTAAAGTTAATCTGTTCCATTTGTCGTTAAGCTCGTATTGGGATTCACGTTTGTAATATATAAAGTCCGTATGTATATATATATCTATATAAATAACTTTATACATATATGTCGTAATGCTTTAAAATGGATTGTTCGTTTTTGTTTATAATTTCATGTTCCAAATATTACTCACGTCTCATATATGTTTTATAATTAAATGACTCACTGGGCTTGGCCCAACACTTGGCCCATTTACTCGTTTGGGTCCGATATAAATGTAATGGTTTTAGCCAAATAACAATATAACTAGTCCGGCCCATTTGTTAAACCCATTCGGCCAAATATTAGTGGTTTTAGTCCAATATATACATTCGGCCCATTAACAAAATCACACGGTTGGCCCAGTTTTCGCGGCCCAAATTATTTACCCCCTTGAGCCCATTTAGCTACTCACTCGGTCCTGTTTAAATGTCACAGCCCAATCAATCTCAACCCGATATATTTTCGGTCCAAAGTTTTAATATTTAATATTTGTCGGTTTAGGTTTATGTTTTGTGTCTCGTTTATATCGACTTGGTCAAATGTGCTCGGTTTAACCCGAAACTTTTACATGTCACTTAAATATGTTATTTGAGCTCGGAAAAATTGTTGTTGCTTTTTGTGGTTAACCCGAAAGTGTTGTTATTTAACGTAATACTAAAACAGTCCCCGAACCCTTTTTCTGATTTGTCGACTACTTTCGGGACTGAGTTCGGGGGACAAAACTTATCGAATGAATCCGAAATTTTTACACGATGTTCCCATATATATCACCTACTTCCAGTATCGTTTACATGATTTTAAGACATCCACAATATTTTAAAAAAAATCGTGAATATGCCTGTCCAGAACTCGTTTTTCATGCTATACTTTTATAAATCAGTTACTAGATCACAATCCGTTCATTTTCAAGTGAAACGTTCTACACGAAAGTTGTTCCTTACTGAAATACAAAGATTTTGGCGCTAGTTTCATGCATATATTCAACTCCTACGATTTACTACGATTTTTCTACCGAGGAGTAATAATCTGTCCAGGAAACGATTTTTAACAAGTTTATGTTTTTCTTAGTTTTGGTTGTACATTCATGATAGATCTTTCAAAACATAAACTTATAACATGTTTAAGTATTAAATATATGAAAGAAAAGTTGTAGAGAAAAGTGTTCTCACAAATCTTTTAAGATGGAGAAATGAAAGGAGATGATGGTGTGATTGTTGATGCTTGTCTTCCTTCTTTCCTTGCAAGATTATTGTGGTGTTTATGGTGGTTTGTGGAAATGTTGTTGATGGTTTCTGCTGGCCTTCTTGACCGAGAGAGAGATTGGAGATTGAGAATGAGATTTGTCAATTGTGTGTAAGTGTAAGTGTGTGTGAGCGTACAAAGATTTGAAAGAAGAAGAAAAAAATGATATGGGGTGGGTGGTGTGGCCCCTTTGGCCAATTCATTTGTCAAAAGGGGTGGTATGGCTGATGTTCCAATTTGTCTCTCAAATGATTGTGTTAATTATTTAGGTATTTTACCCGTGTTCGTTTACCCGATCGTTATACGTAAAAATGTATTTTAATGGTTTAGTTTGTTAACGTTATTTCGCGTTAGTATTTTTCGAAGTATTATCTCAAATACTTTATTTAGAGTTCACAAATTATAAAATTTGACTCATTTAGTTGTCGGACTCGATTGGTGTATGTTACGTTTTATTTAAAACGTATAAACGTTTGATTCTACTCGTTATGTTTTATAGTTTAGCATAATATTTGCGAGTAGATAACTTACTATAAAGATAGTGTCAAGTTATTTATAAAATTGTATCACCAACTTACGTACTTATTTTGTCGGATTCGTTCCGATACGTTTATACACGATTATAATTAATTACATAATATGTAATACTTTCTGTTTAAAAGTATTTGGGCTTGCTAGTCTTAAATCACATCGAAAGTTTTGTTTAAACTTAATCAGGAAATTAGCGTAAGAATGCACGTGATAAGATGTTAATTATTACCTAATTTGGAGAGTTGTCACACGTGTGTTCGACACTTAGTGTGAAAAATAGTTTTCAAGTTTCTGATTTAGGCGACACTTAGAGCGTCACTTAGTAGTTTTTGGCGACACTAGGAGAGTGTCGCATATATAGTGAATTTCAGTATTGTATGCGTCACTGAGTGAAGTGTCGCATAAGATGGCGTCACTAGGTTGTATCACTAAGGTTAAGTGCTGCAGGTGTACTGTTTCTAAAATAGGCGTCACTTCGATTAAGTGTCGCTGGTGTGCCACATGGCGGTACTTCGGTGAAGTGACGCTAGTATGCGTCATTTGATTTATGCGTCACTCAAGCGGAGTGTCGCGTAAAGGGGTGTCACTTAGGTGTGGCGTCACTAGGGTAAGTGTTGTATGGAATGATTTTGTGCAAGTTAGCGTCACTAGGTAAGTGTCGCATGAAACTTTTGGTCTCTGCGACACTTAGGTCTGATCAGTTTTGGTCATCATCGAAAACGTGGTCAATGGTCTCCGTTTGACCCGAAACTTTTACCCAAGTCTTAAAATGGTCCAATAGGTCCAACAAAATTATTGGTTCGTGTCGGGGTTCACCCGAAGTGTTGGTTTTGTAAAATTACCAAAACAGCCCTTAGTGTTTCTATTTTCAGATTTTCGACTAGATGATCCTCTCATTTTCTACACATTTATTCCAAACAAAGACTCACCAAAAATCACAGTTGGACATACATGTGTCTAGTTTATTTCTGCATTTTATGGTATTTTTATAAATTCATTTACTATTTTTAACAAAAATAAATATGAAGAGTGGTCGGTTTTGGTCCGAAACCGACACTAGTTCAAAGATCAGTTTCTACACCAAAAACGGTATTTATGGAAAAGGTGAAATAGAACATTTTGTAAAAGACATCCATACGGAGATTTCGGTATACGATTCATGTGTTGATTCATCCTAGAACTCAAGTTATAGTCGATTTGGTGAGAAGATTTTCTGAGACAGATTATATACTTGTATATATGCTTAGTAAAAACGATTTTTAAGATGATATTTGGACACATACTTGCTAGATTATCAACATAACATGTACATAAGTGTGAAGCACGAAAATCTAGAGAGATAAAGTATGTTCTTACTAATGAAAATGATGATCTAGAGATGAAAACGAGAGAGTATGCTCGGTTATGCTTCTTGCTTCATTTCCTTAGCTTTTCTTCCTCCAAAAGGTGGTGGATGATGGTGGATTATGGTGGTGGTGTGGCTGATCAAAGGGGGAAAAGGAGAGAGTATTAGTGTGTGTTTTTAGAGAGAGAGTAGTGAGATGGAGGTGGGGAGCATGAATGAGGAAAAGGTGGAGATGGTGGTGGTTAAATTGGTCAAAGGCAAGATCCACCAAACATGGAGCCTTCCTCCATGTTTGGCCGGTTGGGGTGGGCCCCATGATCGTGCCCAGAACGGTCGGTCAAGGAATCCCTTCCTTGTCGTTGCAGGACCTCACGCTCGAGGTGGGCGATCGGAGGGGTGGTTTTATATTTATAGTGCAGGGAAGCCTAATTTATACTACTACTTGTATAGTAAGCCGCATGTATGACTCCAGTGTCGTTCTTCAAACCACAACGGGCATGGGATCTTAGGAGGATTAATTATCTTTGGTAATTTAGCTAGGGTTTTAAAACTTTTTGGGGGTTTTGTTTTCTATTCTATGTAAACTAAAGACAGTAAAATAAATGAGGAGTGTAGTCGCTGAGAGAACTATGGATTACGCGAGTGTTTGCTATGACATCGGTGTATGCTATTTAGGGGTAGTTATGAGGATTGAGGCTCTAATTACAATGAATCCTAGCAGTGCTGACTTAGGGTCTCTGAACGATGCTCAACATAGTATTATACCTACGACCTTTTCGTGGCTTCCACGCATTTGTACTTCACCAGAGGTGGTTCCAGCGCTATACCAAGTACTAAGCCGTTTTACGGTTTTTCCGATGCCTCGCCCAGAGATCCCGTATCATTAGTGTATATGTCCTAATGGGCCATAGCTCCTATCCTATTACTTATCTAACGTAGAGTTGTCCACAATCAAATAAATAACATGTCACATGGATAACAGATATGGAGTGTAAGCTACACTGGAAGTTCTCACAAATGTAGTACCAATTTAACTGATAACTAACCTCGAATCCTATTCCCCAGTCTCCGTCATCTGAGACGTCCGTATCGTGGCACGAATTGTTGAATAAACAATAAAGTGAACAGGAGTTACCCCGCGGAATAAGTTGGGAAAGTCTGTCTGATGATCGTTTAAATAGTTCCACATTATTTCATACAGATCATTGTAATTATTCTAGCATATTAAACTGTTGTATGTAATTATTCTATGTTTGAAAACCTAATCATGAATCCAACAACCGCATTAGACAAATAGATACTAGCATGCAAACCCTAAAGCAACAATCAAACAAGAACATGCAGTAGTGTAACATGGATAGTTATCAGTTTGTTTCAGGCAGAGTTTCTGGATTAATGGTTAAGTCACGAATGCTCCGAAAGTTCTCTCAAAAGCATTCGATATATGAAATTAATTCTAATCTATCTCTAATCCTATGCTCCGTGTCTCCTATGATGTATTTCAATCATGAGAACAGCGGCCATGCCGAGTTCATCGAATCGTTCAGACACAGAATAGTTGAGGGACCTATTTCTAGCAATTGGCCGGATTCTATCAACAGGTTTCAAACCACAACATAAGTTGGATAAATAAAACATTTGAGAATCATTTCATAAATTCAAACATATCCTAATTACATGCGAGCAGAGTAACAGCATGGTTTAAAGCGTAACTACCCTAGCATAACGTTTATCATAGCAAACATAGATTTATCTAGCCTATCATAGCAATTATCATAGCATGCATTACTTTTTGAGTGGCAAATTTGCCCCTAATTTTTATTTCGAAATGAAACATGACTCTTAAGGAAAATAAATTGCAAATACGATATTCACACTTTTTGAGTGGCTAATTTGCCCCTAATTTGTAATGGAAGTGAAATATGACTCTTAAGGAAAATAAATTGCAAATACGATATTACAATTCAATCAACCAAATCTTAGTAATTTGGACAAGTCAATCAACCAAATCGGGGCAATTTGGACAAACAACTACAAAGGTAGTCTTTCGAGATACCTAATCAATTAATAACCATCGCGTGTCATGGACACCTTCAGGTTGCAAGTCTTCGGACATCAATTCAAGGCTAATCAATTCAAGTTAATTTAGATAAACACTCAAGGCTCAGGTGAGTCTCATGGCCCCTATTTTACTGCATTCTTAAAAAATTATGACAATAGCACAACATATTTAAAAATAACAAGAAAGGATAATATAATAAAACCTGATAGATGTTACAATAAATATGCGTAATCGCAGTCTCGGAGCGACTCCGTACAAAGCTCGTAAGCTTGCTACTAGCTACCTACTATTTCTCCTCTAACTCCTTAGAGAAGTGTTAGAGAGAGAAAGCTATTCTAATCTAGAGAGAAGTGTGTAATGTGTGTGAAATGAGGGATGAAAGGTGTGTTGAAATGAGGAGGTTAGGTCCTCTATTTATAGGCTTCAAGTTACAGATTTTACATTCAGCACCCTCGCATCCAATTTAACACTGAAATACCCCCTCGAGCTATGAAATTCGACAGCAAAAGGGGCGTATTCGATACCAAAAGGGGCGTATTCGGTAGCAAATAGGGCGTATCCAACAGCAAATAGGGCGTATCCGGCACCAAAAAATGGGTATACCACCCTAAAAGGGGGGGTATACCACCCCTTAGAGGGGGTATATGGCCCTAAAAGGGGGTATACGGCCCTCTAAGGGTGGTATACGGCCCCTTAGGGGGTGGTGTGCCTTGGCTCGTGGTCTTGCGTGCTGGATCGTAAGTCTTGTGCACTGGTCGTAGTTCTTGTGATCTTTGTTTGGCTCAATCTTCTTCGTTTCTTGTCAGATTTGAACGATTCTCGCGGCCACAGTTTTGTATTTTTCTGAAGATCAATATGAAACAAATTAGGCTAGTTTAGCTTAATTATACGTTAGAATCGTAAGTGGATCGTTTTAGCTCTGATTTGTTCGTTATTTGAGCATTTTAAGTGATTTTTCGAAAGGAAGTATAAGCTTTGGCTCATTTTACATTTTTAGCATAAAACATCGATTATTCGACGTTTATTCAAAGATTTAAGCCAAAATGGGCTTGAAATGGTGCATAAAAACATGTCGTTTTGAGTCAAATCAAATATCCCACACTTAGACTTTTGCTTGTCCTCAAGCAAATTCCAAATCATTTTATGCCAAAAACTTTAATTTTGCGAAAAATCATTTTTATGGGTGAGTCTTTAAATGAAGAAAAAGGTACAGAATTGAAACAAGTATTGTTCCGATACGGAAAAGAGAGATGTTCCCATGACGTATCCAAAAGATTTATAAAATGATCATCTTAGGCATGCTTTCAATTCTTGCGATCTTGGAATATACATGACTGGGCGATCTCACCAGGTGGTCACTCAATTCACTCAGAGTGTATCGGGTTTCCTATCATTCTAGTACAAACGAAATCGCTCATATACCAGTCATGCAGCATTCATCGTCATAGGCTTGATTGAGAATCAAATCTCCACCACTTAGACAGGGACGGCACTAATTATCACCAGACATTTGTGAGGGTTGTAATGTGAGGGTTTAAAGGGTATAGTTGGTGGTAATTTTTAAGGAAAAGGGGTTTTGCTTACCTTAGGACCTTTTAAACTTATGAAAAACTTTACTTAGATATTATTTTTAATGAAAACGGAAACGGATAACGATAAGGGAGGAAGATAGCTATTTTGACTTCTATCTTTGAAAACACATGGAAGATTTATATTTTCAGGAATCGGAGTTTTCGAGAGATTGGAAGCACTTAGCTTTATTTCAGATGATACATATTTATTTCTTTTTCTTCTTTTCTATATTTTTGGCTTAGAATTTCTTGCCCAAGGAATTTCTAAGGAATTTCTTGCCCTTTTGAGACCCTTTCATTTTTTTTTCAATCCTTTGACAACTTCGAATTTACTTGGTGCCAATTTTTCGCACCGCATGACTCTCGATCTTTGAGTTTTTATTAAGGAAACGCACGCGAGAAAATTTAAGTAAACA
Source organism: Helichrysum umbraculigerum (assembly GCA_949592205.1). Taxonomy (NCBI): domain Eukaryota; kingdom Viridiplantae; phylum Streptophyta; class Magnoliopsida; order Asterales; family Asteraceae; genus Helichrysum; species Helichrysum umbraculigerum. The sequence continues at coordinate 64,558,941 of CATIUR010000003.1, forward strand.
CGAAATTTGTGAGTTTTGAGGGAAAGCAAAAAGAATATCTAAATAGCATTTTTCAAAAAAATTTAAAGATTCTAAGATAAGATTTTGGTGGGTATGGAAGTAAGTGAGTTCAAAAGTTTGCGTTTTTGAGAAACGAAAAGGTTAAGGCTCAACAGGGTTTTCTAGGTGGATCATCGATACTAAAAATGAGTATCGGTAGGGTTAGGCTTGAAGAGATATGATAAAAATGGGGTTTATCCTAAGTAAATGTCCAGGTCATTTAATTGCACCTATGCCACGTATGGCAACTGTCAATATGGTCTCGAAATGCATACCAGGAGCAAGTTCTACTTCTGGATGCATGTACCGGTCACACACAACAAATGAAAGTGAAGCATTAAAAATGAATGCTTAATATAGGCTCAAGTACCTCACTGCAAATATAGGTTGTATGTACCCAGTCACGCGATGCCCCTCTTAGACTTTCATTTTAAAATCATTTAGAGTCTGACATGTTCATACCTCTTTTTACCGACTTTTAAATACTTGCAAAAAAAATCTGTACTTTTTCTTAATTTATTGACTCAAAAACTTTTGGAAAAGTCAGTCTGCTGAATGAGTAGCAAAACTACTGTCGAAGCAAGACCGTTTTTGTAGTGGAAAAATTTTAAAATTTTGGGCAAAATAAGGGTTTGTTAAGGGTTTGTTTATTTACTGAGGACAATTTCGAAAAAAAATTTGATCTTAACAAGTGAACGAAGAGTATACTGCTATCACACACTTAAAAATAAACATTGTCCTCAATAATGTTTCTGCACTAAGTAGGGAGAATCCCACACTTAGGGTTTTGCATTAAGTCAAATATAAATTTCAAGTTTTCCAGTTATGGGGTATTAATCCCACACCTAGAGTTTTAAGTGGGCGTGAGCATATATTATTATCATAAGATAGATCATAAGAACTAGAGTGATGCTTCCCTACGCTTTGTTAGCACTGGATGGAGGACCAGATTCGTGAAGGAGTGGTGCAAGTGATTTGCTGGAGTTTGACCAGACTTCTTTAAAGATCATCCATTCCTACGAATACTAAGTTCTGCAAATAGCCATAAACATAGTCATAATAACCAGGTCTCATAGAATAGTAGTATGATAAGTCTAAAACATAAAGTAAATAAGTCTAAAACATAAAGATAATAAAGATAAACTAAGGCTCATCTAGCAGATCATCCATATCAGGGTCGAACTCAGCGACAGCAGCATCATAAATGGCAGAGAGGGCAGCATCATGGAGGACAGAAGAAGGTGATGGTGCATGAAGTCTGCTAGTAGCTGCGAGCATCTCGGTAGGATCAAAGTGTGAACTCTCAGGAGTCTGTACCGGAGCATCAGTAGTGCCAGCTGTAAGAGAGAAGAATGACCATGGTGGTCGAGAAGTTCTCGGACCTGACCCTAGCCTGTAAGGGAGGTCCTGAAGTCTCGGTAGCCCGACTACCTCGCGGATATCAGACATCGAATCATGGTGAATGGACAATGTCGTAAAGAGCGCCCAAGCAGCTGTTGGATCTGCAGTAGTGATCCCATAATCAAAGGTCGGGATCGTCTCAGATGCTGGGATAGACTGTAACACCCCAGAAATTCACTGTTTTGCGGAAGCATACTTGGGTGTTACTAATCAATATACAAAGCACAAGATATACAGCAAACGACCTCTAAATGAGACGTTTTGTAAATTAGTTACATTCCATAGATATAATGTTTGAAAACTTAGTGTTTTCGTATACAAAATGTAGTTTCCCCTAGAGTCCACGCGTATAGCGGGAGATTCTATTACATAATCGAAATGTACAAAAGATAATGCTAAGAATCTCCGTTAATGCAGTTGTGTTGAAATCATGCGACTCTAGCTAAAATCCTGGAGTAATCCTACTCCATCCGGGTACCTGAGAAAACATGCTAAAAAGTGTCAACCAAAAAGGTTGGTGAATCTCACAGGTTTGTAAATAATATCGGCTTTGAACACGAGATTTCATTAGTAGTGCCCGTAGGCGTAAAATCAGCCATTGCAATCCAGCAATCGTAAAATCAGTATTTGCAATCCAGCAAATGTAAATAAATAAGTTTATACCGTTGCCATGAGGCTCATAATCGAAGCTTAACCCGTAAATAATATGTTTGCTCCCGTGACATGCTCGTAAGTGAGCAAGCATCAGTAACGAATAAGTTGTCACCCGTTTATACGTGTAAATCGGTACGTGGCAGCGCTACTGCCCCGGGTGGGGAGGGTCATTTCCCTAATGGATCCATTAACTACTGTTCGCGCTTAAGTCCATAACTAACGATATATGATGGAGAGACTTCTGTTTGTAAGTAACTCATGCAATTTCGTTTGGTATAGTAAACAGTTTAGTACTTGTGTTCAAGGAAAAAGTAGTAGCATGTATCTCCCCCAATAAGATAAAACAGTAAAAGTGGGGCTGTAAGACTCACCTGAGTCTTTGCAAGCACGTTTATATCAATAAACGAGTAAGTAATCTCAACCGTAGGTTCTCCGAACCCGTAACCTTCAAATGCCTAAACATATGAATTTAAGTAAGTAGATGTCTCGCAAGACCATCTAGGCTAGTTGTGTACACAACTCATTATGTCCAAGTGTTTGTTTAGTAATCCGTTGTAGTTTGAAAACAAATATGGCCCGTTGGTGACGGTTTGTAATAATGATTCAAAGTGTTATCATTTATAACGCAATTTAGTGTAATTGTAATAGAAAGTATGTTCTATGACGTTTGTTAAGTCGTATGACATAAGTATTTGAAGTTGTGTAAGTTCGACACTTAGTAAAATCTGACTTTTCAAGGTTCTGGTTTGTGCGACGTAGCATGCGACGTAGGGTGCGACGTAGGCATGTACGTCGCATGATGCGACCTTCGCAAATCAATGCGACGTAGGGGCTGGCGTCGCTAGGCGCGTCGTCGCAACTTAATGCGACGTAGTGACGGACGTCGCACAATGCGACGTCACGAAAGGTTGTGCGACGTAGGCCGCGACGTCGCTAAGTGCGACGTTGTGAGGTGTATGCGACGTTTTGAGCTACGTCGCAGATAGCTCAGCGTCTCTGCGACGTAGCGGTCTGATCGGAAGTTTGTGGCCGGAAAATCGGTCAAAAAGCTTCCGTTAGGTCCAAATCTTTTACCCAACCCATTTTTGGACATTTTAAGCATATATAAACCATAAAAACGTAAAAATGAGCAAAAACGGAGAGTTTCGGGTTTTGTCGGAAACTTACGCGGTGTCGGATTGAAAATCCGAAAAGGTAGGATGATAGATCGTGACGTGGTGGTGCTCTCCTTCCAAATAACCGAGTAAAACCGAGTGCGTTTTGAGGTAGTATTTTGTGAATTTGATGAGTTGGTGGTGGTGGTGATTATTGAGAGAAAAAGGGAGGAAGAAAGAGAGTGAGGGAGAAAGAATGAGAAAGAGAATGGGGATGGTGAGGTGTTGGTGAAAGCCTCACCTCACCCAGTCCCCGTTCCGTGCCCCGTGTGGTGTTCGTTTTCTCTGTCGTTTAATCCTTCGTTCTTAATATTAAATCAAGCAGTTATATTTTTGAAACGTGCCGGAAATATTTTGATGAATTACCTTGAGGTTAATTATAAAAACATTTGTCCAAATATTAAATTCCTTAACTCGCGTTTAGTACGTATTTGTTAATTTATTTAAAATGTCATCGCGATAATATAAATAATGTTTGTTCGCTGTGTATTTTATATAATAAAATACGTTCTCATTATTTAGGTAAGTTTCTGTCACCAACGTCAAAATAATTGTGTCGGACTCCGTCCGGTTAATTTGTACGATTTATCCAAATCGCGTAAATACACACATATATATATAAATCAACTTATATATATATATATATAAATAGAGTCTGCAATTAGTCCTATTACATACTAATTACAACTAGTTACAAGTAATTAGGCATAATTAATTATCCTAATTTAGTAGGTGTTACATTCTCCCCTTGTTAAAGAAATTTCGTCCCGAAATTAGTTCGTGTGCACAGATGGTGCGTTGTCTGGGAAGAGATGTGGGTATTTCTGTCGCATTTGGTCTTCCCGTTCCCAGGTGAACTCAGGGCCGCGCCTAGAATTCCACCTGACTTTTACTATGGGAATACGACTCTGTTTCAATTGCTTGACCTCTCGGTCCATGATTTCCATAGGTTTCTCGACAAAATGAAGTTTATCATCGATTTGAATTTCGTCGAGCGGTATAATCAGCGTCTCGTCATACAGACATTTCTTCAAGTTAGAAATGTGGAATGTGTTGTGTACGCTGCTAAGTTCAGCAGGAAGTTGCAGGCGATATGCCACTGGACCAATCCTTTCAAGGATTTCGAATGGTCCGATGTATCTAGGATTTAGTTTGCCTCGTTTCCCGAATCGAATAACACCTTTCCACGGTGCCACTTTGAGAAGTACCTTGTCTCCTACCTGGAACTCAAGGTGTTTGCGTCTCACGTCAGCATAGCTTTTCTGACGATCACGTGCGGCTTTCAGCCGGTTTTGAATACCAACGATTTTCTCAGTAGTTTCTTGAATGATTTCTGGACCCGTGAGTTGGGATTCTCCTAACTCAGTCCAACAGATAGGTGATCGGCACTTACGTCCGTAAAGTGCCTCGAAGGGTGCAGCCTTTATGCTGGTATGGTAACTGTTGTTGTACGAAAACTCACACAACGGTAAATGATTTTCCCAAGAAGTACCGAAGTCGACTACGCAGGCTCGTAGCATATCCTCCAGTGTTTGAATAGTTCGCTCGCTTTGGCCATCGGTTTGCGGGTGATAAGCAGTACTCATATCCAGACGAGTACCAAGAGATTTCTGTAGCGATTGCCAAAAGTTAGAAGTAAAACGGCTGTCCCTATCCGAGATGATCGAGATAGGTACACCGTGTCGTGAGATGATTTCTTTGACATAGATGCGAGTCAGACGCTCCATCTTGTCGGTTTCCTTGATGGCCAGAAAATGAGCAGATTTCGTGAGACGGTCCACGATCACCCAAATGGTATCGCAACCACTCGAAGTTTTCGGTAGTTTGGTAATGAAGTCCATGGAAATCTGTTCCCATTTCCATTGAGGAATTTCAGGTTGTTGAAGCAACCCAGAGGGTCTTTGGTGTTCGGTCTTTACTTTGGAACAGGTTAGGCATTTACTGACGTACAAGGCGATGTCAGCTTTCATGTTAGGCCACCAATACAACCCTTTGACGTCATGATACATCTTGTCAGATCCGGGATGTATAGAGTATCGAGATTTGTGAGCTTCAGCCATCACCAAATCTCGCAAGTTTCCGAATTTGGGTAACCACACCCGGTTAGAGAAGTATCGAGTTCCATCGGGTTTGATTTCGAATTGTTTATCCAAGCCTCGCAAGGCTTCATTTTTCAAGTTTTCATCGTTGAGTGCTTCAAGTTGAGCGGTAAGGATTTGAGCAGGAAGCTCGTTATGAATTGTCATAGAAAGTGCTCGAACTCGAAGGGGTTTCACTCGTTCTTTTCGGCTTAAGGCATCGGCAACTACGTTCGCCTTGCCCGGATGGTATTTGATCTCGCAGTCGTAGTCACTAAGTAACTCAACCCAGCGACGTTGCCTCATGTTTAGATCTTTCTGATCGAATATGTGTTGGAGACTTTTGTGATCGGTAAAGATAGTGCTTTTCGTACCGTAGAGATAATGTCTCCAGATTTTCAATGCGAAGACCACAGCACCTAACTCGAGGTCGTGGGTCGTATAGTTTTTCTCGTGGATTTTCAGTTGCCATGAGGCATAGGCAATGACTTTTTCCCGTTGCATCAACACACAACCCAGTCCCTGGTGTGAGGCGTCGCAGTAAACTACGAAATCGTCGGTGCCCTCGGGTAAGGACAGGATTGGTGCACTGCAAAGTTTGTTTTTCAATAGCTGGAAGGCTGACTCTTGTTTATCAGTCCAATCGAACTTCTTATCTTTCTGAGTCAGTGTGGTTAGTGGAACAGCTATTCTTGAAAAGTTTTCGATGAATCGGCGGTAATAACCAGCAAGACCTAAGAATTGTCTCACTTCGGTTGGAGTGGTCGGTGACTCCCAGCCCTTGATTGCTTCAATCTTGGCGGGATCAACATAAATTCCTTGGCTGTCAATCACGTGCCCGAGGAATTGAACGGTTCGAATCCAGAACTCACACTTAGAGAATTTGGCATATAACTCTTCGTGTTTCAGAAGTCCAAGAATGGTTTTCAGATGTTGAGCATGTTCCTGTTCGTTGCACGAGTAAATCAGTATATCGTCGATGAACACAATGACGAATTTGTCAAGATATGGTTTGCACACCCGATTCATAAGGTCCATGAATACGGCCGGTGCGTTGGTTAAACCGAATGGCATCACTTGGAACTCGTAATGCCCATAACGAGTTCGGAAGGCTGTCTTTGGGATATCATTGTCACGGACTCGGAGTTGATGATAACCCGACCGTAGATCAATCTTTGAGTAAACACTCGATCCCTGGAGTTGGTCGAACAGGTCGTCGATTCTAGGAAGTGGGTACCGATTCTTTATGGTTAGCTTATTCAGCTCTCGGTAGTCGATACACATGCGGAAAGACCCATCTTTCTTTTTCACGAATAAGACCGGAGCTCCCCAAGGTGAGGAACTTGGTCGAATGAATCCTCTGTCCAGGAGTTCCTGTAGTTGGTTAGACAACTCCTGCATTTCGGATGGTGCTAAACGGTAAGGGGCTCGTGCCACGGGTGCAGCTCCGGGCACAAGTTCGATTTGAAATTCAACTTGTCTAGGTGGCGGAAGTCCGGGCAAGTCTTCAGGAAAGACTTCCGGAAAATCCCGCACGATCGGAACATCCTCAAGTCGCTTCTCCTCCGACTTCCTCTCCGTTACATGTGCGAGGATGGCTTGGTACCCTTTTCGTAGATATTTTCTCGTTTTCAGACAGGATACAATATTCAGATTCCGTCTACCGGTCTCCCCTTGTAAGACTAAGGTTCCACCGGAGACAAGAGGTATGCGAACGAGTTTGTCATGACAGATGATTTCAGCTCGGTGCTTGGATAACCAATCCATACCGACAATAATATCGAAGCTGCCGATCTCGACAGGGATTAAATCAATGGAGAACGTTTCGTTCGTGAGGTTAAGTGTACAGTTGTGTATGATGCTATCAGCCTCAATCAGTTTGCCGTTAGCTAATTCTACAATGTATTTAGCATCTAAGGCAGTGGGAGTAATATCAAGTAAAGGGCTAAATTTCTCAGATATGAAGCTTCTATCGGCACCGGTATCAAATAACACAGAAGCAGTAAGGTCGTTGAGAAGGAACGTACCCGTCACGACGTTCGGGTCTTGTCTGGCTTCCCCAGCCTTGATAACGAATGATCTGCCGCGAGCAGGGTTGTTGTTGTTTTTCAGCTTTGGGCAATCTTTCTTGAAATGCCCTGTATTTCCGCACCCAAAGCAGGCCTTTGGTGCATTAGTGTTGGGGGTAGAAATGTTGATTCGGCAATCCTTGGCTAGATGCCCGAACCGTTTGCAGTTGGAGCAAGGGCAAGAACCGTCATGATGGCGGCTGCATTTGGAACAGTAGGGCTTGTTCCCGCTGTACCCTTTCTTTTCCGAAGTTCCAGATGTATAAGCCTTAATGTACTCAGGCTTTTTGTTGAAGGTTTGGTTGGATGAGTTGGGGTTACCTTCCCACTTGCGTTTGTTGTTTGCAGATGGGGTTGAAGTTGTACCACGGCGGACAGAATTTGCCGTTAGTTCATGGGCCATACGGATGGCGCTCTGAATAGTACCCGGTTTGGAAGAAGTTACCAGGTCTTGGAGTCTCTCAGGAAGACCATCAACAAATTTCTCGATCCTCTTGTACTCAGGATCGACCATGGTTGGGCACAGAAGTGCCAGTTGGTGGAAACGGTTGGTGTATCCGGTGATGTCATCACCCTGCATCTTGTGGTTCCAGAATTCCACTTCTATTTGTTTCAATTCATCCCTGGGGCAATACTCACCCCTCAACATCTTCTTCAACTCCTCCCACGGGAGTTGGTAAGCAGTAGCAACACTCACAGTCTGGGCATAAGTGTTCCACCAGGTGAGTGCGGTGTCAGTAAAAGTACTAACGGAGAACTTAACCTTATCTCCCTCCGCACAGTTGCAGATAAGAAATACAGACTCAACTTTCTCGATCCAGCGTACTAGACCGATAGCTCCCTCGGTACCTGCAAAGTTTAGAGGTTTGCAGTTCTGAAAGTCTTTGTATGAACAGGGTTTAGCAGTAGTGGTTTCAGCGGCATCGCTGTTCCTCGAGGAATTTGGTGGAGTATTCCGAGCCAAGGCTTCAGTAACAGCCTGGGTTATAAGGGAGGTAATCTGGGCATCGGTGTATGGTCGTGTCTTTGGCGGCATGATTCTTCAATAAAAGAAATGAAGATACATGAGATTTTGTATGAGCTGGTAATTGTCACAGATGTACATGTATAAAAGCAGTAATACATAACATCAACATGGAAAATGACAATTTATGTGAGTTGAGATAACAAAGGATATCTGATAGATAAAGTGAGTTCAAAAGTTACATCCTACAGAGATATTACAAAGGTGCCGGGAATGGTTACATCCGACTAGTTTATAGAGTAGTGCTAGATAGTCCCTAGATTACGAGATAGATTACAAGACGAAAACTACACTAATCTTAATGTAGATTAATTTGTTCCATTAGCGTGACACGGCGGTCCACAGTTTCTGCTAGTCGGTTGGTTCATTCTTAGTTAGGGTTCCTGGCCTTCGGATTCGTCTTCCGACTCCAGGTTCAGGTCGTGTGGGTGGTAGCGTGCCTCAAGCATGTCCCTGTATCTTTGAGTCGTGGAGCGGTACCTAGTCTCCTCCGTTGACTTCCTGCCCAAACGTTTGATCCATGTTTTGGTCCTACGGGTTAGGTTGGTGGCCACTTTCTTCCAGTAACGGATCTTATCTTTGATTCGTGTAGGGACAGATCGGTTTGAGATTCTCAATCTTTGTTCATAGTCTATGCACTTACGCTTAAGTGCCCAATTTCGGCCGTCTAGTCCCACGGCCTGATCTCGCACTCTTTCATATTCTTCTATGTCGATGCCAGTCATTTCGAAATTCTGATTTTCGTTTCCCTCCAGCATGATTTCTTCTTCTGGTACGATGTCCTCATCGAGATACGTGTACTGGATTTGTTCCTCGTGGACTTGGTCACTATCAGACATGTAGTCGTCCATTTGGGAATTCGCGTCTTTGAGTTCTATAGAAATGACAGAGAGAGGATTTTAGTCCTTGGAAGTATGTTGCTTCCGGGTGTTAGATGTGATTTTCATAAAATCATTAGAGTGCGCCACAAGGTGGTGTGACGGTAATCAAGTCTGTCATGGTCGGTGCAAACCGTTGAGAGAAATTCGTAAGTGTCACCAGAGAAACGTCGGCTATCTCTATAGCGAGTGTGTTTACGTGCGAGGCCTATTCATATATATTCAATATATAATAGCCTAGCGTATGTCTAGCACATAACAAGTAAGAGTCTCGGTTCCCTCGTGGTCAGAGTCAATTAACGCATCCCCGTTTAACATAACCATTTCAGACCTCACATCATCTTTCCTTAATTGTACATAGTTGATCAGGCTATGTTAAATTAAAGTCGTATGATGTGATTCCTGAACCAATTATGCCTAATAAGGAAATACTGCCTAATGGTCATAGTCTAGGCCCACTAAATGCAACCTAGTTCACTATAACCTTAGGCTCTGATACCAATCTGTAACACCCCAGAAATTCACTGTTTTGCGGAAGCATACTTGGGTGTTACTAATCAATATACAAAGCACAAGATATACAGCAAACGACCTCTAAATGAGACGTTTTGTAAATTAGTTACATTCCATAGATATAATGTTTGAAAACTTAGTGTTTTCGTATACAAAATGTAGTTTCCCCTAGAGTCCACGCGTATAGCGGGAGATTCTATTACATAATCGAAATGTACAAAAGATAATGCTAAGAATCTCCGTTAATGCAGTTGTGTTGAAATCATGCGACTCTAGCTAAAATCCTGGAGTAATCCTACTCCATCCGGGTACCTGAGAAAACATGCTAAAAAGTGTCAACCAAAAAGGTTGGTGAATCTCACAGGTTTGTAAATAATATCGGCTTTGAACACGAGATTTCATTAGTAGTGCCCGTAGGCGTAAAATCAGCCATTGCAATCCAGCAATCGTAAAATCAGTATTTGCAATCCAGCAAATGTAAATAAATAAGTTTATACCGTTGCCATGAGGCTCATAATCGAAGCTTAACCCGTAAATAATATGTTTGCTCCCGTGACATGCTCGTAAGTGAGCAAGCATCAGTAACGAATAAGTTGTCACCCGTTTATACGTGTAAATCGGTACGTGGCAGCGCTACTGCCCCGGGTGGGGAGGGTCATTTCCCTAATGGATCCATTAACTACTGTTCGCGCTTAAGTCCATAACTAACGATATATGATGGAGAGACTTCTGTTTGTAAGTAACTCATGCAATTTCGTTTGGTATAGTAAACAGTTTAGTACTTGTGTTCAAGGAAAAAGTAGTAGCATGTATCTCCCCCAATAAGATAAAACAGTAAAAGTGGGGCTGTAAGACTCACCTGAGTCTTTGCAAGCACGTTTATATCAATAAACGAGTAAGTAATCTCAACCGTAGGTTCTCCGAACCCGTAACCTTCAAATGCCTAAACATATGAATTTAAGTAAGTAGATGTCTCGCAAGACCATCTAGGCTAGTTGTGTACACAACTCATTATGTCCAAGTGTTTGTTTAGTAATCCGTTGTAGTTTGAAAACAAATATGGCCCGTTGGTGACGGTTTGTAATAATGATTCAAAGTGTTATCATTTATAACGCAATTTAGTGTAATTGTAATAGAAAGTATGTTCTATGACGTTTGTTAAGTCGTATGACATAAGTATTTGAAGTTGTGTAAGTTCGACACTTAGTAAAATCTGACTTTTCAAGGTTCTGGTTTGTGCGACGTAGCATGCGACGTAGGGTGCGACGTAGGCATGTACGTCGCATGATGCGACCTTCGCAAATCAATGCGACGTAGGGGCTGGCGTCGCTAGGCGCGTCGTCGCAACTTAATGCGACGTAGTGACGGACGTCGCACAATGCGACGTCACGAAAGGTTGTGCGACGTAGGCCGCGACGTCGCTAAGTGCGACGTTGTGAGGTGTATGCGACGTTTTGAGCTACGTCGCAGATAGCTCAGCGTCTCTGCGACGTAGCGGTCTGATCGGAAGTTTGTGGCCGGAAAATCGGTCGAAAAGCTTCCGTTAGGTCCAAATCTTTTACCCAACCCATTTTTGGACATTTTAAGCATATATAAACCATAAAAACGTAAAAATGAGCAAAAACGGAGAGTTTCGGGTTTTGTCGGAAACTTACGCGGTGTCGGATTGAAAATCCGAAAAGGTAGGATGATAGATCGTGACGTGGTGGTGCTCTCCTTCCAAATAACCGAGTAAAACCGAGTGCGTTTTGAGGTAGTATTTTGTGAATTTGATGAGTTGGTGGTGGTGGTGATTATTGAGAGAAAAAGGGAGGAAGAAAGAGAGTGAGGGAGAAAGAATGAGAAAGAGAATGGGGATGGTGGGGTGTTGGTGAAAGCCTCACCTCACCCAGTCCCCGTTCCGTGCCCCGTGTGGTGTTCGTTTTCTCTGTCGTTTAATCCTTCGTTCTTAATATTAAATCAAGCAGTTATATTTTTGAAACGTGCCGGAAATATTTTGATGAATTACCTTGAGGTTAATTATAAAAACATTTGTCCAAATATTAAATTCCTTAACTCGCGTTTAGTACGTATTTGTTAATTTATTTAAAATGTCATCGCGATAATATAAATAATGTTTGTTCGCTGTGTATTTTATATAATAAAATACGTTCTCATTATTTAGGTAAGTTTCTGTCACCAACGTCAAAATAATTGTGTCGGACTCCGTCCGGTTAATTTGTACGATTTATCCAAATCGCGTAAATACACACATATATATATAAATCAACTTATATATATATATACAAATAGAGTCTGCAATTAGTCCTATTACATACTAATTACAACTAGTTACAAGTAATTAGGCATAATTAATTATCCTAATTTAGTAGGTGTTACATAGACTGTGGTGCAGCAGGTCTCGAATGCTCCCCTGGAGAAATCGGTACGTCGATCAGACTATCTTCTTGAATAGCGGCCATCTTCTTCTTGCCTCTATGGGTTCCTCTTCTCGTCTTGCTTTTCTTACTGCTCTCACATGGGGCTTTCGTCCTGAAAAACACAAATAACACAAGTAACATGTAAAGTTTATGAGGATATACAAATGCGAGAAGAACTGATGATTTGTTTGTAAAATATTTTGATTGTAAACGTCATTAGGACTTCTGCATCTGTATATATAAATAATGAAGACTTATCTCAGATTTGTAAATTTCAAAGGATGTCAGATAAGTAGCTACCCTAGATCATTTAGTTAGGAATGATAGATAAGATCTAAACTAAGAATTAAAAATAAAAGGATAAATTATTCTAGGATAGGCTTGGGGTGCCTCCCAAGAGCGCTTGTTTAGGAGATAGTCACTAGCTTGACTCTTGATACCTGGGAATAGTTCAAGGTGGCTCGAAAATGTAGACTTCCTCATTAATGGGGAAATCCTCAATGTAATGTTTCAAGCGTTGACCATTAACTTTAAAGTTACCTTCCGGGGCTTCGAGTTCGATTGCACCGAAGGAAAATACCTTTGAGACTATAAATGGTCCGCTCCACCTGACTTTGAATTTTCCAGAGAACTTTTTGAAACGTGAGTTGAAGAGAAGTACTTTATCCCCTGGTTTAAACTTTGATAGCTTGATTCTTGCATCATGGAACATATTTGTTCTTTCTTTGAATTTCAGGGAGCTATCGTACGCTTTATCTCTTAACTCAGCTAGTTCGTTAAGCTGCATTCTCCGATGGGATCTTATGGTGGGAATGTCTAAGTTACATTTCTTCAGCGCCCAGTATGCCTTATACTCCAACTCTATCGGCAGATGACATGCCTTACCATAAACCAGATGATATGGTATGGTTCCTAACGGCATTTTGTATGCTGTTCTGAATGCCTACAACGCATCATCTAATTTATCGGACCACTTTTCCCAATGGTTGAACATCTAATTCACTTCGGCTTGCCCATTGGTTTGTGGGTGATAAGTTGTTGAAGTTTTGTGAGTTACTCCGTACTGTTGCAATGTTCTCATTAGGTAAGTATTGCAGAAGTGGGTGCCACGATCACTGATTATGGCTCTCGGAGCTCCAAATCGACAAAATAGTTGTTTGAGAAACTTAGTGAAGACCTTGGCATCATTTGTTGGGAGAGCTTGTGCTTCAGTCCACCTGGACACATAATCAACTGCAACCAGAATGTATTCTTTTTCGTTAGATTTAGGGAATGGTCCCATAAAATCTAATCCCCAAATGTCGAAGACTTCACAAGCTTGGATGTTAGTAAGTGGCATTTTACTCCTTTGTGAGATACTTCCAAACCTTTGGCAAGCATCACAACGTTTTACCAAGTCGTAAGAATCTTGAAAAATGGTTGACCAATAAAAGCCGGCATCGTATACTTTCCGTGCGGTCTTGTTAGCTCCATGGTGGCCTCCAGTTGGTCCATGGTGGCTTTGGTAGAGGATATGTTTGGCTTCTTTCCCGTCGACGCATCTTCTGATGATATGATCGGGACAGACCTTAAAGAGGAAAGGATCGTCCCAAAAATAATTTTTACGTCACGGAAGAACTTTCGTCTTCGAGAAGTTGACATTCCTTTCTGGACTATTCCTCCTACCAAGTACTTGGCAAAATCAGCATACCAGGGATCGTATGATGAACTAGGTCCCTGATGGTGCTTTCCGATGTTCATGAGTTGTTCATCCGGGAACTGGTCTTGAATATCTCCTTCTTCAAGCTTTTCCATCGCTGGATTTTCCAATCGGCTGAGGTGATCTGCTGCAACGTTTTCTGCTCCCTTTTTATCTTTAATTTCTATGTCGAATTCTTGTAAGAGCATAATCCAGCGCAACAGTCTTGGCTTAGCGTCTTGCTTTTTGAAGAGATACTTAAGAGCTGAATGATCTGTATAGACAATAGTTTTGGACAAAATAAGATAGGAACGAAATTTATCAAAAGCAAATACTACCACTAGTAACTCCTTCTCAGTGGTTGTATAGTTCTCTTGAGCATCCGTGAGAGTTTTGTTGGCGTAGTAAATTGGTTGAAAGTGTTTCTCCTTCCGTTGTCCTAGTACAGCTCCAACTGCAAAATCACTGGCGTTGCACATGATTTCAAATGGTAAGCTCCAATTGGGGGCTACCATGATCGGTGCATGCACGAGTTGTTCCTTTAAGTAGTTAAAAGCTTTAAGACAATCATCTGTAAAGTCAAATAGAGTATCTTTTTTGAGAAGATGAGTCATAGGTCGAGAAATCTTAGAGAAATCCTTAATAAAGCGATGGTAGAATCCGGCGTGACCTAGAAAACTTCGGATGGCTTTCACAGAAGTAGGTGGAAGTTTTGAAATAGTATCAACTTTAGCTTTATCTACTTCAATTCCTGCTTTAGATATCCGATGTCCTAACACTATTCCTTCTTTCACCATAAAGTGACATTTCTCCCAATTCAGAACGAAGTTTGATTCTTTGCAACGAGTGAGCATCCTTTCTAGGTTGGAAAGACAAGATGTGAATGAGTCTCCAAAGACAGAGAAATCGTCCATGAAAACCTCCATACACTTTTCAATCATGTCATGGAAAATCGCCACCATGCATCTCTGAAAAGTAGTAGGTGCATTGCATAGCCCAAAAGGCATACCTCGGTAAGCGAAGGTTCCGTATGGACATGTGAATGTCGTCTTCTCCTGGTCCTTCGGATCGAGAGGGATTTGAAAATAGCCAGAGAAACCATCGAGGAAACAATAGAACTCATTTCCTGACAATCTTTCGAGCATCTGGTCAATGAACGGCAGAGGGAAGTGATCTTTGCGGGTGGCTTCATTTAGCTTACGATAGTCAATGCAAACCCTCCAACCGGTGACGGTTCTTGTTGGGATGAGTTCATTATGTTCGTTTGTAATCACCGTCATTCCTCCTTTCTTCGGAACAATTTGTACGAGACTGACCCATGGAGAATCTGAAATAGGATATATCATGCCAGCATCAAGAAGTTTGATAACCTCCTTTTTGACCACGTCTTGAATCTTCGGGTTGACTCTCCTCTGTCTCTGAACTGATGGCTTGAAGTCATTTTCCATTAGGATCTTGTGCGTGCAGTAGTTTGGACTGATCCCTTGTATGTCAGAGAAGCAATTACCTTTTTATGTGACTTCAGAACCTGAATGAGTCTGGCTTTTTCCTCAGGCTTCAGATCTTTGGATATGATAACTGGTAAGTGCGAAGTTCCTTCGAGAAAAGCGTACTCCAGATGAGAGGGTAGTTCCTTTAGTTCCAATTCCAGCGGTTCTTCAGTAGAAGGCTTCATTCTTGCAATTTCATCTCTCTTGAGTTCATCAAACTCTGTTTGGAAGTATGATTCTTCAAGAGGTGATTCTGATGTTGTGACACCCCCAAATTTGATGATTTGCGGAAGCTCGATTTGGGTGTCACTAATCAATATACAAAGTACATAAGATATAATGAACGACCACTATATGCGTCGTTTTAAACTTGCATTAATATAGTAAACGTTACATCAAAATAATGTTGCATTAGCTCGGTTCCTGAAATTTAGAGATTACATAGCATAATTACTTTTACAAAATATAATAATGCAATCAAATCTCTAGTTGTATGAATGCTGACTCGAGCTAATAATCCCTGCTTGTGCAGCCAACCTACTGCTGGGTACCTGTGATAAATACTAAAATGGGTCAGCGAAAACGTTGGTGAGCTCACAGGTTTGTATGTCAATGTATAGTTGTCAGAACCGCAAGATTTATATTGAATTTGAAATGCAATTAAGCAAAATAAAAGTTATACAATCCATGAGCACATAGTCTGAGCTTAACTTGAGCGCTAGGTCCAATTAAGGAAACCTAACTTGAAATGCCTCCTACGAGTGTCTAATCTACACTCGTCTTCCCAAATGCTAATACATCCGTTTGACCGATTAGTGCGTGCTAACCCGGATGAGGATTGTCAATCCCATATGATATCATATACTAACATTCACGCTATAAATACTAGAGACTATGCTATGGAGGACTTTAAATTGATTAGCTTGAAACTCATGTAGTATTTGAAGTTTGGCACTTGCGTTCTACTTGTAAAACAAAATGAAGTAGTAATATCACACCCCTAGTAAAAGTAGTGAAAATGGGGCCATGAAACTCACCTGAGTCTTGAAGTGTTTAATTTAATAAACTTGAAGTAATTAGCGGTGAATTGATGTCCAAAGACTTGAAACCTGAATGTGTTCACGACACTTGATTGTTATTAATTGTACCGGTATCTCGAAAGACTACCTTTGTAGTTGTTATACAACTTTATATATATGTCCAAATTACTACGATTTGGTTGATTGAATTGATACAAGTTACAACGACTTGTTTGATTGAATTGATACAAGTTACAACGACTTGTTTGATTCTGAAATATGTTTGAAAACATGTACGGCCCGTTGGTGATTAATTGTAACAATAGTCTTGATGTTACCACATTGATTTAGAAGCGTTATACTTGAAAAACAAATTCCATTATGTTTGAAAAGTTGTATCGTATAAGTGTTTTGAAGTTGTACAAGTTTGACACTTGGTGAAAAATGTGCTTACGGAATCTAATTACGGGGGTCCGGGGGCAGCGCCCCTGGTAGCGGGGTCCAAGGGGCGGCAGCCCCTGGCGGGGTCCAAGGGGCAGAGCCCCTGGCTGGGGTCGAGCTGCCAGGTCAGCTTGGAAAATTTTTATTCCTACTATATTGCTTTGACGAAAAACGCATCTGGGATTTGAATTCGGGTAAAATCGAGTGATAATTTTCGAGTCTCGACACTTAGTAAAAATCTGAGTTTTCTGTGTTTTGCGACACAATATGCGACACAAAAGTGTTTATGCGACACAAGGGTTGTGTCGCATAGGAATGCGACACAATGTCTATGCGACACAATGGTTGTGTCGCATAGATGCGAGATGCTGATTCAACAGCGACATAGTGATTGTGTCGTATGGGGTATGCGACATAGTGGTTGTGTCGCAGGACTTGCGACACTAATTCTCGGGTACGACACAAAATACGACACAAGGGAGTTTATGCGACACAAAGGCCGAAATACGACACAACATGCGACACAAGGCTTGTGTCGCATGGATGAACACCAGCCCAGAAATCCGGCTGTCACGATAATTCCGACCAAAAATCCGTTTTAAACTCGTTTTTAAGCTATGAAATCGTGTTATATACTTAGTAAGGGACATATATATGTTATATAAACAATCACAAGTGAGAAATACTAAGAATCGAGAGATTTCGGGATTTTGTCGGAAACTTACAATTTGCCGAAATGAAAACCCGGAAAGGTAGCGTTGTAGATCGTCGCGAGGTGGTCGTGAATCTCTAAAAATATTGATGATACGGTTGCGTTTTGTGGTGTTATTTGCGATTTTTAATGGTTTGGTGGTTTTGTTTGTTTAGAGAGAAAAGAAAAGAGAGAGAGAGAAGAAAGTGATGAAATGAAGAAAAAGATGGGAGGTGGGGGTTTATCCCCACTTTTCAGTTTTTGCCCCGCGTTCCGTGTGGTGTTCGTTTGCTCCGTCGTTTAAACGTTAAATAATTATTCAATATTGTAGGTTCCATATACGGACCAAATCGAGTAGCTTGAACTTGTATATAAAAGCGGAAATTAAACACACAAGATATGCTAGATGTTCACAAGTAAATGACCAAAACACAAAGTGTGAGTTTATATATAATCAACAAGTAAGATTACAAACACTTTATACTAGACACACAAAGATCAAAATAACACAATAATGAAGTTTTTCTTCTGTGATTTTCGTGGTGTTATGTGTGTGTATTTGTGTTGAGGCTTCATAAACAGAAACTGGCGAGCCTCTATTTATAGCCTGGACCAAACTGTATGCGACACAAGCTTTGTGTCGCATAGAATGTTCATGCGACACAGTTCTTGTGTCGCATAGATTGCTTATGCGACACAATGCTTGTGTCGCATAGAATCCTTCTGCGACACATTGCTTGTGTCGCATGACATACAAAAATTGTAATTAAATTAGAACTAAAACTATTCAATACGTAATTACAATTCCGACACGATTACAGACTGAGACCAACTGACAGACACACATTGATGTACCAATAAACTCCCCCGTGTCTTCAGCTTGGTCTTCGAAAAATTCTTCAATTTTCTTCAGTCTTCAAACCCATCCAGGTGGAAAGTTTCCACCAGCGTGTATGCCGTAGGTGAAGCATATATCAACAATTTTCTGAAATCGTTTCGCTAAAACAGAGTTGAACTCGTTTCCTGGATTGTAGCGAATCCGATTGTCGAATAGCTTCTTCATGTCATCTCTTGACAGATTAATCAAGCTCATTGGGTCAAATATTCGGAAGTTAGCTTTTCGTAGACCCCACAAAGATCCTGTCTGAGGCTCTGAATCTGGTACAAAAACTAAGACGGCTTCGCCAGTGTGAGCATCCAGTTCCCAGTAATGAAAACGTTTCAGTAGATTGAATGGAACTGTTTCCAGAGCTATTTCAGTCAGACATTTAGCAGGCGGATAGTGAACTTTTACAATTGGCTGCTTGGTCTTTGGATCGAGCTTCTTCTTGAACGTGTACCTTGTACCCAGTACTGGTTTGACATAATGATATTTCTTTCGTTTAATTTCCTCACGCATGACCTTTTGAATAACATCTGCAACTCCATCATCGTAAGGATTTATCAACTGAAGCTGAGTAAGACGAACGATGTCATGCTTTGGCAATGTACTCAATATCCTCAGTGATCGACGAAAGTACTGGATACCGTCAAGTCTTTTAATCATCAACCTTCCTTTGCTCACCTTCCAGCTTTTTATCAGGCCTGTATAATCACCACCAACCTGATATTTCTTGCATGTAACTGGAGCAGGTTCTGGATTTTTACCTTTTGGAAACCAGTTGTCCCTTTCTCTGATGGGCATTTCTTTGTCAAAAGATACACATTCAGATGTGTCAAGAGGGAAAATGTCATTGTAATTCGTCGTTTCTCGAACAGGGACTGGTTGTGCTTGTGAAGAACTGGAGGGTGCAGAAGATTCTTGAGCAGGACCAGGTTGAGAAGAAGATCCTGGAACGTAATTGAACGCTGGCCCTGACTCATCGTCTGAAGAATCCGATAATACAACACCCTCTTGAGGATAGGCTGGACAATCAGAATATTCTTCATCAGGATTAAGCTCTTCTTGTTCAACATCAACATCATCGTCATTATCAGCGGAGTTGAAGTCAAAAGGTTCTTCAGGCGCACGATCGTTATCGTCAACCGCAGATTGAAAGTAAGTCAGATTACAATACGTGTAATCTACAGCTAACGGTTTTGGTTGCCCTGGTTGCTCAATAATATACTCAAGAATAAGAGTTGTTTCATTAATATCAGAAGCATTTACATTTTCAGGATTTACATTTTCTTCGCCTTCGGTGGAAACCCTAGGAATTGATTCTAAGGCCGGTTGGGATGTCTCCCCCGAAGCAATAGCTTGGGTTTCCAGCTGCAGAACCTTTGTCTTCAATTCTTCATTCTCTTTCTCCAAGCGAGAGATCCTAGCATCCTGAGCTTCAGAAACTGATGCTTGAGCTTCCATAGTCTGCTGCATCTTTTCAATCTTTGACAGGAGCTCCTGAATGACAGCTGGATGAGGAGTGATTGGAGTTTCAGTCCTTAGGGGCTCAGAAGATGTGGAAGTGGAAGTACGGGAACGTCTGACCAGAGGATTCAAATCAGCAATGTCAGAAACATCTCGAGGCCTTTTTCCTCGGGTAGACGATTCAGGGAGTGGAGAAGAAGGCTGATAATTATCGATCTCAAGATCAAGATCTACCAACTCTGGATCAGCTACAACAGGCTGAACTGGCGGTTGTTGAGCTGGAGGTTGTTGAACCGGAGGCTGCTGAACGGGAGGCTGCTGAACCGGAGGCTGCGGAACTGGGGGCCTCGGGATTTGAGGTTGCTGAGCAGGTGGATCATTAAATTGTTCGCCTGGAGGAGGTACATAATCAGGATCCACAATGTGACCGAACAACGCAACCTCACGTTCCGGTGCTTCGCCTGACTTCGCAAACTTTGTACAAGCAGTATAAATTCTGGTATTCATCGGCGTTTGCGCGTAGGAAAAAGAGTTGATCACTGGAAGATCCGAGTGCAAATGGTTGAGTAACAGCTGAGTGAATCGGGGATACAACGCCCATTTGTCTTTATTATCCAAAGCGTTGTTCACAAAACCCCTGAAGATATAGCCTGAGAAGTTGAAGGGCTTGTTGTATATCAGGGCAAGAATAGCAGAGGCAGTCGCAAATTTCATCCCTTCGAGACCTGCCTTGCGACTGGATAAGCACACAATGACGATGTGAGCCAGATACCTCCAAACCTTTGTCATATAGGTTTTCTTGTACTGATCAACTGGAATGTCTTGATAACCAATCGATCGCATGCCCTGAGCAATAGCAGCTGAGGAAAACTGGGTGATCATGTCAGAATTATCACCGAATTCGAAGAAATCTCGAATAAGCTGCTCAGAAAAGATGACTTGGCGGCCGCGGACAGTAGAAATGATCCTAGTATCAGCTTCATCATAATTTACCACCGCATTATCCCAAAACTCGGTAATGTGATTTGTCAGGATCCGAGTATCTGCAGTGATAGCTTTGTAAATACGCGAGCGTTGAAGAAATGCGATCATTGGGCGATACGGGCGGGAAGTCTCGACCGTTGTATTCATGAACGCCACAATGTTGTGACGTGGCTCCCAGAAGTATTTAGAGATGTCGATCTCTGGGAGTGCTGGAGCAGCTGGAGCAGCTTGAGCAGGTTGTTCAGCCATTTCTACAAAAATAACAGTAATACAGCCAAAACTCGAAATGCGTTAGCGTTAGTACCAAAAAATAATTCGCGTTTTATTTTTTACAAAAGTTCTGCGACACATCAGTTGTGTCGCATGAGGTTCATACGACATAAGGACTGTGTCGTATAAGAATAATACGACACAAGCCTTGTGTCGTATGACACGTGTCACGCGGACAGCATTTCCCCTGCATTTAGCAATAATTGAGAAATTAATCTCGAATGCGACATAGTCGCTGTGTCGTATGGTGTGTCGTATAAAGTGGGTACGACATAACGTTGGTGTCGTATAAAAATACGACATAAGGATCGGTGATCAATACGACATAAAAACCAAGTATCTATGCGACATAACGACTATGTCGTATGTTATGTCGCAAAGATGAACATCAAAGCAACCCAGATTCGATCGATGAAAGTTTTTGGGGTTTTCGAAATCCAGTCATACCCTAGGGTTCGTACACAACAGGGGATCAATAATATGTATTTATCTAACCCTAATAACCCCTAAACCCTAAATAATTTAACGAAAAACCGAAACCCTAAAAACGTAATACGGGTCGATCGAATTCAGGACATAATACGCGATAAAAAACACGAAAGAATTATACCTAAGGATGCGCAAACAGATGATGAACAAGAATCGAGCAACAAAACGCGAAGAAAAGCCTTCGAAATCACGAATCCGATCGAAAAACGCTTGTGTCGCAAAATCGCCTTTATGTCGTATAGTTTGTGTCGTGAAAGATTTGAAAACGTAAATGATTATGTCGTATGTTGTGAATAGTTATCCCTGACCCGCATACGACATAGTATACGACACAAACAAAACTGACTTATACGACACAGATGTTGTGTCGTATAACAGGAGTACGACACAGTGGTTGTGTCGCACAGAACACAAATCAGAAATTTTCAAGATTAAAAATTCGATTTTTTTGTGCCGATTCGGATTTTGATTTTAGAATTTTCGCATAGAAGATGATTTGTGACTAAAAAAATTAAAAAGAAAAGATACAATTTAAAGAATATTAAAGAGATAAAACTAAATATAAACATAAAATAAAAGAAACAAATACAACTAAAAGCGAGAAATTTATAAAATCGTTTTGGTGACGGAGTTGAGATACTGGTTAGGGATCATACCGAAATAACATGCAATTATTAGGAATAGAAAGTGTTATTTTGATTATCAGTATGTTTGTCCACTTTAAATTTACGTGGCACATTTAAAACACGTTTTATAAAAATTATTTCAAGACGATTATCGATATTGTTTATCCACTTAAGCATGTTACAACCGAGTTTGTGGAGTTAACCTTTTATTGTTAGAATGTATAAGTCTCTGTGGCACCCACCATTGATATACCCCTATACTCTAGACAATAACATAGTTTCCATATTTAGAAAGAATAAAGAAAGATCATTTTTAAGAATCAGGCTAGAGTTGACAGGTCAGTACAGAAGTACAGCAAAGCAACCTAACGTGATTCAAGTATAATCACAACCAATCGCAGTCAAACTGAAGTTGGAGTTTCCCAAACAGCGACCTTGGTTAGTATGATTTAGGATTAAGCAAAACCGATCGCAGTCAAACTGGATTTGGAGTTTCCCAAACAGCGACCTTGTTCAGTATCATTAAGATTTTTCAAGTGCATTGACCTGTAATTGCTTAACCCCAAGTTTATAGTAACTGTTACCAGTTCTGTACTTTCGTACAACAGAGGCAACAACCAGCATAAACTCCCAAATGATTTCAGATAAAAGTTCCAAAGATAGAAATATGTTAAGCTACGTTAAGGAATTAAGACATTGAGTCGTACATCATACGGAGTTTACCACAAGATAATAGACACATATTTAAATGATTTCTTAATAACCCAGAGACAGGTGTGTATCATGCCTACCGGTACATCGCATGATGAAGAAAATTTTCATAAAAACAGTTTTAAGTGTGTCAGATAAACCTACTGACACATCAAAGATAAAACTTAAAATTCCATTTTGTGCATGTCACTCGATGTACTATCATATCCCAAGTTGTTTACAGACTCAACTCAACGTCTATTTTAAAAATGTAGCAACCATTGCATTTCCTTGATACTAACGAGTATAAAGAGTGGCGGTTGCCCCTTTTTTTTTTTTTTTTTTTTTTTTTTTTTTTTACACAAGAAAAGCAAATAAACTGTACAGAAAATAAGTCACAAATCATTTCTTGAGATCAAGGGAAATCATCCCTATCATATCCACAAGTTCGTTGAAACGAGCACGCGAAAAAGCTTTAGTGAATAAGTCGGCCTTTTGCTTAAGGGTATCTATGTGAATGAGGTCAATTAAATGTTTCTCATAGCAATCTCGTATGAAGTGAAACCTAATCTCTATGTGCTTGGTCTTAGAGTGTTGAACGGGATTGCGAATAATAGATATAGCAGCAGTATTATCAATATGAATAGGAGTCAAAGTAAGAAGTAACCCATAGTCACGCAATTGATGTTGAATCCACAAAATCTGTGAACAACAGCTTGCAGCAGCAATGTATTCAGCTTCCGCTGTTGAGGTGGAAACTGTGGTTTGCTTCTTACACTGCCAAGACACCAGTCGAGAACCGAGGTATTGGCATCCTCCTGTAGTTGATTTTTTATCCGAATTGCAGCCGCCATAATCAGAATCAGAATAGGCAGTGAGAGCGAAATTTTTCTCATTTGAGTACCATAGACCAAGTGATGGTCTATATTTGAGGTAACCAAAAATTCGCTTCACAGCCTTCATGTGAGAAACTTTGGGCTTTGATTGATATCTGGAACAGATAGACACAGCAAACACAATATCTGGTCTGGATGCAGTGAGATACATCAATGATCCTATCATAGAACGATAGTCCCGCTCCTTGCAATCTTCTTCGTGTTCAGCGGGTCCGAGTTTGTGATCAGTTTCAATGGGAGTACCATATGGCTTACAGTCATGGAGTTCATACCGAGTCAACATGTCATTGACATATTTGGACTGATGAATGTAGAAACCCTTGTCAGACTGCTCAACCTGTACACCTAGAAAGAACTTAAGTTCTCCCATGGCACTCATCTCAAACTCGGACTTCATAATCTTCTCGAAGTCTCTGCACAAAGAATCATTTGTTGAACCAAATATGATGTCGTCCACGTAAACCTGCACAAGTAACAAATCTTTTCCAACCCTTTTTATGAAGAGAGTGCTATCAATTTGGCCTCGTGAGAAGCCATTTCTCGTGAGATGATTTGCCAACCTCGCATACCAAGCTCTTGGAGCTTGATGAAGACCATATAATGCCTTGCCTAACTTGCACACATAATCAGGATGGTTTGGATCTTCAAAACCAGGAGGTTGCAAGACATACACATCCTTCAAAACCTCTCCATACAGAAATGCGCTCTTGACATCGAGTTGATAAACCCGAAAACCTTTAAATGTCGCATAGGCCAGAAAAATGCGAATGGACTCCAATCTTGCAACTGGAGCAAACACATCATCATAGTCCAAACCCTCAATCTGAGTAAAACCTTGAACAACCAGCCGAGCCTTATTCCGAATAACTACGCCTCTGTCATCTTTCTTCACACGATAAACCCAGCGAGTTCCAATTGGATCGACATCCATTGGTAAAGGAACCAACTCCCAGACATCAAGCTTTTTGAATTGATTCAATTCTTCCTGCATAGCCTCAACCCAGTATGGATCTTTCAAAGCTTCAGCAATTTTCTTTGGCTCATGCTGAGACAAGAAGCATTCTTCCAATTCTTCTTCAACACAGGCAAAATTGGCAGATGAAGATTCTTCACGGACTTCATTAGCAGCAGATTGATGCCTAGTTAAGACACCTTGTTGAAGATCACCAATGATGTTTTTAGTGGGGTGAGTAGAATGAATTCTAAGCTGAGGAATCGGATCAGGCACAATGATTGAATCCAAATTTGACAGATCACCTCCAGGATTTTCAATTTCAACTGAGCTATTAGTGGCAGTATCCTCATTGTCAATTGGTGTGACAATATCGGTTTCAGTTTGAGGATTAGATTCAGAAGCCACTTGATCAACATCGGAGGGATTGTCATCATTGACAACATTCTCAGGAGGTACTACTCTAGAATTGGAGATTGAGTCGTCAGAGGTAAGATCCAATCCATGAAGTAGAGACACCACCTGTTCTTCTTCACTAAATTTGGGAAGATTGAAAGAGTCCACCAACTTATCATACTCAAACAAGGAATCAGGTCCCTTGCCTTTTGGAGAATCAGTATATTTCATAAACCTTACTTCAAAATGTTCTTCTATTCTCCCAGTAGACTTGTTGAAAACTCTTTTATTTGGAGAGTTCACAGAATATCCCAAAAATAACCCATCGACTGCTTTTTCATCAAATTTGCCTACCGAGTCCTTAGTAATTAAAATTGAGCAAGGACACCCGAAAGGCTCAAGAAACTTCAAATTTGGTTTGCGATTATTCAGCAATTCGTAACATGTTTTCTTTCGCTTTTTAACAATCGAAACCCTATTTAACACATAGCAGGCAGTGTTAACAGCTTCTGCCCAAAAAGTGGTTGGCAGATGCGCATCAGACAACATGGTTCTTGCTGCCTCAATGATTGTCCTATTCTTTCTTTCAGCTACTCCATTTTGCTGAGGAGTACGAGCAGCACTAAACTGATGAAAGATTCCCTTTCGAAGACAATACATTTCCAAAGTTCTGTTCTTGAATTCTGTTCCATTATCACTGCGCAGTTTCTTGATTTTCAGATTACACAGATTTTCCAGTCTGTCGAACAAGTAAGTTAAAGTATCAGCGGTTTCATCCTTTCCAGCCAAGAAATATACCCAAGAAAACCTTGAGTAATCATCAGTAACAACTAGACAGTATGATTTTCCTCCAATACTTTTCTTATTCACAGGACCGAACAGATCCATGTGAAGCAGCTCCAATGGAGATTCAATAGAGTTCACCTGCTTAGACTTATGGAACTTCTTGTGTTGTTTCCCTTTGAGACAGGAAACGCATTCATCATCTGTTACGAATGACTTTTTGGGCACACCTAACACAAGATCATTATTAACAAGATAATTCATTCTGCAAAAATGAATATGTCCCATTCGTCTGTGCCAAAGCAGTGAATCTTTAGAAGATGCTTTTGATAGCAAACAAGTATGCTCCTTGGTAATCACAGTTTGCATATCCAAAATGTACGAGTTGCGTACACGGGGTGCTCTCAGTAACACCCATTCCTCGGGAATAACAAATCCCGGTTTCAAAATTAAACATTCAACATCTGTAAATGCGGTAGTGAACTTCTTGTCGCAGACTTGAGAAACACTGATCAGATTGTGTTGCAGTTCCTCGACATAGTTTACTTTATCAAAACTCACTTGCCCATTAGAAAGAGTACCCTGACCCGTGATATAACCACCTGTATCTCCCGCAAAAGCAACATGTCCTCCTCGATATGGTTTCACATCAGACAGAAGGGACATGTCACCAGTCATGTGCCGTGAGCAGCCACTATCCACATACCATTTACTTCTTTGTATATGATCTGACTGCTACAGCACAACATAGAGAGAAAGTTAGTTAGAAATGGAGACCCAGGCCTTTACAGACTTGGGTACTCCAGAGACCTCATCAATAATAACTACATCAGTTAAAACTTTGTTTTTCAATAAATCAGGTGCAATTCCTGATGCAGTATTACTTGATGATGAGTCATTTAACGACTCTTTTGGTCTCCAAATTTTCACAGGAACAATAGTGGGTTGCTTGTTAACATTGTCAGGCTGTTTAACCAGAGGTTTACTAGGCCTAGCAGCATTAACTTTCGGGATAGAAGTATGAGAGAGTGAACCCTTCTTTGAAAAAGATTTAACAGATGAATTTTTGTAAACAGAATTTCTGGGAACACCTTTTGAAAACTTCTTTCTCAAAAGCAACGGGCATTGACTAATCAAGTGACCTTGTTTCTTGCAGTAGAAACATGATCGTCTTTCCCTAAAGGTTCGGTCGTTACTGCCTAAAAATTGAGGTGAGACAGGTAACTTATGTGAGCACGTTGAAGTGGATGCCCCAGAATGTGAAACAGAAAGTTTAACAGAGTTCTTAAGTGATTTGTCATTAATATTCTGTATCTCTTTCCTTTTATGTTCAGCCTTAACCTTAGTATTCATTGGAAAAGTTTCATCATCTGATTCAGTAGTGAGAATGTGATGTTCAGGCTTAATGTTTTTCTTTTCACATTGAGGCACAAACTTACAGGGAACATCCTCAACTTCGACCTTTTCTTCAATAGTTTTTAAGGGAGCAGGCGAAAAACTACCAAAGGGGGTAAACTTGACGGTTCCTGAGGGGGTAAACCTAACAGGTTCAAAAGGCTTCACGGGTTCAGCCTTAATTGTCTTAGGTTTCTTCTTATCATGGTTAACTTCTATGTTGGCTTTATAGAATTCAGGCAACTTAAACGGATTCAAACTAACAGGTTCACATACAGGCATAGCTACTTTCTTAACAACAGGTTCATTAACTGATATTTCAATGGGCTTTGCATCTACTAAAGCAGTAGGCACAAAATCTTTAATTTCATCCTTAGACGGTCTACACAAATTCACATCTAAAGACGGAGGCGGTTGATTATGATAACCATAACCGGACTTATCTTTAGAACTAGTTCTACCCGTCTGCAGGATATCAGTAAAGACCAAGGCTGAAGTGTTGATATTCTTGAGTTTTCGTTGCAAATCAACAGCTTTGGCTTGAGAGTCAGCCAATTCTTTTTTCAAATGAGCAATCATTTTTAAGTAACTGTCAATTTCATCTTGATTACTGAAAGTTAGAGCTTTCAGCTCCTTTTTATCTTCAATAAGTTGATTAATGTTACTTTCAAAGTGTTTCTCATTATTTTTTAAAACTTTGTTTGCTTCCATCAAATTCAAGATATCTGACTTCAAGTTGTCATTATGTTCCATAAGCCCATTTACTTTACCAGTTAAACTAATACATGAATCACAAGTAAATTTAGCAAATGGTACCTCATTGTTGATAGCCATGAAACATTGCTCTTGAGTTTCATGAGCAGAAAAATCATAAGCATCTCCATCCTCAATCAACAATGCAGCCTTAGCAGTAGTATGCTCAATCTGTTTTGGAACAACAGATGGTTTAGTGAAACCCGAAGCAGGCTGTCGTCCTTTCTCACATTCACGGGCAAAGTGTCCAAGATTCTGACACTTATAACACTTGATTTTGCTTTTATCGAATCCCGTTGGTGTTCGGTCAGCTGCATCTTCAAGAGATCTCTTTCCAGTTCGTCTTAGATAGTTTTTGGCTCTACGAGTGAGCATAGCCATATTCCATCTAATGTCGATCCTTTCTAACTCATCGGGATCAACCTGATTGAAGTCTTCATCAGTCAGTTCCAATGTACTGACTCTTTTAGAAAGAAAGTCTTCATATGATGACAAGAAAGCAGTAAACATGGCTGCATGTTCATCAGTGGTTGCTGAAGTAGGAACAGATGGTGATGAACATGTACTGCTTGAAGAAGCATTATAAGCTGGTAGGGCTGAAAATGTTCCTACAGTAGGATTACTGTAAGAAGAGAATCTCTGAGAATTTGTCTCAGCTGAGATGAAAGCTGTTCCACCATGACTTGATTCTGATGCACGAGCAGTAGATCTTGTTTCCTTCTTTTCAATATCCAATGCCCCAGCTTCAAGTTTTCCAATAAGATCATCCAGAGACAATTGCTTTGTTTTTGTATCGCTTTCTAATAACAAAAC
The DNA here is from genome assembly GCA_949592205.1 of Helichrysum umbraculigerum. Taxonomy (NCBI): domain Eukaryota; kingdom Viridiplantae; phylum Streptophyta; class Magnoliopsida; order Asterales; family Asteraceae; genus Helichrysum; species Helichrysum umbraculigerum. Next base: position 64,587,884 of record CATIUR010000003.1, read on the forward strand.
TCGTGTTTCCCAACTTGATGGCAGAGCAGCTAAAGCCTTTTGTTAATCTCAGAATTTTTGAGATTATATCCGCCAGCTTGCAGTTCATTTACTGTGCGGGTAAATCTGCAAAGCATGTCTCTGACAGTTTCATTCTTCTGGATATAGAAATAATCAAACTGAGTTTTGACTAATTCCAATTTACTTTCGATGTACTCAGTGTTGCCACAAAATCTCTTTTCAATTGCAGTCCAAAGATCATAAGCAATAGTTTGTGGAAACATATCCAAAACGTCTGTTGGAAGCGACATAGTAATAGCATAATGAGTCTTCCGCTCAATTTCCCATGCTTTACGTTCTTCGGGAGTGTATGAGCGAATGGGTTTGGGTGGAGGAACACCCATGTGTTCTCCAAGGGCAACAGGAGGAACATATCGTTCAAGAAGGGCCAACTCCATATCAGGATCGGTGAATAAAACAAACGATATGAACCGTTGTTTCCATGCTCGAAATGGCAAACTCGGTGCAAAATAAGGAGGTTTATTTGCACTACCAATCGTAGCATTATGTTGTAAAACTGCATCAACGCTTTGAAGAGACATGATGAAAATCTGCAAAACAAATCAGAAAATACACAACAAACAAACTGATTTTTGTCTAAGTCTGGAATTATGCGACACAGTGTTATGTCGCAAAGTATCAATACGACACAGTGGTTATGTCGCAGAGAAGCAATGCGACACAGGTGTTGTGTCGCTGAAGTTAATCAGACAGAAGATAAAAATGCGACACAACTGTTATGTCGTATGTTATGTCACAAAGTGTGTCGCAGACCAGTCAAGGTCAAAATAATTGTGTCGTAGGATTATGTCGTATACGGTGTCGCACGTTATGTCGCACGATATGTCACAGACAAGTTAATGTCGTATTGGTGTGTCGTATGAACAGTGATACGACACAAGCCTTGTGTCGCAAAAGTGCACGTGCAGACAGTTTTTGATCCTACAAAAAGTTTCAATTTTCAAAACAAATCATTACAAACCAACTACACCATGCTTTATCAGACTGGTTTTTCAAACTTTTAAGCAAAATGATTACTAACTTTTCACCAAACAAATCAACAACAAAAATCTTTGAAGATTAACAACCAAATATGATCAAAACAACCCTTTTTGAACCAAGAACATCAAGAACACCAAGAACATTTAAAAACATAAATTATGAAAATAATGTTTTTGGACCAAAATCTAGCACCAAACTAACTCGAAACCGCAACTCAAGAGTATGCGGCTCTGATACCAATTGTAGGTTCCATATACGGACCAAATCGAGTAGCTTGAACTTGTATATAAAAGCGGAAATTAAACACACAAGATATGCTAGATGTTCACAAGTAAATGACCAAAACACAAAGTGTGAGTTTATATATAATCAACAAGTAAGATTACAAACACTTTATACTAGACACACAAAGATCAAAATAACACAATAATGAAGTTTTTCTTCTGTGATTTTCGTGGTGTTATGTGTGTGTATTTGTGTTGAGGCTTCATAAACAGAAACTGGCGAGCCTCTATTTATAGCCTGGACCAAACTGTATGCGACACAAGCTTTGTGTCGCATAGAATGTTCATGCGACACAGTTCTTGTGTCGCATAGATTGCTTCTGCGACACAATGCTTGTGTCGCATAGAATCCTTCTGCGACACATTGCTTGTGTCGCATGACATACAAAAATTGTAATTAAATTAGAACTAAAACTATTCAATACGTAATTACAATTCCGACACGATTAAAGACTGAGACCAACTGACAGACACACATTGATGTACCAACAAATATTTTTGTTGAAGTATTTTATAAAGTACTTAATAATTGTGTTATAAAACGTTATCTCGATTTTGTTTGTTTGCGCGTTCACATTTAATCGCGTTGTTCTCGCTTGTACGATATGGGATGAATACGACATATTATAAAAATAATATTATTGAGATATGATAGTTTCATTAAATAATCTTTATGTTATTTAATTAAATTGTTCACCAACGTCCGTATTAAATTGAACCGAATTACATTCGATTTGAAACTTGTACGATTTAAACAAACCGCATAATTGTGTAGATATATATTCAACAATATATATAATAATTGATACATTAATTAGCCTAACACAGAACTAATTACATGTATTAAAATTGATTAGGCACTAAATTCTAGTCCTAAATTGACGGGTGTCACATTCTCCCCCTGTTAGAAGAATTTCGTCCCGAAATTTATGTTGTAGTCGTGTTTGATGTTGAGTCAGTGAAGAGTTGAGGATACTAGAGTCGCATTTGATCTTCCCTTTCCCAGGTGAATTCCGGACCGCGCCGCGAATTCCACCTAACCTTGACAATGGGAATACGACTTTGTTTAAGTTGTTTGACCTCACGGTCCATAATTTCGGCGGGTTCCTCAACAAAGTGAAGTTTCTCGTCAACTCGGATTTCATTGAGTGGAATGATAAGTGTCTCATCAGACAGACACCTCTTCAGATTTGAAACATGAAATGTGGGATGCACGCTGCTGAGCTCGGATGGCAGCTGCAATCGATATGCTACTGGACCAATTCTCTCGAGAATCTCGAATGGTCCAATGTATCTGGGATTTAACTTCCCTCGTTTACCAAATCGAATTACGCCTTTCCAAGGCGATACTTTGAGTAGTACTCGATCTCCAACTTGGAACTCGAGTGGTTTACGTCTCACGTCAGCATAACTTTTCTGTCGATCACGCGCGACTTTGAGTTTGTTTTGAATTTCGACTATTCTCTCGGTCGTCTCGTGAATGATTTCTGGACCTGTGAGTTGGCTATCCCCAACTTCGGTCCAACAGATAGGTGACCGGCACTTACGACCGTACAGTGCCTCGAATGGTGCAGCTTTAATGCTGGTATGATAACTGTTGTTGTACGAGAACTCGCACAATGGTAGGTGTTTTTCCCAGTTTACACCGAAGTCTACTACGCAGGCCCGTAGCATGTCTTCTAGTGTTTGAATTGTTCGTTCACTTTGGCCGTCGGTTTGAGGATGGTATGCGGTACTCATATCAAGTCGAGTACCCAGTGATCTTTGAAGTGATTGCCAAAATTGTGAAGTGAAACGAATATCTCTATCGGAGATAATTGAAATTGGAACACCATGTTTAGTCACGATTTCCTTCAGATAGATTCTGGTGAGGCGTTCCATTTTGTCGGATTCCTTGATTGCCAGGAAGTGAGCAGTCTTTGTGAGACGATCCACGATCACCCAAATGGTATCGCAACCGTTCGCTGACTTGGGTAGTTTGGTTATGAAGTCCATGGCAATTTGTTCCCATTTCCATTCAGGAAGATCGGGTTGTTGAAGTAAACCAGAAGGTTTTTGATATTCGATTTTGACCTTGGAGCAAGTAAGGCACTTGCTGACATAGGTGGCGATTTCAGCTTTCATGTTCGGCCACCAATAGAAGTCCTTGATACCGTGTACATCTTGTCGGATCCCGGATGGATAGAATATTTGGACTTGTGAGCTTCATCCATCACCAAGTCTCGTAGATTCCCGAATTTAGGCAACCAGATTCGGTGTGAGAAATACCTAATCCCGTTAGGTTTGACTTCGAATTGTTTATCCATGCCCCGCAAGGCTTCATCTTTGACGTTTTAGTGTTTCAAGGCTTCGAGTTGAGCAGTGAGAATTTGAATGTTTAAATTGTTGTGAATGGTCATACTGAGGGCTCGAACCCGAAGTGGTTTCACTCGCTCTTTCCGACTGAGGGCATCAGCAACGACATTTGCTTTGCCTGGATGATATTTGAGTTCGCAGTCGTAATCGGTAAGCAACTCGACCCATCGACGTTGCCTCATGTTGAGATCCTTCTGATCGAATATGTGTTGGAGACTTTTGTGGTCTGTAAAGATTGTGCACCTAGTGCCGTAGAGGTAATGTCTCCAAATTTTGAGGGCGAAAATGACGGCTCCTAATTCGAGGTCGTGGGTAGTGTAATTCTTTTCATGAATCTTGAGCTGTCGTGAAGCATAAGCTATGACTTTGTCTCGTTGCATAAGCACGCAACCGAGACCTTGATGAGAAGCATCGCAGTATAACATGAAGTCATCGGTGCCCTCGGGTAATGATAGAATAGGAGCACTGCAAAGCTTTTGTTTTAATAGTTGGAATGCCGACTCTTGTTTATCAGTCCAGTCAAACTTTTTGTCTTTCTGGGTCAGAGTCGTGAGTGGTAAGGCTATCTTGGAGAAATTTTCAATGAATCGTCGGTAATACCCGGCAAGACCCAAAAATTGGCGTACTTCGGTCGGAGTGGTGGGTGCTTGCCAGTCTTTGATGGCCTCGATTTTTGATGGGTCAACGTGACAAATCATCGATTCGAGGAAGTGGATACCGGTTCTTGACAGTTAACTTGTTCAACTCTCGGTAGTTGATACACATTCGAAAAGAACCGTCTTTCTTCTTAACAAATAGGACCGGAGCTCCCCAAGGTGAAGAACTCGGCCTGATAAATCCTCGTTCCAGGAGTTCCTGTAATTGGGTGGACAACTCCTGAAGTTCGGATGGAGCTAAACGGTATGGTGCTCGGGCCACAGGCGCAGCACCTGGTACAAGATCAATTAAGAACTCAACCTGTCTTGGTGGTGGTAAACCAGGTAGTTCCTCGGGAAAGACTTCTGGAAAGTCTCGGACAATTGGAACATCCTCAAGTCGCTTCTCCTCCGACTTTTTCTCCATGATGTGCGCGAGGATTGCTGGATAACCCTTTCTCAGAAATTTTCGGGTTTTTAGGCAAGATATGAGGTTAAGTCTCGTCCCACCGGTCTCCCCCTGTATGACCAAGGTTCTACCGACGGCGAGAGGTATGCGAACAATTTTGTCATAGCAAATGATTTCAGCGCGATGTTTGGATAACCAGTCCATGCCTACGATGACATCGAAACTCCCTATCTCGATTGGCATAAGATCTATGGAGAAGATTTCGTCGGCTAGATTTAAAGTGCAATTAGGTATCACACTATCGGTTTCTATCAATTTGCCATTTGCTAGCTCTACTGTGTACTTAACGTCTAAAGCAACAGGTGTGATGTCAAGTAGAGGGCAAAATTCATCGGAAATAAAACTTCTATCGGCACCAGTATCAAACAGAATAGAAGCAGTTAAATTGTTGAGGAGGAACATACCCGTGACCACATTCGGGTCCTGACGGGCGTCCCCTGAGTTGATCACGAAGGCGCTACTTTTGACGTTGTTGTTGTTGCGGCTGTTGTTGTTGTTGTTGCCCTTATTCTTTAATTTTGGGCAAGTATCCCTAAAATGTCCTGGGTTCCCACATTCATAGCAGGACTTAGGTTGTTGGGCATTTTTGTTAGAGGAGTTGTTGTTGGATTTGGGGGCTCGGCAATCCTTAGTCGAATGCCCGAACCTCCTGCAGTTGTTGCAAGGGGTCCTGCACTGACCAAAGTGGTGATAGTTACACTTGGGACAATAAGGCCTGTCCCCGGTGTAGTTGCGGTTGGATTCAGAGTTGGTGGTGTAGACTTGAATGGCGTTGTTTTTCTTGTTTGAGTTGTGGTGGTGTTCAGTGGATTTGCGTTTGCTGTTGTTGGAGGATGAGGTGTTGGAGGTCTCACGGCTGACAACTAGGGCCATGAGTTCGTGGGCCAATCGAATGGCACTCTCAGTGGTGGTTGGTTTGGATGAGGCGACATTTCCTTGAATGCTCTCAGGGAGGCCGCGAATGTATCTCTTAATGCCCTTACTTTCCGGTTCAACCAAGCTTGGGCATAGTAAAGCAAACTGCTGAAATTTTGTGGTATAATCAGCAACATCATTTCCCTGCACCGTCAGGTGCCAGAATTCCTCCTCCAGTCTGTGCAGTTCTTCTTCACGACAGTATTTTTCTGTCAGCTTCTTTTTCAGTTCGGCCCAAGGAAGTCGATTTGCAACCTCAAGGCCTACAGAGTTTGCGTGGGTTTTCCACCACGTGAGTGCACCTTCCTGAAAGGTGTAAGCAGCGAATTTGACTTTGTTGTTCTCAGTGCAGTCGCAGAGACTGAAAACGGATTCCATACGCTCAATCCAACGGATCAAGCCAATGGCACCTTCCGTGCCCTTGAAATAGAGGGGTTTACAGCTGAGAAAGTCCTTGTAGGAACAAGGCTTGACAGTATGAGTGGTGGCGGTGGTATCGGCTGTTTCCTCGGACGTTCGGATTGGATCCCGAGCGGCCAAGGCGTCGGCTACGGCCCGATTAACGGCAGCAGCGAGTTCGGCTTCACTGTAACTCTTTTTCTTCGGTGGCATGATTCTTCAAGAAAAAGAAACAATAGGTACGTAAGAAACTGTAACAGAATGATAATTGTGGTAGATGTACGTATTAAAGCGACATTATACACATCAAAGTGTAATAGTTCCATAATATAGATTTAAATCGAAAGAAATTGTCAATTGATATTACGTTGTTAAACGATTACAGACGATTTCGAGTTTGAGAATTCAAAAGTTACAGACTTAAATATTGTGCCAAAAGTTCCGGGAATTATTTCATCCGGTCAATTTACATTAGTCCTACGAAAGCGTTATAAAGTGCAGATTCAGCCTAAGCTAATTCTGACGAAGATTGAGTTGTGGCATTAAGGCAGTGAGACGGTCAACGGACTCTGCAAGTCGGCTAACCATTCCGAGTGCCTCCTCGGTTGTAACAACTCGCAAATTTAAACACGATTAATTAAATTAATCACTTGCATTATTAGGCTAATTCCCTACTGGAGTGAATTCACAACACAATTTAGAGGTAAGTCTAGCATAGCCCAACTAGATAATACGCGTAGTATTACGTATTCGTAATTAGTTGTAATTACGTACTGAACAATTTGAAAACAAACGCGACAAAAACGTACGACTGTTGGTGAACAAAATTATTTAATAAAACGAAATTCTTAAATAACGTAGTAACGAATAAATATTTTGTCAAAAATATTTCCAAATAATTTTATAACGCAAAAACGTCAAAACGTATAATTGAAATCAAACAAAGTTTGAAACTTATAAAAATTATTAATTTAGTTTTGTAAAAAGATTTTTAAATAATAATATAATGAAAAACGTAATTAAAAACACATTAGTTAAAATAAACTAACATTCAACGATTGGGTAAACAAACACGGAACGCAAACACGGAGGCGAGAAAGGGGACAAAACCCCCTCCCCACCTCACTTTTCTTTCATTCTCATCTCATCTTTCTCTCTCTTCTCTACTCTTTCTCCTCCTTCTCTCTAAACTCACCCACAAACCACACAAATCACATAAAAACTACACTAAAACGACGCCGAATCACATATCCCCTTTGGAATAAAACGACCACGGCATCCCGATCTACACTTCTACCTTTTCGGATTTCAAATCCGACACTCGTAAGTTTCCGACAAATCCCGCAAATCTTTAGATTTCAAAGTTATAATTGCTACTTAGTGTTTAGTATACTTAGATTTACATGTTTTAGTGTTTTATACAACCGAAAACGTCCGAAATCGACCCAAAACTCGTTATCTTCTCGCTGTTCGTCGAACAGGTGACTACGTCGCATTGGGACTGAAAACAGTACTGCGACGTAGGCCTCTACGTCGCATTACCCTTCCTTACGTCGCACATAGCGACGCAGACCACTACGTCGCATTAAATTGCGAGCGTCGCCTATGCGACGCAACCCATGACGTCGCAAAACCTGAATGCGACGTAGACCCGTACGTCGCACCCTACGTCGCATAACCACCCAGCGTCGCACCTTACGTCGCTAAAAACAGAAAGTTTAAAAACTTGTTTTCACTAAGTGTCGAACTAACCGAAAACGCATATCTTTATACAAATTCGATTCACGAGCCTTACAAGCAATTTAAACATACTTGTTTTATCGAAATGTTGATTTCAAACTTTCACCAACGAGTCGTATACATTTTCATAAACAACGAAATACAAACATTAAACAAACGATTTGGACGTGACTCGGATGTACAAACACTAGCATGGATGATTAGTTTAGACATCCACATACTTATTAAATCTCGTACGTTTAGGACGTTAGGAGATTTCAGACCGTACTTGGGCTTAGGTTTGCTAGCACTCGCACAACTACTTAAACTCAACAGGTGAGTTCACAGCCCCTACTTTTATTGATTTAACTGCTTTTGAACAGGGGTGGAAAACATAGTCAACTGTTTTACTTATTGCCATAACTGCTTTTACTTACATGATTGTTTATCATACGTGTCTTACTCAAACTGTTAGAGTACTTTGAACTATTGAACTGTTGTACGAACTTTGTTTATGAAATAACATTTTCATACTGATACACTGAACAAATGGGATAACTTATTCGACAAACTGTTTTAACTAGACCGGAGAACGACCGGTAAACTGTTTTGCAAACGACTGTAAACTAACTTGGTATCTTACCGGAGAACGACCGGTACATTTGGTAACTTGTCGGAGAACGACCGACACAAACATAACTTTTAAACTTGTTTGGTATACCGGAGAACGACCGGTACTTTTGTGTAAAACGCTGGAGAACGACCAGCCACGTATTTTAGTGCCAGAGAACGACTGGCCAAGGGACGGGAGAACGACCCGTGCGTCTTGGATGGGAGAACGACCCATGCGTTTGTTGGACGGGAGAACGACCCGTGCGTATTTGGCCGGAGAACGACCGGTACTGTGTATTTATAACTCGCTGGTGAACGACCAGCACGTGTTTTAACTTGAACTTTGGGCGAACAACCCACAAAACTGGTATTTGGATAACATTATACAAAACTTAAAACCTGTGAATTCACTCAACCTAGTTGTTGACTTTTACTATGTTTTTCAGGGAATTAGCTGCGCATGTAAGAATCGCCAACACATGGAGAATTAGGCGACCCTTGAAGCTTAGGATGCCAACTTTTGGAAACATATGGATTTCTTTAGTATAACTGAAATGTTTTAGTCATATTTCAGAAATCTACTTTTGTAAACCTACTACTATTAACTAATACGATTCGATGAATCGTAAACTTTGTAATTAACTCTTTTGGCATCTTAATATATATTGTTCTGTTGTAATCATAAGCTCTGATACGTATGCATGCTTTATTATTGTGACACCCCAGTACTTAAACTAACTGCTTCCGCTAAACAAAATTTGGGGGTGTTACAGATTGGTATCAGAGCCATTGGTTATAGCGAACTAGGAAACTTTAGGTGACTTAGAAACCTAGAGACCTAGACTATAGCCTTGGCTAGAACGTACATGCATACATACATTTGCATACATCTAAACTATCGTTACGATAACTCGATACGCGTGAACTATTCACCACATTCGACTCGTTCATTGTACTCTGATCTCATATGAACCTGATCGTGATTAAACGGTTGATGAAAAGAAGTATGTATTTGGCATCATATAATGACGCCTGGCCAACGTGATTATATCATACTAAGTACATATGGGTGTTTCATAGTCGTAAGATACGTGATGGGGATTCGACAAATTTTGCTTGATACTCGAAAACTTTAAATATGTGAAACTTTATTCCTCACATATTTTCCATTGGCATTGACTTCTGCATCTTTTCATCGCAGAACGTCAGTATGCCGCCTAAACAAAGAAAGACTCGAAACAGTCGACGAAATTCCCCACCTGTACCTCCAGAAACAACCGAACAAATCATCGAACGCCGCGTGGCTGAGGCTATTGCTCAGTACGAGGCTAGCAGAAATCGTGAAAACCCAACCAACAACAGTGGAGCTACCCCCGTCAACAGCGAAACTCCAACTAATACCCAGCAGGGGTGTTCCTACAAAACCTTTCAGTCTTGTAAACCCAGCACCTTCACCGGGACCGAAGGGGCCATTGGCCTGGTCCACTGGATTGAAAAGATGGAATCAGTCATCGACATCAGTGACTGCGCCAACGACAAGATCGTGAAATACGCCACCTGCACTTTAGCCGACAAAGCGCTAACCTGGTGGAACGCTCAAGTCCAGATTATGGGACGCCCAGCTGCTCATTCTATGACCTGGGTAACTCTGAAGCAGATGATGATGGAGGAATTTTGCCCTCCCAACGAGATACAGAAACTCGAAACCGAGTTTTGGAACATTCAGATGATCGGAGCTGACATTTCCGGTTACACAACTAGATTTCAGGAGCTTGCACGTCTGGTGCCTCATATGGTAACCCCCGAGAGCAAACGCATTGAGCGTTACAACAGGGGTTTGGCACCACAAATCCGAGGCATGGTTATGTCCTCCAAACCCTCCACTTTTAGGAGCGCAGTGGATCTGGCTCACAGCTTAACCGACGATGCGGTCGAGATTGGAACCCTGAAAGCTATCACAGGGAAAACTGAACCTACCCGTACTGATGCGGGCGAATCTGGAACCCACAAACGTAAATGGAACAATGATGGTAACGACCGTCAGGGTCAACAAAACAGAAACCCGGGAAACACCCGAGCCTTTGCCGCAATCACCAACTCTGGACCCAAAACCTATCTTGGCAACAAACCAAAATGCGACAAGTGCGGGATGCATCATAATGGCAACTGTGCTTTCTGCCAAGACTGCAAAAACTGGGGTCATTTGGCCCAAAACTGTAAAACCAACCCTCCCCCTCGATCAAACGCGTGTTACGAGTGCGGTGAATCCGGACATTTTCGAAACCAATGTCCGAAACTGAACAACAACCAGAACAACCCCGGAAACAACAATCAAAACAACAACAACCACATCGCAACCATCCCACCGGCTCGTGGCCGCGCATACATCCTCCGTGCACCGGAAACTGTTGCGGACTATGGCAAACACGGTATGTCTTACCAACTCTTGCTACGATTTAACGTTTCTTTCATTCGAATGTCGATTCGAACACAACATTTGGTAAACTCTGAACACGAAACGAAACACACAACATATTGAACTATGCCGCGAGCATACTTAAACCGATTGAACTTCTATGGCAACAATTGAACGCCACGCAAACTATGGTTAACAACATGACTTATCGGAGAACATACGCCGCGAGCGATCCGACTTGATTTTTAAATCTCGGGACGAGATTTCTCTAACATGGGGAGAATGTAACAACTCGCAAATTTAAACACGATTAATTAAATTAATCACTTGCATTATTAGGCTAATTCCCTACTGGAGTGAATTCACAACACAATTTAGAGGTAAGTCTAGCATAGCCCAACTAGATAATACGCGTAGTATTACGTATTCGTAATTAGTTGTAATTACGTACTGAACAATTTGAAAACAAACGCGACAAAAACGTACGACTGTTGGTGAACAAAATTATTTAATAAAACGAAATTCTTAAATAACGTAGTAACGAATAAATATTTTGTCAAAAATATTTCCAAATAATTTTATAACGCAAAAACGTCAAAACGTATAATTGAAATCAAACAAAGTTTGAAACTTATAAAAATTATTAATTTAGTTTTGTAAAAAGATTTTTAAATAATAATATAATGAAAAACGTAATTAAAAACACATTAGTTAAAATAAACTAACATTCAACGATTGGGTAAACAAACACGGAACGCAAACACGGAGGCGAGAAAGGGGACAAAACCCCCTCCCCACCTCACTTTTCTTTCATTCTCATCTCATCTTTCTCTCTCTTCTCTACTCTTTCTCCTCCTTCTCTCTAAACTCACCCACAAACCACACAAATCACATAAAAACTACACTAAAACGACGCCGAATCACATATCCCCTTTGGAATAAAACGACCACGGCATCCCGATCTACACTTCTACCTTTTCGGATTTCAAATCCGACACTCGTAAGTTTCCGACAAATCCCGCAAATCTTTAGATTTCAAAGTTATAATTGCTACTTAGTGTTTAGTATACTTAGATTTACATGTTTTAGTGTTTTATACAACCGAAAACGTCCGAAATCGACCCAAAACTCGTTATCTTCTCGCTGTTCGTCGAACAGGTGACTACGTCGCATTGGGACTGAAAACAGTACTGCGACGTAGGCCTCTACGTCGCATTACCCTTCCTTACGTCGCACATAGCGACGCAGACCACTACGTCGCATTAAATTGCGAGCGTCGCCTATGCGACGCAACCCATGACGTCGCAAAACCTGAATGCGACGTAGACCCGTACGTCGCACCCTACGTCGCATAACCACCCAGCGTCGCACCTTACGTCGCTAAAAACAGAAAGTTTAAAAACTTGTTTTCACTAAGTGTCGAACTAACCGAAAACGCATATCTTTATACAAATTCGATTCACGAGCCTTACAAGCAATTTAAACATACTTGTTTTATCGAAATGTTGATTTCAAACTTTCACCAACGAGTCGTATACATTTTCATAAACAACGAAATACAAACATTAAACAAACGATTTGGACGTGACTCGGATGTACAAACACTAGCATGGATGATTAGTTTAGACATCCACATACTTATTAAATCTCGTACGTTTAGGACGTTAGGAGATTTCAGACCGTACTTGGGCTTAGGTTTGCTAGCACTCGCACAACTACTTAAACTCAACAGGTGAGTTCACAGCCCCTACTTTTATTGATTTAACTGCTTTTGAACAGGGGTGGAAAACATAGTCAACTGTTTTACTTATTGCCATAACTGCTTTTACTTACATGATTGTTTATCATACGTGTCTTACTCAAACTGTTAGAGTACTTTGAACTATTGAACTGTTGTACGAACTTTGTTTATGAAATAACATTTTCATACTGATACACTGAACAAATGGGATAACTTATTCGACAAACTGTTTTAACTAGACCGGAGAACGACCGGTAAACTGTTTTGCAAACGACTGTAAACTAACTTGGTATCTTACCGGAGAACGACCGGTACATTTGGTAACTTGTCGGAGAACGACCGACACAAACATAACTTTTAAACTTGTTTGGTATACCGGAGAACGACCGGTACTTTTGTGTAAAACGCTGGAGAACGACCAGCCACGTATTTTAGTGCCAGAGAACGACTGGCCAAGGGACGGGAGAACGACCCGTGCGTCTTGGATGGGAGAACGACCCATGCGTTTGTTGGACGGGAGAACGACCCGTGCGTATTTGGCCGGAGAACGACCGGTACTGTGTATTTATAACTCGCTGGTGAACGACCAGCACGTGTTTTAACTTGAACTTTGGGCGAACAACCCACAAAACTGGTATTTGGATAACATTATACAAAACTTAAAACCTGTGAATTCACTCAACCTAGTTGTTGACTTTTACTATGTTTTTCAGGGAATTAGCTGCGCATGTAAGAATCGCCAACACATGGAGAATTAGGCGACCCTTGAAGCTTAGGATGCCAACTTTTGGAAACATATGGATTTCTTTAGTATAACTGAAATGTTTTAGTCATATTTCAGAAATCTACTTTTGTAAACCTACTACTATTAACTAATACGATTCGATGAATCGTAAACTTTGTAATTAACTCTTTTGGCATCTTAATATATATTGTTCTGTTGTAATCATAAGCTCTGATACGTATGCATGCTTTATTATTGTGACACCCCAGTACTTAAACTAACTGCTTCCGCTAAACAAAATTTGGGGGTGTTACATCGGTTTCCCTCAGGTGTGTCTCACATTGAGTCAACCTTGATCGCAGGACAGTGATTTCGTTGTGATTGTCAGTCACTTGATTGTGAACGATCTCCATGGTCTCGATGGTTTCACCCACTCGATTTTCTAGAACGTTCATATTGTTGATAGTGTTTTCGTGGTCTTCAGAGACCTGAGTAACTTGTCCCATTAGGGTGAGTGTCCAGTTTTCTCTGGTCTCTTGCAACTCGATGTACATGTCACGTAGTTGTTGCTCGTGACGGTGTAGCCTAGCGGACAAATCCGTTAGTGTGAATTGATTGGGGTATGGGCCCGCTCGAGACAACCTGGGGTTCCTCCTAGCTACCCTTGAACCTTGTGATTCGTACGAATGGGAACGAGATGAGTTGGGTGGTGTGTTTGCCATTCTGAGACAGAGTGTTAGAAAGAATGAGGCCTATATTCATATAATATAATATAGCCTAAGATTGTAAGTGAGGTCTATTCATGTATATATATATATATATATCACATAATAACCTATTGTGTGTCTAGCAAAGACATGTTTTGAGTCCCGTTTCTCTCGAGGTCAGAGTCAACTAGTGTATCCTGTTCAGCCATAACTTCCTTCAGATCTTACATCATCTTTGTTTAATTGTACATAGTTGATCAGGCTATGTTAAATTAAATTCGTATGCTGTAATCTCTGAACTGGTTATACCTAATAGGGAATACTGCCTAACGGTCATAGTCTAGGTCCACTAAATGCAACCTAGTTCACTATAACCTTAGGCTCTGATACCAATCTGTGACACCCCCAAATTTGATGATTTTCGGAAGCTCGATTTGGGTGTCACTAATCAATATACAAAGTACATAAGATATAATGAACGACCACTATATGTGTAACACCCCCAAATTTAGTGATTTGCGGAAGCATACTTGGGTGTTACTAATCAATATACAAAGCACAAGATATACAGCAAACGACCTCTAAATGAGACGTTTTGTAAAATAATTACATTTCATAATTAAATCGTTTGAAAACATATAGTTTTCTTTACAAAAATATGTAAGCCTAGAGTCCGCGTATGTGGCGGGAGATTCTATTACATAACCATAGTTACAAAAGATAATGCCAAAGAATCTCCGTTAAATGCAGTTTGGAAATCATGCGACTCTAGCTAGTAATCCTGGAGTGATCCTACTCCGTAAGTGTACCTGAGAATACATGCTAAAAAGGGTCAACCAAAAGGTTGGTGAATCTCACAGGTTTATCAGTAAATAATCAGTTTGAACACAAGATTTCATCAGTAGTGCCCGTAGGTATATATCAAGTATTTGCAAATCTCGCGAAAATAAAGTAATCAAGTTATACCGTTGCCATGAGGCTCATAATCGAAGCTTAACCCGTAAATAATCAGTTGCTCCCGTGACATGCTCGAAATTGAGCAAGCATAAGTAACGAAATAATAGTCACCCGTTTATACGTGTAAATCGGTACGTGGTAGCGCTACTACCCCGGGCAGGGAGGGTCATTTCCCTAATGGATCCATTAACTACTGTTCGCGCTTAAGTCCATAACTAACGATATACGATGGAGAGACTTCAGTAAATAGTAATTAACTCATGCAATTCCGTTTGGTATAGAAATCAGTTTAGTACTTGTGTTCAGGAAAAATAAGTAGCATGTATCTCCCCCAATAAGATAAAACAGTAAAAGTGGGGCCGTAAGACTCACCTGAGTCTTTGCAAGTACGTTTATATCAATAAACGAGTAAGTAATATCAACCGTAGGTTCTCTGAACCCGTAACCTTCAAATGCCTAAACATATAAAGTTAAGTAAGTAGATGTCTCGCAAGACCATCTAGGCTAGTTGTTTACACAACTCATTATGTCCAAGTGTTTGTTTAGTAATCCGTTTGTAGTTTGAAAACAAATATGGCCCGTTGGTGACGGTTTGTAATAATGATTCAAAGTGTTATCATTATATGTATCGTTGAATCAGGCTTCGTTATTTGTAAGTGTTCAACACTTAGTGTGAAATGTATTTACAACATTTAATGACGGGGGTCCGGGGGCAGCGCCCCTGGTAGCGGGGTCCAAGGGGCGGCAGCCCCTGGCGGGGTCCAAGGGGCAGAGCCCCTGGCTGGGGTCGAGCTGCCAGGTCAGCTTGGAAAATTTTTATTTCTACAATATTGCTTTGACGAAAAACGCATCTGGATCCGAATTTGGGTAAAATCAGGTGTTAAAATCTTGGTTCTGACACTTAGTAAAAATCTGAGTTTTCAAGGTTCTGTTTTGTGCGACGTTGGGTGCGACGTCGCAGGTAGGACTGCGACGTTGAGCATGACGTCGCTAAAGGCGACGTTTCGCAATTTAATGCGACGTAGGGTGCTGCGTCGCTAATGCGACGTAATAGGCTGCGTCGCTATATGCGACGTCGAGGATTCGTGCGACGTTGTGACTGACGTCGCACTATGCGACGTTACGAGGGGTTTTGCGACGTCGCAGCTGACGTCGCATAAATCTGGGTCCAAAAGCGACGTAGCGTTCTGTTGGCCGGAAAATGTGTCGAAAACGAGTTTTTCGGTTTCCGTTTGGTCCAAAACTTTTACCCAACCCATTTTTGGACATTTTAAGCATATATAAACTATAAAAACGTAAAAATGAGTAAAAACGGAGAGTTTCGGGTTTTGTCGGAAACTTACGAAATGCCGAAATGAAAATCCGGAAAGATAGGAATGTAGATCGTGATGTCGCGGTCACTTTCCTCCAAACGAGTGGTATGATTCGGCGAGGTTTGATGGTGTTATTTGATGATTTTTGTGATGAAGGTGGTTTGATGATTGAAAGTAAAAAAAGAAAGAGAGAGAGAGATAATGAAATAATGAAAGAAAAGGAGGTGGGATTGGGAGGTTAAGCTCCCAATTTCGCCCTGCGTTTCCGCTCCGTGCGGTGTTCGTTTATTCCGTAGTTTAAACGTTAAATAATTATTTTACCTATTAATTGGTACATTTTAAAATACAATTTATTACGCGATATTTTATTTAAATATTTTACAGTTTAATTTATATTTGAGTTATAAAGTGTACGTTATTTTATTTAGTCGCGCGTTTTAACATTTTAAATTGTGTAACTTTCTGATTGTACAATACGAATGAATACGAAATATTATTATAATAATATTTTTGACATAACAATGTTATTTAATAAAATTGGTCACCAACGTCCGTATTAAATTGAATCGAAATACATTCGATTTAGATTGCGTACGATTTAACCAAATCGCATTTTCGTATATATTCAACAATATATGTAATTCGATACATAAATTAGCCTAACACAGAACTAATTACATGTATTAACAAAGAATTAGGCACTAATTCTAGTCCTAATTTGCCGGTTGTTACATTCTCCCCCTGTTAAAAGAATTTCGTCCCGAAATTTAAGTCGAAGTCACGTTAGGGGTAGAATCGGTGAATAAGTGGGGATACTTGAGTCGTATTTGGTCTTCCCATTCCCAAGTGAATTCCGGACCGCGCCGCGAATTCCACCTGACTTTGACGATTGAAATACGACTTTGTTTTAGTTGTTTGACCTCACGGTCCATAATTTCGACAGGTTCCTCAACGAAATGTAATTTGTCATCGATGCGAATTTCGTCAAGGGGTATAATAAGTGTCTCGTCAGACAAACATTTCTTTAAGTTAGAAATGTGAAAAGTAGGGTGCACGCTGCTGAGTTCAGAGGGCAGCTGCAATCGATATGCCACTGGACCTATTTTCTCGAGGATCTCAAAAGGTCCAATGTACCTGGGGTTTAATTTTCCGCGTTTGCCAAATCGGATTACGCCTTTCCAAGGCGATACTTTTAAGAGTACTCGATCCCCAACCTGGAACTCGAGTGGCTTGCGTCTCACGTCAGCATAGCTTTTCTGACGATCACGAGCGGCTTTGAGTCGGTTTTGGATTTCAACGATTTTCTCTGTGGTTTCATGTATGAGTTCAGGACCAGTGAGTTGACTATCTCCCACTTCAGTCCAACAGATCGGTGATCGGCACTTACGACCGTACAGTGCCTCAAAGGGTGCAGCTTTAATGCTGGCGTGATAGCTGTTGTTGTACGAAAACTCGCACAACGGTAGATGTCTTTCCCAATTGGTACCGGAATCAACTACGCAGGCTCGTAGCATGTCTTCCAGTGTCTGGATAGTTCGTTCGCTCTGGCCATCGGTCTGAGGATGGTACGAGGTACTCATATCGAGACGGGTACCCAGTGATTTTTGGAGTGATTGCCAGAAGCGAGATGTGAAACGAGCATCCCTGTCAGAGATAATCGAGAGAGGGACACCATGTTGGCAAACGATTTCTTTGATGTAAATTTGTGTAAGGCGTTCCATTTTGTCGGTTTCTCTGATTGCCAAGAAATGAGCCGATTTGGTGAGACGATCGACGATCACCCATATGGTATCGTAACCGCTCGCCGATTTAGGTAGTTTGGTTATGAAGTCCATGGTAATTTGCTCCCATTTCCATTGAGGAATTTCAGGTTGTTGGAGCAATCCGGAAGGTCTTTGGTGCTCGGCCTTGACCTTGGAACAAGTTAAGCATTTGCTGACGTACAAAGCAATGTCAGCTTTCATATTCGGCCACCAGTAAAACTCCTTGATGCCGTGATACATTTTGTCGGATCCCGGGTGGATAGAATATTTGGACTTGTGAGCTTCATCCATCACCAAGTCCCGCAGGTTTCCGAAATTAGGCAACCAGATTCGGTTAGAGAAATACCTAACTCCGTTGGGTCTGATCTCGAATTGTTTATCCATGCCTCGCAAGGCCTCGTTCTTGAAGTTATCGGGTTTCAGGGCTTCGAGTTGGGCAAGATGTATTTGGGTGGTGAGGTCGTTATGAATGGTAATACTGAGTGCCCGGACTCGGAGTGGTTTTGTTCGTTCCTTACGGCTGAGAGCATCAGCTACCACGTTTGCTTTGCCCGGATGATATTTGATCTCACAGTCGTAATCGGTGAGTAATTCAACCCATCTACGTAGCCTCATGTTAAGATCTTTCTGGTTGAAAATGTGTTGGAGGCTTTTGTGGTCGGTGAATACAGTGCTGCGGGTACCATAAAGATAATGTCTCCAGATTTTTAAAGCGAACACCACGGCCCCTAGTTCGAGGTCGTGAGTTGTGTAGTTTTTCTCGTGAACTTTAAGTTGTCTGGAGGCGTAAGCAATGACCTTGTCTCGTTGCATCAGCACGCAACCGAGACCTTGGTGAGAAGCATCGCAGTATACCACGAAGTCGTCGGTGCCTTCGGGTAGTGATAGAATAGGTGCACTGCACAGCTTGGATTTCAACAGTTGAAATGCCGACTCTTGTTTATCGGTCCAATCGAATTTCTTTTCCTTCTGAGTCAGCATGGTGAGGGGTTTGGCAATTGTTGAAAAGTTTTCGATGAAGCGGCGGTAGTAACCGGCCAATCCCAAAAATTGGCGTACCTCGGTTGGAGTAGTCGGCGCTTTCCAGTTCTTGATTGCTTCGATTTTCGTCGGGTCTACATGAATTCCCCGACTGTCGATAACGTGTCCAAGGAATTGAACGGTGTGTATCCAGAACTCACACTTAGAAAATTTGCCGTAAAGCTCCTCGTGTCTAAGTAGTTCTAAGATGGTTCTGAGGTGTTGTGCATGTTCCTGTTCGTTTCGCGAATATATAAGGATGTCATCGATAAAAACAATAACAAACTTGTTGAGGTAAGGTTTGCACACCCGATTCATAAGGTCCATGAATACAGCCGGTGCGTTGGTTAGACCAAAGGGCATTACTTGGAATTCGTAGTGCCCGTAACGGGTTCTGAATGCGGTTTTCGGGATGTCAGCATCGCGAACACGCAACTGATGATAACCTGATCGAAGATCAATCTTTGAATAACAGCTTGATCCCTGTAGTTGATCGAACAGATCATCGATTCGAGGAAGTGGATATCGGTTCTTGACGGTTAGTTTGTTCAGCTCTCGGTAGTCAATACACATTCGAAATGAACCGTCTTTCTTTTTAACAAACAAGACCGGAGCTCCCCAAGGTGAAGAACTCGGTCTGATGAATCCTCTATCCAGGAGTTCCTGTAACTGCGTGGACAACTCCTGAAGTTCAGATGGAGCTAGGCGGTACGGTGCTCGGGCCACCGGTGCGGCACCCGGCACGAGATCAATCGAGAACTCAATCTGTCTAGGTGGAGGTAAACCAGGTAGTTCTTCTGGAAAGACTTCGGGAAAGTCTCTAACGATTGGCACATCTTCAAGTCGCTTCTCCTCCGACTTTTTCTCCGTGATGTGCGCGAGTATTGCTGGGTAACCCTTTCTCAGAAATTTTCGGGTTTTTAAACAGGAGATTAAGTTTAGTCTCGACCCACCGGTCTCCCCCTGTATGATCAAGGTACTACCGGCGGCGAGAGGAATTCGGACGATTTTATCATGGCAAACAATTTCGGCCCGGTGCTTGGACAACCAGTCCATTCCCACGATGACATCGAAACTTCCTAGTTCAACAGGCATTAGATCGATTGAGAAGGTTTCGTTGGCGAGGTTTAAAGTGCAATTAGGTATTACACTATTGGTTTCTATGAGTTTACCATTTGCAAGTTCTACTGTGTACTTAACATCTAAGGCCGCGGGGGTGATATCAAGTAGTGGGCAAAACTCATCAGATATGAAACTTTTATCAGCACCGGTATCAAATAATACTGAAGCAGTAAGATCGTTGAGAAGGAACGTACCCGTTACAACATTCGGGTCTTCCCTAGCTTCCCCAGCTTTGATGACAAATGCTCTGCTGCGAGCAGAGTTGTTGTTCCGCTTGTTGTTGTTGTTGTTGTTGTTGTTGTTGTTTTTCTGCTTAGGGCAATTATTCTGAAAATGCCCAGGACTCCCGCACCCATAACAAGTCTTCGGGGCACTGGGACTTCGACAATCCTTGGCCAGATGCCCAAAACGTTTGCAGTTCGTGCAAGGGCAGGAACCGTCGTGGTGACGATTGCATTTGGGACAGTAGGGCCTGCTTCCAACGTACCCTTTCCTTTCAGAAGTGCCAGATGAATAAGCCCTAAGGGGCTCAGGTTTTCGGTTGGTGATTTGGTTGGATGAGTTGGGGTTTCCTTCCCACTTTCGTTTGTTGTTTGCAGGTGGGGCTGAAGTTGTGTTACGGCGGACAGCGTTTGCCGTGAGTTCGTGGGCCATACGGATGGCGTTCTGGATAGTACCTGGTTTGGATGAAGTCACCAGGTCCTGGAGTTTCTCGGGCAATCCATCAATATATTTCTCGATCCTCTTGTACTCAGGATCGACCATGGTTGGGCACAGAAGTGCCAGCTGGTGGAAACGGTTGGTGTAACCGGTGATATCATTACCTTGCATCTTATGGTTCCAGAATTCCAGCTCTAGTTGTTTCAGTTCATCCCGGGGGCAATACTCACCCCTTAACATCTCCTTCAACTCCTCCCACGGGAGTTTGTAAGCATTGGCAACGCCCACAGTTTGGGCATAGGTGTTCCACCACGTGAGTGCGGTGTCGGTAAAAGTACTAACAGAGAACTTAACTTTGTCCCCCTCCGCACAGTTGCAGATAAGGAATACCGATTCAACTTTCTCGATCCAGCGTATTAGACCGATTGCTCCCTCGGTACCTGCAAAGTTTAGAGGTTTGCAGTTCTGGAAGTCCTTGTAAGAACAAGGTTTAGCAGCAGTGGTTTCAGCGGCATCGCTGTTTCTCGAGGAATTTGGTGGAGTATTCCGAGCCAAGGCTTCAGTAACAGCCTGGGTTATAAGGGAGGTAATCTGGGCATCGGTATAGGGTCGTGTCTTTGGCGGCATGATTCTTCAATAAAAGAAATGAAGATACATGAGATTTTGTATGAACTTGTAATTGTCACAGATGTACATGTATAAAAGCAGTAATACATAACATCAACATGGAAAATGACAATTTACGTGAGTTGAGATAACAAGGGATATTTGATAGATAAAGTGAGTTCCAAAAGTTACATCCTACAGAGGTATTACAAAAGGTGTCGGGAATGGTTACATCCGACTAGTTTATAGAGTAGTGCTAGATAGTCCCTAGATTACAAAATAGATTACAAGACAAAAACTGCACTAATCTTAACGTAGATTAATTTGTTCCATCAGCGCGACAAGGCGGTCCACGATTTCTGCTAGTCGGTTGGTTTGCCTGGCGTTGTCTTCCACCAAGGCCAGTCGTTGTGCTATTGTTCGAGAGTGATCCGCAGTCTCCTGTGAACGCTGTTCACATTCTTCTAATCGGTTTCTTACAAGTTCATCCGCACCTAATTCGGCGGTCATGGAATCCTGAATTATGCTTACAGAGAGGTTGGTATCCTCTTGTTCTCGCTGTAGTTGTGATATGCGGTCGAGAGCTTGACGAAGCAGGTAAGTCATTCGGTGTTGTTCCAGTTCCAGGTTTTCGAGTCTTTGCTCCTGACGGCGGAATTGGGTAGCCAATACTGGCAACGTGAGATGTGCCGAGTTCTGAGAGTTATGTACAGGATAAGGGCTGGTTCGAGGTGACCTTGTGTTCCTCCTGGCTACTCGTGGGTTCCGTGACCCATGTGAGTGAGAGTGTGTCGGATTAGGTGGTGTGTTTGCCATTCCTGTGGAAGAATGTAAGTAAGACGAGGCTAATATATATACATATATCATATCCAGCCTATTGTCTAGCACGTATCAAGAAATGGTCCGGTTCTCTCGTGGTCAGAGTCAACTAACGTATCCCCGTTCAACATAATCATTTTAGACCTTACATCATCTTCCCTTAATTGTACATAGTTGATCAGGCTATGTTAAATTAAAGTCGTATGCTGTAATTTCTGAACCAGTCATGTCTAATAAGAGAATACTGCCTAACGGTCATAGTCTAGGCCCACTAAATGCAACCTAGTTCACTATAACCTTAGGCTCTGATACCAATCTGTAACACCCCCAAATTTAGTGATTTGCGGAAGCATACTTGGGTGTTACTAATCAATATACAAAGCACAAGATATACAGCAAATGACCTCTAAATGAGACGTTTTGTAAAATAATTACATTTCATAATTAAATCGTTTGAAAACATATAGTTTTCTTTACAAAAATATGTAAGCCTAGAGTCCGCGTATGTGGCGGGAGATTCTATTACATAACCATAGTTACAAAAGATAATGCCAAAGAATCTCCGTTAAATGCAGTTTGGAAATCATGCGACTCTAGCTAGTAATCCTGGAGTGATCCTACTCCGTAAGTGTACCTGAGAATACATGCTAAAAAGGGTCAACCAAAAGGTTGGTGAATCTCACAGGTTTATCAGTAAATAATCAGTTTGAACACAAGATTTCATCAGTAGTGCCCGTAGGTATATATCAAGTATTTGCAAATCTCGCAAAAATAAAGTAATCAAGTTATACCGTTGCCATGAGGCTCATAATCGAAGCTTAACCCGTAAATAATCAGTTGCTCCCGTGACATGCTCGAAATTGAGCAAGCATAAGTAACGAAATAATAGTCACCCGTTTATACGTGTAAATCGGTACGTGGTAGCGCTACTACCCCGGGCAGGGAGGGTCATTTCCCTAATGGATCCATTAACTACTGTTCGCGCTTAAGTCCATAACTAACGATATACGATGGAGAGACTTCAGTAAATAGTAATTAACTCATGCAATTCCGTTTGGTATAGAAATCAGTTTAGTACTTGTGTTCAGGAAAAATAAGTAGCATGTATCTCCCCCAATAAGATAAAACAGTAAAAGTGAGGCCGTAAGACTCACCTGAGTCTTTGCAAGTACGTTTATATCAATAAACGAGTAAGTAATATCAACCGTAGGTTCTCTGAACCCGTAACCTTCAAATGCCTAAACATATAAAGTTAAGTAAGTAGATGTCTCGCAAGACCATCTAGGCTAGTTGTTTACACAACTCATTATGTCCAAGTGTTTGTTTAGTAATCCGTTTGTAGTTTGAAAACAAATATGGCCCGTTGGTGACGGTTTGTAATAATGATTCAAAGTGTTATCATTATATGTATCGTTGAATCAGGCTTCGTTATTTGTAAGTGTTCAACACTTAGTGTGAAATGTATTTACAACATTTAATGACGGGGGTCCGGGGGCAGCGCCCCTGGTAGCGGGGTCCAAGGGGCGGCAGCCCCTGGCGGGGTCCAAGGGGCAGAGCCCCTGGCTGGGGTCGAGCTGCCAGGTCAGCTTGGAAAATTTTTATTTCTACAATATTGCTTTGACGAAAAACGCATCTGGATCCGAATTTGGGTAAAATCAGGTGTTAAAATCTTGGTTCTGACACTTAGTAAAAATCTGAGTTTTCAAGGTTCTGTTTTGTGCGACGTTGGGTGCGACGTCGCAGGTAGGACTGCGACGTTGAGCATGACGTCGCTAAAGGCGACGTTTCGCAATTTAATGCGACGTAGGGTGCTGCGTCGCTAATGCGACGTAATAGGCTGCGTCGCTATATGCGACGTCGAGGATTCGTGCGACGTTGTGACTGACGTCGCACTATGCGACGTTACGAGGGGTTTTGCGACGTCGCAGCTGACGTCGCATAAATCTGGGTCCAAAAGCGACGTAGCGTTCTGTTGGCCGGAAAATGTGTCGAAAACGAGTTTTTCGGTTTCCGTTTGGTCCAAAACTTTTACCCAACCCATTTTTGGACATTTTAAGCATATATAAACTATAAAAACGTAAAAATGAGTAAAAACGGAGAGTTTCGGGTTTTGTCGGAAACTTACGAAATGCCGAAATGAAAATCCGGAAAGATAGGAATGTAGATCGTGATGTCGCGGTCACTTTCCTCCAAACGAGTGGTATGATTCGGCGAGGTTTGATGGTGTTATTTGATGATTTTTGTGATGAAGGTGGTTTGATGATTGAAAGTAAAAAAAGAAAGAGAGAGAGAGATAATGAAATAATGAAAGAAAAGGAGGTGGGATTGGGAGGTTAAGCTCCCAATTTCGCCATGCGTTTCCGCTCCGTGCGGTGTTCGTTTATTCCGTAGTTTAAACGTTAAATAATTATTTTACCTATTAATTGGTACATTTTAAAATACAATTTATTACGCGATATTTTATTTAAATATTTTACAGTTTAATTTATATTTGAGTTATAAAGTGTACGTTATTTTATTTAGTCGCGCGTTTTAACATTTTAAATTGTGTAACTTTCTGATTGTACAATACGAATGAATACGAAATATTATTATAATAATATTTTTGACATAACAATGTTATTTAATAAAATTGGTCACCAACGTCCGTATTAAATTGAATCGAAATACATTCGATTTAGATTGCGTACGATTTAACCAAATCGCATTTTCGTATATATTCAACAATATATGTAATTCGATACATAAATTAGCCTAACACAGAACTAATTACATGTATTAACAAAGAATTAGGCACTAATTCTAGTCCTAATTTGCCGGTTGTTACAATATGCATCGTTTTAAACTTGCATTAATATAGTAAACGTTACATCAAAATAATGTTACATTAGCTCGGTTCCTGAAATTTAGAGATTACATAGCATAATTACTTTTACAAAATATAATAATGCAATCAAATCTCTAGTTGTATGAATGCTGACTCGAGCTAATAATCCCTGCTTGTGCAGCCAACCTACTGCTGGGTACCTGTGATAAATACTAAAATGGGTCAGCGAAAACGCTGGTGAGCTCACAGGTTTGTATGTCAATGTATAGTTGTCATAACCGCAAGATTTATATTGAATTTGAAATGCAATTAAGCAAAATAAAAGTTATACAATCCATGAGCACATAGTCTGAGCTTAACTTGAGCGCTAGGTCCAATTAAGGAAACCTAACTTGAAATGCCTCCTACGAGTGTCTAATCTACACTCGTCTTCCCAAATGCTAATACATCCGTTTGACCGATTAGTGCGTGCTAACCCGGATGAGGATTGTCAATCCCATATGATATCATATACTAACATTCACGCTATAAATACTAGAGACTATGCTATGGAGGACTTTAAATTGATTAGCTTGAAACTCATGTAGTATTTGAAGTTTGGCACTTGCGTTCTACTTGTAAAACAAAATGAAGTAGTAATATCACACCCCTAGTAAAAGTAGTGAAAATGGGGCCATGAAACTCACCTGAGTCTTGAAGTGTTTAATTTAATAAACTTGAAGTAATTAGCGGTGAATTGATGTCCAAAGACTTGAAACCTGAATGTGTTCACGACACTTGATTGTTATTAATTGTACCGGTATCTCGAAAGACTACCTTTGTAGTTGTTATACAACTTTATATATATGTCCAAATTACTACGATTTGGTTGATTGAATTGATACAAGTTACAACGACTTGTTTGATTGAATTGATACAAGTTACAACGACTTGTTTGATTCTGAAATATGTTTGAAAACATGTACGGCCCGTTGGTGATTAATTGTAACAATAGTCTTGATGTTACCACATTGATTTAGAAGCGTTATACTTGAAAAACAAATTCCATTATGTTTGAAAAGTTGTATCGTATAAGTGTTTTGAAGTTGTACAAGTTTGACACTTGGTGAAAAATGTGCTTACGGAATCTAATTACGGGGGTCCGGGGGCAGCGCCCCTGGTAGCGGGGTCCAAGGGGCGGCAGCCCCTGGCGGGGTCCAAGGGGCAGAGCCCCTGGCTGGGGTCGAGCTGCCAGGTCAGCTTGGAAAATTTTTATTCCTACTATATTGCTTTGACGAAAAACGCATCTGGGATCTGAATTCGGGTAAAATCGAGTGATAATTATCGAGTCTCGACACTTAGTAAAAATCTGAGTTTTCTGTGTTTTGCGACACAATATGCGACACAAAAGTGTTTATGCGACACAAGGGTTGTGTCGCATAGGAATGCGACACAATGTCTATGCGACACAATGGTTGTGTCGCATAGATGCGAGATGCTGATTCAACAGCGACATAGTGATTGTGTCGTATGGGGTATGCGACATAGTGGTTGTGTCACAGGACTTGCGACACTAATTCTCGGGTACGACACAAAATACGACACAGGGGAGTTTATGCGACACAAAGGCCGAAATACGACACAACATGCGACACAAGGCTTGTGTCGCATGGATGAACACCAGCCCAGAAATCCGGCTGTCACGATAATTCCGACCAAAAATCCGTTTTAAACTCGTTTTTAAGCTATGAAATCGTGTTATATACTTAGTAAGGGACATATATATGTTATATAAACAATCACAAGTGAGAAATACTAAGAATCGAGAGATTTCGGGATTTTGTCGGAAACTTACAATTTGCCGAAATGAAAACCCGGAAAGGTAGCGTTGTAGATCGTCGCGAGGTGGTCGTGAATCTCTAAAAATATTGATGATACGGTTGCGTTTCGTGGTGTTATTTGCGATTTTTAATGGTTTGGTGGTTTTGTTTGTTTAGAGAGAAAAGAAAAGAGAGAGAGAGAAGAAAGTGATGAAATGAAGAAAAAGATGGGAGGTGGGGGTTTATCCCCACTTTTCAGTTTTTGCCCCGCGTTCCGTGTGGTGTTCGTTTGCTCCGTCGTTTAAACGTTAAATAATTATTCAATATTTTGTTTGTTTGCGCGTTCACATTTAATCGCGTTGTTCTCGCTTGTACGATATGGGATGAATACGACATATTATAAAAATAATATTATTGAGATATGATAGTTTCATTAAATAATCTTTATGTTATTTAATTAAATTGTTCACCAACGTCCGTATTAAATTGAACCGAATTACATTCGATTTGAAACTTGTACGATTTAAACAAACCGCATAATTGTGTAGATATATATTCAACAATATATATAATAATTGATACATTAACTAGCCTAACACAGAACTAATTACATGTATTAAAATTGATTAGGCACTAAATTCTAGTCCTAAATTGACGGGTGTCACAGAGGTATTGGCTGAAGCTATTTCAACCAATTCTGCTTTATCAGAGAATGCATCCTTCCTCAGCTCGTATTTGACAGTGGATGACGAAGAAGTTGCCTTTTCTTCAGTAATGATGATATCGTTGTCTTCAGTAAGTGCAAACTTCTGATCTTGATCTGATGAAGAAGTGCTTATGGTAATTTCTGGATTTGAACTGTGTGGTTCACAGCTTTCAGATAGCTGTGAATCAGGTGGTGAAAACATTGATTCCATTTCCTTGAGCGTCCTTCGAATTTCTTCCCTTGAGAGAGATGAATCATATACTTCAGGAGTCGGGTTCCTTCTTAGAAGAGTGACTGGCGTGCCATGTCCAAGCGGAGTAGTCATAATAGTTTTGAACTGCAAGCTAGGATTCTTTAAAGGAAATAGAACTTCTCTTGATGCGGTGGAAGAATTGGAGAGAGCAGAGCATAATTCCTTGCTTTCTTCACATAGTTTCCTTGTTGTGATGATAGTGTTGGGGTTGATGCTGCTTACTGCGAGAATTTCTTCCAAATGTTCTTCAATTATTTCCTGCATAGAATCTACAAGACCAAGATCTTCTCCCATAGGATGTTTCATTAGTTTATCAACATTGAAGGTGACTTCCTCAGTTCTAACTCGAAGTTTTAAAGATTTTTTACATTAACATCAATGACGGCCTCGGCAGTGTTTAGGAAAGGTCTGCAAAGAATGAGCGGAACTTGGGTGTCCTCTTCAATATCCATTACAACAAAATCAACAGGAAAGACGAATTTATCAACACAGACCATAATATCTTCAGCAATTCCACGAGGGAGTTTAACTGATCTATCGGCTAACTGGATGGTCATTCGGGTTGGAAAAATTTCGTTTAATCCTAGTTTCCTAAAAAGCAAGTATGGCATAAGGTTTACACTAGCTCCTAAGTCAGCTAAGGCGTTACTTATTTGAACATCCTGAAGATAACAAGGAATAGTGAAACGGCCAGTGTCTCTGTAACACCCCCAAATTTACTGTTCGCGGAAGCATACATTGGGGTGCTACTAATCAATACACAAAGCACATAAGATACATAATGAACGACCACTACATGCGTCGTTTTACAAATACATTGATTAACGTAAGAGTCTACATATGGTTTACAAAAGATGAGTTCGCATAGCTACTTGAGAGATTCTAGTACATATCTAATTTAAGCAAAATATAGAAATGCAGGGAAATCTCTTGATGTTTATATGATTGCATGCGACTCGAGCTACAGTATCCTGATGGGCAGTCCAACTTACTGCTGAGTACCTGAGATAACATGCTAAAAGGTCAGCTATAAAGCTGGTGAGCTCACAGGTTTGATAGGATAATATATGATTTGTGAACCGCAAGATTTAATGATTCGATTTACAAAGCATGTAAATAATTGGATAATGAGTATCACATGAATATTTGTAATTAAACAAATAAGTAAAGATTGATACAACTAACATGAGCACATAGTCTGAGCTTAACTGAGGGGTCAGGATCACAATCAAGTGCCTGATCGAGGGTGCCTCTATGCGTATGCCTAATCAACATACGTTTGAACAAATGATAATGCGTCCGTTTGACAGGTTAGTGCTTGCTAACTCGGACGGGGATTGTCAATCCCATATGGTACCATACACTAACATTCACGCTAAATCATATTAACAGAACTATGCTTCAGAGGACTTTGATTGATTAGATGAAAACAACTCATGCAGCATACGTGATAATTTGATACTTGCGTTCACATGTAAAACAAAACAGAGCATGTATCTCACCCCTAGGTAAAAGCATTTAAAATAGGGGCTATGAGACTCACCTGAGCCTGATGAATTGTTAGCCAACAATTATAATGATTCACAATGATTTGATGTCGTTACAACGACTGAACCTGCAGGGCGTCTTAGACGCGCAAGGTTTTGATAATGATTAGATATTGAACCTGCCAGGCGTATTAAACGCGCAAGGTTTTGATTGATTAGATGACTCTACGGACCATCTATGCTAGTTGTTCCCTCAACTAGTTTTGACCAAATACATTGGTTGTCGATTAGGTTTGAGTTTTGAAAATGTATACGGGTCGTTGGTGACGGCTTGTAATAATAATTTCAAACTATTATTATTTTGCATGATTTGTTGTACTTAGAAAAGTATATGGGTTTAGAGTAATAGTCGTATCGTATAAGTTTAGTTGTTAATCAAGTTCATTATATCCGTTACACTTTATTTCATAATTTACAAAATTTGGTACGAGTCTGAAAACAGTAATATGCCATTTTCGGGCCCTAAACGACCCCGGATGGCCTAAAACCGACTAGGCTAAGGTACTTAGCTTTGATCATTTGGCTGTTTTCGAATAACCGTGTGAATTTGAGCTCAATCCGTTATAATAAATTTTTCATCGAGAAGCTACCCTGTTTTAACTTGTGAAATCGTCGACGTTTTCGAAAATTTACATGCTCTGTTTTAGCTAGAATTCGCAGGGCTAGTTTATTGATCCGTTGGATCATGAAATATATAGGGGGAATCCGCCGGATTCCCTTGAATCCGCCGGATTGGTGACATTTGGTGGGAATACGCCGTATTCATCTGAATACGACCGTATTCATTAAAAATAGAGGGAATACGCCGGATTCCCATGAATCCGACCGTATTCATGGCAAACAACGGGAATACGCCGTATTCCATTGAATACGCCGTGTTCATGTTTTCTGGGCGGGAATACGCCGGATTCCCGTGAATCCGACCGTATTCCGAGGTCTGGTTCGAGTCTGTCGTTCCAAAAATCACCCAAACCAAATCTAATCCGCAAATTAACCAACAATCATCTATTCTAACGTTACTATATGATAATACAAGGTATTTAAATACGAAATTACAAAGTTTGGGTTAACGATTCCTTACGTATTTAAAATGGTGAGGAGATGACGATGATGATGAAAAACGAAGAAGATGATCACGATGATGATGATGATTCCAGCAACGATGATGATATTGATCTTGTGTTGTTGTTGTGATTGTTAATTTGTTGTTGTTGTTGTTAGATGAAAATGGAACGAGAGGGAGTAGAGAACAGAGAGATAGATAGAAATGAATTGAAATGGATCGGCCATCTCCAATTATTGGAGGTGGTTGATCCGAGCTTCGATCCTTTTCGTGGTATTTTGACCCGTGTTTCGGTACCCGATCAAAAAGTAGTAAAATGTTTTAAAACGATAATTTTCTAAAAATGATATCGTACGCATTTTCATTTGAAGTATTTTATAAAAATACATTTAACGAGATATAAAATATATCTTTGTTTTGTGTTTGAGAGACGGATAGAATTCAATTGGTTTCGTCGCGTTTGAGTAAAATGGTATAAAACGAAATATGTTTTATTTTATCTGATGTAAATAATAATTATTAATTTCAATAATAATTTATTATTTATATATAGTTTTGTCGTGGACGTTTGATTTGTACGATACGAGATACTTGATATATTATCAAAATAATATATAATAGTTATGAGGGTATTAAATAATAATTCCATATTATTTAAATACTTGATTTTCACCAACGCCGTATAATTGAATCGGAATTCGGCCGATTTAAAATGAACGATTAAATCTAATCGAGTACTGATATATATATATATTCATCAATATATATTTTTGATACATACAATTAGTCTAATACATAGCACTAACTACATGTATTACATAATGATTAGGAACTAATTTCTAGTTCTAATTCGACGGGTGTCACAGTCTCCTAGCTTTGGGGGTAGTCCTTGTTGCATAATCAAAGAACACTCTGCATCTAAGGGCAAGTTAACTATTTGTTTAAGTTTTTCTTTGTTGGATAAGAGTTCCTTAAAGAATTTGGCACAACTAGGCATTTCAACTAAAGCATCTAAAAGTTTAACATTTAAGTGTAAGCTTTTGAACATTTCTAGATATTTTCCAAATTGAGCTTCTTGTTTCTCTTTCTTAAGCCTACCAGGGAAAGGTATATGTGTTGGTTTAATGCTTTCTGGGGCTTTAGAAGGTTCTGGTTCAGGAGAAGTGACGGGGGTGTCAACTTGTACTGAATCAGTAAGAGAAGGTTTATTTGTGGGAATATCTACGGATTTCTCGTTTTTAGTCTCTTTTCCTCCTCTAGTGACCACAAGGATGTCATCATGCTCATAGGATGAGTGATAGAGAGAGTTGTAGACCGCTTCCTCCCTTTGCTTCTCCTCGACTTTTAAAAACAACCTCTTAACATTATCCTCCATGTTTTTAATTAAATCGTTTGAAATTCTAACCAAATAATCAATTTGGTTTTGAAAATCAAAATTTTTCTATTGACATTATTCTGCTCAACAATGAAGTTTTTGAAAGTTTCGTTGTTTAGACGAGAAGTCAATGGGGAAGGAATAGAGAGAACTAAAGATCGGGAAGTGGGTTGTGTGGTAAACCGCTGAATGAAAGATTTGGAATAAGAAGTATGATTAGGGTTTCCACTAGTTGTAAGAATTTCTTTATTGGCCCTTCGGCTCGAGAGGAATTTTTGAGGTTTCTTCTCTGGCTTAGGGTTTGAAGATTCTTGCAAATTCTTGACAATTTGAGTGATGGATTCGAGTTGAGTTTTTAGATTGTCTAAGGTTTGATTTGAAGTACTCCTTTCTTCCGAAGTAGATTCATCTGACTCCAAGTCATGTTGATGCATCGTTATCGTCTCAATCAATTTCCAAGCTTTGTCTGAAGTATGTAGCATGAAATTTCCGAATGAAGCGGCATCGAGGGTTTGTTTGTGTTGAGGATTTAAGCTGTTATAAAATGTGCAGACCAGATCCGTTTCAGACAACTGACGATTCTGACATCTCTCGATCAGATTCTTAAATCGTTCCCAAGCCTTGCTTAATGATTCATTAGTTCCTTGATGGAAGTTAATGATGTCGTTTTTAAGCTTGGTTTGTAGGGAAGGAGGGAAGTACTTAGCTAGAAACTTAGTAGCCATCTCCTCCCATGTATGAATCGAATTGGGTTCGAAATCATAAAACCATGTTAAGGCTCGAGAAGATAAGGAATAAGGAAACAGATGGAGACGGAGAAGGTTTCTATCGGTTCCTATTTGTTCGAAAGAGTCGGAAAGGTTGATGAATTTGTTAAGATGGGCGTTTGGATTTTCAACCGAAAGACCATGAAACTGACACTCAGATTTAATCATTTTGATGTAGTGAGGCTTAATTTCAAGGGTTTCGTCTGTTGGTGCTACGATCGG
This sequence comes from Helichrysum umbraculigerum, assembly GCA_949592205.1. Lineage (NCBI taxonomy): Eukaryota > Viridiplantae > Streptophyta > Magnoliopsida > Asterales > Asteraceae > Helichrysum > Helichrysum umbraculigerum. The sequence goes on from CATIUR010000003.1 coordinate 64,620,720, forward strand.
TCCTCCTCGTCCCTCTAGAAGTGGCTTAATTGATGAGGCGAGAGTGATACGATTTGACATAACTTGTTGGTAGAAAGTAGGGTTTTGGAAAGGAAGGTTTAAACTATTCTAATCTGGAGATGGAAAAATTAAAATTAACCTAACGATAGAAAAGGAACTTCCGGATGATATTGATCTTCCAAAAGGATTGCTAAATAACTAAGATAACTAATTTCCTAAAATCGGTCGTTGTAGTCCCCGGCAGCGGCGCCAAAAACCTTATCGTGCCCCGAACGGTCGGTCAAGGTGTGACACCCGACGATTTAGGGTTACTGATTAACCTGCTAGAAAACCTTAATTAAGTGTGTTTAGTTTAGTATTAGGCTAAATACTTGTAATTGCTTGTAACTATTTGTATATTTATGTGAATATACACTTCCGTAATTATTTTGTATTACGCTTACGCAATTTGGTGAAATTGTGCGAAATAACCGGACGGGGTCCGACAGACTATACGACGTTGGTGAAAACCTTTTTATAAATAACTTTAATCCATTCTTAGAAGTTATTTATCACTTATTATTATTTTGTTAAAATAATACACGAAAAACCTAGACGTTTTGGCTAAAACGTCTCAAACGCAACGAAAACGCGCGAAACGCGACCGACAATCGAAATAAACCAAATTTATAATTTCATAACTCATATTTAAGTATTTTGGTAAAATACTTCTAGTGAAAGTATTAGAAACGCACGTATACAATTATAACATTTGAAAACGCTACGCGATTAAACCTCCGTACAATGAACGCGCAAATCAAAACCTATAAATTCACGGAACATGTTTATAAGTGCTTTCAAGTATTTATATTAAACATTTCAAGTGAAAATATCGAAATTAAATTTGTCATTTAAAACACGCACATTTAACGTTTAACGTCTAAATAAACGTCTAAGCAATCGGGTAAACGAACGGGAAACGTAACGAATTAAATTGGGGAAAAGAAAAATGACCAAAATGCCCTTGGTGGGACCACATGGGGGCTGGCCACCCCATGTGCCACCTCCCTTCTTTGCCCACTCATCCTTCATGCAATTGCATGATGAAACTTCATTTTGCTACAACACTCTACACACATGCACTCCACTCACTTTCATTTCCATTTACCAACTTACTTCACACTCTCTCAACTTCCTCTCTCTAAAAACCCTGAAGAAAACTCAGCCATTTTTACTACCATAAACCACCACCATTAACCACCAAGTAATTCCTTAACTTTTTGTAATAATAATTAGTTCAAGAGTTCTAACATCATCCTCTTATCTCATCTCCATCAAAATCTTTGTAAGGAGACTCATCTCTACTCTCATATATGTTTATTTACATGTTATAATGTTCATCTAACATGATTATGTCCAAAAACAAGTGCAAAAATCGTTTTTATAAAGCAAACTTAAACATGCATGAATGTGCCTAAAAATCGACAGCTTACAAAAATATTCGTATAAAATCGTATTTTAAGAGTTAGATGATGCATTTTTTTTTTAAATTTGCGTATCGAAAAGATCTACAACTTTTGTGTTTTGCACTTTTTCCAGAAACGTACTCATTTTTCTCTACGAGCCGATTTATAGGACTGACCTGTTAGTTTTCGAGAAATGTGTTCGGAACTTTCGCGAGCTTAATTAAATATGTAAATGGACATGATAAATCCTGGAATTTTGATGATAGAAACTAGATACCTTAATGATTAGTTGGTAAAATTGTGAAGTTTGATTTGGAGCAGAAGTAGGTGAAATCATGTGACGTAACAACCCGACCAAAAACCGAAACATTGAAACTTTGAAGTTTTAAGTTGCATGTTAAAAACCGACACTTTGGATGAACTCCGACACGAACCGACAAATTTTATGGGTTCTAAAAACTGATGTATGGGTTGGGTAAAAGTTTCGGGTCAAACCGAGTAGGTTTGACCAAGTCAACATAAACGGCTTGGTGGCTAAAAACGACAAAACTTACTATTTTTGGAAAGTGGTAACAAAAATGGCTTTGGGTGACTTAGTTAGTAACTTGGACCAAAAACTAAACTTAGAAAGCTTCCCGAATTAGAAACCGATATATAAATTGAGAAGTGACTCATAAATCATAAGTGACTCTATAAGTGACTCATAAATCATAAGTGACTCTATAAGTGACTCATAAATCATAAGTGACTCTATAAGTGACTCATAAAGCATAAGTGACTCTATAAGTGACTCATAAAGCATAAGTGACTCTATAAGTGACTCATAAATCATAAGTGACTCTATAAGTGACTCATAAATCATAAGTGACTCTATAAGTGACTAATAAATCATAAGTGACTCTATAAGTGACTCACAAATCATAAGTGACTCTATAAGTGACTCATAAATCATAAGTGACTCTATAAGTGACTCATAAATCATAAGTGACTCTATAAGTGACTCATAAATTGATAAGTGACTCATAGTTTGACCAACCTTAACCAGTTTGACCAGGTTTGACCAGCTTTGACCAACGAGTTGACCAACTTTGACCTACGGTTTAAGGCTTATACAAACTAAAATAATCTATTTGCAACACACGATTTGTACTACTGAATAGTATACAACAAAACAAACTTAATAATAATGTCTAAATGAATTATTATTAAAAACTTTCACCAACGGGTCGTACACGTTTTTGATAGACGAACTTGAACAACTTATTTGGACATAACTAGTTGATGAACTAGCTCTAGGTGGATATTAACCCTCCACCTACACGATTGGCTTAAGTGGACATTAACCCCCACTTATACAATCGCTATAGATGGTCTTACAAGACATCTACTTACACAACCTTATACGTTTAGGACGTTAGAAGGTTGCACATCGGCTTGCTTGCTTATTCGATATTTGCTTGCTACTTGCTAATCTAAGGTGAGTTTCATAGCCCCTCCTTTTTACTGTTTTATAACTATTTTGGGGGAGAATACATACTACAACTGCTTTATACAATTGCTTTACACAACTGCTTTTATGAACACAAGTACCATAAACAACGCTATACGGATTGCATGAGTTAACACACTAATCCACAAAGTCCCTACACATCATAGTTTGTTAGTTTTGCTAAAGCGTGAATATTAGTAAATAGATCTATTTGGGACTGACAATCCCAGTCTGGGTTAGTCGCGCTAACCTGTCAAACGGACGTATTAATATTTGTTCATAACGAGTGTACTGGATTAGACACTTGCATTGGGGCACCCACGATCGTGTACTCGAAAGAGGCACGACCCACATTGTTAAGCTTCGGACTATGAGCTCATGGCAAATGGTATACATATTTTTGCATTCGTGCAACTACATATTTATTTATCGTTTGTTAACGATACATTTACTCATCACATTTACTTATCGTTTGTTAAACGATACAATTATTTATCATTGTTGAATGATACAACTGCTAAAATTTTGTGTTTCATAACTCGTGTTTCATACTATTTGGTTTTATACCAACATTTAAACAATTGTTAAACAACTCTATGAACTCACCAACTTTATGTTGACCTTTTAGTATGTATTTCTCAGGTAACCCACAGCAGTAGGACGCTTATGGATAGCGTAGCTCGAGTCGCATTGCTTTCAAAATCAAAGGACTTAGATTGCATTTTACTATAGATAGTGGTTATGTAATCTACACATTTCATGCGAACTCCAAAGTTTTGTATAACGGTTGTAGACAATTTGAATTATGGAATGTAATGTTTTCAAACGTCTCATATAGAGGTCGTTTGCTTTAATCTTGTGTTGTGATATTTGATTTGGTCGTAGCCCCCGTGACATCTCATGTTTCCGCTGCCACGTGTTTTGGGGGTGCGACAGATTGGTATAAGAGCCTAAGGTTATAGCGAACTAGGATTGCATTAGTGACCTAGACTATGACCGTTAGGTTAGTATTCCTTGTTTGATATGATTGGTTCAGCAATTGCATCATTTGAATTTAATTTAACATAGCCTGATCAACTATGTACAATTAAAGGAGAATCGATGCAAAACCTGAAATAGTTATAGTGAACGAGGGTACAATAGTAACGAAAACCGAGGATAGAACGGGACCAACCCTTATACGTGCTTATGTGCTAGGTTATTATATTTTCATATATAACCTTAACTTATCGTATACTAAACTAATTGCCACCCTTCATGGCAACCACTCCCACCACTACGTCACCTAACACAGAAAACGAAACTCAAATCTTACTTACTACTGTGGAGATCTCCACGGTACCCACTCGCCCAACCGTATCGGGCAACGACATAATCAAAGAGGACTTACTTGAGGAGAATCCGCCTAAGGATTCGCCACCCAAACAAGTGACACCTGCTTCACCCTCTTTCCTCCCCACTCTCATCCTAATCATTCGGAAACACGAACCGCACGAGAATTCGTCACCTAAACGCGCTACATGTACTTCCCATACTTTATAATCTCCCTACCCCGCTTATTGTAGACCTATTAATCGCGTGTGTTGTACACAACTAGAAGGACTGACTGACCACCTCGAACTAGACCTTACTACCACTACTGACACTCCACCCACTAGGACCTGTCTACAAGGGTCCGCGGGTGAACTCGGTCAACCACAACACCTACATAATGGAAGTAACTTTTCAAACAATTGCATGAATTTCAACAAACCACTTAACTCTTTACTTGATCATGATTGATCACTCTTTGACTTGTATGTCAACAAGTCTATCAAACACGAGACTTACTACTTGATCATGTGTGGTCACCAATTCGACACGTTTATCAAACGATTTACTCATAACTTGATTCGCGACTTTGTCTGTTCCGAACATCACTGGATTAGTATCGCGAGAGATACTCACAACGACTAAATCCATAAACTACTTCAAACTATGACTTGAACATTCCAATCACTACTGCAAGGACTACCCGGCCATTTTTGTGGCTACTCCTTGAAACTACGATATTGATTAAACCTTCTTGTTGTTGATTCATTGTCTTAATAGAACGCTCTCCCGAAAAAGATGGCAAACTCCACTGTGAACGACTACTCATCTGATGACGACTCAATCTGCGATTTACTTCCAAACACGCCTACAATAATCTTAATTCTCGTACAAAAATCTAATTCATTCTTTTATCCCCCTTTAGTTTAAGGAGACACCACTATAAGAATCAACTGAAATTTTCAACACTTTACAATAACAAGAGTTTTCAACAGATTTCTACCAACACAAGCTTTCAAAGAATTTTCACCAAACAACTAACCGGAACTATTTACAACTTCTAATATTCAATTAATTTGGCTAAGACAGAAATTTTCAACGTCTTATTGACGACCGGATTTTTCCAACATATTTTGATTAACTCAAGTTTTCAATGGATTTCATAGTTCCAAACAAACTATTATCAAAGAAATTTATCGACTGATTTTACACCATCGCAAGCGAACATTTTCCCCATAGATCTCATAACCGTCAAAATCGGGAACCTTAATATTCATCATAGGCATGGACCGATTGTCCAAACACGGTGCCGAAATCAATTGTCCCTAGAAAATCGTTAGTATTCCCTTCATTACCAGTGGAACCTTGATCAAACAAAGGGAGACCAGTAGACCGAGAACTAAACAAATCAACCATCGAGAATCGATACCCCTTCCTAGAATCGATGACCTGTTTGACCAACTTCAAGGTTCGAGCTTTTACTCAAAGATCCACCTTCGGTCTGGTTATCACCAACTCCGCGTTCGAGATGTCGATATCCCAAAAACCGCCTTCCGAACTCGCTACGGGCATTACGAATTCCAAGTGATGCCTTTTGGCTTAACCAACGCTCTGGCTGTATTCATGGACCTTATGAATCGGGCGTGCAAACCCTACCTGGATAAGTTTGTCATCGTGTTCACCGACGACATCTTGATCTACTCTCGCAACGAAAACGAACATGGCCAACACCTCAAAACTATCTTGGAATTACTCAGACACGAGGAGTTATACGCCAAGTTCTCCAAGTGTGAGTTCTGGATGCGAACAGTACAGTTCCTAGGGCATGTCGTTGACAGTCAAGGGATACATGTTGATCCAGCCAAGATCGAGGCCATCAAGTGCTGGAAAGCACCTACTACTCCAACCGAGGTACGACAATTCTTAGGTCTTGCTGGGTATTACCGGCGATTCATTGAGAACTTGTCCAAAATAGCCCTACCTTTAACCTCACTGACTCAGAAAGATAAGAAATTCGATTGGACCGATAAACAAGAGTCAGCCTTCCAACTTCTGAAACGGAAACTCTGCAGTGCACCAATCCTGTCCTTACCCGAAGGCACCGATGATTTCGTAGTTTACTGCGACGCCTCACACCAAGGACTTGGTTGTGTGTTAATGCAACGTGAAAAAGTCATCGCCTACGCCTCACGACAACTGAAAATCCACGAAAAGAACTACACCACACATGACCTTGAATTGGGAGCTGTAGTTTTTGCACTCAAAATCTGGAGACACTACCTGTATGGTACAAAAATGTACTATCTTCACTGACCACAAAAGCCTTCAACGTATCTTTGATCAGAAGGACCTAAACATGAGACAACGTCGTTGGGTTGAACTACTTAGCGACTACGACTGTGAAATCCGATACCACCCGGGTAAGGCTAACGTTGTGGCCGATGCCCTTAACCGAAAAGAACGAGTGAAACCCCTTTGAGTTCGAGCCCTCGGTTTAACCATCCAAACCTTAGAAGACATGCTGCGCGCCTGCGTAGTTGACTTCGGAAATAACTGGGAAACCACCTACCTTTGTGTGAGTTAAGCTGCAACAACAGTTACCACACCAGCATCAATGCTGCACCTTTTGAGGCACTTTATGGGATAAAGTGCCGATCACCCATTTGTCGGACCGAAATCGGCGATTGCCAACTCACTGGTCCTGAAATCATCCATGAAACGACCGAGAAAATCGTGACCATTCAAAACCGGCTGAAAGCCGCTCGTGATCGTCTGAAAAGCTATGCTGACGTGAGACGCAAACCACTCGAATTCCAGGTTGGGGACCGAGTACTTCTAAAAGTGTCACCTTGGAAAGGTGTCATTCGTTTTGGTAAATGCAGTAAACTAAACCCTAGGTACATAGGACCTTTTGAGATTCTTGAAAGAATTGGTCCGGTGGCATATCGACTACAGCTACCGCCCCAACTCAGTAGCGTGCACAACACATTCTACATTTCTAACTTGAAGAAATGTCTGTCTGATGAGACGCTTGTAATCCCGCTCGATGAAATCCACTTAGATGATAAACTCCATTTCATCGAAGAACCGATAGAAATCATGGACCGTGAGGTCAAACGCTTGAAACAGAGTCGTATTCCCATCGTTAAAGTCCGGTGGAATTCTAGGCGCGGACCTGAATTCACTTGGAAGCGGGAAGACCAAATGCGACTGAAACACCCACTTCTATTTTTAGATACCCCACAGACTGCGGCAACAAACTAATTTCGGGACGAAATTCTCCTAACAGGGGGAGAATGTGACACCCGACGATTTAGGATTACTGATTAACCGGCTAGAAAACCTTAATTAAGTGTGTTTAGTTTAGTATTAGGCTAAATACTTGTAATTGCTTGTAACTATTTGTATATTTATGTGAATATACACTTCCGTAATTATTTTGTATTACTCTTACGCAATTTGGTGAAATTGTGCGAAATAACCGGAAGGGGTCCGACAGACTATACGACGTTGGTGAAAACCTTTTTATAAATAACTTTAATCCATTCTTAGAAGTTATTTATCACTTATTATTATTTTGTTAAAATAATACACGAAAAACCTAGACGTTTTGGCTAAAACGTCTCAAACGCAGAACACGCCCGACAATCAAAATAAACCAAAGTTATAATTTCATAACTCATATTTAAGTATTTTGGTAAAATACTTCTAGTGAAAGTATTAGAAACGCACGTATACAATTATAACATTTGAAAACGCTACGCGATTAAACCTCCGTACAACGAACGCGCAAATCGAAACCTATAAATTCACGGAACATTTTAATAAGTGCTTTCAAGTATTTATATTAAACATTTCAAGTGAAAATATCGAAATTAAATTTGTCATTTAAAACACGCACATTTAGCGTTTAACGTCTAAATAAACGTCTAAACAATCGGGTAAACGAACGGGAAACGTAACGAATTAAATTGGGGAAAAGAAAAATGACCAAAATGCCCTTGGTGGGACCACATGGGGGCTGGCCACCCCATGTGTCACCTCCCTTCTTTGCCCACTCATCCTTCATGCAATTGCATGATGAAACTTCATTTTGCTACAACACTCTACACACATGCACTCCACTCACTTTCATTTCCATTTACCAACTTACTTCACACTCTCTCAACTTCCTCTCTCTAAAAACCCTGAAGAAAACTCAGCCATTTTCACCACCATAAACCACCACAACCACCACCATAAACCACCATTAACCACCAAGTAATTCCTTAACTTTTTGTAATAATAATTAGTTCAAGAGTTCTAGCATCATCCTCTCATCTCATCTCCATCAAAATCTTTGTAAGGAGACTCATCTCTACTCTCATATATGTTTATTTACATGTTATAATGTTCATCTAACATGATTATGTCCAGAAACAAGTGCAAAAATCGTTTTTATAAAGTAAACTTAAACATGCATGAATCTGCCTAAAAATCGACAGCTTACAAAAATATACGTATAAAATCGTATACTAAGAGTTAGACGATGCATTTTTTTAAAAATTTGCGTATCGAAAAGATCTACAACTTTTGTGTTTTGCACTTTTTCCAGAAACGTACTCATTTTTCTCTAGGAGCCGATTTATAGGACTGACCTGTTAGTTTTCGAGAAATGTGTTCGGAACTTTCGCGAGCTTAATTAAATATGTAAATGGACATGATAAATCCTGGAATTTTGATGATAGAAACTAGATACCTTAATGATTAGTTGGTAAATATTGTGAAGTTTGATTTGGAGCAGAAGTAGGTGAAATCATGTGACGTAACAACCCGACCAAAAACCGAAACATTGAAACTTTGAAGTTTTAAGTTGCATGTTAAAAACCGACACTTTGGATGAACTCCGACACGAACCGACAAATTTTATGGGTTCCACAAACTGATGTATGGGTTGGGTAAAAGTTTCGGGTCAAACCGAGTAGGTTTGACCTAGTCAACATAAACGGCTTGGTGGCTAAAAACGACAAAACTTACTATTTTTGGGAAGTGGTAACAAAAATGGTTTTGGGTGACTTAGTTAGTAACTTGGACCAAAAACTAAACTTAGAAAGCTTCCCGATTTAGAAACCGACATATAAATTGAGAAGTGACTCTATAAGTGACTCATAAATCATAAGTGACTCTATAAGTGACTCATAAATCATAAGTGACTCTATAAGTGACTCATAAAGCATAAGTGACTGTATAAGTGACTCATAAATCAAAAGTGACTCATAAACTATAAGTGACTCTATAAGTGACTCATAAATCATAAGTGACTCTATAAGTGACTCATAAATCATAAGTGACTCTATAAGTGACTCATAAATTGATAAGTGACTCATAGTTTGACCAACCTTAACCAGTTTGACCAGGTTTGACCAGCTTTGACCAACGAGTTGACCAACTTTGACCTACGGTTTAAGGCTTATAAAAACTAAAATAATCTATTTGCAACACACGATTTGTACTACTGAATAGTATACAACAAAACAAACTTAATAATAATGTCTAAATGGATTATTATTATTAAAAACTTTCACCAACGGGTCGTACACGTTTTTGATAGACGAACTTGAACAACTTATTTGGACATAACTAGTTGATGAACTAGCTCTAGGTGGATATTAACCCTCCACCTACACGATTGGCTTAAGTGGACATTAACCCCCACTTATACAATCGCTATAGATGGTCTTACAAGACATCTACTTACACAACCTTATACGTTTAGGACGTTAGAAGGTTGCACATCGGCTTGCTTGCTTATTCGATATTTACTTGCTACTTGCTAATCTAAGGTGAGTTTCATAGCCCCTCCTTTTTACTGTTTTATAACTATTTTGGGGGAGAATACATACTACAACTGCTTTATACAATTGCTTTACACAACTGCTTTTATGAACACAAGTACCATAAACAACGCTATACGGATTGCATGAGTTAACACACTAATCCAGAAAGGCCCTACACATCATAGTTTGTTAGTTTTGCTAAAGCGTGAATATTAGTAAATAGATCTATTTGGGACTGACAATCCCCGTCTGGGTTAGTCGCGCTAACCTGTCAAACGGACGTATTAATATTTGTTCATAACGAGTGTACCGGATTAGACACTTGCATTGGGGCACCCACGATCGTGTACTCGAAAGAGGCACGACACACATTGTTAAGCTTCGGACTATGAGCTCATGGCAAATGGTATACATATTTTTGCATTCGTGCAACTACATATTTATTTATCGTTTGTTAACGATACATTTACTCAACACATTTACTTATCGTTTGTTAAACGATACAATTATTTATCATTGTTGAATGATACGACTACTAAAATCTTGTGTTTCATAACTCGTGTTTCATACTATTGGGTTTTATACCAACATTTAAACAATTGTTAAACAACTCTATGAACTCACCAACTTTATGTTGACCTTTTAGTATGTATTTCTCAGGTAACCCACAGCAGTAGGACGCTTATGGATAGCGTAGCTCGAGTCGCATTGCTTTCAAAATCAAAGGACTTAGATTGCATTTTACTATAGATAGTGGTTATGTAATCTACACATTTCATGCGAACTCCAAAGTTTTGTATAACGGTTGTAGACAATTTGAATTATGGAATGTAATGTTTTCAAACGTCTCATATAGAGGTCGTTTGCTTTAATCTTGTGTTGTGATATTTGATTTGGTCTTAGCCCCCGTGACACCTCATGTTTCCGCTGCCACGTGTTTTGGGGGTGCGACAGATTGGTATAAGAGCCTAAGGTTATAGCGAACTAGGATTGCATTAGTGACCTAGACTATGACCGTTAGGTTAGTATTCCTTGTTTGATATGATTGGTTCAGTAATTGCATCATTTGAATTTAATTTAACATAGCCTGATCAACTATGTACAATTAAAGGAGAATCGATGCAAAACCTGAAATAGTTATAATGAACGAGGGTACAGTAGTAACGAAAACCGAGGATAGAACGGGACCAACCCTTATACGTGCTTATGTGCTAGGTTATTATATTTTCATATATAACCTTAACTTCTCGTATACTAAACTAATTGCCACCCTTCATGGCAACCACTCCCACCACTACGTCACCTAACACAGAAAACGAAACTCAAATCTTACTTACTACTGTGGAGATTTCCACGGTACCCACTCGCCCAATCGTATCGGGCAACGACATAATCAAAGAGGACTTACTTGAGGAGAATCCGCCTAAGGATTCGCCACCCAAACAAGTGACACCTGCTTCACCCTCTTTCCTCCCCACTCTCATCCTAATCATTCAGAAACACGAACCGCACGAGAATTCGTCACCTAAACGCGCTACATGTACTTCCCCTACTTTATAATCTCCCTACCCCGCTTATTGTAGACCTATTAATCGCGTGTGTTGTACACAACTAGAAGGACTGACTGACCACCTCGAACTAGACCTTACTACCACTACTAACACTCCACCCACTAGGACCTGTCTACAAGGGACCGCGGGTGAACTCGGTCAACCACAACACCTACATAATGGAAGTAACTTTTCGAACAATTGCATGAATTTCAACAAACCACTTAACTCTTTACTTGATCATGATTGATCACTCTTTGACTTGTATGTCAACAAGTCTATCAAACACGAGACTTACTACTTGATCATGTGTGGTCACCAATTCGAAACGTTTGTCAAACGATTTACTCATAACTTGATTCGCGACTTTGTCTGTTCCGAACATCATTGGATTAGTATCGCGAGGGATACTCACAACGACTAAATCCATAAACTACTTCAAACTATGACTTGAACATTCCAATCACTACTGCAAGGACTACCCGGCCATTTTTGTGGCTACTCCTTGAAACTACGATATTGATTAAACCTTCTTGTTGTTGATTCATTGTCTTAATAGAACGCTCTCCTGAAAAAGATGGCAAACTCCACTGTGAACGACTACTCATCTGATGACGACTCAATCTGCGATTTACTTCCGAACACGCCTACAATAATCTTAATTCTCGTACAAAAATCTAATTCATTCTTTTATCCCCCTTTAGTTTAAGGAGACACCACTATAAGAATCAACTGAAATTTTCAACACTTTACAATAACAAGAGTTTTCAACAGATTTTTCAACAGATTTTTCAACAGATTTCTACCAACACAAGCTTTCAAAGAATTTTCACCCAACAACTACCCGGAACTATTTACAACTTCTAATATTCAATTAATTTGGCTAAGACAGAAATTTTCAACGTCTTATTGACGACCGGATTTTTCCAACATATTTTGATTAACTCAAGTTTTCAACGGATTTCATAGTTCCAAACAAACTATTATCAAAGAAATTATCGACTGATTTTACACCATCGCAAGCGAACATTTTCTCCATAGATCTCATAACCGTCAAAATTGGGAACCTTGATATTCATCATAGGCATGGACCGATTGTCCAAACACAGTGCCGAAATCAATTGTCCCTAGAAAATCGTTAGTATTCCCTTCATTACCAGTGGAACCTTGATCAAACAAGGGGAGACCAGTAGACCGAGAACTAAACAAATCAACCATCGAGAATCGATACCCCTTCATAGAATCGATGACCTGTTTGACCAACTTCAAGGTTCGAGCTTTTACTCAAAGATCCACCTTCGGTCTGGTTATCACCAACTCCACGTTCGAGATGCCGATATCCCGAAAAATGCCTTCCGAACTCGCTACGGGCATTACGAATTCCAAGTGATGCCTTTTGGCTTAACCAACGCTCCGGCTGTAATAATGGACCTTATGAATCGGGCGTGCAAACCCTACCTGGATAAGTTTGTCATCGTGTTCACCGACGACATCTTGATCTACTCTCACAATGAAAACGAACATGGCCAACACCTCAAAACTATCTTGGAATTACTCAGACACGAGGAGTTATACGCCAAGTTCTCCAAGTGTGAGTTCTGGATGCGAACAGTACAGTTCCTAGGGCATGTCGTTGACAGTCAAGGGATACATGTTGATCCATCCAAGATCGAGGCCATCAAGTGCTGGAAAGCACCTACTACTCCAACCGAGGTACGACAATTCTTAGGTCTTGCTGGGTATTACTGGCGATTCATTGAGAACTTCTCCAAAATAGCCCTACATTTAACCTCACTGACTCAGAAATATAAGAAATTCGATTGGACCGATAAACAAGTGTCAGCCTTCCAACTTCTGAAACGGAAACTCTGCAGTGCACCAATCCTGTCCTTACCCGAAGGCACCGATGATTTCGTACTTTACTGCGACGCCTCACACCAAGGACTTGGTTGTGTGTTAATGCAACGTGAAAAAGTCATCGCCTACGCCTCACGACAATTGAAAATCCACGAAAAGAACTACACCACACATGACCTTGAATTGGGAGCTGTAATTTTTGCAACTAAAATCTGGAGACACTACATGTATGGTACAAAAATGTACTATCTTCACTGACCACAAAAGCCTTCAACATATCTTTGATCAGAAGGACCTAAACATGAGACAACGTCGTTGGGTTGAACTACTTAGCGACTACGACTGTGAAATCCGATACCACCCGGGCAAGGCTAACGTTGTGGCCGATGCCCTAAACCGAAAAGAACGAGTGAAACCCCTTCGAGTTCGAGCCATCGGTTTAACCATCCAAACCTTAGAAGACATGCTGCGCGCCTGCGTAGTTGACTTCGGAAATAACTGGGAAAACCACCTACCTTTGTGTGAGTTCTCCTGCAACAACAGTTACCACACCAGCATCAATGCTGCACCTTTTGAGGCACTTTATGGGATAAAGTGCCGATCACCCATTTGTCGGACCGAAATCGGCGATAGCGAACTCACTGGTCCTGAAATCATCCATGAAATGACCGAGAAAATCGTGACCATTCAAAACCAGCTGAAAGTCGCTCGTTATCGTCTAAAAAGCTATGCTGACGTGAGACGCAAACCACTCGAATTCCAGGTTGGGGACCGAGTACTTCTAAAAGTGTCACCATGGAAAGGTGTCATTCGTTTTGGTAAACGCGGTAAACTAAACCCTAGGTACATAGGACCTTTTGAGATTCTTGAAAGAATTGATCCGGTGGCATATCGACTACAGCTACCGCCCCAACTCAGTAGCGTGCACAACACATTCTACATTTCTAACTTGAAGAAATGTCTGTCTGATGAGACGCTTGTAATCCCGCTCGATGAAATCCACTTAGATGATAAACTCCATTTCATCGATGAACCGATAGAAATCATGGACCGTGAGGTCAAACGCTTGAAACAGAGTTGTATTCCCATCGTTAAAGTCCGGTGGAATTCTAGGAGCGGACCTGAATTCACTTGGAAACGGGAAGACCAAATGCGACTGAAACACCCACATCTATTTTTAGATACCCCACAGACTGCGGCAACAAACTAATTTCGGGACGAAATTCTCCTAACAGGGGGAGAATGTGACACCCGACGATTTAGGGTTACTGATTAACCTGCTAGAAAACCTTAATTAAGTGTGTTTAGTTTAGTATTAGGCTAAATACTTGTAATTGCTTGTAACTATTTGTATATTTATGTGAATATACACTTCCATAATTATTTTGTATTACGCTTACGCAATTTGGTGAAATTGTGCGAAATAACCGGACGGGGTCCGACAGACTATACGACGTTGGTGAAAACCTTTTTATAAATAACTTTAATCCATTCTTAGAAGTTATTTATCACTTATTATTATTTTGTTAAAATAATACACGAAAAACCTAGACGTTTTGGCTAAAACGTCTCAAACGCAACGAAAACGCGCGAAACGCGACCGACAATCGAAATAAACCAAATTTATAATTTCATAACTCATATTTAAGTATTTTGGTAAAATACTTCTAGTGAAAGTATTAGAAACGCACGTATACAATTATAACATTTGAAAACGCTACGCGATTAAACCTCCGTACAATGAACGCGCAAATCGAAACCTATAAATTCACGGAACATGTTTATAAGTGCTTTCAAGTATTTATATTAAACATTTCAAGTGAAAATATCGAAATTAAATTTGTCATTTAAAACACGCACATTTAACGTTTAACGTCTAAATAAACGTCTAAGCAATCGGGTAAACGAACGGGAAACGTAACGAATTAAATTGGGGAAAAGAAAAATGACCAAAATGCCCTTGGTGGGACCACATGGGGGCTGGCCACCCCATGTGCCACCTCCCTTCTTTGCCCACTCATCCTTCATGCAATTGCATGATGAAACTTCATTTTGCTACAACACTCTACACACATGCACTCCACTCACTTTCATTTCCATTTACCAACTTACTTCACACTCTCTCAACTTCCTCTCTCTAAAAACCCTGAAGAAAACTCAGCCATTTTTACTACCATAAACCACCACCATTAACCACCAAGTAATTCCTTAACTTTTTGTAATAATAATTAGTTCAAGAGTTCTAACATCATCCTCTTATCTCATCTCCATCAAAATCTTTGTAAGGAGACTCATCTCTACTCTCATATATGTTTATTTACATGTTATAATGTTCATCTAACATGATTATGTCCAAAAACAAGTGCAAAAATCGTTTTTATAAAGCAAACTTAAACATGCATGAATGTGCCTAAAAATCGACAGCTTACAAAAATATTCGTATAAAATCGTATTTTAAGAGTTAGATGATGCATTTTTTTTTTAAATTTGCGTATCGAAAAGATCTACAACTTTTGTGTACTTTTTCCAGAAACGTACTCATTTTTCTCTACGAGCCGATTTATAGGACTGACCTGTTAGTTTTCGAGAAATGTGTTCGGAACTTTCGCGAGCTTAATTAAATATGTAAATGGACATGATAAATCCTGGAATTTTGATGATAGAAACTAGATACCTTAATGATTAGTTGGTAAAATTGTGAAGTTTGATTTGGAGCAGAAGTAGGTGAAATCATGTGACGTAACAACCCGACCAAAAACCGAAACATTGAAACTTTGAAGTTTTAAGTTGCATGTTAAAAACCGACACTTTGGATGAACTCCGACACGAACCGACAAATTTTATGGGTTCTAAAAACTGATGTATGGGTTGGGTAAAAGTTTCGGGTCAAACCGAGTAGGTTTGACCAAGTCAACATAAACGGCTTGGTGGCTAAAAACGACAAAACTTACTATTTTTGGGAAGTGGTAACAAAAATGGTTTTGGGTGACTTAGTTAGTAACTTGGACCAAAAACTAAACTTAGAAAGCTTCCCGAATTAGAAACCGACATATAAATTGAGAAGTGACTCATAAATCATAAGTGACTCTATAAGTGACTCATAAATCATAAGTGACTCTATAAGTGACTCATAAATCATAAGTCACTCTATAAGTGACTCATAAAGCATAAGTGACTCTATAAGTGACTCATAAATCATAAGTGACTCTATAAGTGACTCATAAAGCATAAGTGACTCTATAAGTGACTCATAAATCATAAGTGACTCTATAAGTGACTCATAAATCATAAGTGACTCTATAAGTGACTCATAAATTGATAAGTGACTCATAGTTTGACCAACCTTAACCAGTTTGACCAGGTTTGACCAGGTTTGACCAGCTTTGACCAGCTTTAACCAACGAGTTGACCAACTTTGACCTACGGTTTAAGGCTTATACAAACTAAAATAATCTATTTGCAACACACGATTTGTACTACTGAATAGTATACAACAAAATAAACTTAATAATAATATCTAAATGAATTATTATTAAAAACTTTCACCAACGGGTCGTACACGTTTTTGATAGACGAACTTGAACAACTTATTTGGACATAACTAGTTGATGAACTAGCTCTAGGTGGATATTAACCCTCCACCTACACGATTGGCTTAAGTGGACATTAACCCCCACTTATACAATCGCTATAGATGGTCTTACAAGACATCTACTTACACAACCTTATACGTTTAGGACGTTAGAAGGTTGCACATCGGCTTGCTTGCTTATTCGATATTTGCTTGCTACTTGCTAATCTAAGGTGAGTTTCATAGCCCCTCCTTTTTACTGTTTTATAACTATTTTGGGGGAGAATACATACTACAACTGCTTTATACAATTGCTTTACACAACTGCTTTTATGAACACAAGTACCATAAACAACGCTATACGGATTGCATGAGTTAACACACTAATCCACAAAGGCCCTACATATCATAGTTTGTTAGTTTCGCTAAAGCGTGAATATTAGTAAATAGATCTATTTGGGACTGACAATCCCCGTCTGGGTTAGTCGCGCTAACCTGTCAAACGGACGTATTAATATTTGTTCATAACGAGTGTACCGGATTAGACACTTGCATTGGGGCACCCACGATCGTGTACTCGAAAGAGGCACGACACACATTGTTAAGCTTCGGACTATGAGCTCATGGCAAATGGTATACATATTTTTGCATTCGTGCAACTACATATTTATTTATCGTTTGTTAACGATACATTTACTCAACACATTTACTTATCGTTTGTTAAACGATACAATTATTTATCATTGTTGAATGATACAACTGCTAAAATCTTGTGTTTCATAACTCGTGTTTCATACTATTGGGTTTTATACCAACATTTAAATAATTGTTAAACAACTCTATGAACTCACCAACTTTATGTTGACCTTTTAGTATGTATTTCTCAGGTAACCCACAGCAGTAGGACGCTTATGGATAGCGTAGCTCGAGTCGCATTGCTTTCAAAATCAAAGGACTTAGATTGCATTTTACTATAGATAGTGGTTATGTAATCTACACATTTCATGCGAACTCCAAAGTTTTGTATAATGGTTGTAGACAATTTGAATTATGGAATGTAATGTTTTCAAACGTCTCATATAGAGGTCGTTTGCTTTAATCTTGTGTTGTGATATTTGATTTGGTCGTAGCCCCCGTGACACCTCATGTTTCCGCTGCCACGTGTTTTGGGGGTGCGACACAAGGAATCGCTTCCTTGTCGTTGCCGGACCTCGCGCTCGAGGCGGGCGATCGGAGGGGTGGTTTTATATTTATAGTGCAGGGAAGCCTAAGTTATACTACTACTTATATAGTAAGCGGCAGGTATGACTCAAGTGTCATTCTTCAAACCACAACGGGCGTGGGATCTTAGGAGGATTAATTATCTTTGGTAATTTAGCTAGGGTTTTAAAACTTTTTGGGGGTTTTGTTTTCTATTCTATGTAAACTAAAGACAGTAAAATAAATGAGGAGTGTAGTCGCTGAGAGAAATATGGATTACGCGAGTGTTTGCTATGACATCGGTGTATGCTATTTAGGGGTAGTTATGAGGATTGAGGCTCTAATTACAATGAATCCTAGCAGTGCTGACTTGGGGTCTCTGAACGATGTTCAACATAGTATTATACCTACGACCTTTTCGTGGCTTCCACGCATTTGTACTTCACCAGAGGTGGTTCCAGCGCTATACCAAGTACTAAGCCGTTTTACGGTTTTTCCGATGCCTCACCCAGAGATCCCGTATCATTACTGTATATGTCCTAATGGGCCATAGCTCCTATCCTATTACTTATCTAACGTAGAGTTGTCCACAATCAAATAAATAACATGTCACATGGATAACAGATATGGAGTGTAAGCTACACTGGAAGTTCTCCCAAATGTAGTACCAATTTAACAGATAACTAACATCGAATCCTATTCCCCAGGTATCGTGGCACGAATTGTTGAATAAACAATAAAGTGAACAGGAGTTACCCCGCGGAATAAGTTGGGAAAGTCTGTCTGACGATCGTTTAAACTGTTCCACATTATTTCATACAGATCATTGTAATTATTCTAGCATATTAAATTGTTGTATGTAATTATTCTATGTTTGAAAACCTAATCATGAATCCAACAACCGCATTAGACAAATAGATACTAGCATGCAAACACTAAAGCAACAATCAAACAAGAACATGCAGTAGTGTAACATGGATAGTTATCAGTTTGTTTCAGGCAGAGTTTCTGGATTAATGGTTAAGTCACGAATGCTCCGAAAGTTCTCTCAAAAGCATTCGATATATGAAATTAATTCTAATCTATCTCTAATCCTATGCTCCGTATCTTTTATGATGTATTTCAATCAGAAGAACAGCGGCCATGCCGAGTTCATCGAATCGTTCAGACACAGAATAGTTGAGGGAACAATTTCTAGCAATTGGCCGGATTCTATCAACAGGTTTCAAACCATAGCATAAGTTGGATAAATAAAACATTTGAGAATCATTTCATAAATTCAAACATATCCTAATTACATGCGAGCAGAGTAACAGCATGGTTTAAGCATAACTACCCTAGCATAACGTTTATCATAGCAAACATAGGTTTATCTAGCCTATCATAGCAATTATCATAGCACGCATTCTTAAATAATCATGACAATAACACAACATATTTAAAAATAACAAGAAAGGATAATATAATTAAACCTGATAAACGTTACAATAAATCTGCGTAATCGCAGTCTCGGAGCGACTCCGTACAAAGCTCGTAAGCTTGCTACTAGCTACCTACTATTTCTCCTCTAACTCCTTAGAGAAGTGTTAGAGAGAGAAAGCTATTCTAATCTAGAGAGAAGTGTGTAATGTGTGTGAAATGAGGGATGAAAGGTGTGTTGAAATGAGGAGGTTAGGTCCTCTATTTATAGGCTTCAAGTTACAGATTTTACGTTCAGCACCCTCGCATCCAATTTAACACTGAAATACCCCCTCGAGCTATGAAATTCGACACCAAAATGGGCGTATTCGATACCAAAAGGGGCGTATTCGGTAGCAAATAGGGCGTATCCAGCAGCAAATAGGGCGTATCCGGCACCAAAAAAGGGGTATACCACCCTAAAAGGGGGTTATACCACCCCTTAGAGGGGGTATATGGCCCTAAAAGGGGGTATACGGCCCTCTAAGGGTGGTATACGGCCCCTTAGGGGGTGGTGTGCCCTGGCTCGTGGTCTTGCGTGCTGGATCGTAAGTCTTGTGCACTGGTCGTAGTTCATGTGATCTTCGTTTAGCTTAATCTTCTTCGTTTCTTGTCAGATTTGAACGATTCTCGCGGCCACAGTTTTGTATTTTCCTGAAGATCAATATGACACAAATTAGGCCAGTTTAGCTTAATTATACGTCAGAATCGCAAGTGGGTCGTTTTAGCTCTGATTTGTTCGTTATTTGAGCATTTTAAGTGATTTTTCGAAAGGAAGTCTAAGCTTTGGCTCATTTTACATTTTTAGCATAAAACATTGATTATTCGATGTTTATTCAAAGATTTGAGCCAAAATGGGCTTGAAATGGTGCATAAAAACATGTTATTTTGAGTCAAATCACCCCACTAAGGTGTGGGCTTGCCCCATTTCGTTCCCTGTATTCGCGCTCCGTGCGGTGTTCGTTTCCCCAGTCTTTTAAATGTTCGTTTATATATAATACGTTATACGTACATGTTTTTAATAACGATTGAATTTTGATATGTTTAAATTGAAGTATTTCTCATAATACTTGGAAAACATTTATAAAATGTTTGGTTATGGTGTCGGTGTTGGTTTACGCGTTCGTGTTTCCGGTTATTTAATCACGTGACGTTTTAATTAAACGTTTTTATCATCGTTATAATTCGCGATATAATAAATGATCAATTCCATGCAAAATAATATATTTTAAGTATATAAAGTATATTTTGACATTTATTCGATTGTCGGGTGCGTTTCACGCGTTTTCGGTCGCTTCTGAACATTTTATACGATACAGAATACTTACTAAATATTATCAAAATAATATTTGGAAATAATTATGTTTATCAAATAATTTCATATTATTTAATAAATTGAGTTCACCAACGTACGTATTATTAGATTGGGATCCGCCCGATATGAAAATGCACGATTCAATTAAATCGCGTACGTGTATATATTCTCAATTATATAAAATGATACACATAATTAGTATATTACAAAACTAATTACATGTATTACAAAGTGATTAGGACCTAATAATTTGCCCTAATTTGTCGGTGTCACATAAAAGATTGCGAGTATTGTTTGCTGCTCATCAGTCAAAGGGCAGTGCACAGGATTGGTGGGGTACATAAGTTAAAGCTTATGGTGCCGATGAAGCAGCAAGATTTCCTTGGAATGATTTTAGAAAAATGTTTTTAGCAGAATTTGCTTCAATGGCCGAGGTGGAAAAGCTGAACAGAGAATTCCTTGCCATAGATCAAGGAGGAATGTCGGTAGCTTAGTATACTAACACTTTTTATGATAAGTCTCAATTTTGTCCAGAGTATACTTCAAACACCATGCTTTTGAATGATCACTATTACCGAAATTTAAATAATGATATTAGAGAATCCATTGACCCGGCCATTTATGATTCTATCGCAAAGATGATGAATAAGGGGTTGACACGAGAGAAAGAGTTGCAGGTTAAAGCAGCGGAGGCAGCAAAGAAAGGAACAGCAGAACAATCAACTTCTTCTCATACATCTTCTAAGAAGTTTAGATATGGAGAAAAGCAACAGCAACCACAACAAAAATCCCAATCTTAACAACAAACCCGACAGACACAGGCTCCAACACGGGAATTCCCTAAATGTAATAATTGTGGAAGAAAGCATCTAGGAGAATGTCAGTTAGGGAGTACCGCGTGTTACAAGTGTCACAAACAGAGACATATTGCAGCTAATTTTCCTAACCCCTATCGTTTATGTTATTATTGTTTCAAATTGTCCGGTGAGGATGGAAGATATGAAAAAGAATGAGCAGAGAAAGGAAGCTAAGAAGAAAAGGGAGGCAGGTGGTCAGAGGTCAAAAAGTCATTCTTTTCAGATCACTGCAGAAGAGGCAAAGGAGTCACATGACGTGGTGACAGGTACCTTCATCATTAACACTATACCTGCCCATGTTTTATTCGACTCTGGAGCCACAAAGTCTTTTGTGTCATTTTATTCATGTGAACGATTAAATACTCTTATTGCTAAATTAAGTCACCCTTTGGAAGTTGAGATCGCAGATAGTAAGATAGTTATTGTTAGTGATGTTTATAAAGGGTGTACTATTGAAATAAGAGGTGAGATCTTTAAGATAGATTTGATTCCCATGCAAATGGGAGAATTTCATGTTGTAGTTGGAATGGATTGGATGGGTAGGAATAAAGGAGTAATTAATTGCCATGAAAAAGTAGTTCTCCTTAAAGCGCCTAGTGGAAAGGAAATTACTGTTTATGGTGAACGTTCTAATCAGTCTATTCCTGTGTGTACTTATGCACGTGCTAAAAGATTGTTGTCTCACGGGTGTCAGGATTATTTGGCACACGTGGTTGATAACTCGAAATCTGTATCAGAACTTTCCAAAATTCCAGTTGTTAATGAATTCCCTGAAGTATTTCCAGATGAACTTCCTGGTATTCCACCTGATAGACAAGTGGAATTCTGAATTGAACTAATTCCTGGAGCCGCTCTGTAACAACCGCAAAAATTAGGGTCAATTTAAAATTTTGCTAATTACATGCTTATTTCTTGTATTTAATATGAAATATGATTAAATACGATGATTACTTACTATACATATATATAGGTGATATATATGTACATGTATACGATTCGTTCAAATCGTATGAAATTACAAAAGTACAAAATACGGACGTTGGTAAAACAATTATTGAATTATGTGGAATAATTTAATCACGCAAATTACTACCTTATATTATGTTATAATATAACGGACACATACGTTTTATTTAAAACATTACCGATCTCTACTAAAACGCGACCAACCGACAAAAACAAAACAAAGTTATATTTTATAACTTAAAAACAAGAATTTTGGTAAAATACTCCGACTAAAATATCGAATAATATTTCGTATTTTAAAACGTATAAATAAACGCGTGTAAAATGATTTTAACGTTTAAACGACCGGAGAAACGAACACCGCACGAAGCGCGACACGGGGAACAAGTTTGGGGCAACCCACACTTCGGTGGGCCACCCCACCAACCGGCCAAGCAAGGGGGACAACACCCCCATGCTTTTCTTTCCCTTTCTTCTTTCATACACAACCCACAAACACACACACAATCTCTATCAACTCTCCTCTCTCTCTCTCTCTCACGGCTTACCTCTCTCTCTCTAAAACCGTCACTCAAACACCCTAAAAACACCACAAAAACTCCCTAAATCAACTAGCTCGTTTGGAGAAAGTCGATCACGACAACGAAAGCTACAAACCTATCTTTTCAGTTTCTCGATTCGACGACTTTGTAAGTTTTCCGGCGACCCTCGAACTTTCCGATTTCGTTTATTTTTGCTAGTATAATGTTCCCCTAGCTAAATGATGTCCAAATATATAATTAAAACTCGTTTTTGAAAACATTCTCGAAAATGTCGGTTTTGGTCATTTTAAAGAAAATGACACCTCACACGCAAACAACACCAACAAATAATTTTTATGAACTCCTTGAAACATTCTAAGACTTGTGTAAAAAGTTTCGGGTCAAACCGAGGTCGTTTGACCCAAAAACCGAACTGAAAAACGTAACAGCCCCTTGTGTTGCATCATACCAAAAATCTATGTGACACAAGGTTTGTGTCGCATAGAAGCATAAGACACAATCATTGTGTCGCATAGAAGCATAAGACACAATCATTGTGTCGCATAAAACATAAGACACAAGCATTGTGTCGCATAAAACATAAGACACAAGTATTGTGTCGCATAGAACATAAGACACAAGCATTGTGTCGCATTTAGTGTCGCATTAAGTTGCATATCATAAGACACAAGCCTTGTATTGCGGAACACAAGCATTGTGTCGCATATTGTGTCGCAGACATGAGACACAAGCCTTGTGTTGTGGAACACAAGCCTTGTGTTGCGGAACACAATCACTGTGTCGCATTTAGTGTCGCAAAAACCCAAAAACAGAAGCCAAAAACATTCTAAGTGTTTAAAAATCACTTTTCAACAACCAAATCAAATACGATACGATTTATACATGAAAATACTATACTTTTGGAAGTATACACCAATACTCGAATACATATAAGATTACACTTATTTAAAACGCGAGATCCCACTCTCGCACGTACACGAGATTACACTCGAACACCTATGAGATTTCACTCATACACTCTAGGGTTACACCCACTCTGATTTACATTCACTTGAACGTTACACGTTACAATATAAACGTACTTGACAACTATACGATTACAACAACTGCATAATAATAATAGCTGAGATTATTATTACACTCCGATACCAACGGGCCATACAACTGTGCTACAAACTACAACTTACAAACAAATACAAACGTACAAACAACAAATGGACATTAACTAGTTTGGGAACAACTAGCATGGATACCTTACAAGTATTCCATTTACTTACTAAACCTCATGCGTGTTAGGACACTAAAGGTTGCTAGTCAGGATACTATACCGCTTACTGTCTGCAACGTTTACTAAGACTCAAGTGAGTCTCACAGCCCCTATTTTATTGTTTTTCACTCAGGGGTGAGATGCATTACTTGTTTTACATGAACACACATATTTACTTGCTGGTATGATTTACGTACCTTACTGATTTACTGATACGCCAATTGCATGAGTTTCGTTTAATCCAATGAAGGCCTCCTAATCATAGTTGTTAGTTATGGGATAAGCGCGAGTTTTAGTATATGGATCCATATGGGACTGACAATCCCCGCCCGGGGTAGCACGCACTACCACGAACCGTTACTATAGAAACGGGCGTTTCTTACTCGTTTCATATGAATGTTTTTGGATTAACATTCACGGGGGCACAATATTTATTGTACGTTAAGCTTCAACTATGGTGGCTCATGGCAAGGGTATCAAACGATTAGCATGACCTGCAATCACCATTTACTTACTGGCCGGCTGATGTTTTACAAATACAACTGTTACTTGTGTGTTCAAACTATTTACTTACAAACCTGTGAGATTCACCAACCTTTTGGTTGACCGTTTTAGTAATGCATTCTCAGGTACGCAGCTTTAGATGGACGCCCAGCAGGATATGCTTATTAGCTCGAGTCGCATGCATTTACAAGCTTGGAGATTTTCATACATTACTTTTGTACTAGTTGTTATGTAATAGAATCTCTAGGAAACTTACTCGAACTCGAGCTTGTATTTTGAATATCTTATGTACTAATGTAATAACTTTTCGAACGTCTCATATAGAGTCGTTCAATGTATCCTTTGTGCTTATGATTATTGATTAGTAACACCCAAAAACTCGCTTCCGCAAACCATTAAATTTAGGGGTGTTACAGATTGGTATCAGAGCCTAAGGTTATAGTGAATTAGGTTGCATTTAGTGGGCCTAGACTCTGACCGTTAGGCAGTATTCCTCATTAGGTATAACTGGTTCAGGGATTACATCATACAAGTTTAATTTAACATAGCCTGATCAACTATGTACAATTAAATGAAGATGATGTGAGTTCTGAAAGGGGTTATGTTGAACAGGAATGCACTAGCTGACTCTGACCTCGAGAGAACCGTGACTTTTATTTTTTTGTGCTAGACACACACTAGGCTATTATGTGATATAGATGTATATACATATTTAGGCCTCGCCTTCCGACATATTACTCTCTCTCGACACCTGTGAATTCCGCTTTACGGCATACACCAAATAACGACAACTTGACCCTCGTCATCCCATTTCTGAGCCAACTCTTAAGATTTCACATAACCGACATATCTCCGAAGGCTGAAATTCTTTCCCTGCCATTTTGTAGAATTATCCATTGGAAATGACACACTTCCCGACATGTGGCTACACATCAGACAACAAACAAATTAACGATGAACAAATCCAGTACACGTATCTCGATGAAGAGATAGCCCCAGTGGAAGGACTTGAGAATCACGGTTTCGGACTCGTAGACATTGAAGAGTACGAAAGAGTACGGGATCAGGCTGAAGATCTGGATGGCCGTAACTGGGAGCTGCAACTGAAATGCAAAGCTTACGAGATGGAGTTAAGGATTCTGCAAAGGTCCATTCCTGAACGAATCCGAGACTCTATTCTCTATTTGAAGAAAGTAACTACTCATCTGAATCAACGAGTAACGGCATGGATCAAATGGATGTACCTATAAGCTACAGGAGATGCTTTGGTTTATCCTACCCTCCGATGATACCAAGACATGCTGGAAGCTCGTTACTACCCCTACAATCTACACCAAGAATAGGCCGACGATAGCTATGACCGTAGTGTATAGCAGTTAGGCGTGTATGTAATAGGTCTTAGTTAGGACCGCTAATCCGATGGTTATATTAAAATCCCATCACTTTTTGTAACTTATCTTGCTCGTCCGGATGTTCAAATTCCCGGCACTTTTGTAAATTGTAAACGCCTGTAATCTTTTGAACACGTATGTTTTAATTTCAACCATCCTACTACTTTTGTTAAACTATCAGCATGTCAAGCTTTGGCGTATTGTCTCTGTACTTACTCAATGATCTTATTCGTCCTTTCTTGTTCTTTTCTTGTTCAGCAACATGCCTCCTCGCCGACAAGTCACGCTCAGTGAAGCCGAAATCGCGGGTCTGATTGCCCGTAGTGTGGCTCAAGCCTTAGCTGTCCAAACCCCAACTCCTGGTAGCGAAGATACGGCTAACAATGCACCGCAACCCAAGCCCTGCTCCTACAAGGACTTCCAGAACTGCAAACCCTTGAGCTTTCAGGGTACTGAAGGAGCGATCGGTCTAGTACGCTGGATCGAGAAAATTGAATCGGTATTCCTTATCTGCAACTGCACTGAGGAGGACAAGGTCAAGTTCTCCGCCAGCACTTTTTCTGACACCGCCCTTACCTGGTGGAACACCTATGCCCAGACTGTGGGTATCGCTAATGCTTACAAACTCCCATGGGAGGAGTTGAAGAAGATGCTGAGGGGCGAGTACTGTCCCAGAGATGAATTGAAACAACTGGAAGTAGAGTTTTGGAACCATAAAATGCAAGGTGATGATATCACTGGTTACACCAACCGCTTTCACCAACTGGCACTTCTGTGCCCATCCATGGTTGATCCTGAGTACAAGAGGATCGAGAAGTATGTCGACGGACTTCCTGATAGACTCCAAGACCTAGTAACTTCATCCAAACCAGGTTCTATTCAGAACGCCATTCGTATGGCCCATGAACTGACGGCTAACTCTGTCCGCCGTGGCCCAACTTCCACCCCGTCTGCAAACAACAAACGCAAATGGGAATTAAGTCCCAACCCATCCAACCAGACCTCCAACAAAAAGCCTACAACCGTTGATGACTCGAAGGCTTACAAGAGGAGCAAGCCTTACTGCTCCAAATGTAGTCGTCATCATGACGGTACCTGTCCCTGCTCCAAATGCAAGAAATTTGGACACCTAGCCAAAGATTGCCAAACCAACATCACTGGTACCAACACCAACGCACCCAAGACCTGCTACGAGTGTAATGGTACTGGGCACTTCAGGAAGGATTGCCCAAAGCTGAAGTTGATAAACAATAACACTGCTCAAGGAAGAGCTTATGTACTCAACGCTAGGGAGGATCCCCAGGATCCGAGGCTTATTGATTTTCTCAACCCGGGTACGCTCATTCTTAGATTACCCGAAATGCTTCCCAAAATTTCTCACTTAATAACGTTTGTTTATTGTTTTCTATTCTATGTGTTCCTTAGATCCTAAGTACCCGATAGGACTAGGAAACGAGCGACTATACGAATACCGACAGTGTAACTTGCAGTGCACTTTAAATACTGCGAACAAACTTCCTTCCTAAATATCTCACACTGGTTAAGACCGGGAACTCTAACGTTATTTTAAACATATCATCTAATAGAACTTCACTTACATGTAGCGATTCTTAAAAAGAACACTTATTTCGTAGGAAATGACAACTCACTCCGTCAGCAGTCCTACATTGGATGATCAACTGATCAACGAGGAACCAATGATGTTTCCTTAACTCCTTGAACTCGAGAGTGATACAGAGCATACCACTGAATCAGCGACAGCACCTACCTCCACTGTTGCTCTAACTGTTGCCAAAACACCCGTCACTGTGGACCAGAGTACAGAACTGGTCAATCGCCTCAATGATACTCTCAACTCGGTGTGAAAGCAACTAAACGAAGCACGGGAAGACATCAAGGACCTACGACGAATTGTCTTCCAGAATGACGTGCGTATACGTGAGTACGAACTACGTTTGATAGCCTTAGAAAACCCTGCTTCACCACCAACTTCACATGGTACTCCTGATGAAGAGGATACCGACATTGACTGTACACCGCCTCCAGCAAAAAGGGTGAAAATCTCTCCGACCAACCCTTCAGGAAACTATAAGGGAAAGAAACCGTTCTGTTCCCAATGCACCCGGCATCATGAAAGACCGTGTACCATACCCATCGGTCGATGCAAATCCTACCCTAAAAGTACGAACCCTCCTAATGCGAAGCTGTGCTTCAATTGTGGGAATGTCGGCCACTTCAAGGCCCAATGCCCACTACCTCCAGGCAACAAAACTAAGGGTACGTCTTTACGTGACAACTGCCTTACTACGAATACTGTAGGACCTACCTTACTACTGTAGGCTACTAGTACACATTGTAGCTACCTGACGAATATCGAACTACCGACTACTACTTCAAACAAATTTCGGGACGAAATTCTCCTAACAAGGGGAGAATGTAACAACCGCAAAAATTAGGGTCAATTTAAAATTTTCCTAATTACATGCTTATTACTTGTATTTAATATGAAATAGGATTAAATACGATGATTACTTACTATACATATATATAGGTGATATATGTGTACACGTATACGATTCGTTCAAATCGTATGAAATTACAAAAGTACAAAATACGGACGTTTGTAAAACAATTATTAAATTATGTGGAATAATTTAATCCCGCAAATTCCTACCTTATATTATGTTATAATATAACGGACACGTACGTTTTATTTAAAACATTACCGATCTCTACTAAAACGCGACCAACCGACAAAA
The DNA here is from genome assembly GCA_949592205.1 of Helichrysum umbraculigerum. Lineage (NCBI taxonomy): Eukaryota > Viridiplantae > Streptophyta > Magnoliopsida > Asterales > Asteraceae > Helichrysum > Helichrysum umbraculigerum. The sequence continues at coordinate 64,650,018 of CATIUR010000003.1, forward strand.
ACAAAACAAAGTTATATTTTATAACTTAAAAACGAGTATTTTGGTAAAATACTCCGACTAAAATATCGAATAATATTTCGTATTTTAAAACGTATAATTAAACGCATGTAAAATGATTTTAATGTTTAAACGACCGGGGAAACGAACACCGCACGGAGCGCGACACGGGGAACAAGTTTGGGGCAACCCAAACTTCGGTGGGCCACCCCACCAACCGGCCAAGCAAGGGGGACAACACCCCCATGCTTTTCTTTCCCTTTCTTCTTTCATACACAACCCACAAACACACACACAATCTCTATCAACTCTCCTCTCTCTCTCTCTCTCACGGCTTACCTCTCTCTCTCTAAAACCGTCACTCAAACACCCTAAAAACACCACAAAAACTCCCTAAATCACCTAGCTAGTTTGGAGAAAGTCGATCACGACAACGAAAGCTACAAACCTATCTTTTCGGTTTCTCGATTCGACGACTTTGTAAGTTTTCCGGCGACCCTCGGACTTTCCGATTTCGTTTATTTTTGCTAGTATAATGTTCCCCTAGCTAAATGATGTCCAAATATATAATTAAAACTCGTTTTTGAAAACATTATCGAAAACGTCGGTTTTGGTCATTTTAAAGAAAACGACACCTCACATGCAAACAACACCAACAAATAATTTTTATGAACTCCTTGAAACATTCTAAGACTTGTGTAAAAAGTTTCGGGTCAAACTGAGGTCGTTTGACCCAAAAACCGAACTGAAAAACGTAACAGCCCCTTGTGTTGCATCAGACCAAAAATCTATGTCACACAAGGCTTGTGTCGCATAGAAGCATAAGACACAATCATTATGTCGCATAGAACATAAGACACAAGCATTGTGTCGCATAAAACATAAGACACAAGCCTTGTATTGTGGAACACAAGCATTGTGTCGCATATTGTGTCGCAGACATGAGACACAAGCCTTGTGTTGTGGAACACAAGCCTTGTGTTGCGGAACACAATCACTGTGTCGCATTTAGTGTCGCAAAAACCCAAAAACAGAAGCCAAAAACATTCTAAGTGTTTAAAAATCACTTTTCAACAACCAAATCAAATACGATACGATTTATACATGAAAATACTATACTTTTGGAAGTATACACCAATACTCGAATACATATAAGATTACACTTATTTAAAATGCGAGATCCCACTCGCGCACGTACACGAGATTACACTCGAACACCTATGAGATTTCACTCATACACTCTAGGGTTACACCCACTCGGATTTACATTCACTTGAATGTTACACGTTACAATACAAACGTACTTGACAACTATACGATTACAACAACTGCATAATAATAATAGCTGATATTATTATTACACTCCGATACCAACGGGCCGTACAAATTTGCTACAAACTACAACTTACAAACAAATACAAACGTACAAACAACAAATGGACATTAACTAGTTTGGGAACAACTAGCATGGATACCTTACAAGTATTCCATTTACTTACTAAACCTCATGCGTGTTAGGACGCTAAAGGTTGCTAGTCAGGATACTATACCGCTTACTGTCTGTAACGTTTACTAAGACTCAGGTGAGTCTCACAGCCCCTATTTTATTGTTTTTCACTCAGGGGTGAGATGCATTTCTTGTTTTACATGAACACACATATTTACTTGCTGGCATGATTTACGTACCTTACTGATTTACGGATATGCCAATTGCATGAGTTTCGTTTAATCCAATGAAGGCCTCCTAATCATAGTTGTTAGTTATGGGATAAGCGCGAGTTTTAGTATATGGATCCATATGGGACTGACAATCCCCGCCCGGGGTAGCACGCACTACCACGAACCGTTACTGTAGAAACGGGCGTTTCTTACTCGTTTCATATGAATGTTTTTGGATTAACATTCACGGGGGCACAATATTTACTGTACGTTAAGCTTCAACTATGGTGGCTCATGGCAAGGGTATCAAACGATTAGCATGACCTGCAATCACCATTTACTTACTGGCCGGCTGATGTTTTACAAATACAACTGTTACTTGTGTGTTCAAACTATTTACTTACAAACCTGTGAGATTCACCAACCTTTTGGTTGACCGTTTTAGTAATGCATTCTCAGGTACGCAGCTTTAGATGGATGCCCAGCGGGATATGCTTATTAGCTCGAGTCGCATGCATTTACAAGCTTGGAGATTTTCATACATTACTTTTGTACTAGTTGTTATGTAATAGAATCTCTAGGAAACTTACTCGAACTCGAGCTTGTATTTTGAATATCTTATGTACTAATGTAATAACTTTTCGAACGTCTCATATAGAGTCGTTCACTGTATCCTTTGTGATTGTGATTATTGATTAGTAACACCCAAACACTCGCTTCCGCAAACCATTAAATTTGGGGGTGTTACACGCTCTAATCGCCAAGACTCCTTATAAATTGGCTCCAACTGAAATGCAGGAAATGATGAAACAGTTGCAAGAACTCCTTGATAAGGGTTTCATTCACCCTAGTAGTTCACCTTGGGGAGCTCCAGTCTTGTTTGTGAAAAAGAAAGATGGTTCCTTAAGAATGTGTATAGATTACCCGGAACTAAATAAAGTGACTATTAAGAATAGATATCATCTACCTCGAATAGATGATTTGTTTGATCAGTTGTAGGTTGCCAGTTTCTTTTCCAAGATTGATCTTCGTTATGGCTACTATCAGTTGAAAGTGAAAGAAGAGGATTGATATCGCTCATTTTGTATATATTTATCTAACGTGATATCTTGTTTCTGCATTTGTTGAGTTGAGTTTATGAACTTTTGGTACTTATTTGGTTAGAAAATGATTTCAGGTGAATATATTGAAGAAATTTTGATTGGTGTTTGATTCATGAAGTTTTGGAATGTTTTTCAGTTAAAAGTTGAATTAGAGCTGAAAATGAAGATTTCCGGAAGAGTACCCGGTGGGTAGAGTTAGTAGCCACTGGGTAGTTTGCATGGAATTGGGACAGAATCCAGCTAAAAAGTGAGTACCCGCCGGGTATTTAAGTAGCAGCCGGGTACTAGTTGTTTACCCTTAAAAGTTGATCCGGGTAACAAGGAGTTAATCCGGGTAAAGGAAATGACTACCCGCCGAGTAATAGTAGTAGCAGCTGGGTACTCAGATGGCTGCAGCAGTTTTTAGAGGGAGTATAAATACTAATTTTATTGATTCTAAAAAACTAACTTTTGGATACAAAAACCCTAGTTACGAATTTTCTAAGCCCTTTGGAGGGTTTTCAACCATTCTTGAAGATCATTTATTGGGTGAAGCTAATCGGTTACGCTCAATCATCAACAATCATTGTAATCATTCGATTTGCATTTATTTATTAATTAAATTATCTTTTCTTTGGTTTCAATTGTTTCTTGTGATTGTTCTTATTCGAATATGAGTAGCTAAATCCTTACACACTTTCTTGGATGAAATAACTATTGATTAGGGGTATTATCATCTGATGTTTATATGATTTAATTACGTTTAATCGAGAACTTTATATATTTAGGTTTAATTATCAGTTCTAATTTATTTGGTAAATAAATAAGTGATTGTAACGGATGTTTGTCACTTATATGTTTACTATCAATTATTTGTCTATGAATCATTGAACTTTGATTGCGGACGCAGATAAGTAATAAGTTAGACAATTAAACTTAAATATGTAAGATAGTGATTTTGGCGAACGTCTCTCACTAGATTAAATTGTAAATTGTGAATTGAGATTAAGGTGTAAGTGATAGCGAATGTTAAGCTTAACTTAATTGAAATTAACATGAATTTCTAAATAAACTGGTTTTAACTTAATACCCCGAAGTCATTAGTGATATAATCCAAGTGAGTGTTCGTTTTAATATCTAAAAGTACAATAAATCAATTTGACTCTTCCTGAGTCCCCCTAGTTTAATCAAAGTAGTTTGTTAAGCAACGTGACAATTCGGTCACACCAAACCTGTAACACCTGGTCAAAAAGGTCAATTTTCACGCCAAATTTAAACTTCAAATAATCGTACTTAGTACGCAATTATAACAAAGTATTCGAAAACTTTATATATACATATATATATATATATATATATATATAGGTGGGTTAAAATGAGAAGGCTAATTTTCGTGAGAACGTGAGAAACACTTCAAAATTACTTTTTAACTATTCGAAACACATTTTACTATAAAACTTTTTCAATGATTACTATTAAATAACTTTTGGAAGCTATGATATAAATATAAATAAAAAATATTGACTTTTTTTTTAACTTATTTTACAGTCGTTGCTGTTGTGATTATTTAAGATAATCACAAAATATAACATGATAATCACATGTGATTATTCTCTATTATAATGTGATTATCATGTGTTCAAGATAATCACAAAATATGGCATGATAATCACATATTATTCATGTGATTATCAAGTTATAAAATGTGATTATTATGAATAAAAAATTTAACAAAAAATAATTAAAAAAATAGTAAAACGTCGAAAAAAAATTTATTTGAAAAATAACTTCTAAAAGTTATTTCAAGAATAAGCTACGATGAAAATTTTGTAAAAAAACATATTTTGGATGGTTAAAAAGTGATTTTAAAGTGTTTCTCATGTTCTCACAAAAATTAGCCTTCTCATTTGAACATCGGACTATATAGAGGTGGGTTAAATATATATATATATATATATATATATATATATATATATATATATATATATATATATATATATATATATATAGGGGAAGGATCAAGAGGGAAGCTTCAATTTTGAGGGAAGGAGGGAAGTAAATCTCAGCCACAAATTTCCTCCCACCTTTTTCCACCAATAAATTATTCATATACAATACCCATTTAATCAATCTTAGTCTAAAATTCAAAATTAAAGCTTGGAATTCAACGATTCATCAATCAAAAACATTATAAACTTTCCAATCCATCAAACACATTCATATATATCTTCAATTCGTCATGATTTGAAATCATCAAAATTTGTGAATTTTGGGTTTTTATAAAAAATCTTGTTTTGCCATTAAAAACAATAAAATTAAACGAATTTCATCATTCAAAACGTATAAACAAGTAATTAATTGAATTAGGATTGTCATTAACCATCGAATTTCACAAAATTGAAAATATCCAGTACGTTAACATGCATTTGCAATGCATGTTAATCAAAATTACAAGTAAGATTTTTAAACATTATTTTTTATTGAATATTACCTTATATAAGTAATTATACATCGTTGAACGTTATAACATAACATTCATCAATGTATTACAATATATATGAGTTAACATGCATTATAAATGAATGTTATAATGTTCATCAACATGATTTAGGTTAACATTCGTCATAAATGAATGTTAAAGACTCAATAAGATATTAACATGCATTTATGATGAATATGAGTTATTATACACTAATAACATATATAAGCTAAAATATTCATCATAAATGAATATTTAAATTGTAATTTTTATAACATGCATTTCAAATGAGTGTTAACTTTCTGAAAATTTTAATTTTGAGATTTTTTTGTGTAAAACGTAAAATAACTACAAGTTTGTTTGATTATTGATGTATATGATCGATTGATTTGAATTTTGTTTTATATACATCTCAATTTTGTACTCAATTGAATGAATTTGTGATTTTTTTTTTATGGGTTTCTACATTTTTCTTCATGAAATCTATTTTCTAACATTTTTTTTATTGAATTTAACAATTGTTAATCAATTAACGAGTTGTGTTTTAGTGTTTTTAAATTTATTTTTGGAAATTTCAAGCTTTAATTTAATGAATTTAAGATGAAAATCATGTTTTTAGTTGTTTTTGATTAACATGCTTTTGAAATGCATGTTAACGTTCTGGAAGGTGATTTCAAGTTATTTACAAAAATGCCACCGTGTTGACTTTTGAGTTGACCAGAATGTGTGGCTGAGAATCACTTCCCTCCTTCCCTAATTATTTTACTTCCCCAAGGATCTCCCCCTATATATATATATATATATATATATATATATATATATATATATATATATATATATATATATATATATATAATACACAATGATTATTTACTAATCGCATATAAACGAATCTGAAAGCACGCAGAAATACGAAATGAACCCGAGACTTCACTTGGGTCGGCCCAGGTCTGCGAACCCAGACCCAAGCCTGCGAACCCAAACCCACCCCCATATTTAATACCCATTTCTCTTCCATTTCTTTCATTTTTCAACCAAACAAACACACACACAAACCCACTTTCCTCTCATCTCTCTCGGACCACACCACCGCCACCACCGGAATCACCACCACCTCGTCGTCATCATCATCAAGAACGACAACAGCAGCTTCACCATCATCTTCTTCATCAAGATCTTCACCATCTCGTCTCGTTTCGGCTCGGAATCGACATTTGGTAAGAACACCCGATTTCTCACCTTCAATACACTTGATTTATGTTTATTAACATGTTATTGAGTCCACACAACAAGAATATATCCGAGAAATCAGTTAAAAACGCTTTAAAAATCGAAATTTGAACCAAAAATCGTGAACAGCGAATTTCGTGAGATGAGATTCAATCTCAACTCGCGAGGCAATCTCGACTCGCGAGGCAATCTCAACTCGCGGTCAAACTTGGTCAACATTTTTCAGCACTTTGAAATTTACTTAAAATGGTTACCAAACGATAGTAATTAGCCAATACGATATTAAACCAATGCAAGAATGGTTAACAATCACTTTTATGAGTATAAAAATGAATCGAAACATAATAATAATGCTTTTGAGAATTATTATTACACACCATCACCAACGGGCCACACTTATTTACAAAATGATTACAAACGTACAAACAAATACTTGGACATTTCCTAGTTGAGTGGACAACTAGCATGGGTGATTATTCATGACACCAACTTACTTACTTACTTGTTACTTACAACCTTGTGCGTTTCGAACGCCAGAAGGTTGCAGGATTCTTAGAAACGATATACGGACTTACATCCGACACGCTTACGGACTTACATCCGCTTTACTTGTTCGATTACACGAACACATCGTACTTGCTCGACTCAGGTGAGTTCATAGCCCCACCTTTCAAACTATTTTACTGATTTTGTGGTGAGACACATGCTTCTGTTTTACTTGTTTTTCATTGTTTATTGATTAAACAAAACGAGTAACCGACTTACTAGATAAACATGTTATGTTTTAACATTGCCGAACTTTCCTAAAATACTCTAGGGTATTAAGTATCCCAAGGTTAGGAAACACATAGACTTGAACAGTTACGACTTTCTAAGGACTAATGGATTCCTTACACCTGTGATCTACAATTACTAGTGTCATGCTAGCCTTCGAGTAAACCGTGCCTAGGGGCACCAACCTTCTTGTTAAGTTTGAGATTACGAATACGCGATGGTAGCGTACATTAGTGGAACACATTTATACTATTTCCCAAAACATCTAAGTGATGATTACACATACTTAGGCACATTATGCTACATACTATTATCTAAGTGGATCACTTACAAACTTAGATACACTGTGCTATACCTGACTGTTGCGAGACAACTGTAGGTACTCTTTTGAATTACATTTACAATATTACCTTAGGGTAATCCACTGGTTTAACATTGTGCTATAATCGTACTTACTGATTATATGCATACACTTTTGGGCACGTGGTGCCACACACGATTACTACTGCATGTACGCTAGAGATAGGTACATGTACACTTATATGCATATACTGATTGGCACGTTGTGCTACTTCCGGGCACGTTGTGCCACTTCCGGGCACGTTGTGCTACTTCCGGGCACGTTGTGCTACTTCCGGGCTCGCTGAGCTACTTCCGGGCATGTTGTGCTACTTCCGGGCACGTTGTGCTACTTCCGGGCACGCTGTGCTACTTCCAGGCTCGCTGAGCTACTTCCGGGCACGCTGTGCTACTTTCGGGCACGTTGTGCCACTTCCGGGCACGTTGTGCTACTTCCGGGCACGCTGTGCTACTTCCGGGCTCGATGAGCTACTTCCGGGCACTAGGTGCTACTTCCGATATACATGTAGACTTCGTAGAGTTACATGTACACTTTATGTGCATATACACTTACTCTACTGGGCACGAGGTGCCATACCTGATTACTACTATGCACGTATTCTTGTATTGTTATGTGTACACCATATATGCATATACGACTATTCTACTGGGCACGAGGTGCGAGACTCGATTACTTCATGCATGTATACTTGTTACAGTTACATGTACACTTTGTATGCATACTAGATTATACTACTGGGCACGGAGTGCCACACTCAGCTTACCTTACGTATGTCCACTTGCTATAGGCACATGTACACTTATATGCATACACGATTACTCTACTGGGCACGATGTGCCATAACCAATTACTGTTTACATGTACGTCTATTATAGATACACATACCCTTTGTATGCACACCCGATGACCTGACTGAGCACGTGGTGCTACACTCGATGTACTTATTCATACGTAGTTACACAATTGGGCACGTAGTGTCACACTCGATTCATATACACGTGCATGACAACCTAATAGATCCTTGAGTACGTAGTGTTGTCTCTAGAAACTATCATGAGTTACGACCATGGGTTCTGGTAGTGAGCTACTCCGAAGGGTAGTACATACACGGGAACACTTGGAGAACACATTAGAAACAGAACCTATCGGATTAGGTAATAAAGATATGGCAACCTCTATATTGATTTCACCTTGGGAACATAACTATAATACATTACAGTGTTCCAAACAATGTTTGCAAACTACCTTTGAACTACACACGGTTTATACTTCATGTTTTACTTAACAAACTTATGAACTCACCAACTTTATAGCTGACTCGTTTTAGCATGTGTTCTCAGGTGCCAGCAGGATTAGGACTACTACAAGCTATGCTAGCTCGAGTCGCATGTTTTTCAAACACCTGGAATTCCTTGCATAACTTTTGTATTACAAATTATGTATTGAAATTATTTTGCGAACTCGCATCACTGTAAACTCTTACTTTGGAAATGTATAACTATTTTCAAATGTCTCATTTAGAGTCATTTATTATGTACCTTTGTGCTTGTGATATTTTATTTGGTAACACCCGACCCGATCGCTTCCGCAACCCGAAATTTGGGGGTGTTACAAAACCGAAGTCTTTTTCTGTACTTAAGTTAATTGCATTTTAATTATAATTCTTAAATACATAGTCCCTGTGGAACGAACTTGGACTTACTGTAGCTATTCTATACACGATATGGTACACTTGCCTAGTTGTGTAATAGTTAAAGTCACGGTTTTTCTTTGTTTATTTTATAACTAGATTTTACACGTCAAGTTTTTGGTGCCGCTGTCGGGGACTTCTGTTAAATTAAAAATTTATTTTACGTGTAGTTAATTGATCCTTTCTGGGAATTCATTTCTTAGAAAGTTACTTTTAAGTTAATTGTATTGCGCCAGTGCGTTTGATGGTTTTATCTTCTTTGCTTTTGCAGGTTTAATCAGGTAGAGGATGAACACTAGGAATTTGGGTAACGAACTCCTAAGTCCTTTGTCCGACCCAGAGAAAGCTACTAAGAAGAAAAAGAAGAGGAAATCAAAGAATAAACCGACGGAGTCAACTGACAGTCAAACGGAAACTGGGATAATTTTGGAAATGTAAATATTGAGGAATTTTTGAAGAAGAGCTTGAATCGAAATTGGAAGAGGAAGTTCAAACAGAAGAAGAAGAAGAGGAACTAATGGCTGACGAGAATGATACACCCATGTTTAACAGGGCTAGGGTTGTTGCTCCTATGCTGGCATCAGCAATTCGACGACCACCAATCGATAATAATTTTTCACTAAAGGGTAATCATTTGCAAATGCTCAGAGATACTCAGTTTGATGGAAGAGTGCGAGCCGATCTGCACAAGCATATTGCTGACTTCTTGGAAATTGGGGAGTATTTCAAGTATGGCCCAAACACGGATGAAGCCGTCAGACTACGGACTTTCCCAAAATCTTTATGTGGGGAAGCGAAGATTTGGTATCAAGAGCTTGAACCGAATACTATCCAGATTTGGGACCAAATGAGGGAGGCTTTTGTTAGCCGATATTTTCCTCCGGCCTTAGCAGAGAGGCTTTTGAACGAGATCTGGGTATTTAAGCAACTTGAGAATGAGTCTTTAGTGGAAGCTTGGTTGAGGATGAAAGAGTTATTGCAAAATTGTCATGGCCATGGTTTATCAAAGGCCGAAATCATTGAGCTCTTTATTAATGGCCTTGATATTCCATCGGCTGCTGTTCTTGATGCAGCAGGAGGCGGAGTTTTCATGTATAAGACTCCTAATGAGGCCTAGAAGATAATGGAAGACAAGGTGTTACAAAGTTTGAATTGGGCCAAAGATCAGAAGACTAAACCTGTTCGGAAAACTGTTGCAATTGCTGAAGGTAGTAGTACTTCTGATAATTCAGCTATGATGAAGGAGTTGAAAGCTATGTCCACTAAATTCGACAATCAGTTCAAGACTCTCAAGGAAGATATTAAGGAGCTTCGAGAGGGTTGTGGTAATTGTGGTGGTAATCATGCCACTGCCGATTGTAATACTGATGATCAACCAATGATGATGGCGGATGAGGATGCTAATTATTTGCAGCAGAGTAATAACCAGACTGGAAATACTTATCAAAGAGGCGGTTATCAGAACCGAAATCAGGGTAATTATCAAGGCAACAGATATCCTTGACAGAATCAGAATTATAATAATCAGTACCAGTCGAGAGATAATGTGCAACCACAGGTCCAGAATCAGGAAGCTACTGAATCTCCTTTAGAAAAGATGATGAAGGAATTTATTTCCAAACAGGATGCTTGTACTGAGAGGTTAAAGACCCAGATGACAAATCTAAGGATAAGTGTATATCAAGGTCAGAAAAATCAACAAGCCTCGATTCAGGATTTAGAGAGAAAGATGGACTGTTTATCTGAGGGACAGAGTAGTAGACCAACTGGTGGTCTACCAAGCAACACCCAACAGAACCCGAGGCAGACATCTTCTAGCAGTGGTTCAAAGCCATATCAGCTACCACCCGCCCATAATGAGCAAGCAAATGCAATTACCACTTGTAGCGGGAAAGAGCTACCACCACCTCCGGTCAAAAAGGCCAAGATTTCTAACTCTGTTTTGCAGGATATTGATGAGCTGGAGGTTGAAGATGAAAAAGAGGAGACCGGTCAACCCAAATCTATTCCGGTTTCACCTACTCTTCCGGTCACACAACCGGCGGTGAAGGCTTATAAACCAAAGATTCCCTATCCTCAACGCTTGAGGAAGGAGAAGATTGCGGCTCAGTATGGGAAGTTTGTTGATATGATCAAAGGCATTCGGATCAACGTGCCTTTGGTTGATGTGCTAGCTGGAATGCCAAACTATGCCAAGTTTATCAAAGACTTGGTGAGCAACAAAGACAAGCTTTCGTAGGCATCAGCTACATTTCTAAACGATGAGTGTTCTGCTATCGTTTAGAATCAGATTCCACCCAAGTTGGGTGATCCGGGGAGTTTTATCATTTCATGTACATTAGGAAAGTTTATGACTTGTGATGCCCTAGCGGACTTAGGGGCTAGTATAAACTTAATTCCTTACTCCCTTTATGCGAAATTGTCTTCAGGATCCCTTAAACCCACACGAATGAGTATAAGACTGGCCGATAGATCATTCCAATATCCTGTAGTGATTGCGGAAAATATGTTGATAGAAGTAGGTCAGTTTACTTTTCCTGTTGACTTTGTGATCCTTGAAATGGAGGAAGATAGTAAAGTCCCACTCATCCTAGGACGTCCCTTTTTACGTACTGCATATGCTATTATTCATGTGAAAAATAAGCAGTTGACTTTAGGAGTGGGCCAGGAAAGGATTGCTTTCACGGTCGATAAAGCCATGAAGCATCCTTATTCTACTGACGATTTTTGTTTCAGTATTGATGTTATAGATGAAGCAATGGATGAGGAGTTACAGGTATTGCTTGGTTTGGATGCTGAACTAGCTGAGCTTATGGAGTCAGTAGACGAGAAGATGACTGAGGAAGAGTTGCTTTTAGCTGTGGAAGCTAATGTGGATATGGAAGAGCAACTAGCTGAGGAAAGCTTTGAGGAGTTAAAGAGTGAAGATCAGATGAGGATCAAGACTTCACTGGAGAATCCACTGAGAGACTTGGAGCTAAAACCGCTCCAGGTCATTTGGAGTATGCTTTCTTGCAAGAGGAGAATTTATTACCGGTTGTAATTTCCTCTACTCTTGTTAATTCTGAAAAGGTTGAGTTGTTGAATGTATTGAAAGCTCACAAGGGCTCCTTCACTTGGCGTATATCGGACATACCCGGGATAAGCCCATCTTTCTGCAAACATAAAATAAATTTTCTTGATGATGTAAAACCCGTTGTCCAAAGACAACGGAGGCTTAACCGGAACATGAAAGATGTTGTCAAAAAGGAGGTTGTTAAACTACTTGATGTGGGTATTATTTACCCTATTTCTGATAGCCCTTGGGTGAGCCCTGTCCATTGTATGCCTAAAAATGGGGGTATGACTGTAGTAATGAATGACCGGAACGAATTATTTCCCACTAGGACAGTCACGGGATGGCGAGTGTGTATTGACTATAGAAAGCTTAATGATGCCACCCGTAAGGACCATTTTCCTTTACCTTTCATTGACCAAATGCTAGAAAGATTTGCTGGTAACGAATTCTTTTGCTTTCTTGACGGGTTTTCGGGATATTTCCAAATCTCTATAGATCCTAAAGATCAAGAGAAAATGACTTTTAACTGTCCCTTTGGTACGTATGCATATAGGAGAATGCCTTTCTGGCTTTGTAACGCCCCAGCCACCTTTCAAAGGTGTATGATCGCTATTTTTTAGGATATGATTGAGACTTCCATGGAAGTTTTTATGGATGATTTTTCTGTTTTCGGATATTCATTTGAATCTTGCTTGTCTAACTTAGACAGGATGCTTGAAAGATGCGAGAATGCGCATTTAGTGTTGAACTGGGAAAAGTGCCATTTTATGTTTAAGGAATGGATTGTTATGGGACACAAGGTGTCGAGTGTGGGGATTGAGGTGGATAAGGCGAAGATTGATGTCATCGCCAAGTTACCTCCACCCACTAATGTAAAGGCCATTAGGAGTTTCTTAGGTCATGCGGGTTTCTACCATAGGTTCATTAAAGACTTTTCTAAGATTACTAGACCTATGACTAAACTTCCAGAAAAGGATGTGCCCTTTGTGTTTGATGCTAATTTTTTGAAGGCTTTTGAGACCTTAAAAGACCGACTCACTAATGCACCCATCATGGTTTCACCCAATTGGTCTCAACCTTTCGAGTTGATGTGTGACACTAGTGATTTTGCCCTAGGTGCAGTTTTAGGACAGCGGGAAGGGAATCATTTTAGGACGATTTATTTTGCTAGTAAAACACTTAAAGGAGCTCAACAAAACTATACCACTACTGAGAAAAAGCTCCTTGCTGTTGTGTTTGCTTTTGATAAGTTTAGGCCTTATCTTGTTTTGTCCAAAACTGTTGTGTTTACCGACCACTCGGCCCTTAAGTATTTGTTTGCTAAACAGGATGCCAAACCTCGTCTCATTCGGTGGATTCTTTTATTTCAAGAATTTGACATTGAGATTAAGGATAAAAGGGGGCCGAGAACCTTACCGCCGATCACTTGTCAAGGTTGGAAAATCCAAACCTAGACAAGCTAGGCGATACTGATATTGATGATTCCTTTCCAGAGGAGTTTCTTTTGCATGTAGGTGACGATGTGGAGAATGAGAAAGAAGCACCTTGGTACACGGATTTTGCTAATTACTTGGTTGCAGGTGTTTTGAGGAAAGGAATGACACATCAGCAGAAAAGCAAGTTTTTCTCGGATTTGAAGTATTACTTTTGGGATGACCCGTATCTGTTTCGGGTTTGTGCTGATGGAATGATTAGAAGATGTGTTTCCGGTGAGGAAACGAGGAGAACTTTGGATGAGTGTCACCATGGACCAACTGGTGGGCACAATGGACCTTCTGTTACTGGTAAGAAGGTTTTCGATGCGGGTTACTATTGGCCCACCATCTTTAAGGAGGCATAAATGCTTTGTCAGACTTGTGATGCATGCCAACGTACGGGCAACATCTCCAAAAGAGATGAAGTGCCCCAACAGAGCATCCAAGTTTGCGAGGTATTTGATATATGGGGCATTGATTTTATGGGCCCGTTTCCACCATCTCATAAATGTGAGTATATCTTGGTTGCGGTGGATTATGTTTCAAAGTGGGCGGAGGCAAAAGCTTCGCCTAAAAATGATGCCCGGGTTGTGATTGATTTGCTAAAAAGTTTGTTTTGTCGGTTTGGGATTCCTAAAGTTTTAATTAGTGATCGTGGGAGCCATTTCGCCAATCAACAATTAGAGAAGGTTTTGAAGAAGTATGGTGTTAATCATCGATTTTCTACTTCCTACCACCCTCAAACGAGTGGTTAAGTAGAGAATACTAATAGGGCTTTGAAGAGGATACTTGAGAAGACGGTTAAAGATAACCGGGCAATATGGGCTAAGAAGCTAGATGATGCTTTGTGGGCGTTTAGGACCGCTTACAAGACACCTATCGGGACAACACCTTACCGGTTACTTTATGGTAAAACTTGCCATTTACCGGTAGAGGTTGAACACAAAGCTTATTGGGCACTTAAGAATTGCAACACTGATTTGATTGAAGCTGGAGAAAAAAGGTTTTTGCAATTACATGAGTTAGATGAATTAAGATTGCAAGCATATTAGAGCTCAAAATTGTACAAAGAGAGGACAAAAGTTTGGCATGACCGGAAGTTTAGAATGAGGAAGGAATTTAAGGCTGGTGATAAGGTACTTCTATTTCAATCTCGTTTTAAATTGAAGCAACCGAAGCTAAAACCACGTTGGACCGGTCCTTATACTGTTAAACATAGTAATCCGTCTGGTTAGGTTGAGTGGTTTAAATCGGATGGTGGAAGTTTCATTGTTAATGGTCGTAGATTGATGTTATACCATGAAGAGGATGCTGAAAGCGAGTGGGAGGCACTCGCGATTTACCCCAAGGACAAATGAATCCGGGGTCGAGTCTAGCTTTGGACTCGTTAATAAACTAAGCATTTCGTGGAATCAAACCGCGTATGTATCCTTTTATTTTTAAGTTTATTTTCGTGTATCTTTATTTATTTTAGTGTTAGAATAGTTTGGTTTCAAAAAAAAAAAAAAAAAGACCTGGAGCACTACCCGCCGGGTACTAAGGGGTGTTCGGTAACAAAAAATGGCCAAAAACATTGTACCCATCGGGTACACTAGTACCCTCCGCGTAGGGTAAAATTACCCGTTTCTTAACATCCGGGTAGGATTACTTTTCTTCTGGGTAAAACCTACACTACCAGTCGGGTACCCGTGTTTAACAGGGGTTCCTGCGTTTCTTTCCTGCATAAAATTGCAAACACCACCAAACCCTTTTTCTCTCTACAGCCGCGACCAAACCCCCTCCACCACCAAATCCGGCCAATTTTTCCACTTAATTAAACCGGCTAAACACATCTACATCATGTTTAAGGTATGATTAACAACTTTTTCATCTTTAACACTTGATTTTCATAGATTAATTTGAACTTTAAAATTCAGGTTTCTTTGAAATCAAGTGTGGGGAAGTTTTAATTGTTTCTTTTTGTGATTATGATCCGTATAACATGTATCTTAACTGATTTCTTGCATGATTTCGTGTTAAATTACATGTTTATGATGATTGCAAAAATTAGGGTTCGTGTGGTGAATTGGGGGAAACTGATTTGGTGTAGTCATATTATTAATTAGATGTGTTTCACATGTTGCCCATGATTGTAATGCTTCTCTTGGTTTAAATTATGTGTTTACTTGCATAATTCAAGTTTGGCTTGATATTAGGGTTTATGTGAATTTTGGGGAAGATAATGATGTTGACTTTTTGGTGTTTGACTGAGTTAAGTGATATGAATTGTGATTATCATGCTTTATTTGATGTCAATTGTGTGATTTCTTGCATGATATAAGTAAATGTTTAATATTGAGGTTTATGTAAATTAATGAAAGTAATGATTTTGCATTAGTTAAGGTAAATTGTAGGAATTAACATGTAATCTTGATTGTAAGGCTTGCTTGTACTAAATTGTGTTAAATATTGGCATGATTCAAGTGTAGTTTAATATTAGATAATATGTTAATTATACGAGCTTTTAGTTTGTGGTTATGAGATTACTTGGTATGTAACTAGAATGTTTAGTTATTTGAATTGAGTTTATGGATGGCATGTTTAATTTTGTGGACTAAGATAGTTTGATGCCATGATTAGTCTGGAGGATAATTTGTTGGGGATGTTTGTGGTTTTAAACATTAACCGCTCATTTTGTATGGATTAAAGTGATTAAAGGTTTTATGACATGTATACATGGAAAATTCTTTTGTTTGTATTGTGTTTTGCAGGGCAGGAAAAGTAAGAAACAGAAGGCTGGGCCTTCGGGGGCAGCTCAAGATGGAGAGGGTGATCGACCTCAACCCATGGGTATAGCAGCTCAGCTTGTTCCAGAGTTGATTCATCCATGGTTGAATTTTAGCAATCGGTTGACAAATTATAACATGTATTGTGAAAAATTGCATCGTTTAAAGGATAAAGATATTGATTTGCCAAGGACTGTAGACTGGACACCTTTGGAGTTAGCAGGGGTAGCTGAGGGTATTAAGGACATTTTAAAGCAGCAGTTTACGTTTAATGGGCAGGTGTTTGTTTATGATGAATGGGAATATATGTTTGGAATTCTGGAAAGAGTGTACAAGGAATTGTGTATTGAATTCCATTCTACTTATCACATGAACGAGGAGGTGGCAACTGTAGATGATAAGAGTTTTATAAATTTTCGATTGGGTGGTCAACCTCGGAGGATGTCTATGTTAGATTTTGCTCCATGTTTGGGTATTTATAATCGATCGGAATTGACTGGCACACATTTCGGGCCATATCTGCTATCATGTGCTCGGATGGAGATTGATTTTTTCCCTAAGGATGTTTGGCATGAATTTTCTGACAAGCAATATATTTCTGGGAGAAATTCTTATGTGGATATGAATGATATGCAGTTGAAGATCATTCAGCGTTGTCTTGCGCATACTATCGCGCATAGACGGGAGAATACAGAAAAGGTTACTGCTGCTGATATGTGGTATTTGAGAAATATGTTGCTTGAGAGAACATTAATGTGCCATTTGCTGCTGCTTGGTATTTATTTCATTCTGCTAGTGGGATTAGAGGGAAGTCGCCCATTTGCGGGGGGACATTTTGTGACGAAGATTGCTAAATTTTTCGACATCAGTTTTGGTCCTGAATCGAGATTCACTCGGGTTGATGACAGGCCTATGACAGTTGGGTATGTTATGTTTCAGGGGGCTAATACTATTTCAGTGATCAATAATATTTATCGTCCTTATCAGCCTCCAGCAGAGGGAGAGGCACCGGCACCGCCAGGGAGGTGACGACGAGCCCGACAAGTAGAGCAAAACCCGCAGCAGGAAGAGGAGGTAGCTTATGATCAGGGGGTTTTCACCAGTCACAGCCGGCTCCACCTTCTATGTTAGATTTGATGAATGGCATTCAGGGTATTCGATTGGATGTTAATGATATGAGTAATGAGTTCAATTATCGGATGGGTAACTTAGAGTATGAGGCGGCATGGAACCGCCACAATGTTATGAGGATGGCCGAGCAGCAAGGTTATCAGCCCACCCCAGCACAGCCATTGTATCAGTGGGGTACTCCTCAGGCTGTACACCCACCCCCTGTTTATGATCCTACGGCTGTTTTGGATTAGATGCAGCGCCAGCATCAAGAGCAGTATAGTTTGAGAGAGGAGCAAGAGCATGCGAGGCAGCAGAAGCAGGGATTTCCTTATGATTACTATCCATTTTAAGTGCCTGCGTGCCTTTTCGTTGTAGACTTTTTATTGCTTTATCGTTTAGTAGTTGCTACTTATGTTATGTATATCTTGCTACTTGGATCATGTTTTTAGACTTCTTGTGATTGACATTTGGGTACGCTTTGTACAATGTCATTCGCCCTATCTAGGATTTTTATAAGTTATTTTCCAGTTTTTCTTTTTATTTTGATAGAATGCTCTTGTGGACATGGAATCACTTGCATATGCTGGTAGTAAGTTCAGCGACAGCATTCACTCGGCATTTCATCAAATTCTGCATAAACCCCTGGGGAAGTAATCGTTCCCTTTTACTCCCACGTATTTATTGCATATATTTGTGTTTTGTTGCATTGAGGGCAATGCACATCTTAAGTGTGGGGAGATTGTAAATTCATTTAAATTTTATTCTTAGTAAACTATTGTTTCTAGCCACTTATTAGGTCTGTTATCGATCTTGGTTATCCAATAGAACTTTACAAATCCTAATAACGGGTCAAGGAATGATAGTTTGCTAGGAATTTGTTTGTCCTCATTGGATTAGTTGCTTTATAACATAGTGTAAATATTAGTTGAAAGTGACTTAATCTTCCCTCTTGCAATAAATTTTTTAGAGATGTGTCATAAAAGCAACCTCATTGGGTGAATTGCATGACTAGCACACTTGTAGTCCCACTATTAAATTTTGAGATATCTTGAGCCTTTATTGAGAAAACACTTATTTTTAGTGTTTATATTGTTTATTGCTATGAGTGTGCCGGTGATTGTAGTTTGTTCTAGAACTTGCCCTAGTGATACATTTTGAGGCCGCTGTGAGATCACAGAAATGTGATATAGGAGAAGTCGTATGATGAGGATGTATTCTTTAGGATTTGGAGCTTAATTCTAATAATTTTGACTTTCTAACCAATTATCGAGACTGTTATGGATCATTTAGTTGATTAGTACGAATCTCAATAATCGGTCAAGGAATCTTAATTATTTAGGATCCTATTTTCTTTTAAAACCATTTATATCAAGTCCACCCAGGTCGTCAGCACACACTTTTAGTGCTAAGAAACCCGTAGACACTTCCACATACATACATTATCACTACATCATATAGCCTACTTTGTGTAGTCAATTCCCGACCCATTTATTTTCCAAAATGTTGTCTAATTAGAATCTTTAATGGATTTTTCTTTAAAATGTGACTTAAATCGTTTTGAAAACGGATTCTAGTGTTAAATTCTATAATCTGAAGTTGTAATCAATGGAAAGTTGTTAAGTTGTAAAAGTTAAGTAATTGAAAGTTGAAAGCAATGAAATTTATGGAAGATAACTGTTAAAGCTTAAATGTTAATGATTGGTTAATTGTAGTCAACTAAATGGCCTTTGAATTCCTGAACAAGTAGTTCCCGAGGGGTGTTTTACACCTAGCCACTGAAGGTCTTTATCCGGTCTAGGATGGCTGGTCTGAAAGTTCGTTAAACAGGGTTCATCGAAAGTCATAGAATGCAATTAGTCCAATCAAAAATGTAAATCAATATGAATTATAAGTTAGTAATTGTGGAATATTAAGTTGTTAAGTGAAAGTGAGATGTAATTCAATTTGATTTGGCACATGAATCCTATGTTTATTATTGTCACATTAAGAAATGATTAGGCAACATTACTATTACTTTCTCATGGGTTTTGACTACTATTTTACACCAATTACTTGAGTTTGACATACACATTCCACTTACACCTACATATGTTACAACACATTGTTAGAATTCCTCTTATGAGATTTCACTTGGTGCTTACGCCAAGACGGTGGAGATTTGATCCTTTTGCAAGCTTATGGTTAAGTGTATCACGACTTGGCTTGATTGAGTGTTATATCATTTATTCCCTTACCCTGTAGTTTATAGGTTGAGAGTGAGTGATTTTATACACGTATCCTATTGTGAGGTGCTAGGTCGTGCATTCAGGCTTGACAAATTAATCATCTCAGGTTTTCTATTACTTATATAAATGTTGCTAACATGATTACTTAGGTGATTTTTGTTAGTTTTATTTGGTTAAACCTGATCTCTGTTTCTTAAAATGCAAGAGGGGTATGTTTAAGTTTGTAAATGGTAGTTTGCTTGAGGACAAGCAAAGTTCAAGTATGGGGAAGTTTGATATCGCTCATTTTTTATATATATATCTAACGCGATATCTTGTTTTTGCATTTGTTTTGAGTTGAGTTTATGAACTTTTGGTACTTATTTGGTTAGAAAATGATTTCAGGTGAATATATTGAAGAAATTTTGATTGGTGTTTGATTCATGAAGTTTTGGAATGTTTTTGAGTTAAAAGTTGAATTAGAGCTGAAAATGAAGATTTCCAGAAGAGTACCCGGTGGGTAGAGTTAGTAGCCACCGGGTAGTTTGCATGGAATTGGGACAGAATCCAGCTAAAAAGTGAGTACCCACCGGGTATTTAAGTAGAAGCCGGGTACTAGTTGTTTACCCTTAAAAGTTGATCCGGGTAACAAGGAGTTAATCCGGGTAAAGGAAATGACTACCCGCCGAGTAATAGTAGTAGCAGCCGGGCACTCAGACGGCTGCAGCAGTTTTTAGAGGGAGTATAAATACTAATTTTATTGATTCTAACAAACTAACTTTTGGATACAAAAACCCTAGTTACGAATTTTCTAAGCCCTTTGGAGGGTTTTCAACCATTCTTGAAGATCATTTATTGGGTGAAGCTAATCGGTTACGCTCAATCATCAACAATCATTGTAATCATTCGGTTTGCATTTATTTATTAATTAAATTATCTTTTCTTTGGTTTCAATTGTTTCTTGTGATTATTCTTATTCGAATATGAGTAGCTAAATCCTAATACACTTGCTTGGATGAAATAACTATTAATTAGGGGTATTATCATTTGATGTTTATATGATTTAATTACGTTTAATCGAGAACTTCATATATTTAGGTTTAATTATCAGTTCTAATTTATTTGGTAATTAAATAAGTGATTGTAGCGGATGTTTGTCACTTATATGTTTATTATCAATTATTTGTCTATGAATAATTGAACTTTGATTGCGGACGCAGATAAGTAATAAGTTAGACAATTAAACTTAAATGTGTAAGATAGTGATTTTGGCGAACGTCTCTTAATAGATTAAATTTTAAATTGTGAATTGAGATTAAGGTGTAAGTGATAGTGAATGTTAAGCTTAACTTAATAGAAATGAACATGAATTTCTAAATTAACTGGTTTTAACTTAATACCCCAAAGTCATTAGTGATATAATCCAAGTGAGTGTTCGTTTTAATATCTAAAAGTACAATAAATCAATTTGACTCTTCCTGAGTCCCCCTAGTTTAATCAAAGTAGTTTGTTAAGCAACGTGACAATTCGGTCACACCAAACCGAAGTCTTTTTATGTACTTAAGTTAATTGCATTTTAATTATAATTCTTAAATACATAGTCCCTGTGGAACGAACTTGGACTTACTGTAGCTATTCTATACATGATATGGTACACTTGCCTAGTTGTGTAATAGTTAAAGTCACGGTTTTTCTTTGTTTATTTTATAACTAGATTTTACACATCAAGGATATTCCTAAAACTGCTTTTCGCACTCGATATGGTCATTTTGAATTCGTTGTTTTACCATTTTGCTTAACTAACGCACCAGCTGCCTTCATGGACTTGATGAACAGAGTTTGTCGGCCCATGCTTGATAAGTTTGTTATAGTTTTTATTGATGATATTCTCAGTTATTCTTAAAATGAGAATGATCATGCAATATATCTAAGGCAGGTTCTGGAAATGCTTCAGCGTGAAAGATTATATGCAAAGTTTTCTAAATGTGAATTCTGGTTACGAGAAGTCCAATTCCTTGGACACGTGATCAATGTTCACGGCATTTAGGTTGATCCTTCTAAAGTAGCAGAAGTGATGAAGTGGGATTCACCCTCGAGCCCCACTAAAGTTAGAAGTTTTATTGGTTTAGTTGGCTACTATCGTCGATTCATTCAAGATTTTTCAAAGATTGCTACTCCTTTGACTCAGTTGACTAGAAAAAGTGTTCAGTGGAAGTGGGGAGGCGACCAATCTAAAGCTTTCCAGATGTTGAAAGAAAAGCTCAGTCAAGCTCCTATCCTTGTTTTACCCGAGGGCAATGGGGATATGGTAGTATATTATGATGCCTCTAAACTCGGATTAGGTTGCATTCTTATGCAACGTGGAAAAGTTATTGCTTATGCTTCACGTTAGCTAAAGCCACATGAGCAAAACTATCCCACTCATGATCTTGAATTAGCAGATGTGGTCTTTGCCCTTTAAGTATGGCGACACTATCTTTATGGTGTTAAATCTACCATCTACACAGACCACAAAAGCTTCAAGTATTTCTTTGATCAGCGTGATTTGAACAATCGTCAAAGAAGATGGTTAGACTTAATAAAAGATTATGACTGCGACATACTTTACCATCCTGGTAAAGCTGATGTTGTAGCCGATGCTCTTAGCTGAAAAACTACCCATTATGCTCTTCATGTAAAATTGTGGATAAAGTTGGAAGAGTTGCCTACCGATTGCAACTACCAGAAGAACTTGGTAGTATTCATTACACATTTCACGTGTCTCAGCTCAGAAAGTGTTTAGTTGACAAAGCTTCTTATGTGCCACTGACAGAAATAGAAATAAATGAAAAACTGAGTTATATAGAAGAGCCAGTTAGAATTCTCGATCAGAAAGTAAAGCAGCTCAGAAATAAATCAGTTTCGATAGTTAAAGTTCAGTGGCACCATAGGAAGGGTTCAGAATTTACTTGGGAACCGGAGGAGTGGATGATGACATACTACCCTGCGGTGCACCAAGAATGGTTCGTGAGGACACGAACAGAATAAGTGGGGGAGAGTTGTAACACCCCAATTTTTAAGGTATTATTTTAGTGTATAAAAATATATAATTATTTTTAGTTATTATTATTTTAGTGATATAAAGTTATAGAAAACGTAAATGGTTGTTCAGTTCCAGACTGTATAAGTTAAAAGACTTAAATTATAATAGACACGAATACGTGTCTTTTCCTAACACAGTTTCAAACAGTTCCAGAAAAGAGATAAAGTAGAGTGAAATCACAGGAGTAAGAACCTCAATAAATAATCAACTTTCAATCACAAATCTCAAGTTCTATCATCGAATTCTTCATCTCAAATTCATTTCTAAGCTTTGTAAGTATGATTTCTCTTCATCTTTAACCTAGAAATGAGTTTTCTAGGGTTTCATGTGATTAGTAGAACTAAATCTGAAATTAGGGCTTGTAATTGATAAATTGTGTTAGTATAGCTTAGTAATGTTGATTAGTAACTTAATTTCATGTTAGAAGTGGAAGATGGTGATTAGGGTTCATGGGGGTTTTTCATGAATCATGTTAAATCCTTATGGAATCCTATGTATTAGTTTAAAGTGTTACTAAAGATGTTATTAGATGAAGATTTGGCAAGAAAAATAGTAAATTCAATATTTAAACTCAGTCATGAAAGTGCAAGTAGTTGAATTGGATAAAATGGAATTAGTTTATGTAAAGTGGGGGAGGATAATTTAGATGAAATTAGTTACAATATGATTAGTTGTTCTTAATTGTATTGTTATGTGTATGTGTTAGGTGTTAAAAAGGTGGAATCTACTAGTGAGCAAATATTACCTATCGGCCTAACACATCAAGGTGAGTTATATGAAAGTGATTAGATAATAATTAAGTGATTCGGATTGCTTCCGAGCAAGAGATTCACTTAGTTATGTAAACTGTTGCTAATTAGTCTATTTGTATGAAATAAACTTGGTAAAATGCAAGTGATTAGTTTGGTTAACTTATGTTAGCCATGTTGTGATTAGAATAGCTAATCAAGATTAGCTATGCCATGATTAGTAGCTAACTTATGTTGGCTAATTGTGATTAGACTAGCTAATTGATATTGGCTAGAAAAATGATTAGATATGTACACATATGAAAGTGAAAGTGAAAGTAGATTCAAGAAAAAGGAAGTAGCTTTTATATTTTGCTTATTATTATTTTGTTATTCTTGTAATAATGCAATGTATTGATTTTGATTAGATATTCATATTTCTCACTAAGCAAAATGCTTATTTAGTTGAGCTCATGCGTAGGTACAAGTGGAAGCGGGAAAGAAAAGGATATTGCTAAAGGGTAGAGTGGAGTTACTAGCTTGTTGTAAGTTGATAGCAAGCTTTCTCTCTGAATTATTGTAATGGTTTCCACTTGTATAAATCGCCCTTTTAAAGTTTTTTCAGACTTATGGTATTAGTTTATATGTTTTGAAGTAGCAAGTGTGTAGAAATCGAATAATAGTTTGTAGCAAGATGATATATGTGTGAATTAGTTAATTAGTAGTAATGGGTGGAAGCTGAACTATTTGGGAAAAGTTTGAAAGGATTATGAAATTGTTGACTTTGAAATGGTAGTAGATTGATATTCATGTTGACTGGATGTCAATTTAGTTAAACGGGTCATAAAGGGTTCAAATGGGTCCCTCATGCACTCGTAGTCTAAATGAATTAGAGTAAAGTCATATAATCATTAATAGCGCAATTAGATGTCAAAACATATGTTGTAAGTGGGTTCAAAGTGTGTAAGTCTGGTTGCAATTCCTTTGTATTTTGACTTGTACACCAAAAGTGGTTAAAATAACCGAAATGTAGTAATAAGCCCAGATTTCGCGTTCTTGAGAAAATTGAATAAGTGTTAAAAGTAAAACTTGTGTTTTGATATATGAAAGATGTTCGTAAAGTTCCAAGTTTTAATAATGTTTGAGTAAAAAGTTATGTAGTTTCTAGTTTCGCATTTTAGTAATAAAATGCATAGTTTTTGATCAGATAAGTAGTTGTGCAGAAATAGCAGCAACACGCGATCGAGTGCATGTAAATGCACGATCAAGTCATTTTAAAAAGTTATCAATCGTTCGCGTGGTTTTACGCGAACGGGTATTTTAGTTCAAAATGTCAACAGAAGTTTGGCTCGTTAAAATTCAGACATTTTATGCTAACACGCGATCGCGTATACTTATATGGTACGATCGCGTATTGCAAAAAGAAAACACGCGATCGCGTACTTTATGTTTAATTGAAATCTGACTTTTAATTGTAATATAATAATTACAGTTGTAATATAGGTTGGTTAAGGTGTAAGGTATAGTTAGTAGGGGACCTATTAAGTTGTAAAAAAAATAATAATAAAAAATTAGGCGTTTCAATAATATTCACCTTAGCCTTTGATTGTTATATTACAAGATATGACAATTGATGGTACTTTCAACTCTTTAACACCTAAACATATAACACATAGCAACACATTTAATCTCTAGAATTCATCAATTCAAGCTAATAACATCTCTATTTACATATTTAGTTGATTAACATCAAACTACACACTTTTAGCAAAACCCCCATAATCACCCAAGAACACAAGTGATGATTTCATCACTTTCAACTTGTAATATGATTATCAACAAGTATTATAACACTAATAAACACTAATTTCATCAAGTTTAAACCCTAATTTCATATTATAATTACCAATTTGACAAAACCCCCTAACCCACTTTCTAGGTTAAGAAACAAGATAGAATCACTCACTTTGAGGTTTGTAGAATCAAGAGTAGAATGAAGAAGATGATTAAGAAGAATCCTTAAGCTTGAATTGAAGTTTTAACAGAAGATTTGATGAGGGATTATGGCTTCTGCAATTTTCTCCTCTCGTTTATTTTGGTTCTGTAAGTTTTTGGAATGGACTAGAAAAAGCACGTATATGTATATATTAAACCATAATTCTTTTAATTTACACAGTCTGGAACTGAGAAACCCATTTACGTTTTCTACTATTTTGTATCATTTAAATAATACTACTTCATAATAAATATATTTTCGTGTACTAATGCTTCCGCTAACCGAAATCAACGAATTTGGGGGTGTTACAGATTGGTATCAGAGCCATTAGTTATAGCGAACTAGATTTCTTAGGTGACTTAGAGACCTAGACTATAGCCTTGGCTAGAACGCACATGCATACACAAATTTGCATACGTCTAACTATCGATACGGCACATCGACACGCGTGATCAAATTATTGAACTTTCCTACGTTTGATTCATTCATAGTCACTCCGACTCATACGAACCTGATCGTATTAAACGGTTGATGAAAAGAAGTATGTATTTAGCATCATATAATGACGCTTGGCCAATGTGATTATATTGTACAAAGTACATATGGGTATTTCATAGTCGTGAGATACATGATGGGGATCTTGTCGTTTCTCCTTAAATACTCAATGACTGAATTATGTGAAACTCCACCCTTCACATCTTTTTCATTGGCATTGACTTCTGCATTTCCTTCCTCGCAGAACGTCAGCATGCCGCCTAAACAAAGAAAGACCCGAAACAGTCGCCGAGCGACTACACCTCCTATCGTCGAAACAGTCGCCGAGCGAGTACACCTCCTATCGTGTAACTGAAGCTATCGCTCAATACGAAGCCAGTCGCGCTCGCGACACTGGGGTGAACAACAGTGGAGCCACCCCAGTCAACAGTGAAACCCCGGCAAATACCCGACAAGGGTGTTCATACAAAACCTTCATCGCCTGCAAACCCAGCACATTCACCGGGACTGAAGGGCCATTCGCTTAGTCCACTGGATTGAGAAAATGGAATCAGTGATTGACATCAGCGACTGCGTAACCGATAACATGGTGAAGTACACCACGTGTACTCTCGCCGACAAAGCGTTGACATGGTGGAACGCTCAGATCCAAATTCTTGGATGCACAACCGCTTACTCCATCTCGTGGGAGACTTTGAAAAAGATGATGATGGAAGAGTTTTGCTCTCAGAGTGAGCAACGGAAACTCAAAACAGAGCTATGGAACATTCAGATGGTAGGAGCTGACATTACCGGGTACACAACTAGGTTCCAGAGCTTGCACGCCTCGTACCTCATATGGTAACTCCCGAGAGCAAATGCATTGAGCGTTACAACAGGGGTTTGGCCCCACAGATCAGAGGCATGGTGATGTCCTCCAAACCAACTACCTTTAGGAGCGCAGTTGATCTGGCTCAAAGCTTGACTGAGGACGCGATACTGATTGGAACCTTAAAATCTGCTTCAGGGAAAAGTGAACCCAACCGTACCGATACTGGTGACTCGGGTCACAACAAACGAAAGTGGAACAGTGAGGGTAATGACCGTCAGGGTCAACAAAATAGGAACCCGGGAAACACCAGAGCATACGCCGCAATCACCAACACTGAACCAAAACCATACCTTGGCAAGAGACCCAAGTGTAATAAATGCGAAAGGCATCATGAGGGCGATTGCACCATCTGTGGCAAATGCAGCCAATGGGGGCACCGAGCCAATACATGTAGAAACAACCCTCCCGCTCAAACCAACCCTGGGCGACAAAACACGGGCTGTTTCAAGTGTGGTGAACCAGGACACTACCGAAATCAGTGCCCGCAGCTCAATAACGTCAACAACAATCAGAACAACAACAACCGCATCGCCTACAACGAACCAGGCCGTGGACGCGCATACATAATTCGTGCACGGGATGTACCTGAGGATCCCTACGCTAACATTGGTACGTTTTAACAATCTATTATTTCACTTTAACGTTACACTATTCGGATGTCGATTCGAACCTAACGATTGGTAAACCTTTGACCCCTTAACGAACACACGACATGTCAAACTATACGACGAGTATAGTTCGAGTATACGTGAACTGTTAGAACTTTTATGGCAACATAGAGCGCCGCGTAAACTATTACTATTGTTGACGACACGTCTTTTCGGACAACATACGCAACGGGCAATCCGACTTGATTTTAAATTTCGGGACGAGATTTCTCTAAGATGGGGAGAATGTGACACCCCGCAAATTTAAACGAGATTACGTACACTAAACATTTGCATTTTAGGCTAATTCCCTACTTTGAGTGAATTCACAACAATTTTAGAGATAAGTCTAGCAAAGCCCGACTAGTTAATACGCGTAGTATTACATTTCGTAGTTAGTTGTAATTACGTACAAAACATATCCGTAAAACTGGAACAAAACAAAGTTAAACTTTTACAAACTAAATAAATTAATTTTTATAAAAGTTCTTCGCTTAAAAATGTTACGAAAAGTAGAATTTAGGAATTTCTTATTTAAAATATTATAACATTTGATAATCGAGGAAACGAACACCACACGGAACGCAAACACGGGAGACGAAAAAGGAGACAAACCCCTCCCACCTCCCCTCTTTTCTTTCATTTTCTTTCATCTCATTTCTCTCTCCACTCTCTTTTTCCTCTCATCTCTCTCTCTCTAAAATACACCACCACCACCACCATCTTAAACCCCCAAAAACCGCCACCAAACCACCGTAAATCGCTTGGACCATTTAGAGAAAAACGATCATGACGACGAGATCTACACTTTCATCTTCTCGGATTTCTCACGCGATAACTTTGTAAGAACCCGACAATCTCGTAAATTCTTAGATTTTGAAGTTTTCTTTGATATTTCTTATTTATGATACTTAATACAACATGTTTTAGTGTTCTTAAGAACTGAAAATGTCCAAAATCGAACCTAAAGCTCGTTTTTGCAAACTGATCGTCGAACAGTTGTAAGTGACGCAAAAAGCCCAAAAACAGTGTAGCGACACTTAAGTGACGCATTAAGTGTCGCATAAAACCCTAATACTAAATATTACCGACACTTAAGTGACGCATTAAGTTCTTACAGTCATACCGACACTCATACCCGACACTTACACCGGCCCACATACCTTATGCGTCACTTCCTCAAGTGACGCCAATAATACTAAATTTACATTTTATGCGGCACTTCCTAAGTGTCGCTACCCCCAAGGCAAGTGACGCCCTTAAGTGACGCATAAAACAGAAAACTTGCAAATCATTTTTACACTAAGTGTTGAACTTAACCGGAAACGAATATTTACATACGATACGATACACGAACTTTATAAACATTACAAACACACTTATAATATTGAAATGTCGATTTTGAACTATCACCAACGAGCCGTATACATTTTCACAACTATGAAATACAAACTTAAACGTTTAACAAACACTTTGGACATAACTTGGTTGTACAAACACTGGCATGAATGGTCGACTTAGACATCCACATACTTATTAAATCTCATACGTTTAGGGCATTAAGAGATTTCGACTAGACTTCATTTGGGCTTTAGGCTTTGCCAACACTCGCACGTTACTTAACTGAACAGGTGAGTTCACACCCCCTACTTTTACTGCTTTGCTACTTTTGAACAGGGGTGGAAAACATAGTACAACTTTTACTGTTGCCATAACCTACATTGTTTTAGCAATTGCGACCTTGGTAAATACTTTCATCTATCAATTATTAATGATGATGTCATGTTTTAATTGATAACGTTTACACTCTGGAAACTAAACATATACATTTTATGAATGATTTTCATACATACAACTATTCACAATACGTTGAACTGTGAACAAACTACCTTTTATGAAACAACATTTTCATAAACATTTATGCAAGTCCCTACGTCTTGGGCACCCCTATACAAGTCCCTACTTCTTGGGCACATTTATACAAGTCCCTACTTCTTGGGCACACAGATACAAGTCTCTACGTCTTGGGAAAACAGAAAGTCCCTACTTCTTGGGCATGGTGTCATCCTACGTCTTGGATGAAGGCTCTACTTCTTGAGCAGATGGGTCCTACGTCTTGGATGCCAGTCCTACTTCTTGGACACAACTATACAAGTCCCTACGTCTTGGGCACATAGAAAGTCCCTACTTCTTGGGCATCACTATTAGGTTCTACTTCTTGGACCAACTTTACAAACTAGACCATGGTGACATCCCACTAGAACATACTTTTTGGGCAACATCCCAACAGGACGTATATACGAATAGGATACTTCTTTCCTACTACAATTTAAATTGTGTTTTGGGTAACATTCCAACCGAACAATATTTGGATAACATTCCACTAAACATTACTGAAACTGTTATGGAAAAACGTTACAAACATACTGGTCGATCAAACTTTATACGTGAACATAAAACATGTGAATTCACTCAACCTCGTTGTTGAATTTTTACTATGTTTTTCAGGGAATTAGCAGCGCACGTAAGAACCGCCTGCACATATGGAACTCTAGGCGACCCGTGAAGCTCTTAGGATGCCAACTTTTTGAAACATATGGATTTCTTTTGTATAACTAATATGTTTTTAGTCATATTTACGAAATCCACTTTTGTACAACTTAACTACTTGTACGATTCAATGAATCGTAAACTTTGTAACTATTACTCTTGGCATCTTAATATATACGTTCTGTTGTAATCATATGCTCTGATATGTATGCATGTACTTTGTATACGTGGCACCCCCAGCTTATACCAATGCTTCCGCTAACTGAAATCAACGAATTTGGGGGTGTTACATATTGGTATCAGAGCCATTAGTTATAGCGAACTAGATTTCTTAGGTGACTTAGAGACCTTAGAGACCTAGACTATAGCCTTGGCTAGAACGCACATGCATACACACATTTGCATACGTCTAACTATCGATACGGCACATCGACACGCGTGATCAAATTATTGAACTTTCCTACGTTTGATTCATTCATAGTCACTCCGACTCATACGAACCTGATCGTATTAAACGGTTGATGAAAAGAAGTATGTATTTAGCATCATATAATGACGCTTGGCCAATGTGATTATATTGTACAAAGTACATATGGGTATTTCATAGTCGTGAGATACATGATGGGGATCTTGTCGTTTCTCCTTAAATACTCAATGACTGAATTATGTGAAACTCCACCCTTCACATCTTTTTCATTGGCATTGACTTCTGCATTTCCTTCCTCGCAGAACGTCAGCATGCCGCCTAAACAAAGAAAGACCCGAAACAGTCGCCGAGCGACTACACCTCCTGTCGTCGAAACCACCGAACAAATTATCGAGCAACGTGTAGCTGAAGCTATCGCTCAATACGAAGCCAGTCGCGCTCGCGACACTGGGGTGAACAACAGTGGAGCCACCCCAGTCAACAGTGAAACCCCGGCAAATACCCGACAAGGGTGTTCATACAAAACCTTCCTCGCCTGCAAACCCAGCACATTCACCGGGACTGAAGGGGCCATTGGCTTAGTCCACTGGATTGAGAAAATGGAATCAGTGATTGACATTAGCGACTGCGCAACCGATAACATGGTGAACTACGCCACGTGTACTCTCGCCGACAAAGCGTTTAAATGGTGGAACGCTCAAATCCAAATTCTTGGATGCACAACCGCTTAC
Source organism: Helichrysum umbraculigerum (assembly GCA_949592205.1). Classification (NCBI taxonomy): domain Eukaryota; kingdom Viridiplantae; phylum Streptophyta; class Magnoliopsida; order Asterales; family Asteraceae; genus Helichrysum; species Helichrysum umbraculigerum. The sequence continues at coordinate 64,681,432 of CATIUR010000003.1, forward strand.
TCCATCTCGTGGGAGACTTTGAAACAGATTATGATGGAAGAGTTTTGCTCTCAGAGTGAGCAACAGAAACTCAAAACAGAGCTATGGAACATTCAGATGGTTGGAGCTGACATTACCGGGTACACAACTAGGTTCCAAGAGCTTGCACGCCTCGTACCTCATATGGTAACTCCCGAGAGCAAACGCATTAAGCGTTACAACAGGGGTTTGGCCCCACAGATCAGAGGCATGGTGATGTCCTCCAAACCAACTACCTTTAGGAGCGCAGTTGATCTGGCTCAAAGCTTGACTGAGGACGCGATACTGATTGGAACCTTGAAATCTGCTTCAGGGAAACGTGAACCCAACCGTACCGATACTGGTGACTCGGGTCACAACAAACGAAAGTGGAACAGTGAGGGTAATGACCGTCAGGGTCAACAAAACAGGAACCCGGGAAACACCAGAGCATACGCCGCAATCACCAACACTGAACCAAAACCATACCTTGGCAAGAGACCCAAGTGTAATAAATGCGAAAGGCATCAGGAGGGCGATTGCACCATCTGTGGCAAATGCAGCCAATGGGGGCACCGAGCCAATACATGTAGAAACAACCATCCCGCTCAAACCAACCCTGGGCGACAAAACACGGGCTGTTTCAAGTGTGGTGAACCAGGACACTACCGAAATCAGTGCCCGCAGCTCAACAACGCCAACAACAATCAGAACAACAACAATCGCATCGCCAACAACAAACCAGGTCGCGGACGCGCATACATCATTCGTGCACGGGATGCACCTGAGGATCCCTACGCTAACATTGGTACGGTTTAGCAATCTATTATTTCACTTTAACGTTACACTATTCGGATGTCGATTCGAACCTAACGATTGGTAAACCTTTGACCCCTTAACGTACACACGACATGTCAAACTATACGACGAGTATACGTGAACTGTTAGAACTTTTATGGTAACATAAAGCGCCACGTAAACTATTACTTTTGTTGACGACACGTCTTTTCGGACAACATACGCAACGGGCAATCAGACTTAATTTTAAATCTCGGGACGAGATTTCTCTAACATGGGGAGAATGTGACACCCCGCAAATGTAAACGAGATTACGTACATTAAACATTTGCATTTTAGGCTAATTCCCTACTTTGATTGAATTCACAACAATTTTAGAGATAAGTCTAGCAAAGCCCGACTAGTTAATACGCGTAGTATTACATTTCGTAGTTAGTTGTAATTACGTACAAAACATATCCGTAAAACTGGAACAAAACAAAGTTAAACTTTTACAAACTAAATAAATTAATTTTTATAAAAGTTCTTCGCTTAAAAATGTTACGAAAAGTAGAATTTAGAAATTTCTTATTTAAAATATTATAACATCTGATAATCGGAGAAACGAACACCACACGGAACGCAAACTCGGGAGACGAAAAAGGAGACAAACCCCTCCCACTGTCACACCACCTAATTCGGGTTGCGGAAGCGAATCGGGTCGGGGCGTGACTAATCAATAACCAAAGCACAAGATATATAGTAAACGACTCTAAATGAGACGTTTTAGAAAATACATTGCAATACAGTATATTACATAAGTTTTCAAAAGTAATAAGTCATAAAGATACATCATTAATGAGTTCGCAATTTATTCTAAAGATTTTAGTTACATAATCATAGTACAAAAGATAATGCCAGTAAAATCTTCATAAGTGTGTATGCATGCATGCGACTCGTACTAGCTTAGCATATAAGTAGATCCTGCTGGGCATCCCTGCTCAAGCTGCGTACCTGAGAATGCATCACTAAAAAGGTCAACCAAAAGGTTGGTGAATCTCACAGGTTTATAGTATGTAACAGTTTTGAACACATCAAGTAGTAAAAGTAAGTAATGATTGCACGTATGCAATAGTTTCGATATACATTGCCATGAGCACCATAGTTGAAGCTTAACAGTAAGGGTACAATCAAGTACCTAGTAATTTTCCCTCCGTGAGTGCTAATCCAAAAACATTCATATGAAACGAGTAAAAAACGTCCGTTTATACGAGTACGGTTCGTGGTGGCGCTACCACCCCGAACGGGGATTGTCAGTCCCATATGGATCCATATACTAAAACTCGCGCTTATCCCGTAACTAACAACTATGATTCAGAGGACTTCATTGGATTAATCGTAACTCATGCATTTCAGTAATTTCAGTAAGTCTGTAAGTCTGTAGGTCTGTAAGTCGGTATAGTTGCAAAATGGTAATTTGTAAGTCGGTCATGCAATAAGTTTATAAATTGGTGAAACAATAAGTTTGTAGAGTAGCAAGTCAGTAAAGTCTGTAAAGTAGTATTCCAGTAAAACAGTAATGGTAAACAGTAAACTTGCACATGTATTTATAGTAAACAAGTAATGCATCTCCCCCAAAGTAAAGACAGTAAAAAGGGGCCGTGAGACTCACCTGAGTCTAGTAGTATCAAGCAGTAAATCAAGCAATGAGGTTCTCCGAACCAGTAACCTCTAGCGTCCTAAACGCGTAAGGTTAAGTAAGTAAGTGGATATCATTAAGATTATCCATGCTAGTTGTCCACTCAACTAGTTAATGTCCATTAGTCTGTTATTTGTAATTGTTCGTATTTGTAGTCTGTCGTTGTGTAAATATGGCCCATTGGTGACGGTGTGTAATAATAATTCAAGTGTTATTATTATGTATTTCATTTCGTTGTATATTTGTAAAGTATATTTGTCATATGTTTCCGAGTTATTCCAAATATTGTAATGACGTTAAATCAAGTATACTGTGATATTGTCTTGTTTGAAAAGTCGTTTACGCGAAGTTAGTGTTGAACACTATTCATGAGACAATAAGGATTGTCGGGAATTACTATTCATGAGACAATAGCATGTTACTATTAGTGAGACAATAGCGATTATCGGGAATCACTATTCATGAGACAATAGCAAGTTACTATTCATGAGACAATAGCGATTATCGGGAATCACTATTCATGAGACAATAGCAAGTTACTATTCATGAGACAATAGCGATTATCGGGAATCACTATTCATGAGACAATGGCAAGTTACTATTCATGAGACAATAGCGATTATCGGGCGGTTTCAAATATGAAAGTGTTAGTTTTTGCGACAAAGATGCTACGACAATCGAGTTTTATACGACAATATTTATGCGACAATAGATTCTCGGAACACTGTTCATGCGACAATGGTATTGTCGCAGGTCTGAGATTTCCCGTTTTTGTTTAAGTGTTCGTTTTTGTTGACTAGGTCAAACGTGTTCGGTTTGACCCGAAACTTTTAGGGAAGTCTTAAATATGTTAAGTAAACTTTTGAAAATTGTCGTTACGTTTTATGGTTGACCCGAAGTGTCGGTTTTGTAAAATGACTAAAACAGTCCTTAAGTTTAATAGTTCCAGATTTTTACTCGGTTTCGACTTGCGATTTAACCCGTTTCTAGTCCGATTCAAGCCTAACCAAAAATCACACATGTTCTCCTAGATGTCTAGTTCATTTCTGCACTTTATGATACTTTCATATTGTGACACCCGGTCAAAAATGACCCAAAATTTGGTCAAAAATTTAAATTTTTATTTCAAGTATTATATACTCAAACTACTAAAGTGTACAAGCATTATATATATAAATTATATATAATAACATTAAACGATTATTTAATAATCGTATATATATATGAATCTGACAGAACGCAGAAACTTAAAATGGAAGTTGGTGCAAAACTTATTTCAAATAAAGTATTATTGTCAAGAATAATAATTATTTACTCCGTTAGAAATTTAAATACATTTTGAACACAGAAAACTATCCGTCAAAACGAATTGAAATAAAGATATGTTTCCATATCTAGTTAAATGTATTTTTATGAAATACTTCCATTAAAAACTTATACGATTTTATATTTGGAAATTTATCGTTTAAAAACATTATACTACTTAACGATCGGGTAGGAAAACACGGGTATTTTGTACTACAAATTGGGACCAACCACCTCCAATTATTGGAGATGGCTGTGTCTTCTTCATGAAGCTAAGCCCGACCAAAACCCATCCACATTTCATTTTATCTTCCTCATCAAACTTGCTTCTCATCTCTCTCTCATTTCCAATACAACAACAACAACATTTCAACATCATCATCAATCGATTATCATCATCACTATCCATCTCTTTCTCCTCCATCCCCTCGGCACCACAACCGCCGGTCACCCCAACCACCGCCGGCCACCATTATCAACAACACCAACGAGCAGCAGCAGTACCAGTAGCTCACCACCATCCTCATTCTCGGCTTCCATCATCCACCGTGAGCAACCATTTCTTTTTTTTTTCTTCTTTAAGTTATTTCGAGTGATTATCCCATGTATATATATATTTTGGGTTATATATATCCCGAGTTATATATATTTTGAGATATATATATATATTGAGTTATATATATATGTTAGAGATTAAAAGTGAGAAACCTAGTTGTGAATTGATGGTGCAAAAGAAAACTGAAAATGATGGTGAACTACACCCCTTACGGGTTGGTCTTAAATGGCATAGAGTACACACATTTTACAAAAATCACTAACACATATATACACATTTTGGTAAAAAAAAGCAATGGGAGGCTCCTAGCCTAATGGCTGGGGCGTTTCGTTGTTAACGAGTGGTCACAGGTTCGAGCCCTGTGACCCTCTTTTAATTCCATTTATTTTTGAAATAAGCTGTTATTAATCACATATATACATACTTGGGAAAATTATATCCAAACAAGGCACATAGCCTGCTGGTTGAGGCGTTTGGGTTGGAAACCACAGGTCACGAGTTCAAGTCTCACATGTGACCTTTTTTTGGTTAATTTAATTATTTTGACTAACTAATATGCACATGTATATTTAAACCTAGCAAATTATCAACAATTGTAGGCAATAGCCTAGTGGTAAATGATGGGTATTATGTATTGAAAGGTCATGGGATCAATCCTATGATGATCTTTATATATTTATATATATATATATATATATATATATATATATATATATAAGGTCAAAGGGTATATTAGTCAATTGTTAATTAGTTATTTTAATTTAATATCATCAAATTTAAATGCATTAATGTTGGCAGTTTTGTATTGCACGTATTAGGCTCATTTATTTTTAGAAACTAGCACCAAGTATCTTTTCTATTCATTCATTATTAATTTTGTTTATCATCGAAGATTGTTGATGATTCATGGGATATTTTATTCAATGCGCTTGATATATGCAATGTGGATTTTTTATACCTTGATCCGTTCATTCTAATATTTTTATACTCAAGTTTGGTGCATTTTTACCTACAATTAACAACCTGGTATCGTATTCTTGAGTGATCTTGAACAAGGAACTCTGACGAAAATTGCGAGCATTTCATAAGTGATTCTATTAGTATTTGACTTACGGTTAATTGAAATGGCGGACGGCGATCAAGTGATGGAACCTGTAGATACGTATTCAACGGATGAATCCGATGATATTGCAAGCACGTCTGAAGCGAGTAAGTTATTTTCAATATGTGTTGTAAACGTACGTACTACCGATTTCGGTATTGTGTTGGTGAATTTTCTGTTCTGTAAATTATGAGGTTGTAAATATATAGTGCTAGTTTCCTATTTTTGCTATCGATATTCTTTTGTTGGCGTAGTTACATAACCATGTTCACTTATTTAAAAATGACTTTGATTCAGTAACTAATATCAGTGTTTCGACCAAATAAAAATATGTATAGCATGGTAGCATATGTGTTGTCACTTTCGTTTGATTCGTTTATGTATTTATGAGTGTTTTAAACTTTATGAACAGGCAATGGAACGGTGATGAACACAATATCAGTTGGGGTTATGCATGTCTCCACGGAAGGTGTACCATATTGGGTGCCCGATATTCCCGATGACATAAAACCAGTGATTGGAATGGCGTTTACAGTATAGACGGGGCATATGAGTTTTACACACAATATGCAAGACAAGCTGGGTTTCCATCAAAAAAATCGGGCAACAATAAAAACAAATCAAACACAGTTTCCCGGCAGTATTTTCTGTGTTCCAAACATGGTTTCCCAGCTCCAAAGACGCCTTATGTACCATATTGTACTATGATTCTATAAATTATTAAATATGATTCAGCATTAACTCTGGTATGATTCTGCAATTTATAAACTATGATACAGCATTATTATATGATGTTTCACCATGCTTAACATGGTATTAAGATAATCTAAAGTCATTTACAAGACACTTTGTCTTTGTAGCTAACCTTCTTAACCACACTACTATTGCACACATCTGTTGACGTACCACAGTTAATTTTTTTAATACATACTGTACTAACCATGTCGCCTAGGTTCAACCATAGCGTGGCTCTCTTATTTTAATTATTCACAAAACAGTAAGTGAACCTAAAGCATCACAGTATCAAGCTGAAATAACTAAGAGTAAGAAACATCAAATCTATACATATATGTTTTTTCAGCAGTCACTATACTGTGATTCAGCGTTAGGTATTCTATGATTCTGCAATTAAAATAATATGCTTGGTTGTGGCCTTATATACTATGATTCAGCAGTCATTAAATAATGATTCTGCAAATTATAAACTATGATTCAGCAGTCATTATACTATGATTCTGTAAATTATTAAATATGATTCACCATTAACTCTGCTATGATTCTGCAATTTATAAATGAACACACAGCATTATTATATGATGTTTCACCAGGCTTAACCTTGTATTAAGATATTCTAAAGTAATTTACAAGACACTTTGTCTTTGTAGCTAACCTTCTTAACCACACTACTATGATTATATGCTTCGGCAACAATCAAACTATGAATCAGCAGCATAGCACAATCTCTTTGCATTATTAGCTTTCTAAATCAGACTTCTCTTACACACATCTATAGGCTTAGCACATTTCTTATTGCTTATACACAATGTAATAATAAGAATCAAGCAACATTCATTGTACGTGTAATGTACATTGAATCATAAAATCATCTCTTCTCTTCTCTTCCGTTTCTGGCTTTTAACTTCCTTTGATGGCGGTGTCATAAAATCATCATCCGAATTATGATTATGCATTTGGGTACGACCTGAAACATTTACAATACATTGTTACGCATAGTATTAGTAAGAAGCTACCAATGTTTTTTCTGTGAATCGAGTTATATGATGCACTGTACCCCTATTATTAAACCAATTTCCACAACATGCCGTGTAATGTCAACTACTTTTCACAATCTAATTGGTGCAAAACTGATTGGCAGACTAGAATCAAGCAACATTCAATGATTCACTCATTTCGTACCCCGATTCGGCAACCCATTTTTTAACTAGGCTTTGTTGGTTAACATGTCAATGTGATATTTTCCACAACATGCCGTGTAATGTCAACTACTTTTCACAATCTAATTAGCGCTAAACTGATTTGCAGACTAGAATCAAGCAACATTCAATGATTCACTCGTTTCGTACCCCGATTCGTCAACCCATTTTTTAACTAGACTTTGTTGGTTAACATGTCAAAGTGATATGAATCATCATAAAAAACAAATCACAAAACTAAAACACATCGATAGATTGCATGTTCGAATTATTCAAAATGCCGGTTATCAACTTCAACATTAGTCACTAGCAGAATCAAAACATGAATATTACACACACTTTCAATTCAACTCGTGCCTTTCATGTGACATACACTGAATCCTTTGATTACAGAAAAAAAATATATCAGAACAACTATAATCAATCACAGTTATTGCTTGCTTTGATTCAATGTCAATTATCCTTTTGCGTGCATTCCCACAAATAAGCAGAGTAATTTTCGGACTAAAACCACTAAGTAGCTGTTTCCCTAAATCATTAAAACATTCAACTCATGTATAGAAAATAATGGAAAATACCTTTAGGTTTTGATTGCTTCATCTTCCTTGATTTATGAGTGTGGCGCAGCAGCACACCAAAACCACCAAAAGTGTTGGGTCAAAACTGTTTCAGGTCTGAGTTGAAGTTGTGATGAGAAGACAGAGTACAAGTGATTAAAACTGTTTGTATTGAAGGTTAAAACTGTCTTTACGAAGTTACAACTGATAGAAGAAAACTGAAGAGAAGATAAGTGTTACAACTGATTGAAGATAGATTACAACTGATAGTTATGTGTCTGTAACTGTTAGTTATATATGTAGCAGTTAACACTGATTATATATTTGTACTTGGTCTTATATTACAATTGAAGCAGTTACCACTGAATGTGTAACAGTTACAACTGTTTACTTCAGAATGGTAGTTTCAACTGTTTATGATTTTGTGATAAGTATGAGTCGGTTATGGAAGTTATTTTATTCCATATTCATAGGAGATTGTATAGGACTCTATGTGTTATAAATAGAGATCCTTTAGACCTAGATAGGTTAACGTTTTGCACAGTGTAACAACCGCCAAATTAGGGCTAGTTATTAGCGCCTAATTCTTTGTAAATACATGTAATTATTTTTGTGTTAGGCTAATTTATGTATCGGATTATATATTGGTAAATATATACAACTTTGCGATTTGACTTAAATCGTACGCAACTTAAATAGAATGAAATTCTATTCGATTAAAATGGACGTTGGTGAACAAATGTTTATAAACTAAATAACGCAATTGTGCCCAAAATGCTATCTTCTAATAATTAGTAATTATCTCGCATCACTCAATTAAAGTTTACACGATTTAAAAACAAAAGTACTTAAATTTATTTAAACTATATCATACTTCAAACTATTAAGGATTTAAAGAAATAATACAAGTAAATTATTTAACAAAAGTTTGTAATTTTAAAATATATAATTAAACGCGTAAAATAAATATTTAACGCCTAAACGACGGAGAAAACGAACACCACACGGGGTACGGAACGGAGACTGGGTGAGGTGAGGCTTTCACCAACACCCCACCACCTCCCATTTCTTTCTCATTTCTTTCTTTTCTCACTCTCTTTCTTCCCCCTTTTCTCTCAAATATCACCATCACCACCAACATCACACAATCGCAAAATAACACACCAAAACGACGCCGGATCATACCCCTCCTTTGGAATAAAAGAACCACGGCATCACGATCTACATTCCTACCTTTCCGGATTTTCATTTCGGCATTTCGTAAGTTTCCGACAAAACCCGAAACTCTCCGTTTTTACCCATTTTTACGTTTTTATGGTTTATATGTGCTTAAAATGTCCAAATATGGGTTGGGTAAAAGATTTAGACCGAACGGAAACCGGAAAACTCATTTTCGGCACATTTTCCGGCCAACAGACCGCGACGTCGCATTTGGACCCAGATTCATGCGACGTCAGCCTCAACGTCGCACAACCCCTCGTAACGTCGCATGGTGCGACGTCAGTCACAAAGTCGCATTAAGTTGCGACGTCGCGTATAGCGACGCCACGTACAACGTCGCATTAAATTGCGAAAGTCGCACATAGCGACGTCATGCTCAATGTCGCAGTCAGGATCTGCGACGTCGCACCCAACGTCGCACCCAACGTCGCACAAACCAGAACCTCAAAAACACAGATTTTTACTAAGTGTCGAGACTCGAAATTTATCACTCGATTTTACCCAAATTCAGATCCCAGATGCGTTTTTCACCAAAGCAATATAGTAGAAATAAAAATTTTTCGAGCTGACCTGGCATCTCGACCCCAACCAGGGGCCAGCCCCTTGGACCCCGCCAGGGGCGCTGCCCCCGGACCCCCGTACTTAGATTCCGTAAGCACATTTCTCACCAAGTGTCAAACTTGTACGACTTCGAAACACTTATATGATACAACTTTTCAAACATAATGGAATATACTTTTCAAGTATAACACTTCAAAATCAACGTGATAACATCAAGACTATTAATACAAACCGTCACCAACGGGCCAACCATGTTTTCTAAGAACAAACAATAACGAAACAACATTGGACATAACGAGTTGTGTAGACAACTAGACTAGATGGTCTTGCGAGACATCTACTTACTTGACTTTATATGTTTAGGCGTTTAAAGGTTACGGGTTCGGAGAACCTACTCACTACTTACTGATTTCCACCGCTTACTACTCGACGCAGGTGAGTCTTACAGCCCCACTTTTACTGTTTTACATACGGGGTGAGATACATTGCTTACTTTTCTTGAACACAAGTACTAAAACTGTTTACTATACCAAACGGAATTGCATGAGTTGTTTACTACTTACAGAAGTCTCTCCATCATATATCGTTAGTTATGGATTTAAGCGCGAACACTAGTTAATGGATCCATTAGGGAAATGACCCTCCCCGCCCAGGGTAGTAGCGCTACCACGAACCGTTCTGTATAAACGGGCGACTATTATTTCGTTACTTATGCTTGCTCAATTACGAGCATGTCACGGGAGCAAACTATTACTTACGGGTTAAGCTTCGATTATGAGCCTCATGGCAACGGTATAACTTATTTACTTTACATTTGCTGGATTTGCAAATACTTGATTTACGCATGCGGGCACTACTGATGAAACCTTGTGTTCAAAACTGATATTACTTACAAACCTGTGAGATTCACCAACATTCGTGTTGACCTTTTAGCATGTATTCTCAGGTACTCATATGGAGTAGGATTCCCCCAGGACATAGCCAGAGTCGCATGAATTCAACTAAACTGCATTTAACGGAGATTCTCAGCATTATCTTTTGTACATGTTGATTATGTAATAGAATCTCCCGCCATACGCGTGGACTCTAGGGAACCATTTTTGTATACGAAAACATTAAGTTTTCAAACATATATTTCTATGAAATCGTTTTTCAACGTCTCATTTAGAGGTCGTTTACCGTATATCTTGTGCTTTGTATATTGATTAGTAACACCCAATGTATGCTTCCGCTAAACAGTAAATTTGGGGGTGTTACACACAGCTTCAAGGTTTTCTGTAACCCTAATACATCAAGTGTATTCGTCTTATCTCATTAATAAGATTGAAGCTTTTGGTATATTATTGTGTTCATCATATTAATTGATATTCGTTGATCTTCTTAATATTATTGAGTGTGATTCCGCAACTTCTCAATAATATATATTAAAGGCTTATTACATACGATTGTTTATTAAGTTAAACAGGGACTAACAAAGTGGTATCAGAGCTTGTGAAGCTTTGAAGACAGGAAGATCTGGGATTATTCGTATTAGTATCTAAGGTTTAGTTCTTATATTAAGTTTTGATTTCAATGGCGACTGAAAGTAATGAAGGAATTCAAGCAACAAAGATTCCAATGCTTAAACCTGATGAGTTTGACCTATGGAAGGTCAGAATCAGGCAATATATGCTTCTCACGGATTATCAGATGTGGGAAGTTGTTGTTAATGGTATTCCAGTAACGCTTGATGGTGATGGTGTAAAGCAGCCAAGACCACCACCAACATCTGAAGCAGAGAGAAAGATCAGATCTACTGAGTACAAGGCTCTTAGTACTCTGTTGCTATCCATTCCGAATGAGTATCAGAGCAGATTTGATTCTTGTGAAGATCCCAATGTACTAATGGAGGCGATTGAGAAGAGGTTTGGTGGTAATGATAACACCAAAAAGAATAAAAGATCTCTGTTAAAGCAACAATTTGAAAATTTTAGCCATGTGAAAACTGAAACTCTAACTCAAACCTTTGATAGGTTTACTAAATTAGTTGGAGAATTGGAAAATCACAAGGTTAAGATTGACAAAGAAGATCTTAACAGAAAGTTCTTAAGATCATTAGGTGATGAATAGACAATCTATACTGTTGGATTGAGGCAGAGTTCAGACATTGAAGTTAAGGAATTAGAAGATATATACAATGATCTGAGGAACTTTGAGTCTGAGGTGGAAAGTAAGAAGCAAGCAACTGGGTACAGTCACAATGCTGCTTTTATGTCTATGGCTGAAACAAAGGTAGAATCAAGTCAAATGGGTTCTACTTATGTTTCAGGAGGAGCAGGATCATCATCAAATAGTTCTAATGATCAGTTATTAGAATCTTTCTTTGCAAGTAATGTGAACTCTTCACTTACTAATGAAGATCTGGAACAATTTGATGGTGATGATCTAGAGGAGATGGACATTAAGTGGCAAATTGCATTGATTACTCAGAGAGCAAAAAGGTTTATGCAGAGGACTGGTAGAAACAACTTTGCATACAAGAGGAATGATGCAAATTGGTTTGATAAGAGCAAGATTGAGTGTTTCAACTGTCACAAGATGGGACACTTTGCCAGAGAATGCAGAAACCCTAGGCAAGAGCAGAATGGTAATGGTCAGAGAGCTGGAAGCAATGGAACTCAAACTAGAAACATTCCAATTCAGGGTGCTTCAGCAAATGCATTGGTGTCTATGGATGGCTATGGATGGGACTGGAGTGATCAAGAAGAACATGTTGTGAAGAATCAATGTCTCATGGCCATTGCAGAATCTGACAAAAAGTCAGAAGTTCCTACTGAGGTACAAAATAAATTATGTTCTGCTATTTGTAAACAAACTGTTAAACATTACAAGGATCATAATATAAAAGTGTGTGATGAACTAAAACAATGAGAAATCAAAAGTAAACATACCATAGCAGTCATTGAAAATCTGGAAAATCAAATAAAGGCATATGAAGTCAATGCAACACAGTTTAAATATGACATTGAATATGCTAGGTGGGAGAGAGACACTTTTAAAGATAAAGTCGAGTTGTTATCTAAGAAACTTACTGAGGTCACATGTGAAAGAGATAGCATAAGACTTGATGTAAATAAATTAGAATATGCTTCTAAGAGTGTCAATAAACTTATTGATTCACAGATCCATGATAAAATTAAGACTGGATTAGGGTACAATAATGTACCTCCACCTTATAATCACACCTACTTTCCTCCTAAAAGTGAAATTGATATCAATTCACTTAAAAGAGGAATGATAGATGAGGTTAAAAAGGCTGATCCAATTAAAATTTTATCAGATAATGAGTTGTTTATAGAAGGTGAAATTAGTGATTGGACTGAGGAAGATGATCAGAGTGATAGGACATCTGATAGTGAGAAGATTGTAAAATCTGAATCATCTAAGTCTGAGTCAACATGTGAGAATGTGAGGAGAGTAATTACTGATCTAGTTTCTAATCTTAAAACTGATAAACTAGAAGAGGGTAAGAAAATGTTTAAGGAAAAGGCTAAACTGGACTTAGAGAATGTGAACTTGAATACTAACAAATCTAAACATGGGTTAGGATATGTTAGTAATACAGTTAATTCAGTTACTAAACCTGTTGTTAAATCTGTTGTGAATAACTGTGTTAATTGTAAATGTAAAGCAAGTACTTCTTCTTCACAGAATTTTCAAAATCAAAAACCCAGAGGTAATCAAAGAAATTGGAATCAAATGGTTTCACAAAAACTGGGTAATAATGTTACTGTGATTAAAGAAATGTATTGCTTTATATGTGGAAAAATGGGTCATCTTCAATATGACTATTATCATAATCCTGAGAATGTTCAAAGGATTAGAAAACAGTCATGGACAAAAGCAAATATGATTAACAAACAAAATTTCAATCAAAAGTTAATCAGAATGCCAGAGTTCAGAAGATAAACTCAAAGGCTAACATGTTAAACACTGTTACAGGTAAATCTACTGAAGCAGTAATAACAAAATTAGCCAAAAGCTTAAAAACTAAAACAGTGGTAACTAAATACAAAGACAGTGTTAACAAAATTAACACTGACTCTTCGATTGGTAAAACAGTTAAAACTGTTAAGCCAAAGAACACTGTTAAGTCTAAAATAAGTTGGATTTGGACACCTATTAAGTCTGATAAATTAACAGATCCAAATACCAACAGTGCATCACAATCAATAATCTTCAAGAAAGTTGAATATGTGAATGCACATGGGAAACCCAAAGCCAAATTGGTTTGGGTTCCCAAGAGAAATTAATTCTCTTTTTGACTGTTTGTGCAGGGCAAGCCAAAAAGCTTATGGCACATTGATAGTGGATGCTCAAGGCACATGACTGGAGACAAAGAAAAGCTACAGGATTTCAAATCTTTTGATGGAGGATATGTAGCTTTTGGAAGCAATCCAAAAGGAGGAAGGATCACAGGAAAAGGAACAGTTCAGAGTGAAAAGCTAAGTTTTGAAAATGTTTATTTTGTGGAACAACTGAGGTATAATTTGCTAAGTGTGAGTCAAATCACAGATAAAAAGAACCCAGTTCATTTTACTGACACTGAATGCCTTATCTTGTCCAAGGAATTCAAAATACCTGAAAACATGATTTTAATGAGAATTCCAAGGCAAGATAATGTATATAAGTGTGACTTAGTAAATATGACACCTCAACCTGATTTAAACTGTCTTATTTCTAAAGCAAGTGTGAATGAATCTGAACTGTGGCATAGGAGGATGTGTCACATGAATTTCAAAACCATTAATAAACTTGTCAAAAATAAGCTTGTTAGAGGTTTGCCTGAAAAGAACTATTCATGTGATAATCATTGTGTTTCTTGTCAAAAGGGAAAGCAACACAAATCTTCATTTAAGTCCAAATCTGTGAACACAAACAGCACACCCTTACACTTATTGCATATGGACTTATTTGGACCAACCAGTATAAGTAGTATGGGGAAAAAGTCTTATTGCCTTGTGATTATTGATGATTACACTAGATTTACATGGGTTTTCTTTCTTAGGACAAAGGATGAGACAGGTGAAATACTTAGATCATTTATAACTAAGATGGAAAATCAATTGGATAAAAGAGTAAAGATCATCAGAAGTGATAATGGAACAGAATTTAAAAATCATGAGATGGATAAATTCTGTGAAGTTAAAGGTATTAAGAGAGAATTTAGTGCACCTAGAACTCCTCAACAAAATGGAGTAGCTGAAAGGAGGAATAGGACACTGATTGAGGCTGCTAGAACCATGCTATCTGATGCAAAGCTACCTATATCCTTTTGGGCAGAGGCAGTTAGCACAGCTTGCTATGTTCAGAATAGAGTATTAGTTGTTAAGCCTCATAACAAGACACCATATGAACTGTTATTTAAGAGAAAGCCTTTGGTTAGTTTCTTAAAATCTTTTGGGTGTCCTTGTACAATCTTAAATACCAAAGATCACTTAGGTAAGTTTCAGAGTAAGGCAGATGAGGGGATATTTGTTGGTTACTCTATTCAAAGTAAATCTTATAGGGCATTCAATCAAAAGACCAGGATCATAGAAGAATCAATGCACATCACTTTTAATGAAAACACTGTTAATCCTGAAGGAAAAGGTCCTGAATCACTATTTGATATTGATGCACTTAATACTGCTTTTAGATATACAAATGTGGATACTAGTGCAGGTACAAGTGCAGGTACAAATACAGGAACAGGTGATGGAGAAGGTAGAACAGACTCAGGAATATCAGCTGGAAAGAAGAATGATTCATTGGAATACATATTATTTCCAATTTGGTCTCCTGATCCCCCAGAAGTGTTTGAAACTGATCAACCAAAGACATCACAGAATGTGGAATCAGGAAAATCAGATGAAACATCATTTACTCATGTTGATGATTCTGATAGACCTGTTATGGAAGACAGTGCAGAAGACAGTGATATGAGTCCAGCACAGAATTATTCAAAGGCAGGTGTGGATGTTGATCAGACACCAACAAAGCATTTTGACAAGGAGTAGGAACAATTGAATTATCTACATTTGATGAGCTCTACTCCTGTGTCAAAGAGAATTGCAAGAGAAGTGTCAAGTAGTGAGTCTGGACAAGAAGGAAATTTTACCAACTTGGAGGTGGGGATTCAAGAAACAGCAGCATCTAAATACATTACTCATAAAGATCATCCACTTGAGAATGTAATAGGAGATATTGAAACTGCTGTTAAAACAAGAAATCAAAGTCAGGTGTTTGAAGCTTCAGCAAATGAGGATGAAGTAAATCTTGATACAGAAGCTGTTAATACTTCTTTGTTTGCCTGTTTTCTGTCTCAAACAGAACCAAAGAAGGTTACTGAAGCTTTGAGAGATCCTAGTTGGATTGAAGCTATGCAAGAGGAGTTGCTTCAGTTTAAGATTCAAGAAGTCTGGACATTGGTTGATTTGCCTAAAGGGAAGAGGGCAATTGGTACTAAATGGATTTTCAAAAACAAGAAGAATGAAAGAGGTATAGTGATCAAAGACAAGGCTAGATTGGTTGCACAGGGATATTCACAAGAAGAGGGGATTGATTATGATGAGGTTTTTGCACCTGTTGCAAGAATAGAGGCAATTAGATTGTTTTTGGCTTATGCTTCATTCAAGGGATTCATTGTGTATCAGATGGATGTTAAGAGTGCTTTCCTGTATGGCACTATACAGGAAGAGGTTTATGTATGTCAACCACCAGGGTTTGAAGATTCTAAGTTTCCTGATAAAGTTTTCAAACTTGAAAAAGCTCTTTATGGATTACATCAAGCACCTAGAGCTTGGTATGATACTTTTTCAGATTATCTGTTGCAGAATGGATTCAAAAGGGGTGCAATAGATAAAACTTTGTTTACTAAAAGAATTAAGAATGATATACTACTGGTTCAAGTCTATGTAGATGATATCATTTTTGGTTCTACAAAGGATAGTCTTTGCAAGGAGTTTGAATCACTGATGCATGAAAAGTTCAAGATGAGCTCCATGGGGGAATTAACATTTTTCTTGGGGCTGCAAGTTAAGCAACAGAAAGAAGGAATCTTTATTCATCAAAGTAAGTATGTTAATGATATACTGGATCGGTTTGGGTACAAAGATGCTAAAGTTGCAAGCACACCAGTGGAGACAAACAAGAAATTACATGCAGATTTTGAGGGGGAGAGTGTGGATGAACATCTTTACAGATCAATGATCGGGTCTCTTATGTATCTCACTTCATCAAGGCCTGACATCATGTTTGCAGTGTGCTTATGTGCAAGATTTCAAGCTAATCCAAAGCTGTCACATCTTCTTGCAGTCAAAAGAATATTTAGATATTTAAAGGGTCAACCAAAATTGGGCCTTTGATATCCAAAATTTACTTCTTTTGATCTGATAGCTTACACAGATAGTGATTATGGAGGAGCTAATCTGGACAGGAAATCTACATCAGGAGGTTGTCAATTTTTGGGAGATAGATTGGTTTCATGGCAATGCAAGAAGCAAACCACTGTATCTACATCTACAGTAGAGGCAGACTATGTAGCAGCTGCAAGTTGTTGTGCTCAAGTGCTATGGATTCAGAATCAGATGTTTGATTATGGTTTTACCTTTCTTAATACTCCTATTTTTATTGATAATAGTTCTACAATCAGTATTATTAATAACCCAGTTAAACATTCTAAAACAAAGCACATTGAAATTCGATATCATTTCATTAGAGACTGTAATGAGAAATGACTTATTCAAATTTTGAAAGTTCATACTGATAATCAGTTTGCTGATCTGTTTACTAAAGCTTTTGATGTAGGCAGATTCACATTCTTGGTTACTAGTATTGGAATGATCAATTTGTCTTAAGTATCTTTCTTATCACTGTTTTCTGTGAATAATATCTACTGTGTTTTCAATTTGGGTTAATACTGATTCGTTAATTAAATGCTGATAGTGTGTATTGTGTATAGTTATCACTGTTTACTACTTTTAGTATAAACAGTGGTAATAATCACTTCACCACTGTTAGTGTATAGTTAACACTGTATACTTGTATTTTTGTTTGCATTAAAACTGCAGGTTATATTGCTATGCCTTGGAGTTTAACTACTGCAGGTGTTTATGGAGTTTAACTGCTTGTGAAGTTTATCTCTTGGTAAAAAAAAAAAAATATATTCAACCACTGCTTTGTTTTAATGATTTTGCTAGATCTGAAGTACTACTTGTATTAAGTTAGCACTGCCTTGGTCGGTTGGTACTGCTTGTACAAGTGAGCACTGCTAGCTTTATTATGTAAATGATGCATTTGAGAAACCAAGTGTTGATTACCACTGATGGTTATTTTCACAATTATCACTGAACGTGTTATTTTTCTTAATTAACACTGTTTTAGTTATAATTGGGGATTTGGTCAAATTAGGGTTTACAACTGATTTAATTTCAGTACTTAACTCTCAACACTTAGGGTTTTTCATTACGCTTTCAAAATTACATATACAAACCACTGCGCTAAGTCTCATCGATTCTCAATTCTGTAAAATCATCTTCGATTCTCTTAAATTACTTGATTTCTTATCATGGCATCGACTTCGTCTACTGTTCAACTACCGATTGGAAAAGATCATAATATGATCGCATTCTTGATGAAACCTGCTGAGGCTAACGAGTATGTGGAAATCATTGATTTCCTTCGTGCTTCACATATTCGTCATGCTCTCACAGTGGCACCCAGGATATCTCATGATCATATCAACAATTTCTGGGTGAATGCATCAATAGAAGAGGAACAGGGGATTAAAAGAATCGTTTCAGAAGTTATGGATACACGTGTTGTAGTTACAGAAGCTACTGTTAGAGCTTCATTACAACTAGATGATGAGGCAGGTATAACTTCTTTGGATGATACTGTTATGTATGATACTTTACGGTTGATGGGTTATGAGGGTTCTTTTGAAGTGTTTACTTTTCAGAAAACCTTATTTTCTCATCAGTGGAGGTTTTTTATACATACAATTTTACACTGCTTGTCATCTAAGAGATCATCTTTTGAGCAGTTTGGAAGCAACATTGCTTATGCAATTGCTTGTCTTGCAACTGGTCAAAGGTTTAATTTTTCAAATCTGATATTTTCTGGTATGCTTAGAAACATTGAGCAACCAAAGATTAAATTTTTGATGTATCCACGTTTTGTGCAGTTGTTCTTAAATGAACAAATTCCTAATTTAACTGCACTTGAGAAAGTTATTGGTATTGTCTCTTTTAAACCAAAAGTTTTTGTAAATATGAAGAGAGATACTAAATTTTCTGGGAAGGTTACAGCATTATTTTCTACAATGCTTCCTGCACCTTCCACCACAGCATCAGTACCACCAACTGAAGCTGAACCGGCTACTGAGAGAATGGTTCCACCCACCACTTCTCAACCCACAGTAGCTGGGGGTATTAAAAGAAAACAAGGGACCACAACAGCTAAATCTACTAAAGCCAAAAAGGCTAGAAAACAGGCATCTGAGGCTGCTGCTGCTCAGGTGTCTCAGTCAAATGATTCATCACAGCAGATGATCAATGAGGAGGAGGTTGATCATTCTGAGATGGCTGCTTCTACTGCTTCTAGCCCACTGGCAGAGCAGGACAGAAGTAACATCAATAAGACCCCATCAGAGGCAACACATGGACATGATTCTACACCTGTAGATGATCCTAGTGGTCCCAGTACCAAGAACAAAGGGGACTTTGATGATCATGCTAGGCATGAGTCAGAGTTTGATGATGTCAATGATTCACCAAAGGATTCACATCCTGAAGGTGTTGAGGCTAGAACTAACTTAGAATTGACGAAAATGGTTGATTATGTATGGGCTGAATTTGTAAAGGAGAGGAAGAAGAATAAAGCTAAGGATGAAATTGTAGCTCAGTTGCAGAGGAGAGTGCAGCAGTTAGAAAGGATTGTTATTAAATGTTTAAAGAAAGGAAGGAAGTATGTGGTTCATGATACTTCTGAACCTGAGGATGCTTATCATTTTACACAAAATGCTTTCAAAAAGGGGGAGAAGGTCTGGACAAACATGTGTGATAAGAGGAATAAGAATGACAAGGTGGTGGATGATGATGAGAAGGTTGATGAAGAAATGGAGATGGAACAACCAGAGGATGATGAGTTTGTGCATACACCTCCAACACCACCAACAGAGCCAGAAATAAATGAGTCAGTGTATGAGACAGTGGAAACAGAGATGAATGAACCAGTGGCAGATGAAAATATATCTAAACATACTGAGGTTATTGGGTCAGTGGATAAAACTGCAGAAGTTGATATGGCAGATAAGACTGAGGAGTTGAAGATTGATGATGATGGTGATGAGGTAAATAAACCAGAAATAGCAGTGGAAACAGCAAAGACTGATGCTCAAACTGATGCTCAACAACAAGTTGAAAAGACTAGGAAAAAGAGCATTCCAGTTAAAACTGCCAAGATGACACGAACAGGAAAGAAGGTTGAAACTTCAAAGAAGACATCTACACAACAACCATCTTTGCCTGGATTTCAGATCAGAGAACCTGTTGCTGCTCCTGTTCAACAGAAGAAAGAATTGCCAAAGATTGATCCAAAAGATAAGGGCAAGGGAAAACTGGTAGAAGAACCAAAGAAGAAAAAGCAAAAACCAGTGCCACCTGAAGTAACTGCTCATGATAGTGAATATGCACAAAGACTACAGGCTGAGCTCAATGCAGAGGACTTGATTGATGTTGAGATTGAGGAAGGAAAATTTGTGAAAATGACAAAGGAGCAAGTGGCAGAATGGGATGAATATTTGTTGAAAGAGCAGAGACAGGATGATATTGAGTATCTTGTTGATCAAATTAAGAAAAAGAAAGCAGAAGAGGCAAGAAAGAAAAAAGCTGCAAAACCACCAACAAAAGCTCAGATGAAGAAGAACTTGATTGCAAAGCTAAAAGGTGGATATATTCCTTTGAATGCATTGAAACAGATGACTTTAGAGAGATTGTAGGAGTTATGGGATAAAGATGATATGAATCCTGATGTGATTGAGAAGAAAGAAAAAGAAAAGAAAGAAACTGAAAAGGAAAAGAAAGAAGCTGAAAAGGAAAGAAAAAAGGCTGAAAAAGAAAAGAAATTGAAGGAAAAGGAAGAAAGAGAAAAAAGAGAAATGGTAGAAGCTGAGAAAAGGAAGAAAGATGAAATTGAAAGAAAGAAAAGAGAGTTGGATGAAATTCCTGATAGAGAGAGGAATGTTGATGAATTGAAGGAGTTTATTCTATTACAACCAATGGAATCTGAGGTAATTAATGTCGAATTGCCTGGTATTATTGATTGGTCTATTGAGCAGTTTGTCAATCCTGTTAAGATTCACAAGATTAAAATTGAAAGAGCAGATGGAAATGTATCTTGGTGGAGATCTTTTAGGGATTTGATAAAGAGGATTAGTAGAACTGATTTGGTAAGATTGTATGAGATTGGAATGGAAAAGGATTTAGATTTGAAGAAGTTTGATAATCTGGTTGAAAAGGTTACATGGCAATGGATTAAGGCTATGTTTGAACCAGAAGAGTTTCCATTTCAGTTTGCTACTTTCAGCAAGGTCAGAAATTGGATTTATCATGCCAAACCTGGAGTACTTCAGATTGTTATGGATGATGCAGTATTTATGTGGTTGTTGACAGATAGATTTTATGATATAAATCTGAGATTTTTGATGGGCATGAGAAATGCAAGATTACAAGCTGCAGTTTTAGATGATGTAGCTCTGGAATTGGTATATATGGTGCTGAATCAGATTCATAAGAATGAGAAGATAGATAAAAGAAAGAGAAGAAATGACTGACAGTTTTGAAAGAATTTTGTGAAGCTCATAATGGAGGATTAGAAGAAACTTAATGCTGTGAAGGACATATTAAGTTTAGGGGGAGATTGTTGGGTCAAAACTGTTTCAGGTCTGAGTTGAAGTTGTGATGAGAAGACAGAGTACAAGTGATTAAAACTGTTTGTATTGAAGGTTAAAACTGTCTTTATGAAGTTACAACTGATAGAAGAAAACTGAAGAGAAGATAAGTGTTACAACTGATTGAAGATAGATTACAACTGATAGTTATGTGTCTGTAACTGTTAGTTATATATGTAGCAGTTAACACTGATTATATATTTGTACTTGGTCTTATATTACAATTGAAGCAGTTACCACTGAATGTGTAACAGTTACAACTGTTTACTTCAGAATGGTAGTTTCAACTGTTTATGATTTTGTGATAAGTATGAGTCGGTTATGGAAGTTATTTTATTCCATATTCATAGGAGATTGTATAGGACTCTATGTGTTATAAATAGAGATCCTTTAGACCTAGATAGGTTAACGTTTTGCACAGCTTCAAGGTTTTCTGTAACCTTAATACATCAAGTGTATTCGTCTTATCTCATTAATAAGATTGAAGCTTTTGGTATATTATTGTGTTCATCATATTAATTGATATTCGTTGATCTTCTTAATATTATTGAGTGTGATTCCGCAACTTCTTAATAATATATTCAAGGCTTATTACATACGATTGTTTATTAAGTTAAACAGGGACTAACAAAAAGATCTGTTATTTCGTTCGAAGTGATTCAGCAACAAAGCGAAAATTCCGTTTGAAAAATATGAAAAAAAAATGGAGATCCGTTTGGTAGAAGGGGATGATTAAAGAATCAGGTTAAGGGTTTGCGTTTGTTGAATCGCATAGGTTTTAGAAGAATTTGGAGAGTTGCATGAAAAACGATCCGCCGTTACCTCCCTATTAAATTGATATTGTTTCCTTTTTTTTTAATTTAAATGAATGGTCCATTATGCCCCCACCCCCTCACAAATTCCAGCTGAAATTTAGAGATTTTCCTTGACTCATCTCACCCGTTGATTCTCCCATCCGAAGGTCAGGATCCCTTCTCCCATTTCTCCAATTTGAAAACATTCTCCCTTGATCCCAATCCTATATATATATATGTATATATATATATATATATATATATGTATATATATATATATGTATATATATATATATGTATATATATATATATATGTATATATATATGTATATATATATATATATTTACTTTTTATTACTTATTATTCTTTTACACATAAATATATATATAAATAAATGTATATATATATATTTATACAATGATAAATAAATATGTTTTTGGAGCAGATGAAGCGGACGTATTTATACGCTACTTACAAAATTATATATACGTATATATATATATATATATATATATATATACATATGTATTTATACGATAACTTTTCTATGCCTATATACGATATAACTCGTATGTATAACTATATATACTCTTCCAAAAGTATAAAGTGAACTTAAATGGTTTATATATACGAATATATATAAAATATTTGTATATATGTAGATATACATACGCATGACAAACGACACTACTCGAGGAACATAAATGTGTTCAATTCAAGAAACAATAATGATTTCCGTCACCAACGAGTCGTACATAATTCAACTTAAATGATCTCACAAAACAATCACATCATTTGCATAATTTGACAAGCTGTCAAATATTCATATTAATATATCTCTTACGTTTAGGACGTTAGAGGATTACGAATTGGATATTACTTGCGGTTAGGAACGCTAGCACCCACAGGTGAGTCTCACGGCCCCTTTTTACTGTCTTTACTTTGGAGGAGATGCATTACTTGTTTACTATAAATACATGTGCAAGTTTACTGTTTACCATTACTGTTTTACTGGAATACTACTTTACAGACTTTACTGACTTGCTACTCTACAAACTTATAGTTTCACCAATTTATAAACTTATTGCATGACCGACTTACAAATTACCATT
Organism: Helichrysum umbraculigerum; assembly: GCA_949592205.1. Classification (NCBI taxonomy): domain Eukaryota; kingdom Viridiplantae; phylum Streptophyta; class Magnoliopsida; order Asterales; family Asteraceae; genus Helichrysum; species Helichrysum umbraculigerum. Next base: position 64,705,019 of record CATIUR010000003.1, read on the forward strand.
TTGCAACTATACCGACTTACAGACCTACTGTCGCACCCCCAAAACACGTGGCAGCGGAAACATGAGGTGTCACGGGGGCGCCGACCAAATCAAATATCATTACACAAAGATTAAAGCAAACGACCTCTATATGAGACGTTTGAAAATATTACATTCCATAATTTGAATTTCTTACAATAGTTGTACAAAACATTTGGAGTTCGCATCATATATGTAGAATTACAAAGTTACTAAATATAGTAAAAATGCAATCTAGATCCTGTGATGTTTGAAAAACAATGCGACTCGAGCTATCCAATAGCTTCCTACTGCGGCGGGTTACCTGAGAAATACATACTAAAAGGTCAACATAAAGTTGGTGAGTTCATAGGTTTGTAAATAATCGTTTAGTTATGATCCACAAGATTTCAAGTTGTATCATTCAAAAATGACAGTTAAAAGTATCGTTAGCCAACGATAAGTAAAAGTATTGCATAAAGCAATATAAGTATACCATTTTCAATGAGTCTCATAGTCGAGCTTAACGTTGTTTGCCTCCGGTAAGTGTACTAATACGATACACTTCTAAATTACAAATAATATTGCATCCGTGGGTTGACTAGCGCGACTAGTCCGGATGGGGATTGTCAATCCCCGATAGTACTATCCAATAATATTCACGCATATATTAACGAACTATGATGGGTAGAGGGCTTTAATGGATTATTTAGGCCTCATGTAATCCGTACGAAAAGTTGTTTACAGTTACTTGTGATCATATAAGCAGTTGTATAAAACAGTTGTATGTATTCTCACCCCAGTTGAAAAGCAGTAAAAAGGGGCTATGAAACTCACCTTAGATTAGCAAGTAGCAAGCAAATATCAAATAAGCAAGCAAGCCGATGTGCAACCTTCTAACGTCCTAAACGTATAAGGTTGTGTAAGTAGATGTCTTGTAAGACCATCTATAGCGATCGTATAAGTGGGGGTTAATGTCCACTTAAGCCAATCGTGTAGGTGGAGGGTTAATATCCACCTAGAGCTAGTTCATCAACTAGTTATGTCCAAATAAGTTGTTCAAGTTCGTCTATCAAAAACGTGTACGACCCGTTGATGAAAGTTTGTAATAATAATTCATTTAGACATTATTATTAAGTTTGTTTTGTTGTATACTATTCAGTAATACAAATCGTGTGTTGCAAATAGATTATTTTAGTTTGTGTAAGCCTTAAACCGTAGGTTAAAGTTGGTCAACTCGTTGGTCAAAGCTGGTCAAAGCTGGTCAAACCTGGTCAACCTGGTCAAACCTGGTCAACTTGTCAAACCTGGTCAAACTTGTTCAAACTGATTAAGGTTGGTCAAACAATGAGTCACTTCTCAATTTATGAGTCACTTATAGAGTCACTTCTGATTTATGAGTCACTTATAGAGTCACTTCTGATTTATAAGTCACTTATAGAGTCACTTCTGATTTATGAGTCACTTCTGATTTATGAGTCACTTATAGAGTCACTTCTGATTTATGAGTCATTTATAGAGTCACTTATGATTTATAAGTCACTTATAGAGTCACTTCTGATTTATGAGTCACTTATATAGTCACTTCTAATTTATGAGTCACTTATAGAGTCACTTAGGATTTATGAGTCACTTATAGAGTCACTTCTGATTTATGAGTCACTTATAGAGTCACTTATGATTTATGAGTCACTTATAGAGTCACTTCTGATTTATGAGTCACTTATAGAGTCACTTATGATTTATGAGTCACTTATAGAGTCACTTCTGATTTATGAGTCACTTATAGAGTCACTTCTGATTTATGAGTCACTTATATAGTCACTTATAATTTATGAGTCACTTATAGAGTCACGTATGATTTATAAGTCACTTATAGAGTCACTTCTGATTTATGAGTCACTTGTAGAGTCACTTTTGATTTATAAGTCACTTCTCAATTTATGTGTCGGTTTCTAATTCGGGAAGCTTTCTAAGTTTAGTTTTTGGTCCAAGTTACTAACTAAGTCACCCAAAACCATTTTTGTTACCACTTTCCAAAAATAGTAAGTTTTGTCGTTTTTAGTCAACGAGCCGTTTTTGTTGACTTGGTCAAACCTACTCGGTTTGACCCGAAACTTTTACCCAACCCATACATCAGTTTGTGGAACCCATAAAATTTGTCGGTTCGTGTCGGAGTTCATCCAAAGTGTCGGTTTTTAACATGCAACTTAAAACTTCAAAGTTTCAATGTTTCGGTTTTTGTCGGGTTGTTATGCCACATGATTTCACCTACTTCTGGTCCAAATCAAACTTCACAATTTTTACCAACTAATCATTAAGGTATCTAGTTTCTATCATCAAAGTTTCAGGATTTATCATGTCCATTTACATATTTAATTAAGCTCGCGAAAGTTCCGAACACATTTCTCGAAAACTAACAGGTCATTCCTATAAATCGGCTCGTAGAGAAAAATGAGTACGTTTCTGGAAAAAGTTCAAAACATGAAAGTTGTAGATCTTTTCGATACGCAAATTTAAAAAAAATGCATCATCTATCTCTTAGTATACGATTTTATACGAATATTTTTGTAAGCTGACGATTTTTAGGCAAATTCATGCATGTTTAAGTTTGCTTTATAAAAACGATTTTTGCACTTCTTTTTGGACATAATCATGTTAGATGAACGTTATAACATTAGAATCAGTAGTAAACAAGTATATTTCTAGAGAGAGAAAGAGTGGGTTTCCTCACAATGATGATGAAAGAAAGAAGGAAAGGATGATGGTGTTCTTGAGCTAGCTTCCTTTCTTCAAGTTGATGGTGTTTGATGGTGGTTTAAGGTGGTGGTTGTGGTGGTTTTGAAGGTGTTTGGGGCTGTGTTTTCTCCAGAAATTTTGAGAGAGAAAGTTGGAGAGAGTTGAGTTGGAGTGCTTGAGGGAAAAATGAAAATTGCATGACAATTCTATGGATGTGTAAGGCATATGGTCATGATCATATTTGCATGGATGAAGAGTGGGCAATTGGGGTGGCAAATGGGGTGGCCAGCCCCCATGTGGTCCCACCAAGGGTATTTTGGTCATTTTACTTTTCCCAATTTTAATTCGTTGCGTTTCCCGTTTATTTACCCGATTGTTTAGACGTTTATTTATACGTTAAACGTTTTATACACACATTTAAGTAACGGTTTAAATTCTGATATTTTCAATTGAAATATTTAGTATAGATACTTGAAAACACTTGTAAAAACGTTCCGTTAATTTATCGGTCTCGATTTGCGTGCACAATTTACGGAGGTTTAATCGCGTAGCGTTTTAAATAGACGTTTTTCATTGACGAACTATTATATGATGTTTTCAATAATAATTTCATACAAAATAATATATTTAAATTATTAAAATATATTTTGGCTTTCGTTCGATTGTCGGGCGCGTTCCGCGCGTTTCTGTTGCGTTTGAGACGTTTTAGCCAAAACGCTTAAGTTTTTCGTGTATTATTTTAACAAAATAATAATATATGATAACTAACTTCTAAAAATAGATTCAAGTTATTTATAGAATTGTTTTCACCAACGTCGTATAATTAGGCGGACTCCGTCCGGTTGTTTCGCACAATTTTATCAAATTGCGTAAGTGTAATTACAACTAATTACGTAAGCGTAATATAAATCAATTACGAGAGTGTATATTCACATAAATATACAAATAGTTACAAGTAATTACAAGTATTTAGCCTAATACTAAACTAAACACACGTATTTAGGGTTTTCAAGTAGTTTAATCAATAACCCTAAATCGTCGGGTGTCACATTCTCCCCCTGTTAGGAGAATTTCGTCCCGAAATTAGTTCGTTGCCGTAGTCTGAGGGGTATCTAAAAATAGATGTGGGTGTTTCAGTCGCATTTGGTCTTCCCGTTCCCAAGTGAATTCAGGACCGCGCCTAGAATTCCACCAGACTTAAACGATGGGAATACGACTTTGTTTCAAGTGTTTAACCTCACGTTCCATGATTTCTATCGGCTCCTCGATGAAATGGAGTTTATCATCTATGTGGATTTCATCGAGCGGGATTACAAGCGTCTCATCAGACAGACATTTCTTCAAGTTAGAAATGTGGAATGTGTTGTGCATGCTACTGACTTGGGGCGGTAGCTGCAGTCGATATGCCACTGGACCAATTCTTTCAAGAATTTCAAAAGGTCCGATGTACCTAGGGTTTAGTTTACCACGTTTACCAAAACGAATGACACCTTTCCAAGGTGACACTTTTAGAAGTACTTTGTCTCCGACCTGAAACTCGAGGGGTTTGCGTCTCACGTCAGCGTAACTCTTCTGACGATCACGTGCGGCTTTCAGCCGGTTTTGGATGGTCACGATTTTCTCGGTCGTTTCATGGATGATTTCAGGACCGGTGAGTTGGCTATCGCCGATTTCGGTCCAACAAATGGGTGATCGGCACTTTCTACCATAAAGTGCCTCGAAGGGTGCAGCACCAATGCTGGTGTGGTAACTGTTGTTGTAGGAGAACTCACACAAAGGTAGGTGGTTTTCCCAGTTTTTGCCGAATTCAACTACGCACGCGCACAGCATATCTTCTAAAGTTTGGATGGTTCGTTCACTTTGACCATCGGTTTGTGGGTGATAAGCGGTACTCATATCCAGACGAGTACCTAGAGCTTTCTGAAGTGGCCAAAATCGAGATGTGAAGTGGCTATCTCTATCGGAGATGATCGAGATGGGTATGCCGTGTCATGCTACAACCTCTTTGATGTAGATGCGAGCTAAGCGCTCCATCTTGTCGGTTTCTTTGATAGCTAGGAAATGGGCAGATTTCGTGAGACGATCAACGATCACCCAAATGGTATCGCAGCCGCTCGGTGTTTTCGGTAGTTTGGTGATGAAGTCCATGGTTATGTTTTCCCATTTCCATTGAGGTATTTCAGGTTGTTGTAGTAATCCGGAGGGTTTCTGGTATTCGGCCTTAACCTTGGCGCAGGTTAGACATTTGCTAACATAGGTGGCTATGTCAGCTTTCATGTTGGGCCACCAATACCGTTGTTTGATGTCGTGATACATCTTCTCAGAACCAGGATGTATGGAGTATCGTGATTTATGAGCTTCATCCATCACCAAATCTTGTAGGTTTCCAAAGTTTGGTAACCAGATTCGGTTAGAGAAGTATCGAGTTCCATCAGGTTTGATTTCGAATTGTTTTTCCATGCCTCGCAAGGCTTCATTTTTTATGTTTTCATCGTTGAGTGCTTCGAGTTGAGTGGAATGGATTTGAGAAATAAGATCGTTGTGGATGGTTAAACCGAGGGCTCGAACTCGGAGTGGTTTCACTCGTTCTTTTCGGCTTAGGGCATCGGCAACAACGTTAGCCTTGCCCGGGAGGTATCGGATTTCGCAGTCGTAGTCGCTAAGTAGTTCAACCCAACGACGTTGTCTCATGTTTAGGTCCTTCTGATCAAAGATATGTTGAAGGCTTTTGTGGTCAGTGAAGATAGTACATTTTGTACCATACAGGTAGTGTCTCCAGATTTTGAGTGCAAAAACTACAGCTCCCAATTCGAGATCATGGGTGGTGTAGTTCTTTTCGTGGATTTTCAGTTGTCGTGAGGCGTAGGCGATGACTTTTTCACGTTGCATTAACACACAACCTAGTCCTTGGTGTGAGGCGTCGCAGTAAACTATGAAATCATTGGTGCCTTCGGGTAAGGACAGGATTAGTGAACTGCGGAGTTTCTATTTCAGAAGTTGGAAGGCTGACTCTTGCTTATCGGTCCAGTCGAATTTCTTATCTTTCTGGGTCGGTGAGGTTAAAGGTTTAGCAATTAGGGAAAAGTTCTCGATGAATCTCCGGCAATACCCAGCGAGACCTAAGAATTGTCGTACCTCGGTTGGAGTAGTAGGTGCTTTCCAGCATTTGATGGCCTCGATCTTGGCTGGATCGACACGTATCCCCTGACTGTCAATGACATGCCCTAGGAACTGTACTGTTTGCATCCAGAACTCACACTTGGATAACTTGGCGTATAACTCCTCGTGTCTGAGTAATTCCAAGATAGTTTTCAGGTGTTGGCCATGTTCGGTTTCGTTGCGAGAGTAGATCAAGATGTCGTCGATGAACACGATGACAAACTTATCTAGATATGGTTTGCACACCCGATTCATAAGGTCCATGAATACAGCCAGAGCGTTGGTTAAGCCAAAAGGCATCACTTGGAATTCGTAAGGCCCGTAGCGAGTTCGGAAGGCAGTTTTTCAGAATATCGGCGTCTCAAACGCGAAGTTGGTGATAATCGGATCGTAGATCGATCTTTGAGTAAAAGCTCGACCCCTGAAGTTGGTCAAATAGGTCATCGATTCTAGGGAGGGGTATCGATTCTCGATGGTCGATTTGTTTAGTTCTCGGTCTCCCCTTGTTTGATCAAGGTTCCACCGGTAATGAAGGGAATACTAACGATTTTCTAGAGACAATTGATTTTGGCAACGTGCTTGGACAATCGGTCCTTGCCTATGATGAATATCAAGGTTTCCGATTTTGACGGTTATGAGATCTATGGGGAAATGTTTGCTTGCGATGGTGTAAAATCAGTTGATAAATTTCTATGATAATAGTTTGTTTGGAACTATTAAGCCCGTTGAAAACTTGAGTTAATCCAAATATGTTGGAAAAATCTAGTCGTCAATAAGACGTTGAAAATTTATGTCTAGCCAATTTAATTGGACATTAGAAGTTGTAAATAGTTCCGGGTAGTTGTTTGATGAAAATTCTTTGAAAACTTGAATTGGAAGAAAATCTGTTGAAAAATCTGTTGAAAATTCTTGTAATTGTAAAGTGTTGAAAGTTTCGGTTGATTCTTATAGTGGTGTCTCCTTAAACGAAAGGGGGATGAAAGAATGAATGAGATCTTTGTATGAGAGCTAAGATTATCACATTCATGATTAAAAGTAATATGTGGCTTCATAGTAAGACGATGAATCAACAACAAGAAGGTTTAGTCAATGTCGTAGTTTCAAAGAGTAGCCACAAAAATGGCCGGGTAGTTTCTCAAAGTAGTCAGTCATGACTATATTGTTGTTTCGAAATGAACAATTGCTTGGTGAAGGTGTTTGGTGAAGATAGTTGATAGTTGATAAATTCATAGTAGCGGGTGGTCCTTGCAGTAGTGATTGGAATGTGCAAGTCATAGTTTGAAATAGTTTGAAGTAGTTTATGGATTTAGTCATTGTGAGTATCCCTCGCAATACTAATCCAGTGATGTTCGGAACAGACAAAGTCGCGAATCAAGTTATGAGTAAATCGTTTGACAACCGTGTCGAATTGGTGACCAAACATGATCAAGTAGTAAGTCTCGTGTTTGATAGAATTGTTGATATACAAGTCAAAGAGTGATCAATCATGAACAAGTAAAGAGTTAAGTGGTTTGTTGAAATTCATGCAATTGTTCGAAAAGTTACTTCCATTATGTAGGTGTTGTGGTTGACCAAGTTCACCCGCAGACCCTTGTAGACAGGTCCTATTGGGTGGAGTGTCAGTAGTGGTAGTAAGGTCTAGTTCGAGGTGGTCAGTCAGTCCTTCAAGTTGTGTACAACACACGCGATTAATAGGTCTACAATAAGCGGGGAAGGGAGATTATAAAGTAGGGGAAGTACATGTAGCGCGTTTAGGTGACGAATTCTCGTGCGGTTCGTGTTTCCGAATGATTAGGATGAGAGTGGGGAGGAAAGAGGGTGAAGCAGATGTCACTTGTTTGGGTGGTGAATCCTTTGGTGGATTCTCCTCAAGTGAGTCCTATTCGATTATATCGTTGCCCGATGCGGTTGGACGAGCGGGTACCGTGGAAATCTCCACAGTAGTGAGTAAGGCTAGAGCCTCGTTTTCAGAGTTGGGTGACGTAGCTGTGGGAGTGGTTGCCGTGAATAGTGGCAAATAATTTCGTATACGTAAGGTTACATATAGAAATATAAAAACCTAGCACATAAGCACGTATAAGGGTTGGTCCCATTCTACCCTCGGTTTATGTTACTACCGTATTCTCATTTACTACAACCATTTCAGGTCTTGCATCAATTCTCCTTTAATTGTACATAGTTGATCAAGCTATGTTAAATTAAATTCAAATGATGCAATTGCTGAACCAGTTATACCAAAAGAGGAATACTAACCTAACGGTCATAGTCTAGGTCACTAATGCAATCCTAGTTCGCTATAACCTTAGGCTCTGATACCAATATGTCGCACCCCCAAAACACGTGGTAGCGGAAACATGAGGTGTCACGGGGGCGCCGACCAAATCAAATATCATTACACAAAGATTAAAGCAAACGACCTCTATATGAGACGTTTGAAAATATTACATTCCATAATTGGAATTTCTTACAATAGTTGTACAAAACATTTGGAGTTCGCATCATATATGTTGAATTACAAAGTTACTAAATATAGTAAAAATGCAATCTAGATCCTATGATGTTTGAAAAACAATGCGACTCGAGCTATCCAATAGCTTCCTACTGCGGCGGGTTACCTGAGAAATACATACTAAAAGGTCAACATAAAGTTGGTGAGTTCATAGGTTTGTAAATAATCGTTTAGTTATGATCCACAAGATTTCAAGTTGTATCATTCAAAAATAACAGTTAAAAGTATCGTTAGCCAACGATAAGTAAAAGTATTGCATAAAGCAATATAAGTATACCATTTGCAATGAGTCTCATAGTCGAGCTTAACGTTGTTTGCCTCCGGTAAGTGTACTAATCCGATACAATTCTAAATCACAAATAAGATTGCATCCGTGGGTTGACTAGCGCGACTAGTCCGGATGGGGATTGTCAATCCCCGATAGTACTATCCAATAATATTCACGCATATATTAACGAACTATGATGGGTAGAGGGCTTTAATGGATTATTCAGGCCTCATGCAATCCGTACGAAAAGTTGTTTACAGTTACTTGTGATCATATAAGCAGTTGTATAAAACAGTTGTATGTATTCTCACCCCAGTTGAAAAGCAGTAAAAAGGGGCTATGCAACTCACCTTAGATTAACAAGTAGCAAGCAAATATCAAATAAGCAAGCAAGCCGATGTGCAACCTTCTAACGTCCTAAACGTATAAGGTTGTGTAAGTAGATGTCTTGTAAGACCATCTATAGCGATTGTATAAGTGGGGGGTTAATGTCCACTTAAGCCAATCGTGTAGGTGGAGGGTTAATATCCACCTAGAGCTAGTTCATCAACTAGTTATGTCCAAATAAGTTGTTCAAGTTCGTCTATCAAAAACGTGTACGACCCGTTGGTGAAAGTTTGTAATAATAATTCATTTAGACATTATTATTAAGTTTGTTTTGTTGTATACTATTCAGTATTACAAATCGTGTGTTGCAAATAGATTATTTTAGTTTGTATAAGCCTTAAACCGTAGGTCAAAGTTGGTCAACTCGTTGGTCAAAGCTGGTCAAAGCTGGTCAAACTGGTCAAACCTGGTCAAACTGGTCAAACCTGGTCAACCTAGTCAAACCTGGTCAACTTGTCAAACCTGGTCAAACTGGTTAAGGTTGGTCAAACTATGAGTCACTTCTCAATTTATGAGTCACTTATAGAGTCACTTCTGATTTATAAGTCACTTATAGAGTCACTTCTGATTTATGAGTCACTTATAGAGTCACTTCTGATTTATGAGTCACTTATAGAGTCACTTCTGATTTATGAGTCACTTATAGAGTCACTTCTGATTTATGAGTCACTTATAGAGTCACTTCTGATTTATGAGTCACTTATAGAGTCACTTATGATTTATGAGTCACTTATAGAGTCACTTCTGATTTATGAGTCACTTATAGAGTCACTTATGATTTATGAGTCACTTATAGAGTCACTTCTGATTTATGAGTCACTTATAGAGTCACTTCTGATTTATGAGTCACTTATATAGTCACTTATAATTTATGAGTCACTTATAGAGTCACGTATGATTTATAAGTCACTTATAGAGTCACTTCTGATTTATGAGTCACTTGTAGAGTCACTTATGATTTATAAGTCACTTCTCAATTTATGTGTCGGTTTCTAATTCGGGAAGCTTTCTAAGTTTAGTTTTTGGTCCAAGTTACTAACTAAGTCACCCAAAACCATTTTTGTTACCACTTTTCAAAAATAGTAAGTTTTGTCGTTTTTAGCCACCGAGCCATTTTTGTTGACTTGGTCAAACCTACTCGGTTTGACCCGAAACTTTTACCCAACCCATACATCAGTTTGTGGAACCCATAAAATTTGTCGGTTCGTGTCGGAGTTCATCCAAAGTGTCGGTTTTTAACATGCAACTTAAAACTTCAAAGTTTCAATGTTTCGGTTTTTGTCGGGTTGTTATGCCACATGATTTCACCTACTTCTGGTCCAAATCAAACTTCACAACATTTTTACCAACTAATCATTAAGGTATCTAGTTTCTATCATCAAAGTTTCAGGATTTATCATGTCCATTTACATATTTAATTAAGCTCGCGAAAGTTCCGAACACATTTCTCGAAAACTAACAGGTCAGTCCTATAAATCGGCTCGTAGAGAAAAATGAGTACGTTTTTGGAAAATGGGCAAAACATGAAAGTTGTAGATCTTTTCGATACGCAAATTTTAAAAAAAAATACATCGTCTAACTCTTAGTATACGATTTTATACGAATATTTTTGTAAGCTGACGATTTTTAGGCAGATTCATGCATGTTTAAGTTTGCTTTATAAAAACGATTTTTGCACTTCTTTTTGGACATAATCATGTTAGATGAACATTATAATATTAGAATCAGTAGTAAACAAGTATATTTCTAGAGAGAGAAAGAGTGGGTTTCCTCACAATGATGATGAAAGAAAGAAGGAAAAGATGATGGTGTTCTTGAGCTAGCTTACTTTCTTCAAGTTGATGGTGTTTGATGGTGGTTTAAGGTGGTGGTTGTGGTGGTTTTGAAGGTGTTTGGGGCTGTGTTTTCTCCAGAAATTTTGAGAGAGAAAGTTGGAGAGAGTTGATTTGGAGTACTTGAGGGAAAAATGAAAATTGCATGACAATTCTATGGATGTGTAAGGCATATGGTCATGATCATCTTTGCATGGATCAAGAGTGGGCAATTGGGGTGGCACATGCGGTGGCCATCCCCCATGTGGTCCCACCAAGGGTATTTTGGTCATTTTACTTTTCCCAATTTTAATTCGTTGCGTTTCCCGTTTGTTTAGACGTTTATTTATACGTTAAACGTTTTATACACACATTTAAGTAACAGTTTAAATTCCGATATTTTCAATTGAAATATTTAGTATAGATACTTGAAAACACTTGTAAAAACGTTCCGTTAATTTATCGGTCTCGATTTGCGTGCACGTTTTACGGAGGTTTAATCGCTTAGCGTTTTAAATAGACGTTTTTCATTGATGAACTATTATATGATGTTTTCAATAATAATTTCATACAAAATAATATATTTAAATTATTAAAATATATTTTGGCTTTCGTTCGATTGTCGGGCGCGTTCCGCGCGTTTCTGTTGCGTTTGAGACGTTTTAGCCAAAACGCTTAAGTTTTTCGTGTATTATTTTAACAAAATAATAATATATGATAAATAACTTCTGAAAATAGATTCAAGTTATTTATAGAATTGTTTTCACCAACGTCGTATAATTAAGCGGACTCCGTCCGGTTGTTTCGCACAATTTTATCAAATTGCGTAAGTGTAATTACAACTAATTACGTAAGCGTAATATAAATCAATTACGGGAGTGTATATTCACATAAATATACAAATATTTACAAGTAATTACAAGTATTTAGCCTAATACTAAACTAAACACACGTATTTAGGGTTTTCAAGTAGGTTAATCAATAACCCTAAATCGTCGGGTGTATGAGTGTTTTTGGATTAGCACTCACGGAGGCAAATTACAAACTTGTTAAGCTTCGACTATGATGGCTCATGGCAGACTACACATACCTTACTATACTTGTGAAATACTTGTTACTGACTTACTACAATTGTACGATTATACTGTACTGTCTTACTTATGGTGAATGATCTACTTATTGATTTACGTTAATCTTTTTATTACTGTTTATTACAAACCTGTGAGATTCACCAACCTTTTGGTTGACGCTTTTAGTGATGCATTCTCAGGTACACAGCAACAGTAGGATGGCCCGCAGGATATGCTAAGCTAGTACGAGTCGCATGCATATATATACTTATGAAGATTTTATTTGCATTATCTTTTGTACTTTGGTTATATATTTAAAATCTTCAGAATCATTTTGCGAACTCGCTAATGATGTATACTTATGACTTAAAACTATGTACTACTTTTGGTAATGTAATGTATTTTCTAAAACGTCTCATTTAGAGTCGTTTGCTATTAATCTTTGTGCTTGATATTTGATTAGTCACGCCCCAAAATAGTCGCTTCCGCAAATCACGAAATTGGGGGTGTGATAGATTGGTATCAGAGCCTAAGGTTATAGCGAACTAGGTTGCATTTAGTGGGCCTAGACTATGACCGTTATGCAGTATTCCCTATTAGGCATGACTGGTTCGGTGATCACGTCATACGTATTTAATTTAACATAGCCTGATTAACTATGTATAATTAAATGAAGATGGTACGAGATCTGAGAGGGGTTATGGCTGAACATGATACACTAGTTAACTATGACCACGAGAGAACCGGGACTCATATTTGTTTTATGCTAGACACAACTAGGTGGATATTATGTATATATGGATTATACATATATGGTTAGGCCGATTAATATCCACAGATCCTTGGTAACACACTTATTGTTCTGATACGCCTTAGAACTCGCCAACGGTAAGTTGATCGAGTCAGGAAAATAGTACTGGGATGTGCCCTGGCTTCGAGGGTCATCTCTTCGAAATAGGCTTACCCTGGTAGAGTTAAGAATTTTGACATTCTATTCGGTACGGACCCATTAACAATCAGGATCAACATACACTTAAGTATTAAAATCCTTTCTTACCTCCTTATCACGTTTTGTATAACTATCAATATCTGTTCGGATGTAATATCCCCTTCACTTTTGTAAACCTCAATCCTCGTAGTCATTTGAACTCGGAAGTTAAATGATTACAGCCACTATTATTCTACACTAATGATTGTCACTTGTGTTGTGATATATTACCGTTATATATACAACTATGATGATCATATTCTTATACGAAACTATGACATGTCCCTTATCTTCATTGAAGGAACATGCCCCCACGACGCCAAAAGTACACTCAAGCTCAGGTTGATCAACTAGTTGCTGATGCACTAATTGCTGAGCGACGACGATCTGAAACTGCTGAAACACCACCAAGTACCACAGTGGTAAAACCTTGCACCTACAAGGACTTCCTTAGCTGCAAGCCTCTGAACTTCAACGGCACTGAAGGTGCTATTGGGTTGTTGCGCTGTCTAGAAAAGACAGAGTCAGTCTTTCGCATCTGCAACTGCTCTGAGGACTGTAAGGTCAAGTTCTCCACCTATACTTTTATGGATGATGCTCTGACATGGTGGAACACTTATGCTGACTCTGTGGGCCAAGACATTGCTTTGAAAACTCCCTGGGATGAGCTGAAGAAAATGCTCAAGGATGAGTATTGTCCTAGGGATGAGATCCAACAACTCGAGGCTGAATTCTGGAATCTCACCACTCAAGAGAATGACATTGCTGGCTACACTTATCGGTTCAATCAGTTAGCACACCTGTGTCCTTCTATGGTTGATCAGGAATCCAGACGTATTGAGCGCTACATCTGGGGACTTCCCCCACAAATTAAGGGGATGGTTACTGCATCAAATTCTTCCACATTTCATGGTGCAGTGCGTATGGCACACAAATTGATGGCGCAAACGGTTCACCAAGGAACCATTGTTAACAAGAACGTTTGTAACAGCTCTGGAGATAACAAAAGAAAAGCTGATGGAAACCCTGGAAACTAGAGCCAAGCCAACAAGAAGCCTGCAACTACTAAGGCCAACACTTCTGAATCTGATGACAAGATAGGGTATAAAGGAAGCAAGCCCTATTGCCCTAAATGCAGCCTCCATCATGATGGGACATGCCCATGCACCAAATACAAGCGGTTCGGGCATGTAGCCAAGGATTGCAAAATAGTCATGACTGGTACTAACACCACAGCGCCCAAAACCTGCTATGAATGCAATGGTACTGGACACTTCAGGAGGAACTTCCCAAAGCTGAAGGACAAAAACAGCAACACCGCTAAGGGCCGGTTCTATGTGCTTGGCGCTGAAGGTAACTACCCAGAAAAAGATACGTTCATTTGCAGACATCCTAACTATTCCTATGCTACTTGCTTTATTGACATTTACCTCCTACTTGGTACTTCATTCCGTACCTTAGATCCTATATGTGAGATAGGATTAGGAAAATGACAACTTAGTTTCTACACGATACTGATAGGAGCTTAGTTCACTCTACGACATTGCAGACTATCACTGACTATAGGAACACTGTGGAAATTACAGTTACCCTAGGCTACTAGTACACATTTTAGCTACCCTTTAGTGACCGACAGGCCTTGTCATGCAGACATAATGATCAACACACCTCGAAACTTACCTTTTCAATTCATTTAGTAGCCGGTGTGGCACTAGTCCAACAAGGGGAGGAATACAACGCTAGATAAGTGTTGTGTCACTTCCACACTTTCTTAGATAATGCATAGACTATAACCTAAACACAATGACAATTACTACGAACAAATTTCGGGACGAAATTCTCCTAACAAGGGGAGAATGTGACACCCGGTCAAAAATGACCCAAAATTTGGTCAAAAATTTAAATTTTTATTTCAAGTATTATATACTCAAACTACTGAAGTGTACAAGTATTATATATATAAATAATATATAATAACATTAAACGATTATTTAATAATCGTATATATATGAATCTGACAGAACGCAGAAACTTAAAATGGAAGTTGGTGCAAAACATTTTCAAATAAAGTATTATTGTCAAGAATAATAATTATTTACTCTGTTAGAAATTTAAATACATTTTGAACATAGAAAACTATCCGTCAAAACGAATTGAAATAAAGATATGTTTCCATATCTAGTTAAAAGTATTTTAATGAAATACTTCGATTAAAAACTTATACGATTTTATATTTGGAAATTTATCGTTTAAAAACATTATACTACTTAACGATCGGGTAGGAAAACATGGGTATTTTGTACTACAAATTAGGAACAACCACCTCCAATTATTGGAGATGGCTGTGTCTTCTTCATGAAGCTAAGCCCGACCAAAACCCACCCTCATTTCATTTTATCTTCCTCATCAAACTTGCTTCTCATCTCTCTCTCATTTCCAATACAACAACAACAACAACATTTCAACATCATCATCAATCGATTATCATCATCACTATCCATCTCTTTCTCCTCCATCCCCTCGGCACCACAACCGCCGGTCACCCCAAACACCGCCTGCCACCATTATCAACAACACCAACGAGCAGCAGCAGTAGCAGTAGCTCACCACCATCCTCATTCTCGGCTTCCATCATCCACCGTGAGCAACCATTTCTTTTTTTTTCTTCTTTAAGTTATTTCGAGTGATTATCCCATGTATATATATATATATATATATATATATATATATATATATATATATATATATATATTTTGGGTTATATATATATATTGAGTTATATATATATGTTAGAGATTAAAAGTGAGAAACCTAGTTGTGAATTGATGGTGCAAAAGAAAACTGAAAACGATGGTGAACTACACCCCTTACGGGTTGGTCTTAAATGGCATAGAGTACACACATTTTACAAAAATCACTAACACATATATACACATTTTGGTAAATAAAAGCAATGGAAGGCTCCTAGCCTAATGGCTGTGGCGTTTCGTTGTTAACGAGCGGTCACAGGTTCGAGCCCTGTGACCTTCTTTTAATTCCATTTATTTTTGAAATAAGCTGTTATTAATCACATATATACATACTTGGGAAAATTATATCCAAACAAGGCACATAGCCTGCTGGTTGAGGCGTTTGGGTTGGAAACCACAGGTCACGAGTTCAAGTCTCACATGTGACCTGTTTTTGGTTAATTTAATTATTTTGACTAACTAATATGCACATGTATATTTAAACCTAGCAAATTATCAATAATTGTAGGCAATAGCCTAGTGGTAAATGATGGGTATTATGTATTGAAAGGTCATGGGTTCAATCTCTATGATGATCTATATATATATATATATTATATTTACTTTTTATTACTTATTATTCTTTTACACATAAATATATATATAAATAAATGTATATATATATATTTATACAATGATAAATAAATATCTTTTTGGAGCAAATGAAACGGACGTATTTATACGCTACTTACAAAATTGTATATATGTATATATATACATACGTATTTATACGACAACTTTTCTATGCCTATATACGATATAACTCGTACGTATAACTATATATACTCTTTCAAAAGTATAAAGTGAACTTAAATGGTTTATATATACGAATATATATAAAATATTTGTATATATGTAGATATACATACGCATGACAAACGACACTACTCGAGGAACATAAATGTGTTCAATTCAAGAAACAATAATGATTTCCGTCACCAACGAGTCGTACATAATTCAACTTAAATGATCTCACAAAACAATCACATCATTTGCATAATTTGACAAGCTGTCAAATATTCATATTAATATATCTCTTACGTTTAGGACGTTAGAGGATTACGAATTGGATATTACTTGCGGTTAGGAACGCTAGCACCCACAGGTGAGTCTCACGGCCCCTTTTTACTGTCTTTACTTTGGGGGATATGCATTACTTGTTTACTATAAATACATGTGCAAGTTTACTGTTTACCATTACTGTTTTACTGGAATACTACTTTACAGACTTTACTGACTTGCTACTCTACAAACTTATTGTTTCACCAATTTATAAACTTATTGCATGACCGACTTACAAATTACCATTTTGCAACTATACCGACTTACAGACCTACAGACTTACAGACTTACTGAAATTACTGAAATGCATGAGTTACGATTAATCCAATGAAGTCCTCTGAATCATAGTTGTTAGTTATGGGATAAGCGCGAGTTTTAGTATATGGATCCATATGGGACTGACAATCCTCGTCCGGGGTGGTAGCGCCACCACGAACCGTACTCGTATAAACGGACATTTTCTACTCATTTCGTATGAGTGTTTTTGGATTAGCACTCACGGAGGCAAATTACAAACTTGTTAAGCTTCGACTATGATGGCTCATGGTAGACTACACAGACCTTACTATACTTGTGAAATACTTTCTTACTTACTTACTACAATTGTACGATTATACTGTACTGTCTTACTTATGGTGAATGATCTACTTATTGATTTACATTAATCTTTTTATTACTATTTATTACAAACCTGTGAGATTCACCAACCTTTTGGTTGACGCTTTTAGTAATGCATTCTCAGGTACACAGCAACAGTAGGATGGCCCGCAGGATATGCTAAGCTAGTACGAGTCGCATGCATATATATACTTATGAAGATTTTATTTGCATTATCTTTTGTACTTTGGTTATGTATTTAAAATCTTCAGAATCATTTTGCGAACTCGCTAATGATGTATACTTATGATTTAAAACTGTGTACTACTTTTGGAAATGTAATGTATTTTCTAAAACATCTCATTTAGAGTCGTTTGCTATTAATCTTTGTGCTTGATATTTGATTAGTCACGCCCCAAAATAGTTGCTTCCGCAAATCACAAAATTGGGGGTGTGATACATATGTTCGTTTACTATTTTTAACAAAAATGGAAATGAACAGTGGTCGGATTAGGTCCAAGAACAGCTACAGCCCAAAGATTGAGCTCTACACAAAAATACGTGAATTTCTAGAGATGGTCAAAGAAGAACTTTTTGTAGAGGACACGGAGATTTCGGTATAAGATTCATGTGTTGATTCATACTAGAACTCAAGATATAGTCTCGAGAAGGAGGCGGATGTTCCTGTCCGCAGGAACAGTAACGCGCACCTTAACGGAAATATTATTTTAAAATAGCAAACGAAGTCGAAATGTTACGAAATTGGTATTGTTGTAAATCTAACACCACGAACTACATTATAGGCTTAAGATTCGTTCATTTTTATGTTGAAATCATTTTTATATAATTCGTTGAAGTGGGTTATTTTCAGGACAGCAAGTATATCTCATGATTTCGAGTTTAAAAACATGTTTCGGTTTAAGTTTTGGACATTATATTGTTGGATAAACTAACTAACATGTAAATACATATAATAAAAGTAAAATACTTGAGTCATGAAGTTCTTACAATAGTCGTATGAAGAAACGAAGACAGTAGAAATACTCCTTGCTTTCCCGCGATCGTTTTGATGTCTTCAACTTAGTTTTTCGCCACGTAATGAGGTGATGACTAGTGGTGGTTTATGGTGGTGTTAGGGAGGTTTCTTGATCAGATTTTAGAGGGAGAAGTAGAGAGAATATGGGGGTTAGAGAGAGAGAGTGATTGGTTGAAATGGATGCATGATTTAAGGATCATGTTTGTGTTTAAGGTCAAGAGCATGATCCACAAATCGTGGGTTATGTCTTGACTGATTTTTGGTTGGGGTGGGGCCCACAAAGGTGTGGCCTTTACCCAAACTCATTCCCAAGGTCGCGCTCCGTGCGGTGTTCGTTTACCCGATCGTTTTGTCGTTCATTTAATCGTACAACGTTTTATAGGATACATTTTGTTCTCGGTTTAAAGCACGATATTTTTAGTAAAATTTTTACTCAAAGTAGTGTAATTAAGTTACTAAAATAATATTCGAGTTTTCGTTTGGTCGCCGGTCGCGAATCGTGTGTTTATTCGAATTGTGTAACGTTTTTAAACGTTATGATTATACGCATGTAATCGCTATTTTTACTTGAAGTATTTTATCAAAATACTTAATAATAAGTTATAAAAATATAACTTTAGTTTATTTCGTCGGTCGGGCGCGTTTCGTGCATTTTCGTCGCTTTCGGTTACGTTTTAAGCAAAACGTACGTGTTCGTTATATTATAAACATAATATAAAGTAATAACTGACGTTATTAAATACTTCCATATCATTTAATAATAGTTTCACCAACTTCCATTTTAAGTTTCTGCGTTCTGTCAGATTCGCATATACACGATTATCAAACAATCGTTTAACGTTATTATATATATTTATATGTATAATAATTGTACACTTCAGTAGTTTGAGTATATAATACTTGAAATAAAAGTTTAAATTTTGACCAAATTTTGGGTCATTTTTGACCGGGTGTCACGTTCTCCCCTTGTTAGGAGAATTTCGTCCCGAAATTTGTTCGTAGTAATTATCGGTATATCGAAATAATGGTCTGTGCATATCCTAAGAAAGTCTGTGAGTCTACTAAGAGTGATCTAACTTCAATCTAGTGTTGCCTTCCTCCCCTTGTTAGATTAGCGCCCTACTGACAACTAAAGGAATAGAGGAAGTGAGTTTCGATATATTTAACCATTTTGTCTGTGAAAGCAAGTTCAGTCAGTCAGTCAGTCGCTAGGGTGTAGCTACACTTTGAACTAGTAGTCTAAAGTAGAGTAGTAACTTCCACTATGTTCATACAGTTTGTAACGGTCAGTAGTGTCGTAGCATAAAGTAAACTCTATCAGTTTCATTGTCGTTTTTCCCTAACCCTATCGTGCACTTAGAATCTAGGGAAAACATAAAAGTTATCAAGCAGCAAGTAAGATCTGTCAAAGTAAATAGTATAAAGGCAGTCGGGTTATTTGTTAGTGACCATACCCGTGTTGAGAAAGTCAATAAGTCTCGGGTCCTGGTCGTCCTCCCTGGTTTTGAGTACATAGGCTCTTCCTCGAGCAGGGTTGTTTTTCAGCTTCGGGCAGTCCTTCCTGAAATGCCCGGTACCATTGCACTCATAGCAGGTCTTGGGTGCTAAGGCATCGGTACCGGTGGTGATTGCTTTGCAGTCCTTGGTCAAGTGTCCAAATCGCTTGCATTTGGTGCAAGGACATAGACCATCATGGTGAAGCTTGCACTTAGAGCAATAGGGCTTGCTTCGCTTATACTCTTTCTTTTCACTAGTGTAGGTTGAGTCAGCCTTGCCGGTCTCAACCTTTTTGTTTGAGGTGGGGGGGTTTCCTTCCCACTTGCGCTTGCTAGAGTTTCCAGCTTTCTCGCGTCGGGCTACCTGGGCCATGAGGTCATGCGCCATACGGATGACACTTTGGATGATTTCAGGCTTAGATGAAATAACATTCCCTTGAATACTCTCAGGGAGTCCCTTGACGTACCTCTCAATGCGTTTACGCTCAGGGTCTACCATGGAAGGGCAAAGGAGAGCTAGTTGTTGGAATTTGGTGGTATAACTAATGATGTCAGTTCCCTGAACTGTTAAGTTCCAGAACTCCTCTTCCAATCTCTGGAGTTCTTCATTGGGACAATACTCATCCCTTAACTTCTTCTTCAATTCTTCCCATGGGAGTTGATATGCATCAATCCCAATAGATTGAATGTACGAGTTCCACCAAGTCAGAACACCTTCTAGGAAGCTACAGGTGGAGTACTTGACTTTACAGTCTTCGGGGCAGTTGCAGATTCTGAAGACTGATTCCATTTTCTCTATCCACCTGACTAGTCCAATGGCACCTTCCGTGCCCTTGAAGTTCAGTGGCTTGCAGTTTAGAAAGTACTTATAGGAGCAGGGTTTGTTGGCAGGGGCATTGACAGTAGTGTCCTCGCTGCCAGAATTTGACTGTACAGCCAGAGCCTGAGCTACACTCTGTGCAATGAGTTGAGCGATTTCAGTATCACTGTACATGTGTCGTCGTGGAGGCATGTTCCTTCAATAGGAGAAAAGGAAAATGTGAGTTTTTGTGTAAGAGTATGATTATCGTAGTTGTATATATAAAGATAATATATCACAACACAAATGACAATCAATGGCGTAAAATAATAAAGGTTGTAATCATTGTACATGCCTGTCCAAAGATTACAAGAGTTGAAATTTGTGATAAGTTTTCAAGAATTTTGTAATATCTTGGACCAATATTTGTCCTGATGAAAATGATGTTACTAGTAATGGTAGGAAAGGATGTGAGATAAAGTTTTCCTCAAAGGTGTATGATAATCCGGCGGAATAGGTTGTCAGCTCTAATGATCCTACCAAATAAGTAACGGAAGCCTATACAACGATAGCCTAAAGTTTACCTATTCCCACTGTTAACTATAACAGTGAAATAATGCTGCAGACCTTACGGTGAGAAAGTTGGCTGTACTATAACAGGTGTGTTACCAAGTATCCTATGCCTATTATTATATATCACATATAATAATTCATAGTTTGTTCAGACAGGTATATACCATATATATTTATATATAGATATATATCCACCTAGTTGTGTTTAGCATAGACAAGTATGAGTCCCGGTTCTCTCGTGGTCAGAGTCAACTATTGCATTCTTGTTAAACATGACCATTTCAGATCTCACATCATCTTCATTTAATTGTACATAGTTGATCAGGCTATGTTAAATTTAACTTGTATGATGTAATTCCTGAACCAATCATATCTAATAAGGAATACTGCCTAACGGTCATAGTCTAGGCCCACTACATGCAACCTAGTTCACTATAACCTTAGGTTCTGATACCAATCTGTCACACCCCCTAATTTGGGTTGCGGAAGCGAATCGGGTCGGGGCGTGACTAATTAATAACCAAAGCACAAGATATATAGTGAACGACTCTAAATGAGACGTTTTAGAAAATACATTGCAATACGGTATATTACATAAGTTTTCAAAAGTAATAAGTAAAGATACATCATTAATGAGTTCGCAATTTATTCTAAAGATTTTAGTTACATAATCATAGTACAAAAGATAATGCCAGTAAAATCTTCATAAGTGTGTATGCATGCGACTCGTACTAGCTTAGCATATAAGTAGATCCTGCTGGGCATCCCTACTCAAGCTGCGTACCTGAGAATGCATCACTAAAAAGGTCAACCAAAAGGTTGGTGAATCTCACAGGTTTATAGTAAGTAACAGTTTTGAACACATCAAGTAGTAAAAGTAAGTAATGATTGCACGTATGAAATAGTTTCGATATACATTGCCATGAGCACCATAGTTGAAGCTTAACAGTAAGTAAGGGTACAATCAAATACCTAGTAATTTGCCCTCGTGAATGCTAATCCAAAAACATTCATATGAAATGAGTAAAAAAAGTCCGTTTATACGAGTACGGTTCGTGGTGGCGCTACCACCCCTGACGGGGATTGTCAGTCCCATATGGATCCATATACTAAAACTCGCGCTTATCCCATAACTAACAACTATGATTCAGAGGACTTCATTGGATTAATCGTAACTCATGCATTTCAGTAATTTCAGTAAGTCTGTATGTCTGTAGGTCTGTAAGTCGGTATAGTTGCAAAATGGTAATTTGTAAGTCGGTCATGCAATAAGTTTATAAATTGGTGAAACAATAAGTTTGTAGAGTAGCAAGTCAGTAAAGTCTGTAAAGTAGTATTCCAGTAAAACAGTAATGGTAAACAGTAAACTTGCACATGTATTTATAGTAAACAAGTAATGCATCTCCCCCAAAGTAAAGAAAGTAAAAAGGGGCCGTGAGACTCACATGAGTCTAGTAGTATCAAGCAGTAAATCAAGCAATGAGGTTCTCCAAACCAGTAACCTCTAGCGTCCTAAACGCGTAAGGTTAAGTAAGTAAGTGGATATCATTAAGATTATCCATGCTAGTTGTCCACTCAACTAGTTAATGTCCATTAGTCTATTATTTGTAATTGTTCGTATTTGTAGTCTGTCGTTGTGTAAATATGGTGTGACACCCCGCAAATTTAAACGCGATTATAAACGTTAAACTCATGCATTTTTAGGCTAATTCCCTACTTTGAGTGAATTCACAACACATTTTAGAGGTAAGTCTAGCAAAGCCCAACTAGTTAATACGCGTGGTATTACTTATTTGTAATTAGATGTAATTACATACGAAACGATTGGAAAAACACGACAAAAATATACGACTGTTGGTGAACAATATTATTTAATAAAATGGAATTATTAAATAACGTTATTAACTATTAAATATTATGTCAATAATATTTACAAAGTATTTCGCAAACTAAAATAACTCGAAACATTTATGACAATACGAAACAAAATAAACTTTTAATTTTTTACAACTTAACAAAAACATCTTTATAAAATATCTCAACTAAAAATAAATTCGAATACATATTTAAAAAGTTACCAAATTAAAATAGTATAACATTTAACGATCGGGTAAACAAACACGGAACGCAAACACAGGAGACGAAAAGTGGAACAAAACCCACCTCCCACCTCTCTTTCTTCCATTTTCACTCTTTCAATTCTCTCTCTCCATTCTCTTTTCTCTCATCTCTCTCTCTCTAAACTTAACCAAAAACCACACAAATCATACCAAAACTACACCAAAAACGCGCCGAATCCTCTAACCATTTAGAGAAAAACGATCACGGGATCACGATCTACACTTCTACCTTTTCGGATTTCAAGACCGACACGCGTAAGTTTCCGACATTTCCCGTAAATCCTTAGATTTCGAAGTTTTCTTTGATATTTCATGTTTAATATACTTAATATAACATGTTTTAGTGTTCTTAACAACCGAAAATGTCCAGAATCGACCAAAAACCCGTTTTTACCAAGTTGTTCGTCGAACGGTCGGAAGTGTCGCTATGTGCCAAAAACAGTGCTAGCGACACTAGCTAAGTGTCGCTATGCCTAAGTGTCACCCCTATAGCGACACTACTTAAGTGTCGTCGAAATACTTAACCAGATCCATCCTAGCGACACTACCTTAGTGACGCCATAATTGAACAAGTGTCGCCTATAGCGACACTAACCAAGTGTCGCTACTCAATTGAAAATCAGAAATCTAGCGACACTCAGTAAGTGTCGCCTAACTAGTGTCGCCTATAGCGACACTAGCCCAGTGTCGCCAAAAACAGAAAGTTTACAACTTTTTCACTAAGTGTTGAGACTGAGATTTTATCACCTGATTTTACCCCGAAATGAAATTTCGAATGCGTTTTTACTACAGCAACATAGCAGAAATAAAAATTTTCCAAGCTGACTTGGCAGCTCGACCCCAACCAGGGGCTCTGCCCCTTGGACCCCGCTACCAGGGGCGCTGCCCCCGGACCCCCGTATTCAATTTAGTAAATTATAGAAATGCAACGAAACAAAACATAATTATACTTTTTGAAACTATGATTTTAAACTATCACCAACGAGTCGTATACCTTTTCACAAATACAAAATACAAACGTAAACATTTAAACGAACGATTTGGACACAACTTAGTTGTACGAACACTAGCATGGATGATTAGCTTGGACATCCACATACTTATTAAATCTCGTACGTTTAGGACGTTAGGAGATTTCGGACTGTACTTGGGCTTAGGTTTGCTAGCACTCACACGCAACTTAACTCGACAGGTGAGTTCACAGCCCCTACTTTTACTGTTTTAACTGCTTTGAACAGGGGTGGAAAACATAGTCAAACACTTTTACTACATGATAGTATACTTGCTTTACTCGAACGTACAGAGTACTTTGAACAATTGAACATTTACAACGAAATAATTAACTATGAAATAGTGTTTTCATACGACAAACTATTACAAACGGGATAAACTATACTGGATAAACCGGAGAATGACCGGTACTGTTTTGAAAACGCTGGGGAACGACCAGCAACCCTTTTTACTTAACTGATTGAGCAACTAAAAAGTCCCTTCTGACATGGGCACTAGATCCTGCGAACATGGGTCTACTATTATTGATAAACTGTTGAAAAGTCCCTTATGACATGGGCACTAGATCCTGCGAACATGGGTCTACTATTGTTATTAAACCGTTGAAAAGTCCCTACTGACATGGGCACTGGGTTCCTACTGACATGGACCCACCAAACGATTAGGATACTGACATTCCTACGGGACACAACTATTAGGATACTGACATTCCTACGATCATCTAATAGGATATCTACATTCCTACTGTAACTTGAAATGTACTTTTGGGCAACATCCCAACGAAACATACCTACTACTAGGATACGTATATTCCTACAGAACATACGTGGAAATAGGATACTGCTTTCCTACAACTACTAGGATACGAACTTTCCTACAAACAACTATTTGGAAACGTATTTGGTTTTACTAATTACACTTCTGGGTGACATCCCAACGATACTGTATAAACAACAAGTGGGTTACCAACTGTACTTGCAAACATAAAACCTGTGAATTCACTCAACCTCGTTGTTGACTTTTTACTATGTTTTTCAGGGAATTAGCTGCACACGTAAGGACCGCCTGCACAAATGGAAATCTAGGCGACCCTTGAAGATTTAGGATGCCAACTTTTTGAAACATATGGATTTCTTTTGTATAACTAATATGTTTTAGTCATATTTACGAAATCCACTTTTGTACAACTTAACTACTTATACGATTCATTGAATCGTAAACTTTGTAACTAATACTTTTGGCATCTTAATATATATGTTTGATTGTAATCATAAGCTCTGATACGTATGCATGTACTATGTAAATGTGGCATCCCCAGCTTATACCAATGCTTACGCTAAACGAATTTGGGGGTGTTACATATGGCCTATTGGTGACGGTGTGTAATAATAATTCAAGTGTTATTATTATGTATTTCATTTCGTTGTATATTTGTAAAGTATATTTGTCATATGTTTCCGAGTTATTCCAAATATTGTATTGACGTTAAATCAAGTATACTGTGATATTGTCTTGTTTGAAAAGTCGTTTACGCGAAGTTAGTGTTGAACACTATTCATGAGACAATAAGGATTGTCGGGAATTACTATTCATGAGACAATAGCACGTTACTATTTATGAGACAATAGCGATTATCGGGAATCACTATTCATGAGACAATAGCAAGTTACTATTCATGAGACAATAGTGATTATCGGGAATCACTATTTATTAGACAATAGCAAGTTACTATTCATGAGACAATAGCGATTATCGGGAATCACTATTCATGAGACAATGGTAAGTTACTATTCATGAGACAATAGCGATTATCGGGCGGTTTCAAGTATGAAAGTGTTAGTTTTTGCGACAAAGATACTACAACAATCGAGTTTTATACGACAATATTGATGCGACAATAGATTCTCGGAACACTGTTCATGCGACAATGGTATTGTCGCAGGTCTGAGATTTCCCATTTTTGTTTAGGTGTTCGTTTTTGTTGACTAGGTCAAACGTGTTCAGTTTGACCCGAAACTTTTAGGGAAGTCTTAAATATGTTAAATAAACTTTAGAAAATTGTCGTTAAGTTTTATGGTTGACCCAAAGTATCGGTTTTGTAAAATGACTAAAACAGTCCCTAAGTTTAATAGTTCCAGATTTTTACTCGGTTTCGACTCGCGATTTAACCCGTTTCTAGTCCAATTCAAGCCTAACCAAAAATCACACATGTTCTCCTAGATGTCTAGTTCATTTCTGCACTTTATGATACTTTCATATGTTCGTTTACTATTTTTTTAAAAAATGGAAATTAACAGTGGTCGGATTAGGTCCAAGAACAGCTACAGCCCAAAGATTGAGCTCTACACAAAAATACGTGAATTTCTGGAGATGGTCAAAGAAGAACTTTTTGTAGAGGACATCCATACGGAGATTTCGGTATAAGATTCATATGTTGATTCATCCTAGAACTCAAGATATGGTCTCGAGAAGGAGGCGGATGTTCCTGTCCGCCGGAACAGTAACGCGCATCTTAACGGAAATATTATTTTAAAATAGCAAATGAAGTTGAAATGTTACAAAATTGGTGTTGTTGTAAAGCTAACATCACGAACTACATTTTAGGCTTAAGATTCATTCATTTTTATGTGGAAATCCTTTTTATATAATTCGTTGAAGTGGGTTATTTTCAGGACAGCAAGTATATCTCATGATTTCGAGTTTAAAAACATGTTTCGGTTTAAGTTTTGGACATTATCTTGTTGGATAAACTAACTAACATGTAAATACATATAATACAAGTAAAATACTTGAGTCATGAAGTTCTTACAATAGTCGTATGAAGAAACGAAGACGGTAGAAATACTCCTTGCTTTCCCGCGATCGTTTTGATGTCTTCAACTTCGTTTTTCGCCACGTAATGAGGTGATGACTAGTGGTGGTTTATGGTGGTGTTAGGGAGGTTTCTTGATCAGATTTTAGAGGGAGAAGTAGAGAGAATATGGGGGTTAGAGAGAGAGAGAGTGATTGGTTGAAATGGATGCATGATTTAAGGATCATGTTTGTGTTTAAGGTCAAGAGCATGATCCACAAATCGTGGGTTATATCTTGACTGATTTTCGGTTGGGGTGGGGCCCACAAAGGTGTGGGCTTTACCCAAACTCTTTCCCAAGGTCGCGCTCCGTGCGGTGTTCGTTTACCCGGTCGTTTCGTCGTTCGTTTAATCGTATAAAGTTTTATAGGATACGTTTTGTTCTCGGTTTAAAGCACGATATTTTTAGTAAAAGTTTTACTCAAAGTAATGTAATTAAGTTACTAAAATAAAATTCGAGTTTTTGTTTGGTCGCCGGTCGCGAATCGTGTGTTTATTCGAATTGTGTAACGTTTTTAAACGTAACGATTATACGCGTGTAATCGTGTTATTTTTACTTGAAGTATTTTATCAAAATACTTAATAATAAGTTATAAAAATATAACTTTAGTTTATTTCGTCGGTCGGGCGTGTTTCGTGCATTTTCGTCGCGTTCGGTTACGTTTTAAGCAAAACGTACGTGTTCGTTATATTATAAACATAATATAAAGTAATAATTGACGTTATTAAATACTTCCATATCATTTAATAATAGTTTCACCAACTTCCATTTTAAGTTTCTGCGTTCTGTCAGATTCGCATATACACGATTATTAAACAATCGTTTAACGTTATTATATATATTTATATGTATAATAATTGTACACTTCAGTAGTTTGAGTATATCATACTTGAAATACAAGTTTAAATTTTGACCAAATTTTGGGTCATTTTTGACCGGGTGTCACACCCACCTCCCCTCTTTTCTTTCATTTTCTTTCATCTCATTTCTCTCTCCACTCTCTTTTTCCTCTCATCTCTCTCTCTCTAAAATACACCACCACCACCATCTTAAACCACCAAAAACCGCCACCAAACCACCGTAAATCGCTTGGACCATTTAGAGAAAAACGATCACAACGACGAGATCTACACTTTCATCTTCTCGGATTTCTCACGCGATAACTTTGTAAGAACCCGACAATCTCGTAAATTCTTAGATTTTGAAGTTTTCTTTGATATTTCTTATTTATGATACTTAATACAACATGTTTTGGTGTTCTTAACAACTGAAAATGTCCAAAATCGAACCTAAAGCTCGTTTTTGCAAACTGATCGTCGAACAGTTGTAAGTGACGCAAAAAGCCCAAAAACAGTGTAGCGACACTTAAGTGACGCATTAAGTATCGCATAAAACCCTAATCTTGCGTCACTTCCCTAAGTGACGCCAAAAATTCGATTTACAATCATACCCGACACTTACACTGGCACTCATACCTTATGCGTCACTTCCTCAAGTGACGCCAATAATACTAAATTTACATTTTATGCGGCACTTCCTAAGTGTCGCTACCCCCAAGGCAAGTGACGCATAAAACAGAAAACTTGCAAATCATTTTTCCACTAAGTGTTGAACTTAACCGGAAACGAATATTTACATACTATACGATACACGAACTTTATAAACATTACAAACACACTTATAATATTGAAATGTCGATTTTGAACTATCACCAACGAGCCGTATACATTTTCACAACTATGAAATACAAACGTAAACGTTTAACAAACACTTTGGAGGTTATACAAACACTGGCATGAATGGTCGACTTAGACATCCACATACCTATTAAATCTCATACGTTTAGGGCGTTAGGAGATTTCGACTAGACTTCATTTGGGCTTTAGGCTTTGCCAGCACTCGCACGTTACTTAACTGAACAGGTGAGTTCACAGCCCCTACTTTTACTGCTTTGCTACTTTTGAACAGGGGTGGAAAACATAGTACAACTTTTACTGTTGCCATAACCTACATTGTCTTAGCAATTGCGACTTTGGTAAATACTTTCAACTATCAATTATTAATGATGATGTCATGTTTTAATTGATAACGTTTACACTCTGGAAACTAAACATAAACATTTTATGAATGATTTTCATACATACAACTATTCACAATACGTTGAACTGTGAACAAACTACCTTTTATGAAACAACATTTTCATAAACATTTATGCAAGTCCCTACGTCTTGGGCACCCCTATACAAGTCCCTACTTCTTGGGCATATTTATACAAGTCCCTACTTCTTGGGCACACAGATACAAGTCACTACGTCTTGGGCAAACAGAAAGTCCCTACTTCTTGGGCATGGTGTCATCCTACGTCTTGGATGAAGGCTCTACTTCTTGAGCAGATAGGTCCTACGTCTTGGATGCCAGTCCTACTTCTTGGACACAACTATACAAGTCCCTACGTCTTGGGCACATAGAAAGTCCCTACTTCTTGGGCATCAATATTAGGTTCTACTTCTTGGACCAACTTTACAAACTAGACCATGGGCGACATCCCACTAGAACATACTTTTGGGCAACATCCCAACGGGACCTATTTATGAATAGGATACTTCTTTCCTACTACAATTTAAATTGTGTTTTGGGTAACATTCCAACCGAACAATATTTGGATAACATTCCACTAAACATTACTGAAACTGTTATGGCAAAACGTTACAAACATACTGGTCGATCAAACTTTATACGTGAACATAAAACCTGTGAATTCACTCAACCTCGTTGTTGTCTTTTTACTATGTTTTTCAGGGAATTAGCAGCGCACGTAAGAACCGCCTGCACATATGGAACTCTAGGCGACCCGTGAAGCTCTTAGGATGCCAACATTTTGAAACATATGGATTTCTTTTGTATAACTAATATGTTTTTAGTCATATTTACGAAATCCACTTTTGTACAACTTAACTACTTGTACGATTCGATGAATCGTAAACTTTGTAACTATTACTCTTGGCATCTTAATATATACGTTCTATTGTAATCATATGCTCTGATATGTATGCATGTACTTTGTATACGTGGCACCCCCAGCTTATACCAATGCTTCCGCTAACCGAAATCAACGAATTTGGGGGTGTTACAAAACAATTCTTCACCAAAACCATCTTACATTTAAAAGCTTTGAATCACCCGTGTGCACTAGAGTAATATAACAGCATTGGCCAGACGTAGTCATATTAAACTAATCACACACTTCCATTCATTACTCTTAAACGTAATTAAGCTGAGGCAAAAACCGTTCTTGAAGTCATACACATAATCATATAACTACAAAGCTACTAAAATGCAACTACAAAGCAATATCATGCATTCAAAATAGTTTAAGATTAGGCAATCCTAAAGTGGATTACTTAATTCTCTTAAACTATCGCTCTGATACCAACTTAAAACGCCCCGAACTTTAGAAAGATTTTTTATTTTTTTTATATCAACCATAAAACATAATTGATTTGGTCCCATTATCCATACTATACCTATTAGATTATGTTATAACTATTTTAGACTCAACACAAAACACAAACAAAACAACATAACTGGCCGGGTACCCGCCGGGTAGACACAAGGCTTTCCAAAGCCATTTCTCGTGGTAACAAAATACACTAAGGCTATCCGTTTAAAATATTTTACCCACCAGATTAACCCACCGGGTAAGGGCATACCCGCCGGATACAAACCTTACCCGCCGGGTACTTCAGTCTTACAGCAGACCTGCAGACCAGAAAACTTATATACCAAAAACCGAATTTCAAATGAGCATAAGTTTTAAACCATGAAGACTTAGAGTCTAAAAATTTGCAAGCACCTTTATATCAATAAAATAAACATTTTCTTTTTTCCACTTTTTCAAATTTCATAAAAACGCAAGATTTGGACATGTGGCTAGTTTTCGACCATTTTAAACACATTTTGGTGACAACTCAAAACTCAAACCACATACAAATTTAACCATCACCTATTGTGCACTTCTTAAACATGTCAAAACAATCTTAAAGCACACAACAAACATACTATAACGCTAACTCATTCAAATTTACCACACGGCCTCCTTTTTAATCCATTTTGTCACCTATGACCCGTTTAACATAATAACAACAATTTGACCCATAACACAATTCAATTCACACATGTTTGACCATTACTAACATAGTTGACTACATGTCAACTTTCACTTCGATCAACCAATCAACTTGATACATTTTTACATTTTACTCATATTATCAAACTAAATAATTTACATCATATTAACTTCAAGGTTTTCCAAAACATGAACATACAACTATAAATCGTGGTTGACTTTCAAAGTCAACATACTTTTAAAACCAACCCATAAACATCTTGTTTGACTTTCAAACATAATCATTTGGGCGCATTACACAAGCTTCATTCAAAACGATAATTAAAAGAGAGGAACATGCAACTCACTACTAGCTAGCAATCCACGTTATCACTTCTTAATCTCCTTGCCCTCTCTTTTCCCAAGATCATCTAAAACGTTA
Source organism: Helichrysum umbraculigerum (assembly GCA_949592205.1). Lineage (NCBI taxonomy): Eukaryota > Viridiplantae > Streptophyta > Magnoliopsida > Asterales > Asteraceae > Helichrysum > Helichrysum umbraculigerum. Next base: position 64,736,829 of record CATIUR010000003.1, read on the forward strand.
AACACTTGAAAGAATAAGCATGCATGCTTAGTGAGCTTATAGGCAATCAACCAAGTAATTCACAACATTATACACAATAAACTACTTAAAATCTTACACAAATAACTACTGGCACAATATGTAAAGATTTAAACACTATGCGGATCCGCGGCCATAAGAAACAAGTATGCAAGGCACCAAATCATGTCGAAATGGATACCAAACACAAGAAACAAGTCTATGCTAGCCACGCTAGCTAATCTCTACATTATTGCCAGTTCACATAATTCAATCATTAGAAACAAGTAACTTCCACTTGATTGTGCAAACCTTTGCTCGGAAGCAATCCGGTAACATACACAATCATTCATATAACTTAACCATAATGATTCTCAAGTTAAAACACATAAATTACAATTAACTTCCACATGATTGTATGATCCTCTTGCTCGGAAGCAATCCAAAAACACGTACAACCATTACTTGATTAATCCCTATATTACTCACCTTAGCCTTTGATTGTTGAATTACAAGATATGACAATTGATGGTACTTCCAACTCTTTAACACCTAAACATATAACACATAGCAACACATTTAATCTCTAGAATTCATCAATTTAAGCTAATAACCCATATGATTTCTCCCCCAACTTTGATTAAGCTTCATTTAAGTGTCAATCAACTAACATAATCATTTGTTCTAACATCATAATCATAATCATAATCAAAACCCTTACTTATTTACTTGGATTCTTGTTTAAACATATCATTCATACTATATTAACATCTCTATTTACATATTTAGTTGATTAACATCAAACTACACACTTTTAGCAAAACCCCCATAATCACCCAAGAACACAAGTGGTGATTTCATCACTTTCAACTTGTAATATGATTATCAACAAGTATTATAACACTAATAAACACTAATTTCATCAAGTTTAAACCCTAATTTCGTATTAAAATTACCAATTTGACGAAACCCCCTAACCGACTTTCTAGGTTAAGAAACAAGATAGAATCACTCACTTTGAGGTTTGTAGAATCAAGAGAAGAATGAAGAAGATGATTAAGAAGAATCCTTAAGCTTGAATTGAAGATTTGGTGAGGGATTATGGCTTCTGAGATTTTCTCCTCTCGCTTATTTTGGTTCTGTAAGTTTATGGAATGGACTAGAAAAAGCACGTATATGTATATATTAAACCATAATTCTTTTAATTTACACAATCTGTAACTCAGAAACCCATTTACGTTTTCTACTATTTTGTATCATTTAAATAATACTACTTCATAATAAATATATTTTCGTGTACTAAAATAATAACTTGACATTTGGGGTGTTACATACTTTAAGTAATTTTTTGATGCCGCTGCATAGCGCGGGTAAAATGCTAGTAGTATATAATACTCTTGTCCAAATAAACTGAATAGTGATAATAGTAATAGTTTGTTTATATATATATATATATATATATATATATATATATATATATATATATATATATATATATATATATATATATATATATATATATATTATAATACTCTTGTTTATCTATATAATAGATAATAGATGTTATATATATGTCTGATTATTCTTTATATATAAAATCTTATTATATAATATGTATTGTTAATATATATCATTGTCTATAACTTTAAATCCTAAGTTTTGAAATAAAAAACTAACTTCACATTTTTATAAACCCTAACGCAACATGACAATATATAGCCGTTGATATCGCTCATGACATTGCCCTTTCACGAGTCAAACTCGTGTAGTCAACAAAAAACCAAATAGTTCAAACCAATCCATCTAAATAATACTCCCTCCGTCCCATCATTATTATCCACAGACAATAAACACGCAGTTTAAGAAAACATAATTATTACACTGTACTTTTATGTACTATGACAGTTTTACCCTTACTTTTACCTATCTTTTTTTGACAGACATATAAAATAGGGGTATAATATGAAATTTAGTTAATTATATCATTCTACTTTTGGAAGTGGACAATTAATTTGGGACGTCCAATAAGGGAAACGTGGACTATAAATATGGGACGGAGGGAGTAATATGGTTCGGTTCAGGTTCAATATTTGTTTAGATGGATCGAATTCACATTTTGAGAATCATAATCCAAATAAATTCATGTTAATGGATAGGCTTTGATCCAATCCATCCAAAGGAACACCCCTAAACGAAACCACATCTAGTCTATGCTCATTTTCTGTATTAAATTTTTCACCCAAAATCAAAATGACTTAAAAAACTCCACGGCTAACAAATATATATCTATACACCTTATTTAAATTGTTTAACAACTTTTTTTTTAAGCTTACAACTTTAAAGATCGAAAATGATAAAGTTACCCCTATCTAGAATGAAAAAGACATAATTACCCATAACTAAATTAGACAACATTTATAAATTTAGAAATAACTTATAAATCTAAATAAATATAATCCATAAATAAAAATATACTGATATAACTATGAAAACAATTAATAAGTCAATTAATAAGTAAATAGAGATAATTATACACTATATATATATCCATATATACAGATTATCGTTAAAAATAAAATTTAGCCGACACAATTAACAAATTGATCGTCACGGGCACTTGCTGCTATGCGGGGGCAACTACTAGTATGTTACTCCCTCCGTCCCAAAATAATTGTCCACCGACCAAAAACACGCAGTTTAATAAAAGTACAATAATTACTACTTTCTCTTTCTTACTTTTTGCAGAATGACAGTTTTACCCTTAAGCAATTAATTACCACATTCTATAAAGTTTGTAATAACAATTTGAAGTAAGGGTAATTTGGTAATCACGATCAAAATTTCCTTTCCATATTTGGATGTGGACAATTAATTTGAGACGTCCGAAAAAGGAAACGTGGACTATATTTTTGAGACGGAGGTAGTATTACATATGCTTGGTGTACCAACAAACACGAGATATAGGTCCAAAATTATCGTAAGTACTTAACTTAAAGAAGTTGGAGAAGGGAAGAGTGTAAACTCCTCGAAACCGCTTGCCAACCTTGTTGTGAAGGGTGTATCATGTCCCAGAAAAACACGTCAGTACGATTTCCACAAACACGATACTTTAGTATCCCTGTACGCTCTTCCACATTTCCACATGAATATCCTTTGGTGACTCCTTGACAACATGGTTCCAATAAATTTGAATTCCCTATAAACAATAATCAAAAACGAATATACATGTTCATATTGACTCAAGCTCCGTTCATTTTTCAGTTTCAAATTTTCTCAATTTTTTGATACTTGATAAGCATCCAAAACGTTTGTACTTTTTAATGTATACATTCATGATAAAATTCGCTAGGCCGAAAGTACTTGGGTGGAAACTCGTAGCAAATAATATATCGAGGTGCAGAGTACTCGGATTGGACTTTTAGTACACTTCAACATAAATGTCAAAGATATGTGTGGATAAACAATAAAAACATAAACAAAATTGTCTAGAAAAATAAACATAACCGTTCAATTAAAATACTTCAAGTGGACTCAAAACCCTTATTTTAAGCCAAATTAAAACGTTGAACAAGTTTGACTTTGAGCAACTTTGACCATTCAATCCCGACTTTGACCAGATAACTACGACTTGGACCGAGTTTGACTCTGACGTTGATCGAATTTTAGCCCACCTCAGGCTGAATCGCTTCAGAGTACACCCAACTCCCGGTTAGTTCCCGAGTAATCGATAACTTGCTGACTTTTACAACCCTGATACAGTCCAGTGACACATACCTGCGGAAAGGCTTTGTCCTTGTAGATTTAGAGCAGATGAGAATGCTTTGTAGAGATCTAGAATTACACAGACTGATTTATCATTAGTCTCACTGTTTAGCTTTTTAATGCTATCTGCGAGCATTTCGTTATGGAACTCAGCTACTGAATTCTCAGTGTCGCTACAGTTTTGATAAGATGTAGAGGCTGTGAATTGAGGCAAGCACCCAAGTGGTTGCATTGCAGTTATTCCAATCTTACGAACTCCCAACTCGTTTATACGTTTGACGTTAGATACTAGTTGATCGATAATTGATTTTGTTAAACCTGGCAAGTCCTACAATCGTATATATGTCAACAACGATCTTGATTAACATGCAGTTTTACATTGGTTGATTTTATTAGAATGCAACAAAAGTTTATATAACTGTTATGAGTAGCAGTACCTTAGGGGTATGATTAGATGTGAAGTAATTTGCGTAGTCATTGCCTGCTAAAGATAGTATTGCAATAGAGGATGAATTAAGCAGGTCTTGCTTTTGTTGAACAAATTGTTGAAAATTGTCAATTTGGGTGGTCATGTTTGGTTGATTCACAAATGTATTAAAGACACCTGTCCCTCCATATGCAAAATTCATACCATACTTGGTTGATTTTTTCTCACCAGATTTCCACCCTCCATATGTTATTGGAGATTTTGTACCCAGTATGCCAGCTACAATATTTCAAACAAAGTTGACAATTTTATGTTAATATCCAGCAAGGGTATCAAACGATTCAAATGAATAAAAATTGGTCAACTATTAGAGTCGATATTGGAACATGACAAGTGCATAGACAAGCACTTATTCCAAGCGATCATAACTTTTAAAACACAGAATTATTAGATCCTTGAAAAGGTAGTGGAAAGCTTTTGATATGATGATATGCATCATTGGACCCAAAACTTTGCTTTTATAGTTAATCACACCAAATCTAGGATACCAATATCATGTCTTAGATATGAAGGAGGTAGGTTCGATTCCAGTAGGCTTTATCTCTCTGGGTGACCTTCATTCTCCAAAACAACTAAATTCTTATGCAAAACATGCATCTTAAGGATAATGAAAATCAACAAACTTTGTTAGGAAGTATATTTTTCGAGCATGACTAGGTCAGTTACGTCTGTCCAATCGGATTGAATTTCCTAGATAATCTAAAGTACTTAAACTCGTAGTCCAAAATTAATTCAAGAAAAACAGTACACTCGCAAAACTTTTACAAATAAACTCTTACCAAATGATGTGGCACAATAATAAGAAGAAAGAGAAACATAAAAGAGAAAAAGTGACGAATGTGATTGGCCCATTTCATATGCCATGTAATTTTGTGAAAGTTTGTTTGTACAATTTCTGTGAATGTACCATTTCTCTTTATTTATATTATGTGAAACAATGCAAAAGAGAGTGTCAGACATGCACACCTAAGTAATCCGTGAGCACACGGCCATCAGAAAACCTGCCAGAGGGACTACCAGGGAAAGTAATACCATATGGTTCCTGCCACGAACCACCATATGATTTTGGCCAATTTCCAGTATCGGCATACGAGTCTCCAAACACAAACAACTTCAAGTTACGATTCCGGTAATGCCTTTGATTGCTACCAAGATATTTCTCATAGGAAATGGCATTAGTTATGCAGCTGAAGAGACAAATGAGAACCAGACTTGCTTGTTGTTTCATTGTAAAGTGAAATGAAAAAGGCTTAATATTTATGAAACGCAAGTGGATCTGCAGATTACCAATTTGAGATTTATACCGCGCGCGTGTGTGTATGGAGGGAAAGTTTAGTATTTGAATTTGGTTGTGGTTGTTGTTGACTATTGACTCATAGGAGTGGTGATTATTGTTTTCTAGGTATTTGGTAAACTATATAGGGGGCTGAAAATTAAAAATTTAGCGATTGATGTATAATGTTTATTAAGTGATATCTAAAACTTCATCTAAATCTAGAATAAGGGAGTGTTTTGAAATGGTCATAACTACTCATTGAAGTGTATATATATAGCTCACAATGTAATATCATTATTTTTGTGTGTTGTATGTGTGCGTTTTTATCTGCATATAAATTTTTATCTCAACTTCTTATTGATTATCTAGCTTTGGTACTTGAAAATCATAATGAGTCATAAGTGAAAGGTGGGTGCTTGTGAGAGGCTTTGAGAGATGAATTGCTCAAAGTGTAATAATATTCAATTCATACAACATATAATTACAACTCTAAAATCTAAATGCAATATGAAAACTCAACATATTGTTAAATCATAAAACTGTTCAATCTTTTAAATTGTGGTTCCTTGTAACTATACTACGTGATTGATTTAAACCCTAACACTAACAAGATTATAAGAATTATACCGTAAGCAAACGATGCTTTTAAGATAATAATTGGAATTCTATAAGATGACTAATAAGATAAGGACCTGGTATCTAAAGTTGTAATACCTCAAACCAATAACATGCATCAGCTAGGTGGTCTTGGGTGCCCTCTGCTGTACTTTGGTGGGTTTGTTTTGGCAACATCAACAACAATCATCCAACCATTAATGATCTGTATAGCACAAAAACAAGAGAAAGTGTAAATATTAGCATAAGCACACTTCATGGGTAACCAAATTATTACAATTGAACTTTTAACCCGGGTGTATAACCGGTTCTGAATGTGCATTCTGTAAATAGTTAAGTGAAATTAGATATTCAGAATCAGATAATATTATGAAATAAAGTTGGCTCTAATAGATAGTATTTGGATGTGTTTATTTTGTTTGAAGGTTCCATAATCAGATTATTAGTGTTCGGAGAATTTTGATTAGTGATTACTCAGAAAAGTAGTTAAAAAATGACCGCAAAAAGATGATATATAAAACTTTGATAAATAAATAAAACTTTTGTGGAATGAGAGTAGAAGTCCCTTAAGGTTGGTTAAAAGAACAGATAGATGCATAATATTAGTTTACCCTTATAAATAAGTTTTATTGCTGCTGGTATGAAGCTGATTATACTGGCAAAATAATGAGATGCAGAGTCTGTTTATCCAAACATGAAAATTCAATTTTGAAGTTGCAATCATCAGATAATGAGTTCCTAAACTCAAATCAGAACACCCATGAAGTAGCAAGGGCTCGGGTTTCATGGTTGTTACCTTTCCATTCATTTCCCTGAGAGCTTCACTTGCAGCTTCCTCAGTAGTGTATTCGATAAATGCAAAACCTTTTGACCTTTTGGAGATTTTGTCCATTATAATTTTTACTGTAACATCACTTTAACGATTAGATCGCCATGTATATAATATAACTATGCTTCAAGTTAAGAAAAAAAAGACATACATACCTTCAACAAGCTCTCCAAAACCTTCAAATGCAGCACGTAAAGTTTTCTCGGATGTATAAAATGACAGTCCTGCCAATAAATTCCCATACGTTACAGTCTTGCAAGACCATATTTACATACTAGATTTACATGAAGTGAAATTTGACAATTTGAAAAGAAATTTGCAGTCTTGAGACAATAAGAGGCTCATTATTTAATACGACTACAAAAATTTGACATTGTGGTATAATACACAGCATACCTGTTACAAAGAGCTTTTTTGTTTTAATCTTTGTAAGTTGATTTGTTATGGAGGAATCACTTGAACTTAGAAGATTGTCGCCTGGAAAAAAAATGTGCAGGATGTTAATGTGAGTTTGAGAAGAAATGGCAAAGATAAACTTTGAAGGGACTACAATTGAGCAATCAACATAAAGGGGTTGTTTGGATTTGTGCTTTGTAAGTGATTATCTGGTTACTGGACTTGAAGTTGCAATGATCAATTTTTATTGTTTGAATGAACAAATCCGCATTTTGATTTTCTTGAGGGGGAATAACTAGTTTCATACTGGCCACCAACAAAACTAAAATTCCCATTCATACTGGCCACCTATTTTTTTTGGTGATTTTTATAATCAGTAGTTGCCAAACACTCACACATCTGATTATCTAATAATGCAACTTTAAGTAGCAGAAGCACACCAATGCACTATGTTCTACAACCTGTTTTCCTAAAAAAAAATATATATTTTTTTTTAGAAAAGGAGATAACGTCGCTGCCGGGGATCGAACCCAGGTCACCCGCGTGACAGGCGGGAATACCTACCACTATACTTCAACGACTTGATTGTTTTCCTAGAAATGATCATCTGATTTTAACTAGGGTTAAGTGCATAAAAATGCAATTAACTAAGGTCTGACATTCATAGTGTGTACCCAACTATTCGGGCGTACATTGTGTGTAACAAACTTGTAATTTCTTTCCATTGTATGTATTTTGGTGACGTGTCAACTTGTAAGGATGCCACGTGGCACCCTAAATAGATGACACGTGGAAAAATTACCATAAATTACATACAATGGGAGCAAATAACAAGTTTCTTACACACAATGTATGCCCAAATAGTTGGATAAATACTATGAATGTCAGACCTTAGTTAATTGCATTTTGGCGCACTTAACCCTTCTGACTATTCAGTAACACGTATTCACTTTAAAAATGACATCCAAATATCATGGGCAATGGCGGTATGTCAGACTTAGGTAAGCATGTTGGTTGGAGTAACAAAAGTCAATTGCATCATAACAACACGATACGAAACAATATACTGAAAAACAAAAGAAGTCAAATGATAACTAAGGTACCTATATAATCTTTGTCGTCTGACTCGACATTATCATCCGCCCTAACAGATATAACACCAGGAACACCTACAATAACCTTCAAATTTACAAAAGATACAGACAAATACAGTAAGGCAGAAAAACATATTAGAACGTAGATTAAAAGTTACCAGCTAATTCCTTTGCACACTCATCGTCTAGTTCACAACAGAATCCATAGTGTGAGTGTAATGAAATGTGATATATACACATTTGGGCATCCTGCTCACTGTTTAAACGTATTCAAAATTTAAAAATTACAATTTACAAGCACACAAGCCAAAATACTTTTTTATAATAGAAAAAAAAAATGTGAAATTGTTAGTACAGAAGCACATACTTCCCCAAGACATTGGTTAGTATCTGCGTATAATAATCAACCAGCTGTGCCCTGCTGATGACTCTGGATTCTGGCATTTCTACTCGAACAAGCCAGTGTTTCGAACTTCCAGCAGGAAATAGTGGAAGAAATATATCAGCACTATAATCCTTTTGTACAGAACTATAATCTGGATCAGGCTTAATTGATAATACCTCTGGCAAACCTATGATATAAACACAAGTAAGCAGACAGTATCCACTTTACTACAATCCCTCTTGAGTACATTATTCGTGTGGCATAAAATTTAACAATTTTCCAACTGTAAATTTGTTTAAATGGTATTAGGAAAAGAGGATACATGCTAGTTTTTGGGAAGTTTCTTCATCCATATCGCAGCAGAACCCGAATTGTGTATCACAAGAAGCATTGTACATGCAGCCTTGAGCTTCCATGTCACTTCCAACCAAATAATAAAAAACTTTCAAAGAATATTACAAAACTTGTTGAACATTACAAAATACAACATAAAACATGGGAATCTCAATTCAAATATAGAAACCCTAGTTTCAGCCCAACTTTTTGTCTAATAATTACTCATAAACCATCTACACATAGTCACATAGGCACATACTGAACTAAACTACTCCATTGGCAAGAAATGTCAAAATTCGACTGGGAATTATAGAAATCACATAAAGTTTAAAACTTTTTGCAAGTCAAATAGAAAACAAAGCTCCTTATGATAGAAAAAATAAAAATCACCCACCTGCCCAAAACCTTTTCTAAAATCTTGACATAATAATCAATAACATCTAGTCTAGACCCAACATGTTGTGGTGGTGGATCTTTGACTACCACAATCCAATGGCGTTGACCATGTATTTCATCTAACGATGGAGCAGTAACGGTTAAACTTGAATTTGTTGCACATGTTTTTCTTGAATTTTTAGTGCTGATTGGGGTTAGGGTAATGTTGTTTGTCTGTTGGGAAGAAATGGGTTTGAAAACATTGAAATTAAATTGTTGGGAAATTGGTATTTGGAATGAGGGAAGGGAACGGATGATTGATGATATTCGAGGGGTTGTGCAAAGGAGTGAAGATAGAGCAGGCGCCATTGAAGACGACGATGATGATGACGCCACGGGGTTTTATTTTAACTAAGTTACTCCCTCGGTCCGGTATCTATTGTCGGGTACTCCTTCTTGTATGTCTCAATTTAATTGTCCACTTCCATAAATAGAAAAGAATAATGAGATAAAGTTCATTTTTGACCAACAAAAAGGTAGGTAAAAAGTAAAGGGTAAAATTATCTTGTTACCAAAAAGTAACAGAGATAGTGATGTTTTTCTTAAACTGCATATTTTTTATCTAGGGACAATAAAATTGGAACGGAGGGAGTATTATCTATGGGAGCTCGTGCGATGCACGATAATTAATAAAATACAATTATATTAATTTGAAATTTAAATATTGAGTCCATGTGATACACAGGTCATTTATAAAATATAATTATATTAATTTATAAATTTAATGTTGTTAATTAAACGACCATTTAAAAATATAGTTATATTATTCATTTGTAAGTAGCTCAATAAACTAATTATTAACTTAAATGAATGATTAGTAACATAAATCAAACTATAATTGATGAATTTATATTTATTTTTTCAGCCGTTGATTCATCAAGTATAATGTACTCTCTTCCTTTCTTAAGATCGGTTGGATTTTGGGTTTCTGTCCACTTCTCACGGTAACAACCATCATTTGAAAAATTATGTTAAGTTTTAATACATTTGTTGAGCCATTGCAATGCATGACAATTAAAATAAAATACAATTAATCATACGTTGTTTTTAGGTTTTTTATTGTATTAATATTGTCGAAAGTTTGAAATTTATTATTGAAACTCAATAGTAACATATACCAAAATTCACAAAAAATAATCAATTTCACGTATTTATTAAAATTGATTTTCTTAAAACATGGTAGTTGATGATGATAATATTAGGTAATTGTAATGTATGAAATGTAGAAATTTGAAAAGTTTTTATAATAAATTATAATAACATTGAATTATGTCTTTTTACATAATAGAACGTAGTAGTTTGTTAATGAATTTAAATGTTTAAAAAATTTTTAAGATGAAAGTGTTAATGATTATTAATTTTTAAAGAAAAATTAAATTGATGAGTTGGCATGATTAAGAAGGTTTTAGAAAAAGGTAATGAGATGATGTGGCATGAGTAAAAAGTAAGAAAAAATTTATAAATTTTTAAGGAAATATTAAATTGATGATTTGACATAATCAGGAAGGTTTTAAAAATCATTTGAAAAATTATGTTAAGTTTTAATACATTTGTTGAGCCATTGTGATGCACAACAATTAAAATAAAATACAATTAATCATACGTTGTTTTTAAGTTTTTTATTGTATTAATATTGACGAAAGTTGGAAATTATTATTGAAACTTAATAGTAACATATACCAAAATGCACAAAAAATAATCAATTTCACGTATTTATTAAAATTAATTTTCTTAAAACATGGTAGTTGATGATGATAATATTAGGTAATTGCGATGTATGAAATATAGAAATTTGAAAAGTTTTTATAATAAATTATAATAACATTGAATTATGACTCTTTACATAATAGAACGTAGTAGTTTGTTAATGAATTTAAATGTTTATAAAAATTTTAAGATGAAAGTGTTAATAATTATGATTTTTTAAAGAAAAATTAAATTGATGAGTTGGCATGATTAGGAGGATTTTAGAAAAAAGTAATGAGATGATGTGACGTGAGTAAAAAGTAAGGAAAATTTTATAAACTTTAAGGAAAATTTAAATTGATGATTTGACATGATTAGGAAGGTTTAAAAAAAGGTAATTAAATGATGTGACATGGTTAAAAAGCAAGGAACTATGTTTTATAAATATAGATAGATATCTACAACTAGTATTGTTGCCTCGCTTCGCTGAGTTTTTTTTTACAAAGTATTACATTTATAATAGTTTTGTTCATTTATATATCTATGATAATGATATTTAATCAAAATATTTAAACTGTGTAAGCTAATGCATAACAAAATTAAAGGATAAATACCACTGAGACAAAAAAAATGTTAAGTTTAGGAAACATGATTCTTACACTTAATTACAAATTTACCCTAACTTTTTTGAACACATTTTTAGATTATACTTACACATTAGGGGTAATCAAAAAAATTTATATAAATATATCAGTCTCTTTTTGGAAGTGTAAAGAATTAAAACCCAAACAATTACTGTAAATTTTTACAACTGAAAAGATTTTGTTTCAAGTATTAATATTCTATGTCATAAATTTTCCTATTTTTAAAGAATAATTGGTACTCACTACTAAGTACTCCGTATGATTTTATCTAGATAATAATATAATTTTTTTGTTAAAAGTAAAAGTCGAAAAACTATCTAAAGGATGTCTGTTTGTTTATATCCACTTAAAAGTAAAACCACCCAAGTCCACCGTCCACCGATTCAAAAAACCATCTGTCACTTTGTTTCTCCCGAAATCGACACTTCTCCGTCCTTTGGTTCTCTTTTTCAGTCAAATACCCTTTTTTTTTTTTTGGTCTTTAAACAAAAGAAAACATGAAAATTTTTGTTGAAATGCATTTGATGTTTCTCTACACTCTTTATGTCTTTAAATAAATCTACAACCTTTTCTTCTTTCTAAAATCAACATTTTAATCCACAAAATTGTACGTAGTCAAAGGGAAATAAACATCACCACCACCACCACCAGTGATCTCCAAATCGAAATACGAGTATAACCATACAAATATCGTGGACAATGGATCACTGACGCACCGTCTCACGAATCCCGCCGGAAAGGGTTTCTCCAGATGGTTCTTGGATATTTCCGGCTGATTTTCGGCGAGTGAAGTTACACAGCCGTCGCGACATCTATCTGGTAGGAGTTCTCTACTCGGATCCACCATCGACTGATGTCAAATTTGGCCGGAAATTTTTCCGGCTAACCGCTGCTGCTATATATAGTCGGCGGTGTTGTCGGGAAAATCTAATATGATTCCGACAATAGTTATATCCAAGGTTGAGGGGTTTCTGCACGGGTGAAATATGTCACCTATCCAATCGCTGAAGTCGCCGGCACAATTCCGGCCATCTCCGGCTTGCATCACTTTCCGACGCAATTGATTTGTTACCTTCAATTTGTCATGTTGTTTGTTTTCTCATTTAATACTCTGTATATTTGTACTCCCTCCGTCCCAATTTAATTGTCCCAGACAGAACTACACGCAGTTTAAGATAAACACAATAATTATTACTTACTTTTTGCACAATGACATTCTTACCCCTAACCAATTAACTTGAACTTCATTTCACTTTTGTAATTTAATTTTTAAAGTAGTGACAATATAGTACTCCCTCCGTCCCATATTAATAGTCCAGTATTCCATTTTGGGCTGTCCCAAATTAATTGTCCACTTCCATAAATGGATAAAAATGATGAGATAAAATCCTTTTACACCCTTACTTTATATATGTAGAACAAAAAAGTAGGTAAAAAGTAAAGGGTAAAAGTGTAATCTTATCAAAAAGTAAGAGAGAAGTTAATGTTTTCTTAAACTGCGTGTTTTTTGTCTAGGGACAATTAAATTGGGACGGAGGAAGTAAAAAAAATCATGTTACCTTTCTATATTTGAGAATTGACAATTAATTTGGAACATCTCAAAATGGAAATAATGGACTATTAAACCGGGACGGAGGAGTATTATTTTTTTACTGGAAGAAAAGATAAAAAAATAAAAAAAACACTGAAAGTACTATGATGACCACCCAGGTGAACAGTACAAAACGACAATTGTAATGCTAAAACGACAATCTCTCACCACCATTGTATAAAAGGGAAAAATTATCTACAATTACTGCTTCGTTGAATCCTAAACTTTTAATTAATCTAGTACTACTACTTATTATCTCCTAATAATTATAATTATAAAGGTTTTCAATCAAAGATAAATCAAATCACAATTATTAATAGAAACTATTCCACCTTAAAGAGTTATTGATCTACTTAATATTATCAGTATTTTATTATACAAAGCATTCTAATATGATTTTGGTATTGGTATATTTACACACTTTTGAATTTAAAACATTTTTATATTTAACATCCGTTAATTATCAATGTATAACAACTTTATGATATTAGTATATACACAATTGACATCATGATAAATGCAATTGTCACATTTAAAAAAAATATCTTGAAACCTGATTTAACAAATAACAAGCATGAAAATCTTGTGGTATGCGGGTCAAATCGATCAATGGAGACCAATAAAATATCGAATGTGATGTGTTGATCATGAAACTAAATTCAAAAGACAGTATAGTTGAATAACATCATTTATACGATCTATTAACACCGCTGCATTGTGCGGGTTTGTTGCTAGTTTTAATTTTAATTATTTCCGCCAAACGCCATCCGTGGTGCTTCAGGAGCTTATTTTGAACGCATATTGCAAGCAAATTCGTTTTAGTAATTTAGTATGGTACCCGCGTAACGTATTAGAGTTTCAATTTTTCTCATAATTTGGGTATTTTTTGTTGTTCTTTCTCCCGTAAGATTATGGATCATAAGCTATTATACTTTATTTATGAGAATCCATAAGAAATGACCATGTGTTGCATTATATATGTTATCATTTTTGTAAGATTAAGAAAATACACTTCTTTAAACTTCTATGGAATTTTTATATATGTAATATTCATCTTTCTTTAATATATATATATATATAACAGAATAGCATGGAGCAATTTGGACCCTTTGATGGGTTCCTTCCATGCGATCTAATGGTGTATATTTAATTTCCATAGTTACCATTTCCTCCCCACATATTATTATTAATTACTTAATATTAATAATAATAATAATGTTAATTCAATTCAAATAAATACTAATTATTATCTAAAAAACAAAAAGGGAGGGGAAAAAACCCGGTCCAGATTATCAGAACGAATCTTACGACAAAAAAAAAAAAAAAAAAAAAAAAAACCTTTGTAACCTAATTTGTACTTATCTTCAAAATTAAAATAAAAATAAAGATAAATAAATGAGTAACGCAATTCCAAAAAAAAAAAAAAAAAACAAAAAACAAAATAGGACGGGGTTCACATTTGTCACCCCCCCAAAACGGTAATACGTGGTTAACGAGAAATCAGTGGAAGCATTTGTGATCGCGGTTAAGGGGTCGTGACGTCATCATTGGACATTCAAGCACAGAACATGTGATTATTGCTGAACAAGAAATTAAGATGCCATAAATAAGTGTTTATTACAAAAGCTACGACTTTGTCAAAGTCGTAGAAGTAGTAGTACTATTAAAATACAACCGTTTTGAGATTACAATATCAAAAGGAGATTTCGTAAGTATGACTAAAATGTAATAGTTTTACTAAAGAAATCTCGTTCGTTTCTAAAAAGTGGCATCCTAATTCGTCTCGAGTGTCGTCGTTCCAAAATGCATGCAGTCTTACTTGAGTTGCTAATTCCCTGAAAAACATAATAAAAAGTCAACAAAATTGTTGAGTAAATTCACATGTTTAATGTATATTGGATAAACCAAGTTCTGTTCGTAAAATGTTGACGTACAAGTCAAAACGTGATCAAATCATGATCTAGTATAGTTTTCGTATTCGTTGACATACAAGTCAAATAAGTTTCATATTTGTTGGAATTCATCCAAAAGTGTCGTTGAAAAACGCATTTCCAAAATAAGTTTCGTAGAAGTCCCGCAGGAGTTCCAATAGTATAGTTTCGTTTAGAAAACTTTTTAAAGTAATCTAAAACATCGTTTGTTAGAAAAACGCGTAGGTGATCTAAAATTTCATTATCGTGATATAAATATATCCATTTGTATACGTTTGAAAAATCATTTCAGTGTATAAATCGTAGGAACGCATTCCTATATAATTAATCGTATGGAAAGCATGTATCCAATTTAAATGTTCATAAGAAAGTATGTATCCCATATAAATGTTCGTAGGAAAGTATGTATCCCGTAAAAATGTTCGTAGAAAAGTATGTATCCCATATAAATGTTCGTAGGAAAGTATGTATCCCATATAAATGTTCGTAGGAAAGTATATCCGGTAAAAATGTTCGTAGGAAAGTATGTATCCCGCATAAATGTTCGTTGGAAAGTATGTATTCAATATATATTTCATAGGAAAACATTTCAATATATATATCGTATGAAAACATAGACATAATCCCCCGAAGGTTAGCTAGACCTTATAAGTTAAAGTACGACCCCTAATTCTATAACCAAACCACGACCAAATTGTTTGTGTAATTGTTTTTGCCCCCTAAATCGTGACATGTAAATATACGCTCCGAGTAAGTGGGAGGGTTGTCAAGACGATAGTACTATCCGTATATTCAGTGTCTAGAGTCACCTAGTTAATGGTTATAGTTTGTAGTCATTGGGCCTTCTATGCACTACAACATGTGTAAACTAGGTCCGTACCAGGATTCGTTGTCATGTTCCCAAATAGTGAATGAAAAACATTTTCATAAGTAAATAGTTTGCGAGTATAGTAAGAAAACATTCATAAATATTAAAGATTTCATATAGTTCGTAAGTAATCAAGTTATCGAGTATAGTATGAAAAATGATATCGCGTAAAAAGTCACGTTTTTACCGACGATATCTCTCTCATTTTAGAACAATACTTGGCAAAACGTGCTCAAATATTACATTAATCAATGATATTTTGTCAAGTAGGTTAAAATAAGGAAGCACGAGAAAAATCAGGCAAAATGGACGAAAAACGAAGATTTCACGCGCGTTTTAAGATTCAAGGCAATCAGGACAAGATTTCAAGAAGAAAGAGTCATCTCGGAGAATTCTTTATGCCAAAGTCTTCGTTTTCAAAAATTGAATCCAACGCAAAAAGAATCAACAAAAAGGGATAAAGAATGAAGATTATACACGCTGCGAAAGATTCAAAACATTTGGAACAAGACATCTGAAGATCGGAAAATCATCTTAGGGATTTCTTTACATCAAGGTCTTCGTTTTTAAAAATCGATTCCAACACAAAAAGAACGTCGCAATCGGACGCATAACGAAGGAGATACGTAAGAAAACGTGAGCCGGAGAGGGCGTACGGCAGCCGCCGGCTGGGCTCCAACCGGTGCCGGCCCACTTTTTGGGTCAGTCAACCGGTGCCGGCCCGGTTCCGGCCGGTGCCGGGTGCTTTTTCGTCAGTGCGCCACCTTTTTCGTCCGGTACGCGTAACGCGCGCGCTTTTTCGCTAAAATGAGCCTAACTTCGTTATCGTGAGCCGGATTTCAACTTTAAATATACCATTAGTTTCGTTTTTCAAACACACACATTCCTAGAATACTTTCACTCTCTAAAAAATCATTCTACTTTCTCTTTTCTATTTTCTCACTCTAAATTAGTTTTAGGCTAGTTTAGGAGCGTTTTTGGAATAGAACGAAAGCACGGAACGTGTTGTAATCTCGTGGATGTAAGCTTGGGAATATTATATAAAATTCAACTCCTCTCCTTATCACATTTAATCCGGTTATTACTATCCTAATCTATCATAATTAAAATGTATTCTTTAATTATGCTAGATATAGTTATTGTCATGCTTAGCGAGTAGATTACTTTTGTATTTGTTGTGATGTAATTAGCGTAAATAATTATGGGATGACTTTAATCTGTCGTGATGTAATATGATGGCCCCTATTCGACTGTTCTCAGATATAGTATTGGAAACGCTTTACGCGGAGTACAAACGTATGGAAGTCTGAGACGACCGAAGGTAATCATATTACGAATCGACCTTAATCTATCGTGAAATAATATGACGGACCCGATTCGATTGTTCTTAGATACAGTACTTGAAATGCTTTATGCAAAGTTCAAATGTACGGAAGTCTGGAACGACCGAAGGTAGTTATATTATGAATCGATATTATAAAAATGGAAACTTATTATTCGGATTTACTTTATCTTTACAATTTTAAACTAAAAACCATTTAATCGCCTTTCGGTCATCAAACGTGATTGTAGCTTTGTAATGAGGAGTCGCGAACCTCAATACTTAGTCAATAATTATCTGCGTCAAAACTATGGTTTAATTACAACGTCATGTAAACATCGTAAAACGCAATGTAATTGTGTTG
Source organism: Helichrysum umbraculigerum (assembly GCA_949592205.1). Taxonomy (NCBI): domain Eukaryota; kingdom Viridiplantae; phylum Streptophyta; class Magnoliopsida; order Asterales; family Asteraceae; genus Helichrysum; species Helichrysum umbraculigerum. The sequence continues at coordinate 64,754,846 of CATIUR010000003.1, forward strand.
GAATCACCATGAGTGTAGTACACTTCTGATTACAATGTAATTGCCATGTAAACATTACGAGGTAATTAAATTCGCAAATGGAAATGTCGGTTAACGACGGATTACACTGCGAAATACCATAGCGTTTTCTGACATGGTCTGGTTTAACTTTATGAAAAACGCCGCCAGCATTTTAGATTAGAGTAGGTAGGCTACAGGCTAAATAAACGTTTACGGAAACCTAGGGATTTGTAGATTATGTATAGCAAGGCATGTTTAAAATCCTATTTAAAGAAACGTTTCTCTTATAACTCAGTGTTTCAAAGCAAGATATGCGTGAAACAATTAAACGTTTCTCTCGCCTATCAGTCTTAAATTTCACTGATAGGAAACGACCAAGTAATCCGAACAAACAATCTAAGTTAGTAGTTTATTGAATCTGCAATCTTTATGGTATTAAGAACGATCAGACTTTTATATGGACGTGCTACTCTGTTCCTTCGCCCACGAACGACTGCGTTCAATAATAAGGGCCACTGACCCCCTCATAGGAGAGTGTGGAGAGTTGAGCATCGTCTGTCCGATCAGAATCACAACACCTTAGTTCCTCGTGACATATTAGTTGATAACCGGCTAATAAGGAACCTAACGGTTATACCATAAGTTATCGGATTTAACAAATTTATCTAATTTAGACCACCGTTTCCTTAAAACATAAAAGTTATCATCCCATAATTATCAGCTAATGAAGTCACAACAAATACAGCTTTCCCTCATCTGATTTATTATCACCTTTTTATCGCTTTATTTAATTTACTTAGCAAACTGAACCAAAACCCGCATCACTTTTATAAAACTCTTTTACTAGAAAACCATTGATTGATTGGAACATCCTCTGTTTCAATTCAGTTTCTCTTTAAGAACGACTCTAGATCATACTTACTACTTGCTAACCTTTGGTTCAGTTTCGTAAGTCACACTTATACCCCAGCATTTATAAATTTAAAACTAAACCAGACCGTGACTGTTGCGTAACGACCGTTGTAGAAGCGATAAAGTTTTTGGCGCCGCTGCCGGGGAGACTAACTGTCCGACAGAGTCCCTACCAATCATATTTTCTAGTAAACTTTTAGACTATAAACCTTTTGGAAAAAAAAACAATACATATATATATATATATATATATATATATATATATATATATATATATATATAATATTTTATTTCCTTTAATTTGTTTGTTTTCTAGTGTATGACCTGTACGCCCAGGTCTCCACCACTTTTTAACTTTCCTAATCCAGAACTTATCATTCGTACAATCCGACGAGAAAAGAAACAATCCGCCCTGAGAAACACAATGGCTGAATGCATCACTCTCGCCGACAACAGCAAACCCTCTATCGAAGGAAGAGGTGGACCATTCTCTACCTAGAAACCCCCAGACAATCAGTCGAGCTTAAACACCACATCATCCAACTAATCCAGAATCACTGTCAATTCCACGGATTACCCAATGATGACCCGAACTCTCACCTTGACAAGTTTATCTCTCTTTCGAACTCCTACAAACAAAATGGAGTTAGCCAAGATACGATCCGCTTGTATGTTTTTCCTTATTCGCTTACTCATCATGCGCAAACATGGTTTCAAGGTTTAGAAAACAGTTCTATTCCTTCATGGACAACAACGAAGTTTCTGACTAAGTACTTTCCACCGTCCAAGCAAACCAAACTCAAGAATGACATCATGAACTTCCGACAAGCTTTTAACGAGTCATTGTACACTGCATAGGAACGATTCAAAGGAGCATTGAAGAAGTGCCCCAATCATCATCTTGACAAATCAGCACAGCTATGCACTTTCTATAACGGTTTAGCATCTAACCACCGAACCACCCTCGATGCTGCCGCACAAGGGAACTTCATGAAGAAAACAGATGAAGAAGGATGTGACATTATTGAAAACATGACTATGCATCACCATGATTGGAACTCGGGAGATCACTCGACATCTTCATCACCTCTCGCTGCCTCGAATCCACTTCCGATTGAAGCAATTAAGGTACTCACTGAGAAGATGGATTCTCTTGTCAAGCAATTCGGAGAACTCAAGAAACAACAGCGTCAAGTACACCAAGTGCAAGCCTACCCAAACTGCACCAACCCACACCCATCTGGTGAATACCAAGTTGAATACGAAGAGGCAGACGACACAGTTTACTATGCCCAGTTTCCCGCTCGACCACTGTTGGAACGGATTTCTATTACGAACCGTCAACGGATGTTTATTTTTTTAAATTTATAATTGCTGGGGTCTAAGCGTGACTTACTAATACTGAACCAAAGGTTAGTAGATGGTAAGTATGACCTAGAGTCGTTCTTAAAGAGAAACTGAATTGAAACAGAAGTGATCCAATCAATCTTGCTTTTCTAGTAAATGTTTTAAAAGAGTACGTTGGGGGTTTTGGTTCAGTTAACTAAGTAAGCTAAATAAAGCAGATAAAAGATAATGATAAATCAGATAATTAAAGGAAGTATTTGTTGTGAGTTCATTAGCTTATAATGTGGGACGATGACTTTTAGGGAAAGCGTTTACTAAATTTTGAACATTCACTAGACTTGATAGTCCGTGGTATAACCAATAGATTCCCTATTAGTCGGTTATCAACTAATATGTCACGAGGAACCGAGGTATCATGATTCTGATCAGACAGACAATGCTCAACTCTCCACAATCTCCTATGAAGGAGTCAGTGGCCCTTATTGTCGAACGCATTTGCTCCTGGGCGAAGGAATAGAGTAGCAAGTCAACAACAAGTCTAACCGTTCTTAATACCATGAAGACTATAAATCCAGCAAACAACTAACTTCAGCAAATATGTTCGGACTTAGTTGATCAATTCCGATTAATGAAGTTTAAGCATGGTAAGCGAAGGAAAGTGTTGAGGTTTCTTGCGTACCGTACTTTAGGTTTCATAGGTTAAGGAAAAGTATCATTTTAAAGTGGATTTTAAACTTGCCTTTCTCGATACAATTAACAAATCCCTAGGTTTTCGTAAATGGTTATTTAGCCTGTAGCCTACCTAATCTAATCTAATCTAAACTAACTAATCTAATTAAAACTCTAATTAAAATGCTGACAGCTTTTTGCATAAAGTTAAACCCAGACCATGTCAGAAAATGCTATGGTAATCCACAATGTATTTAATCGTTTACCGATGTTTCCATTGTGGTTTAATTGCTTCGCGATGTTTACATAATAAGTACACTGTGATTATAAGTGTACAATACTCATGGCAATTCCACGTAATCACATTGCATTTTATGATGTTTGCATGACGTTACAATTAAAACCATAGTTTTTACACAGATAACTATTGACCAAGTATTACGGTTCGCGACTCCTCTTTACAAGGTTACAATCATGTTTGTTAATCGAAAGGCGAATGTAAGTTTTTATGTTTAAAATCGTAAGATAAGCCCGTTCATAAAGTTCCATTTCAATAGTGTCAATCCATAACACAACTACCTTCGGTCGTTACCGGCTTCCATGCGTTTGTACTTTGCTCGAAAGCATTTCCAGCACTATACCAAGTAAACTGTCGAATAGGGGCCGTCATATTATTTCATGACACATTTAAAGTCATCCCACAATTATATATGCTAACTACATCACAACAAATACAATAGTAATCTACTCGCTAATCATGGCATAAACGATCTCTAGCATAATTAAAGTATACATATTTAATTAAGATAGAAAAGGATAGAAATAACCGAGATTAATATGCGAGAAGGAATAGACTTGAATTAATAAGAGTTGCTCCAAGCGTACACCAAAGATTACAAATACGTTCCTCACCAAGGATTACAAGCTCGTTCCTTGCTTCTATCTTAACTAGCCTAACACTACTTTAAAGTAAGAAAATAAGAAAGAAAGAAAAGCTAGAAGCTATAGAAAGAAATTGAGTTTTTCCAAGGTATGGATGGTGTATTTTGCAAATGAGCCTAATGCCTCCTATTTATAGGAGAGTTTTGGTGCATGTTAGCAAATAGAAGCTCACAATAGCAAAAGGTGGAAAAGGTAGTGGCACCGGGTACGGGCATATGGTGGCACGAGGTACGTAAAGTTACGTAAAGGTCTAGCACGTGGTACGTAAAGTTGCGTAAAGGTCTAGCACGTGGTACACGCAAGGACAAAAAGCGGGAACCGGATGGGGGGTGGCAGCAGCCGGCGGCCTGGTGGCTGGCTGCCACCCGTCCCGGTTCGTCGCCCGTTGCCTCGTTGCTCGTTTCGCGCGTATCTTCTTCGTTATGCGTCCGTTTGCATTAATTCTTTTTTTGTTGGATTCGTAATTCAAAAACGAAGACTTTGATGAAAAGATATCCCAAAAATATGTCTCTGAAATTTAGATGTGTCATACGAATCGTTTGGATCTTCCGGCGTACGTAGAATCTTCATTCTTCGTCCGTTTTTGTTGATTCTTCTTCTGTTGGATTCGTAATTTGAAAACGAACATCTTAGGTAAGATGGAAGTTGGTGATGGGCACTTTTGTCTTGAAATCTCATTTTGATACCTTGAATCTTCAAACGTGTGTGGAATCTTCGTTTTTCATCCGTTTTGCTTGATTTTCATCGTGCAACCTTGTTTTGACCATCTTGGCATAATACTATTGTTTTGTAATGTTTTTGAGTTAATATGCCGAGAATCGTTCCAGAATGAGAGAGATATCGGTAGTAAAAACGTGACTTTCTACGCGATATCAAGTATCCTACACTTAGGACTTTGCTTGTCCTCAAACAAACTCGTTTTCAACATAGTTAAAGATAAGAAGATAATGCAAAATTTTAAGGCGGAACTTTTTACTAAGGGGTTTTGGGAGAAAATAAGATACTTGTTCTTTGAAAAGGAAGGATTGTAATCTTTAGGAGCATGCTTTCGATCTTTGATCTTGGATACATGACTAGGCGATCCTCTCAAGGTGGTCACTCAAATCACTCAAAGTGTTTAGGGTTCCCTATTCTATTATATTATCAATCACTCAGAACGCCAGTCATGTATCGTTTATCATCATAGGCTTGATCGAGTATCAAATCGTTACCTTTTAGGTGAGCGCGAAGTCAATCCAGCCACAATCATTCTAAGGGAAGTGATGTAAGGTTTTTGGAGTGGAGTGTTGGTGGTATGAGAGGGGGTTGTGTTGGTTTTTCCTAGGTTTTCTTTTTGGTGAAGCGGAAAGCTGAAATTTTTGAATTTTCGAGAGGATTGACGCCTTTTTCTTTCGGGAGGAGTCTTTTTCTCCATTTGACTTTCTTTTCTTCGAATTTTCTTGGATATTTTCTTTCTTCGACGTCATATCCTTGTGACTTCTCTTCTTTCATCTTTAGAACTTCTTATGAAGTTTGAGGGATGCTTTTGAGTAGGTAAGGGTTAACATATTTATTTTTATATGGATAGGTTCAAGAATGATGTGATTCGATCTCCTTTTAGACTCACCAGTTCGGATTCGAAATGCATAACAAGAGCAAGTTCTGATTCTAAACGCATACATCGGCACACTCAAGAATCGAAAAAGTGAAGCATTAAAAGTGAATGCTTTTCATATGGTTCAAGATACCTCACGAATCGAAAGTTGGGTTGTTGTGTGCTTAGTCATGCGATGCTCTTTATGGGATTACTAAACTAATTTTTCAGAAGAATATGTATTTTATTTGTCCTTCTTCCCCAAAGTAAATCATTATTCGTTTAAAATTTTTCATTTTCAACATATTTTTAACTCAATTTTGAAAATTTTGTTTGGTTTTTTTTGGAGAAGGATGGTCTTATAAAGAGCAACGATTTTAGAATCAAGCATATACCATTATCCATCTGACAGTAGTGCAACTACTGCTATCCCACACTTAAAGGAACATCGTCCTCGATGTTATACTAAGCTCTGAATGGGGTAAAATCCCACACTTAGGGTTTTAAACATCTAAGTCGCATTCTTTCAGTGTGTGTTGGGTTTGAATCCCACACTTAGTGATAAGCATATTTGTGACACCCGGTCAAAATAACCCAAAATTTGGTCCCAATTTAAACTTTTAAAACATGTATTAGATACGTGTTAACACTTAATCATTCAAGTATTATATATATATGTATATATATATAAACCGAAACGATTATTCAAATCATCGCGAATACACGAAATTAACAAAACGTAGAAACCCAAAATAAAATTTAGTGAAAAACAATTTTTAACAAAGTATTATTATTGAGAATAATAACTACGTACTCCGTTTGAAATTTAAATACATTTTAGACACAGAAAACTATCCGTACATTTTAAGTAAAACAAAGATATATTTTATATCTCTTTAAAAGTATTTTTATAAAATACTTTGATTTAAAACATATACAATTACGTTTTTAGAAATTTATCATTCTAAAAGATTTTATTAATTTACGATCGGGTACGAGAACACGGAGCGAAAATACTACCTAATATCAATTATTGGGGTCGGTTATACCAACCAACCCCAATAATTCATCCAAAACACTGAACTCATTCTCACTCTCTCGATCTCTCCCTCTGCTCCCTCTTTCTCTTCAACTTACATCATCATCAACAACAACATAAACATAATCATCATCCTCATCTTGGATCATCACCACCTTCACGTTCATCACCATCATCATACTCACGGCTCCGTTTTAAATTCGTAAGATCCACTAACTCTTTTTCGTTAATTTTATGTTTATAATACATTATATAACATGTACTAGCTTAATATTAAGTTATTGGTTGCGGAATTTGGATTTAAAATGGGTTTTGTAAACATTCTGCATGAACAGAGTCGAACCAGACACATGAATCCGGCGGATTCGGGTGAATACGGCGGATTCCTGCCCGAAACCATTGAATACGGCGTATTCTGGTGAATACGGCGTATTCCCCATACTTTGAAACCAATCCGACTGATTAACCATTGAATACGGCGTATTCGGGTGAATACGGCGTATTCCCCACATTTTGAGCCCAATACGGCGTATTCGAGTGAATACGGCGTATTCCCCAAACTTTGAACCCAATCCGAGTTTTAGCCATTGAATACGGCGTATTCGGTTGAATACGGCGTATTCCCCTTGAAACAATCGAATCCGGCGTATTGGATTGAATCCGGCGGATTCGACCCGAAACCATTTACCCGGCGGGTACTTCGCCTACCCTGCGGGTACCCAGCCCAGAATACAAACTGTGCTTTTAAAATTCACTTTAATGTTTTTGTAATAAAACTATTGATACTATCAAACAATACGATACGTTGTAATAACTTATGAAGTATAATTACACGAAACAAACTAAATTATATTTTTGGAATATAATTTTAACCCGACACCATTGTGCCGTACATTTTTACAAAAATTTCAAATGTAAATACGAGTCGAATACTTTGGGACTAATTAACCAAACAAACAATTATACGAATGAACTACTAGGCGTACACTTACAAATATGTAATCTCGCGTGTTTAGGGCATTAGGAGGTTACGTTTGGCACACGCGCGCACATTAGGATTTGCTTGCTCAACAGGTGAGTCTTACAGCCCCTATTTTACTGTTTTATATCAGGGGTGAGATGCATTACTCGTTTTCCTAAAATTAATAAGAGCTGAGTTAACGCATGATTAGCATGACTTGCAATCATGGTAGCTTAAGCTGTCTGCTTACTTGTCAAACATAAATGCTTGGAATTATATTAATTGGTGTACTAACAATTACTGTCGTTAAGCTTCTAATCTGTTGTCTCATGGCAACGTATGATTTGCATGACCTGCAATCATTTCTGAGTGAACGATCTACATGTCCTGAAATCGTTACTCGCTGGCTAATTAAATGTATGATTTGTATGACCTGCAATCATTTCCGAGTGAACGATTTGCAAGTCCTGAAATCGTTACTCGTTGGCTAGTTAAATATACGGTTTGCATGACCTGCAACCATTTACTTATATACGGTTTGCATGACCTGCAACCATTTACTTATATATTGTTTGCATGACCTGCAACCTCTTACTTATATACTGTTTGCAAGACCTGCAACCAACCATTTACTAAGGATTAGCATGACCTGTAATCGATACTTAAGTGAACTATATGCATGACCTGCGATTGTTACCTATTAGCTGGATTATGATTTTACAAATGTTACTTGTATGATCAAACTGTTTACTTACTTACAAACCTGTGAGATTCACCAACCTTTTTGGTTGACCGTTTTAGTAATGCTTCTCAGGTACACAGCATCAGTAGGGATGCCCAGCAGGATAAGCTTTCTTAGCTCGAGTCGCATGCATTTACAAGCTTGGAGATTTTATTACATTACTTTTGTACTAGTTGTTATGTATTAGAATATCTAGGAAGTTACTTGAACTCGAGCTTGTATTTTGAAACTACTTATGTATTAATGTAATAACTTGTTGAACGTCTCATTTAGAGTCGTTCACTGTATCCTTTGTGCTTGTGATTATTGATTAGTAACACCCAAAACGTCGCTTCCGCAAACTGTTAAATTTGGGGGTGTTACAGATTGGTATCAGAGCCTAAGGTTATAGCGAACTAGGTTGCATTTAGTGGGCCTAGACTATGACCGTTAGGCAGTATTCCTCATTAGATATAACTGGTTCAGGAATTACAGCATACAAGTTTAATTTAACATAGCCTGATCAACTATGTACAATTAAATGAAGATGATGTAAGATCTGAAAGGGGTTATGTTGAACAGGAATGCACTAGTCGACTCTGACCACGAGAGAACCGTGACTTGTACTTGTTTTGCGCTAGATACAACTAGGGGGATCAGATGTATGTATACATGGGTTATACATATATGCTTAGGCCTAGTAATATCCTCGGATATTTGGTAACGAACTTAATGTTCATATACGTCTTAGAACTTGCCAACGGTAAGTTGATCGATTCAGGAAAATAGTACCGGGATGTGCCCTGGCAGAGAGGGTCATCTCTTCGAAATAGACTTACCTTAGGTAGAGATTTAGAATTTCGACACCTTAATCTATACAAACTGGTCACCAGAGGACCGTCCTTCTCTCATCTATCATAATTAACATCTGAATTCAAAATTTCTCTAAGTACTCAAAATCTTGTAATCTTTTGAACTCGCATGTTAAATGATTACAATCTTCATTATTCTACACCATTGATTGTCACTTGTGTTGTGGTATATTATTGTTATATATACAACTACGATGATCATATTCTTATACGAAACTCTGACATGTCCCTTATCTTCATTGAAGGAACATGCCTCCACGTCGCCAATTCACTCAAGCTCAGGTCGATCGACTGGTTGCTGACGCAGTAAGTGCTGAGCGACAACGATCCAGCGGCGCTGAAACACCACCAAATACCACTGTAGTGAAACCCTGCACCTACAAGGACTTCCATAACTGTAAACCCTTGACTTTTCAAGGTACTGAAGGAGCGATTGGTCTGATACGTTGGACCGAGAAAATCGAATCAGTGTTCCTCATCTGCAACTGCACGGAAGAGGATAAAGTCAAGTTCGCCGCCAGTACCTTTTCTGACACCGCCCTTACCTGGTGGAACACTTATGCTCAGACAGTGAGTGTCGCTAATGCTTACAAACTACAGTGGGATGAACTGAAGAATATGCTGAGGGGCGAGTACTGCCCAAGAGATGAACTGAAACAACTAGAGATAGAATTCTGGAATCACAGGATGCAGGGAAATGACATCACCGGTTACACCAACCGTTTTCACCAGCTGGCACTCTTGTGCCCATCCATGGTTGATCCTGAATACAAAAGGATCGAAAAGTACATTGATGGACTTCCCGAGCGAATTCAAGACCTTGTAACTTCGTCCAAACCGGGAACCATTCAAAGCGCCATTCGTATGGCTCATGAACTGACGGCAAATTATGTTCGCCGTGGCACAACTTCTGCCCCATCTGCAAACAAACGCAAATGGGAAGTAACTCCCTACTCATCCAACCCTACCTCCGACAAAAAGCCCGTAACTGCCAATACCAATGACTCAAAGGCTTACAAGGGAAGCAAGCCTTACTGTTCCAAATGCGGTATACACCATGATGGCCCCTGTCCCTGCGCCAACTGCAAGAAATTTGGGCACCTGGCCCAAGACTGTCGAACCAACCCCACTGGTACTGATACTCCTGCACCCAAAACCTGTTATGAGTGTAACGGTACTGGGCACTTTAGGAAGGATTGCCCGCAGCTGAAAAACAAAAACAACAATCCTGCTCGAGGGAGAGCCTACATACTCCGTGCTAGGGAAGACCCAAACCCGAGTCTTGCTGATTTTCTCAACACTGGTACATTCACATACAGATAACCCTATTACCTTGATGCTATTGGCTTTACTAAATTCTATTCATTACTCGATAATTCATTCCGTAGCTTAGATCCTATGAGTGAGATAGGATTTGTATACATATCTGATTTGACTATTATGTGATATAGGTATATATACATATATAGGTCTCAATTGCGTACTACTTAATAGGCTATTATATACTGAAGATATAGGAATAGGCCTTATCTGATGATACCTTAGTTACTATTTACTCTACTGAAAACGACAAACTTTGTCCTACCGACAAAACCATCAAGGATTTACTGAATTACTTTAGGCTACTAGTACACATTGTAGCTACTCCCTAGTGATCGACTGGACTGATCATGTAGGCAAAATAGTCAACACATCTCGAAGATTGATTTCGAATTTCTTAGTTGCCGGAAGGGCACTAGTTCAACAAGGGGAGATAGACAACTCTAGATAGGTGTTGTCAGACTTACGTAAATAACATGCGAACTATAACTTGAATACAACGATAAATACTATGAACAAATTTCGGGACGAAATTCTCCTAACAAGGGGAGAATGTGACACCCGGTCAAAATAACCCAAAATTTGGTCCCAATTTAAACTTTTAAAACATGTATTAGATACGTGTTAACACTTAATCATTCAAGTATTATATATATATGTATATATATATAAACCGAAACGATTATTCAAATCATCGCGAATACACGAAATTAACAAAACGTAGAAACCCAAAATAAAATTTAGTGAAAAACAATTTTTAACAAAGTATTATTATTGAGAATAATAACTACGTACTCCGTTTGAAATTTAAATACATTTTAGACACAGAAAACTATCCGTACATTTTAAGTAAAACAAAGATATATTTTATATCTCTTTAAAAGTATTTTTATAAAATACTTTGATTTAAAACATATACAATTACGTTTTTAGAAATTTATCATTCTAAAAGATTTTATTAATTTACGATCGGGTACGAGAACACGGAGCGAAAATACTACCTAATATCAATTATTGGGGTCGGTTATACCAACCAACCCCAATAATTCATCCAAAACACTGAACTCATTCTCACTCTCTCGATCTCTCCCTCTGCTCCCTCTTTCTCTTCAACTTACATCATCATCAACAACAACATAAACATAATCATCATCCTCATCTTGGATCATCACCACCTTCACGTTCATCACCATCATCATACTCACGGCTCCGTTTTAAATTCGTAAGATCCACTAACTCTTTTTCGTTAATTTTATGTTTATAATACATTATATAACATGTACTAGCTTAATATTAAGTTATTGGTTGCGGAATTTGGATTTAAAATGGGTTTTGTAAACATTCTGCATGAACAGAGTCGAACCAGACACATGAATCCGGCGGATTCGGGTGAATACGGCGGATTCCTGCCCGAAACCATTGAATACGGCGTATTCTGGTGAATACGGCGTATTCCCCATACTTTGAAACCAATCCGACTGATTAACCATTGAATACGGCGTATTCGGGTGAATACGGCGTATTCCCCACATTTTGAGCCCAATACGGCGTATTCGAGTGAATACGGCGTATTCCCCAAACTTTGAACCCAATCCGAGTTTTAGCCATTGAATACGGCGTATTCGGTTGAATACGGCGTATTCCCCTTGAAACAATCGAATCCGGCGTATTGGATTGAATCCGGCGGATTCGACCCGAAACCATTTACCCGGCGGGTACTTCGCCTACCCGGCGGGTACCCAGCCCAGAATACAAACTGTGCTTTTAAAATTCACTTTAATGTTTTTGTAATAAAACTATTGATACTATCAAACAATACGATACGTTGTAATAACTTATGAAGTATAATTACACGAAACAAACTAAATTATATTTTTGGAATATAATTTTAACCCGACACCATTGTGCCGTACATTTTTACAAAAATTTCAAATGTAAATACGAGTCGAATACTTTGGGACTAATTAACCAAACAAACAATTATACGAATGAACTACTAGGCGTACACTTACAAATATGTAATCTCGCGTGTTTAGGGCATTAGGAGGTTACGTTTGGCACACGCGCGCACATTAGGATTTGCTTGCTCAACAGGTGAGTCTTACAGCCCCTATTTTACTGTTTTATATCAGGGGTGAGATGCATTACTCGTTTTCCTAAAATTAATAAGAGCTGAGTTAACGCATGATTAGCATGACTTGCAATCATGGTAGCTTAAGCTGTCTGCTTACTTGTCAAACATAAATGCTTGGAATTATATTAATTGGTGTACTAACAATTACTGTCGTTAAGCTTCTAATCTGTTGTCTCATGGCAACGTATGATTTGCATGACCTGCAATCATTTCTGAGTGAACGATCTACATGTCCTGAAATCGTTACTCGCTGGCTAATTAAATGTATGATTTGTATGACCTGCAATCATTTCCGAGTGAACGATTTGCAAGTCCTGAAATCGTTACTCGTTGGCTAGTTAAATATACGGTTTGCATGACCTGCAACCATTTACTTATATACGGTTTGCATGACCTGCAACCATTTACTTATATATTGTTTGCATGACCTGCAACCTCTTACTTATATACTGTTTGCAAGACCTGCAACCAACCATTTACTAAGGATTAGCATGACCTGTAATCGATACTTAAGTGAACTATATGCATGACCTGCGATTGTTACCTATTAGCTGGATTATGATTTTACAAATGTTACTTGTATGATCAAACTGTTTACTTACTTACAAACCTGTGAGATTCACCAACCTTTTTGGTTGACCGTTTTAGTAATGCTTCTCAGGTACACAGCATCAGTAGGGATGCCCAGCAGGATAAGCTTTCTTAGCTCGAGTCGCATGCATTTACAAGCTTGGAGATTTTATTACATTACTTTTGTACTAGTTGTTATGTATTAGAATCTCTAGGAAGTTACTTGAACTCGAGCTTGTATTTTGAAACTACTTATGTATTAATGTAATAACTTGTTGAACGTCTCATTTAGAGTCGTTCACTGTATCCTTTGTGCTTGTGATTATTGATTAGTAACACCCAAAACGTCGCTTCCGCAAACTGTTAAATTTGGGGGTGTTACAATATTGGATATGGTATATTTAAAACGAATGAAAGAGACGGTATAGAAGTACTCCCCGGTAGTTGCAGTGTTCCTTGGTTTGCATTTGCCGGACTCCGTCTTTCTTGGTGCATTCTTGATCAAGTCTTCTTGTGATTTGTCTCGTAGGTGTGAACACGTCGGATCTACGATTCTTCGGGTGTTGATGCTTCCTTGCAGGCTGGAGCATGTTTCGTATGATCCGAGTGTGAAAGATAGTCGGAGATTTCATCACTTCTTGGAAAGTAAAATTGCAGAAATGTAAAAACACAGGTTGCCTCCCGAGAAGCGCTCTTTTAAAGTCGAGAGCTCGACTTAGTCCTTTCTTCAGATGATGATGTTGGTTGCGTCCCTATTGCTGGTTTGGTCACCGTGGTTTCTTGGTAAGCTGTAGCGTGGAGGGAAGTATCGTAGGAATTGCTCTATCATGTCGGCAATGAGAGTTGGTGGGGTGGTGGATTCCATTCTGAAGCTTTTGAAGTGATCAGTGGCCAGTCTGTCTAGGATTGCCATACCATAGCTGATGTATCGAACTGCCCTTGTGACCGGTCCATTAGGGTCAATTCGGGTGCAGGTGTAGGTTCGAACAATCTCACGCTGGGGGTGGTTGCGACCTATCGAGGCGATTAGGGCCATTAATTGAGTTTTTACTTCTTCAAAGTCACTAGCCAGAGGATCTCCTCCAAAGGATCTGGTTGCTTGGCATACTTATCGAATGAGTTGATGCTGTTCACGGTTGAAGGGAAAGTCTGAGTCTGTGAAAACATAGATTAGCTTGCTGAATATTTCGCGATATCCATCACGGTAGACATTTAGCTCTACATCTTCTTCAGTGTACATTCCGCGTAGTCGACTTGTCACATAAGTTGCTAGGTTGATTTGTGACATATGCGGAATGAATCTTGGTACCTCACGAGTTTCTTCTTCATATGCTGACTGGTTTAGTTCATCAATTATCAGTTCAACATGATGACCAATGGTGGAGTGAATGACGATTCTATAGTTCTCTGTGGCTGTGAGGTGCTCTCCAGTCTCGATGAGATCTAGTAGGGTTCTAAGATCTCCCACCATTCTGATATCGGCATAGTTTTGTGGGTTTCCAGTAGCTCTTTCAAGATGGGTCCTCATGGATGCTAGTGTAGCCTTTTGACTTGCTGAATAGGGAAATGCTGATCCGGCCAAAGCACAATATACTTTTTGGTATATTTGCTTCTGGCTGCTGCAGAACTCGACTTCTCCCATCGGGTAGTTGGGTTTTTCGGGCTGTTGAGCCTCTCTGTTGACTTGTTCTTGAAGGGAATCTGAAAATTCTTGAATATGTCGGATTAGAGTCTGGGGTACTGGTTCTCCATAATTGGCGAGGTATGAATCATACTCTCATTCAATTTGCCATATCAGGTGTCTCTGGGCGGTGGTGTAGTTGTTAGTTGATTCCTTGATAGCTTCCACAATGACGCGCACATTTTCATTTTCGTCAATCAGGTCGATCATTTCTTCGTGAGTGTCGATGAGGGGAATCTCTAGTCTTTCAGCTGTGATGACGGGGGAGTTTGTTGGAGCAAGAGGAGTTTGTGGAATAGAGCGTTCATCGAGAGCGACGTCGATACATTCGCTGTCATACTCGACTTCATCTTCAGAATCTTTGTCACGTGAATCTGGGAATTGGTGGAATTCTTCATCTGAGGGTGCGTTGTTGAAAGGTTGGGTACTGTCTACTTCGATGGTTCTGACTTCCGAGATTGTGCTTTGAAGGTTCTCTTTAGCAAAGCCTCCTTTTTGACGTGCCTTATATGTAGAGATTCTCTGTAGGAGTCCAACATACAGGTCTGGGTGCTTTGACGATTGGAGTTCTTTTTCAAAGTTGTCTATGTCTCGGAGTCGGTTTCGGGTGAAAGGTTTGGAAGGATCGAGATAGGAGTTAAGAATGTTTCCCATCCTTCGGAGATGAGTGGACTTGAGCTCTTGACGGAGGGTTTCATAATCAATGGATTCTTCTGATGAAGAGTAGTCATCATAGCTCTGTATCCTATTTACTTCGGCCATTTGTGGTGAATCAGTTTGATCTTCATCTTCCTCCATTTCTTCATCCTCCTCTTCAGGTTCTTCTTCTTCCATTTCTTCCGTTCCTTCATCTTCCTCAGCGGGTTCTTCCTCTTCTTCCTCAGGTTCTGATTCGTCCTCGTCGGATTCTTCTTCTTCCTCTGCGTCTTGATAATCCTTGTCCTCGTCTCGGTCAGTTTCAGTGTCGTAGATCAAGGTTGTTGGTCGAGTGAAACATCGTTCTTCTTCGGATTCTGATTCGTCATCGGAACAAATTCTGCCTGTTGATATAGCATAGCATTCTTCTTGTTCTGGTGTACAATCCGGTTGGTCGATATTGTAAGTGATGCTTTCACCATGTGCTCGTAGAACAATCGTGTGGTTATACACATCAATCACTGCTCTAGCTGTGTTCATGAATGGTCTTCCAAGGATAATCGGGATGTTTATGTCCTCGTGGATATCCATTACTACGAAATCCGTCGGAAAGAAGAGTTTGTTAACTTGAACTTAGACGTTCTCAGCTATTCCTTTTGGGTATCTAACAGATTGATCAGCTAGCTGGACAGTCATCTTAGTGGGTTTCTAATTTTCAAGTTCTAGCCTCTTAAACAGGGAGTAGGGCATAAGGTTAATGCTAGCTTCTAAGTCGGCTAAGGCGCTTATATCTCCGGATTGGTAAATAGAACAAGGGAGTGTGAATCTACTGGTGTCTCCTAATTTTTCGGGAAGGCTATTCTTAAGTAGGGCTGATGTTTCAGAACTAAGGGGAATGTTGTTTACTTCGGGCAGTTTATCCTTAGTGGAAAGCAATTTCCTAATATATTTGTTACGATCGGGAACTCTAGACATGATGTCAAGGAATTTTCCATCTAACTTAAAGGTTGATAATTTCTTAGGTTGAACTTTAAGTCTAGCGGGGTAAGGGATTCTAACCTCTTTGTTCATGGTCGGAGTGGTTTCCACAGCTGGTATCTTGATCTTTGGTTCTTCCTTTACTGGTACAGCAGCAGGAGGTGGAGTGGTTGCTTCCTTCGTGGTAGTGAGTTGCTTTGCTTCCTCAACATGTGGGTTGTGAACCGTGTTTGTAACACCTGCATAATTAGGATAATTAATTATGCCTAATTGTTTGTAACTAGTTGTAATTAGTATGTAATAGGACTAATTACAGGCTCTATTTGTATATATATATAAGGTGATTTATATATATGTGTGTGTTCTTACGCGATTTGGATAAATCGTGCGAATTAACCGGACGGAGTCCGACACAGTTTACTTGGACGTTGGTGACAAAAATTTACTTAAATAATGAGAACGTATTTTGTTATATAAAATACGCAAACGAACGAGCATTATTTATATATTATCGCGACGACACAAATTAAACTAACAAACTAATATTTTAAATAAATATTAGCGAATGATTTTCAGTAAGGATTCACATTTTAGAATATTATCTAAATAATATTTTACACGATTACTAAAATGAGCGAGGTAGTCAATTAGGACACGGAGTAAATACTGTATTTTGGGAAGTGTTTTCCCTCTTTTTCCTTTGGAGCCAGCCAACATCATCACCACCACCCATTCTCTTTCATTATCACTAAACAAAAACACCCACAAAACTCTCTCAAACCCAAATTCTCTCAAAATCGAACCACACCGAATCGACAAACAAAATACATATTCGGAATCACCATCACGAGTGGAGCAAGAATATCAAGATCGTTTTCACCATTTCATCCTCCATTTAGCTCGATTTGCAAAAGTAAGAAATTCCTAAAATTTTAGATCTATTCAATTTGGTGTAATGTTTTAATGTTTTGATGTGTACACAACTTAGATATAACCTAATACATGAATAATACACGATTTTATAGCTCAAAAATGGGTTAGATTTGCGTTTTTGGTCGAAAATTCTCGAAACCCGTAAGTTTCTGGGCTGGTGTTCATACGTGCGACACAAGCCTTGTGTCGCACACTGTGTCGCATAAACCCATTAGTGTCGCACCTTGTGTCGTACTGATCCTTTAGTGTCGTAATCTTTGCGACACAATATTGTGTCGCACTCTATGTCGCATACTATGTCGTATTTTATACGACACAACCGTTATGTCGCTATTGAATTAGCATCGCAAGCTTTTTGCGACACAACCACTGTGTCGCAGGGCTCTTGTGTCGCATCCTTCATGCGACACAACCACTGTGTCGCATACCAAACTTTAGTGTCGCAGATTGTGTCGCAAAAACACAGAAAACCAGAATTTTAAAGTCAAAGTTACTGTACAAAAAAAGTCAAATTTTACTGTAGCAGTACTGTAGCAATTTACTGTAGCAAAGTTAACATTTTAGAAATTTTGCTACAAACCGTCACCAACGGGCCCAAACATGTTTTCCAACAAACGAACAATTACAAACATACGGACAAACATTGGCTATACTAGTTGTGTACAACTAAACGAAACGTCTCGTGAGACGCATACTTACATAACTTCATATGAATAGGCATTTGAAGGTTACGGGTTCGAAGAACCTACTTGCTATATTTACTACTTGCTATTTGCTACGGCATATTACCAGACTCAGGTGAGTCTTACGGCCCCACTTTTACTGTTTTATCTTATTGGGGGAGATACATGCTACTGATTTTCTTGAACACAAGTACTAAACTGTTTACTATACCAAACGAAATTGCATGAGTTTACTTACAAACAGAAGTCTCTCCATCATATATCGTTAGTTATGGACTTAAGCGCGAACACTAGTTAATGGATCCATTAGGGAAATGACCCTCCCCACCCGGGGCAGCAGCGCTGCCACGTACTGATTTACACGTAGAAACGGGTGACTACTTATTCGTTACAGATGCTTGCTCATTTACGAGCATGTCACGGGAGCAAACTTATTACTTACGGGTTAAGCTTCGATTATGAGCCTCATGGCAACGGTATAAACTTACTTATTTACATTTGCTGGATTGCAAATACTGATTTTACGATTGCTGGATTGCAATGGCTGATTTTACGCCTACGGGCATTACTAATGAAATCTCGTGTTCAAAGCCGATATTACTTACAAACCTGTGAGATTCACCAACCTTTTGGTTGACACTTTTTAGCATGTTTTCTCAGGTACCCGGATGGAGTAGGATTACTCCAGGATTTTAGCTAGAGTCGCATGATTTCAACACAACTGCATTAACGGAGATTCTTAGCATTATCTTTTGTACATTACGATTATGTAATAGAATCTCCCGCTATACGCGTGGACTCTAGGGGAAACTACATTTTGTATACGAAAACACTAAGTTTTCAAACATTATATCTATGGAATGTAACTAATTTACAAACGTTGCATATAGATGTCGTTTGCTTTATCTTTGTGCTGTGATATTTGATTAGTAACACCCCAAACTATGCTTCCGCAAAACAGTGAATTTCGGGGGTGTTACAGATTGGTATCAGAGCCTAAGGTTATAGTGAACTAGGTTGCATTTAGTGGGCCTAGACTATGACCGTTAGGCAGTATTCTCTTATTAGATATGACTGGTTCAGAAATTATAGCATACGACTTTAATTTAACATAGCCTGATCAACTATGTATAATTAAGGAAAGATGATGTAAGGTCTGAAATGATTATGTTGAACGGGGATACGTTAGTTAACTCTGACCACGAGAGAACCGGACCATTACATGATACGTGCTAGACACTAGGCTGGATATGATATATGTATATATATGTTAGCCTCGTCTTACTTACACTCTGCCACAGGAATGGCAAACACACCACCTAATCCGTCACACTCTCACTCACATGGGTCACGGAACCCACGAGTAGCCAGGAGGAACACAAGGTCGCCTCGAAACAGCCCTTATCCGGTACATAACTCTCAGAACTCGGCACATCTCACGTTGCCAGTATTGGCTACCCAATTCCGCCTTCAGGAGCAAAGACTCGAAAGTCTTGAACGGGAACAACTCCGAATGACCTACCTGCTTCGCCAGGCACTTGATCACATATCCCAACTCCAGCGAGAACAAGAGGATACCAACCTCTCTGTAAGCATAATTCAGGATTCCATGACCGCCGAATTAGGTGCGGATGAACTTGTAAGAAACCGACTAGAGGAATGTGAACAACATTCACAGGAGACTGAGGATCGCTCTCGTGTACTAGCACAACGACTGGCCTTAGTTGAAGACAATGCCAGGCAAACCAACAGGCTGACAGAAACCGTGGACCGCCTTGTTGCGCTGATGGAACAGATTAATCTACATTAAGACTAGTGTAGTCTTTGTCTCGTAATCTAATGACTATCTAGCGCTATTCTATAAACTAGTCGGATGTAACAATTCCCGACACCTTTTGTAATATCTCTGTAGGATGTAACCTTTGAACTCGCATTATCCATCAAATATTCCTTGATATTTCAACTCATAATAATTGTCATTTTTCCATGTTGATGTTATGTATTACTGCTTTTATACATGTACATCTGTGACAATTACAAATTCCTACAAAATCTCATGTATCTTCATTTCTTTTATTGAAGAATCATGCCGCCAAAGACAAGACCATACACAGATGCCCAGATTACCTCCCTTATAACCCAGGCTGTTACTGAAGCCTTGGCTCGGAATACTCCACCAAATTCTTCGAGAAACAGCGATGCCGCTGAAACCACTACTGCTAAACCCTGTTCATACAAAGACTTTCAGAACTGCAAACCTCTAAACTTTGCAGGTACTGAGGGAGCTATCGGTCTAGTACGCTGGATCGAGAAAGTTGAGTCTGTATTTCTTATCTGCAACTGTGCGGAGGGAGATAAGGTTAAGTTCTCCGTTAGTACTTTTACTGACACCGCACTCACCTGGTGGAACACTTATGCCCAGACTGTGAGTGTTGCTACTGCTTACCAACTCCCGTGGGAGGAGTTGAAGAAGATGTTGAGGGGCGAGTATTGCCCCAGGGATGAATTGAAACAACTAGAAGTGGAATTCTGGAACCACAAGATGCAGGGTGATGACATCACCGGATACACCAACCGTTTCCACCAACTGGCACTTCTGTGCCCAACCATGGTCGATCCTGAGTACAAGAGGATCGAGAAATTTGTTGATGGTCTTCCTGAGAGACTCCAAGACCTGGTAACTTCTTCCAAACCGGGTACTATTCAGAGCGCCATCCGTATGGCCCATGAACTAACGGCAAATTCTGTCCGCCGTGGTACAACTTCAACCCCATCTGCAAACAACAAACGCAAGTGGGAAGGTAACCCCAACTCATCCAACCAAACCTCCAACAAAAAGCCTGAGTACATTAAGGCTTATACATCTGGAACTTCGGAGAAGAAAGGGTACAGCGGGAGCAGACCCTACTGTCCCAAATGCAACCGACACCATGACGGTTCTTGCCCTTGCTCCAACTGCAAACGGTTCGGGCATCTAGCAAAGGATTGCCGAACCAACATTTCTACCCCCAACACCAATGCACCAAAGGCCTGCTTTGGGTGCGGAAATTCAGGGCACTTCAAGAAAGATTGCCCAAAGCTGAAAAACAACAACAACCCTGCTCGTGGTAGAGCATTCGTTATCAAGGCTGGGGAAGCCAGACAAGACCCGAACGTCGTGACGGGTACGTTCCTTCTCAACGACCTTACTGCTTCTGTGTTATTTGATACCGGTGCCGATAGAAGCTTCATATCTGAGAAATTTAGCCCTTTACTTGATATTACTCCCACTGCCTTAGATGCTAAATACATTGTAGAATTAGCTAACGGCAAACTGATTGAGACTGATAGCATCATACACAACTGTACACTTAACCTCACGAACGAAACGTTTTCCATTGATTTAATCCCTGTCGAGATCGGCAGCTTCGATATTATTGTCGGTATGGATTGGTTATCCAGGCACCGAGCTGAAATCATCTGTCATGACAAACTCGTTCGCATACCTCTTGTCTCCGGTGGAACTTTAGTCCTACAAGGGGAGACCGGCAGACGGAATCTGAATATTGTATCCTGCCTGAAAACGAGAAAATATCTACGAAAAGGGTATCAAGCCATCCTCGCACATGTAACGGCGAAGAAGTCGGAGGAGAAGCGACTTGAGGATGTTCCGATCGTGCGGGATTTCCCGGAAGTCTTTCCTGAAGACTTGCCCGGACTTCCGCCACCTAGACAAGTTGAATTTCAAATCGAACTTGTGCCCGGAGCTGCACCCGTGGCACGAGCGCCTTACCGTTTAGCACCATCCGAAATGCAGGAGTTGTCTAACCAACTACAGGAACTCCTGGACAGAGGATTCATTCGACCAAGTTCCTCACCTTGGGGAGCTCCGGTCTTATTCGTGAAAAAGAAAGATGGATCTTTCCGCATGTGTATCGACTACCGAGAGCTGAATAAGCTAACCATAAAGAATCGGTACCCACTTCCTAGAATCGATGACCTGTTTGACCAACTCCAGGGATCGAGTGTTTACTCAAAGATTGATCTACGGTCGGGTTATCATCAACTCCGAGTCCGTGACAATGATATCCCAAAGACAGCTTTCCGAACTCGTTATGGGCATTACGAATTCCAAGTGATGCCATTCGGGTTGACCAACGCACCGGCCGTATTCATGGACCTTATGAATCGGGTGTGCAAACCATATCTTGACAAATTCGTCATTGTGTTCATCGATGATATCTTGATTTACTCTCGCAACGAGCAGGAACATGCTCAACATCTGAAAACCATTCTAAGACTCCTGAAACACGAAGAGTTATATGCCAAATTCTCTAAGTGTGAGTTCTGGATTCGAACCGTTCAATTCCTCGGGCACGTGATTGATAGCCAAGGAATTCATGTTGATCCCGCCAAGATTGAAGCAATCAAGGGCTGGGAGTCACCGACCACTCCAACCGAAGTGAGACAATTCTTAGGTCTTGCTGGTTATTACCGCCGATTCATCGAAAACTTTTCAAGAATAGTTGTTCCCCTAACCACACTGACTCAGAAAGATAAGAAGTTCGATTGGACTGATAAACAAGAGTCAGCTTTCCAACTATTGAAAAACAAACTTTGCAGTGCACCGATCTTGTCCTTACCCGAGGGCACCGACGATTTCGTAGTTTACTGCGACGCCTCACACCAAGGACTTGGTTGTGTGTTGATGCAACGGGAAAAAGTCATTGCCTATGCCTCACGACAACTAAAAATCCACGAGAAAAACTATACGACCCACGACCTCGAGTTAGGTGCTGTGGTCTTCTCATTGAAAATCTGGAGACATTATCTCTACGGTACGAAAAGCACTATCTTCACTGATCACAAAAGTCTCCAACACATATTCGATCAGAAGGATCTAAACATGAGGCAACGTCGCTGGGTTGAGTTACTTAGTGACTACGACTGCGAGATCAAATACCATCCGGGCAAGGCTAACGTAGTTGCCGATGCCTTAAGCCGAAAAGAACGAGTGAAACCCCTTCGAGTTCGAGCACTTTCCATGACAATTCATAACGAGCTTCCTGCTCAAATCCTTACCGCTCAACTTGAAGCACTCAACGACGAAAACTTGAAAAATGAAGCCTTACGAGGCTTGGATAAACAATTCGAAATCAAACCCGATGGAACTCGATACTTCTCTAACCGGGTGTGGTTACCCAAATTCGGAAACTTGCGAGATTTGGTGATGGCTGAAGCTCACAAATCTCGATACTCTATACATCCTGGTTCTGATAAGATGTATCATGACGTCAAAGGATTGTATTGGTGGCCTAACATGAAAGCTGACATTGCCTTGTACGTCAGTAAATGCCTAACATGTTCCAAAGTCAAGGCCGAACACCAAAGACCCTCGGGGTTGCTCCAACAACCTGAAATTCCTCAATGGAAATGGGAACAGATTTCCATGGACTTCATTACCAAACTACCGAAAACTTCGAGTGGTTGCGATACCATTTGGGTGATCGTGGACCGTCTCACGAAATCTGCTCATTTTCTGGCCATCAAGGAAACCGACAAGATGGAGCGTCTGACTCGCATCTATGTCAAAGAAATCATCTCGCGACACGGTGTACCTATCTCGATCATCTCGGATAGGGACAGCCGTTTTACTTCTAACTTTTGGCAATCGCTACAAAAATCTCTTGGTACTCGTCTGGATATGAGTACTGCATATCACCCGCAAACCGATGGCCAAAGCGAGCGAACTATTCAAACACTGGAGGATATGCTACGAGCCTGCGTAGTTGACTTCGGTACTTCTTGGGAAAATCACTTACCGTTGTGCGAGTTCTCGTACAACAACAGTTACCATACCAGCATAAAGGCTGCACCCTTCGAGGCACTTTACGGGCGTAAATGCCGATCACCTGTCTGTTGGACTGAGTTAGGAGATTCCCAACTCACGGGTCCAGATATCATTCAAGAAACTACTGAGAAAATCGTTGGTATTCAAAACCGGTTGAAAGCCGCACGTGATCGTCAGAAAAGCTACGCTGACGTGAGACGCAAACACCTTGAGTTCCAGGTAGGGGACAAGGTACTTCTCAAAGTGGCACCGTGGAAGGGTGTCATTCGATTCGGAAAGCGAGGCAAACTAAATCCTAGATACATCGGACCATTCGAAATCCTGGAAAGGATTGGTCCAGTGGCATACCGCCTGCAACTTCCTGCTGAACTTAGCAGCGTACACAACACATTCCACATTTCTAACTTGAAGAAATGTCTGTCTGACGAGACACTGATTATATCGCTCGACGAAATTCAAATCGATGATAAACTTCATTTTGTCGAGGAACCTATGGAAATCATGGACCGTGAGGTCAAACGATTGAAACAGAGTCGTATTCCCATCGTAAAGGTCAGGTGGAATTCTAGGCGCGGCCCTGAGTTCACCTGGGAACGGGAAGACCAAATGCGACAGAAATACCCACATCTCTTCCCAGATAACGCACCGTCCGTACACTCAAGCTAATTTCGGGACGAAATTTCTTTAACAAGGGGAGAATGTAACACCTGCATAATTAGGATAATTAATTATGCCTAATTGTTTGTAACTAGTTGTAATTAGTATGTAATAGGACTAATTACAGGCTCTATTTGTATATATATATAAGGTGATTTATATATATGTGTGTGTTCTTACGCGATTTGGATAAATCGTGCGAATTAACCGGACGGAGTCCGACACAGTTTACTTGGACGTTGGTGACAAAAATTTACTTAAATAATGAGAACGTATTTTGTTATATAAAATACGCAAACGAACGAGCATTATTTATATATTATCGCGACGACACAAATTAAACTAACAAACTAATATTTTAAATAAATATTAGCGAATGATTTTCAGTAAGGATTCACATTTTAGAATATTATCTAAATAATATTTTACACGATTACTAAAATGAGCGAGGTAGTCAATTAGGACACGGAGTAAATACTGTATTTTGGGAAGTGTTTTCCCTCTTTTTCCTTTGGAGCCAGCCAACATCATCACCACCACCCATTCTCTTTCATTATCACTAAACAAAAACACCCACAAAACTCTCTCAAACCCAAATTCTCTCAAAATCGAACCACACCGAATCGACAAACAAAATACATATTCGGAATCACCATCACGAGTGGAGCAAGAATATCAAGATCGTTTTCACCATTTCATCCTCCATTTAGCTCGATTTGCAAAAGTAAGAAATTCCTAAAATTTTAGATCTATTCAATTTGGTGTAATGTTTTAATGTTTTGATGTGTACACAACTTAGATATAACCTAATACATGAATAATACACGATTTTATAGCTCAAAAATGGGTTAGATTTGCGTTTTTGGTCGAAAATTCTCGAAACCCGTAAGTTTCTGGGCTGGTGTTCATACGTGCGACACAAGCCTTGTGTCGCACACTGTGTCGCATAAACCCATTAGTGTCGCACCTTGTGTCGTACTGATCCTTTAGTGTCGTAATCTTTGCGACACAATATTGTGTCGCACTCTATGTCGCATACTATGTCGTATTTTATACGACACAACCGTTATGTCGCTATTGAATTAGCATCGCAAGCTTTTTGCGACACAACCACTGTGTCGCAGGGCTCTTGTGTCGCATCCTTCATGCGACACAACCACTGTGTCGCATACCAAACTTTAGTGTCGCAGATTGTGTCGCAAAAACACAGAAAACCAGAATTTTAAAGTCAAAGTTACTGTACAAAAAAAGTCAAATTTTACTGTAGCAGTACTGTAGCAATTTACTGTAGCAAAGTCAACATTTTAGAAATTTTGCTACAAACCGTCACCAACGGGCCCAAACATGTTTTCCAACAAACGAACAATTACAAACATACGGACAAACATTGGCTATACTAGTTGTGTACAACTAAACGAAACGTCTCGTGAGACGCATACTTACATAACTTCATATGAATAGGCATTTGAAGGTTACGGGTTCGAAGAACCTACTTGCTATATTTACTACTTGCTATTTGCTACGGCATATTACCAGACTCAGGTGAGTCTTACGGCCCCACTTTTACTGTTTTATCTTATTGGGGGAGATACATGCTACTGATTTTCTTGAACACAAGTACTAAACTGTTTACTATACCAAACGAAATTGCATGAGTTTACTTACAAACAGAAGTCTCTCCATCATATATCGTTAGTTATGGACTTAAGCGCGAACACTAGTTAATGGATCCATTAGGGAAATGACCCTCCCCACCCGGGGCAGCAGCGCTGCCACGTACTGATTTACACGTAGAAACGGGTGACTACTTATTCGTTACAGATGCTTGCTCATTTACGAGCATGTCACGGGAGCAAACTTATTACTTACGGGTTAAGCTTCGATTATGAGCCTCATGGCAACGGTATAAACTTACTTATTTACATTTGCTGGATTGCAAATACTGATTTTACGATTGCTGGATTGCAATGGCTGATTTTACGCCTACGGGCATTACTAATGAAATCTCGTGTTCAAAGCCGATATTACTTACAAACCTGTGAGATTCACCAACCTTTTGGTTGACACTTTTTAGCATGTTTTCTCAGGTACCCGGATGGAGTAGGATTACTCCAGGATTTTAGCTAGAGTCGCATGATTTCAACACAACTGCATTAACGGAGATTCTTAGCATTATCTTTTGTACATTACGATTATGTAATAGAATCTCCCGCTATACGCGTGGACTCTAGGGGAAACTACATTTTGTATACGAAAACACTAAGTTTTCAAACATTATATCTATGGAATGTAACTAATTTACAAACGTTGCATATAGATGTCGTTTGCTTTATCTTTGTGCTGTGATATTTGATTAGTAACACCCCAAACTATGCTTCCGCAAAACAGTGAATTTCGGGGGTGTTACAGTGTTGCTAGGGAAACTTCCTCTGGGGTCTGTTGTCAAAACGTTGTGCCAATTGTCCAATTTGAGCTTCCAAATTCTTTAGCACGGCCAATTGGTTTCTCATAAAGAGGTCGGCTTGATATTGTCTAGCGGATGTCTTTTGGTTGAGTAGGTGTTGACCTTGCATGAATTGGGTGAAGGCGTCATCTGAACTTGAAGCTGGGGCATTTGTCTTTGCAGGTTGTTCAGAGGTTTGGTTTGTATCGGAAGTGGGTCCAGGAAGTGCGAGGGGTTGGTTGTAAGGAAGTTGTGGTTGCTGTGGATAAGGTGGGTATCGGGGTTGGAAAGGTTGGTTGGTTCTTTGATGGAATGGAGGTCCTCTAGGTTGGTTATTGTTTTGGTTGAAACCGGGTGGAAGATTTTGTGGTCGAGCGGGAAACTGAGCATAGTAGACGGTGCCATCTGCTTCTTCGTATTCCACTTGGTATTCTCCAGATGGTTGCGGGTTGGTGCAATGTTGACAGCCTTGCACTTGGTGTACTTGGTGCTGTTGTTTCTTAAGTTCTCCAAACTGTTTGACAAGTGAGTCCATTTTCTCCGTTAATACTATCGTGCCTCTATCGGTCGGACGGATTTGATTCCGGTCGTTGTTCCAACAGCAATAGAAGCGGCGAACAGTGAGTTTTAAATTTGTAGAGCAGGGGAATCCTAAGTTGTATACTACTGACAGACCTAAAAGGGCAGCAAGTGGTATGTATGACTCAGGTGTCGTTCTTCAAACTACAACGGGCATGGGAGTCTAGGAAGTTTTATTATCTTTGGAGATTCAGCTAGGGTTTTTAAAAGTTTTTTTTTGGATAGGTTTGGTTTTTATAACTAAATACTAATTTAAATAAAGAAAATAAAACTAAAGAGGTTTGTACGGAGACTCGGTCAACAGAGGATAAGTGAGTGTTTACTATGATTTCGTTAAATGTTATTGATGAATAGTCAAGGGTAAGGCTACTAGATGTGATGACTAATCCGGAGAGGATAGAAACATAATTAATGCAAAGTATTATACCTACGACCGTTCCGTGGCTTCCATACGTTTGTACTCCACCAATTGGTGTTTCCAGCACTATACCGAGTAATAGGGCGTTTTACGGTTTTTCCGTTACATTAATTAGGGTTCCACATTACTCTCGCAGATTTCCTATATCCTAATGAGCTACAACTACGAGCCTATTAAATATCTAACGTAGAGTTGTCCGCAATCAGATAAATAACATGTCACGTGGATAGCAGTTATAGAAGTCAGATACACCGGAAGTTCTCCCAAATGTACAGACCAATTTAACCGATGACTATCCTCGAATCCTGGTCCCCAGTCACAGTCATCAGAGACGTCTGTATCGTAGCGTGAATTGTTGATTGAACAAGAACACGAACGGGGATAATCCCGTGGACCAAGTTGGGATAATCGGGCTAACGATCAGTTAAATTGTTCAGCATTACAGATATAAATCATCACAACTATTCCATGCATGTTAATCTACTGTGTAAACCAATATTCTGTGTCTGAAAACCTAATTATACAGTTACTGATATGAACCAGGAGGATAACTCTAGCATGCATCATTCCTAAGGCAACAATCAAACAAGAACATGCAATAGGGTGATACATAACAGAGCACCATAATCCTAAGCATAGCAGATAACCAATAATCAGATCATAGATATCCCGAAAGTTCTCTCAAAGATATATAACAGATAAACATGAATCTAACCTATCTCTAATCCTATGCTCCGTGTCTCTTATGATTTGTTTCAACCTAGAGAACACAGCCATACCAAGTTCATTGATCATCAAGTATAGAATAGGTAGAGAACGTACCACTAGTAATTGGCCAAGTTCTAGCAGGAAGCTTCTAACCACATCATAGGTTGGATAGATAAACATTCGAGATTCAGTTTATGAGTTCATACACAGTTTAAAGTAACACGGGCAGAGTAACAGCATGGCATAAACATATTGACTATTCTAACATAACTACATCATAGTAAACACAAAGAAATGTCTAGCCTAACATCATATATCTAGCATACAATCCTAAACAAGCATAAACAAAGCAACACATGTTTAAAACTGGAAAGTAAGAGATATATAAATAGAACCTGATACGAATTTATTACAGACAGATCTTCGCAAATACAATGTCTTGGAGTGACTCCGTACAAAAGCTAAAAGCTACCTCTACCTAACTATCTCTCTAACTAGCTCAATTCTAGAGAGAGAAAATCCTCTAGAGAGAGAAACTAGAGAGAGAATGATGTGTGTGAGAGAGAAAGTGTAGGGAGAGAATGAAAGTGAGTAAAATGGTATGAATGAGGTGTTAGGGATGTCCACTATTTATAGGCAAACCATCAAATCGCACGTACAACTCACGAAGCAGCACGTACAAGCAAACGAAGCACGATATGGGGTAGGGGGCCATATACGGCTTGTATAGGGCCGTATACGGTCTATACAAGGCCGTATACGGTCTGTATAGGGCCGTATACGGTGCCTAGGGCCGTATACGGGCTCTGTCTGATTTCGTTCGTTGCTTAAAACGTCCGTATCTCCTTCGTTATGCGTCCGTTTTACTCGATTCTTTCGCCTGTGGTTTCGTAATTCCGTTACGATTCTAATGATGCCAATCTCACAGAAATTGGGAGTGTAGAGCTTAGGCGTAGCCGAAATGACTTTTAATGGCTCTGAAAGCGTAGTGGTTTCTCCGTCCTTTGGCCGTTTCACTTGATTCCAGATTTTTCCGTCTCGATTTTACCTATACAACAGATGGTAGAAGTTAGGAGGTGTGCCTTGACAGGAAAATGAGGTCGGAAGAATCGGCCTGTATTAACATGCTGTGTTTTGTGCATTTTTAGAGTGTTTTTAGTGATTTTTATCACAACGTCTACTTTGGACCACTTTAGTGCATTTTAGTAAATAATCAATGTTTTGGAATGTTTTCACTAAAGAAAGGTTCAAAATGTGAGGAATAAAGCTTCTAAAAACATGACTTTTTACGTCACATCAAATACCTTAAGTGCTTCAACTGGAACTGGATTCGATGCAGCGATAGGTACTGAAGTTGTTGAGTGATCTCCAGAGTTCCAATCGTGGTGATGCATGGTCATGTTCTCTATCAGGTTCCATCCTTCTTCGTCGGTCTTTGCCATGAAGCTTCCTTGTGCAGCAGCATCGAGGGTGGTTCGGTGGTTAGGATCTAAACCATTGTAGAAGTTACACAACTGTGCGGATTTGTCGAGATGGTGATTGGGGCATTTCTTCAAGGCTCCTTTGAATCGTTCCCATGCAGTGTATAATGACTCATAAAAAGATTGTCGGAAATTCATGATGTCATTTCGAAGTTTGATTTGTTTAGAAGGCGGAAAGTATTTGGTTAGAAAATTTGTTGCCATTACCGTCCATGAAGGGATAGAGCGGGTCTCTAAACCTTCAAACCATGTTTGCGCATGATATGTGAGCGAATAAGGGAAAAGGTACAAAAGGATTGTGTCTTGGCTAATTCCGTTTTGTTTGTAGGAATTTGAAAGAGATATGAACTTGTCGAGGTGAGAGTTGGGATCATCACTTGGTAATCCATGGAATTGACAGTGGTTTTGGATTAGTTGGATGATGTGGTGTTTAAGCTCAAACGATTGTCCAGGGGTTTCAGGGTAGAGAATTGGTCATCCTCTTCCTTCGATAGAGGGTTTGGTGTTGTCAGCGAGAGTGATGCGTTCAGCCATTGCTTGTCTAAGCGCGGATTGCTTCTTTTCTCGTCGAATGCTACGTATTATAAGTTCTGGATCAGGGAAATTAAACAGTGGTGCAGATCTAGGGGAACAGGTCATACACTAAAGCAAAAAAAAAGACAATAAAGGAAAACTAATAATAAAGAAAATATTTTTGTTTTTTTTAGAAGGTTTTATCCTAAGGGTTTACTAGAATTTGGATTGGTTGGGCCTCTGTATCGGATAGTCAGTCTCCCCGGCAGCGGAGCCAAAAACTTGTTGGAATGGATTTCTGTTACGAACCGTCAACGGATGTTTTTTTTTTAAAAATTTATAATTGCTGGGGTCTAAGCGTGACTTACTAATACCGAACCAAAGGTTAGTAGATGGTAAGTATGACCTAGAGTCGTTCTTAAAAAGAAACTGAATTGAAACAGAGGTGATCCAATCAATCTTGCTTTTCTAGTAAATGTTTTAAAAGAGTACGTTGGGGGTTTTGGTTCAGTTAACTAAGTAAACTAAATAAAGCAGATAAAAGATAATGATAAATCAGATAATTAAAGGAAGTATTTGTTGTGAGTTCATTAGCTTATAATGTTGGACGATGACTTTTAGGGAAAGCGTTTACTAAATTTTGAACATTCACTAGACTTGATAGTCCGTGGTATAACCAATAGATTCCCTATTAGTCGGTTATCAACTAATATGTCACGAGGAACCGAGGTATCATGATTCTGATCCGACAGACAATGCTCAACTCTCCACACTCTCATGTGAAGGAGTCAGTGGCCCTTATTGTCGAACACATTTGCTCGTGGGCGAAGAAATAGAGTAGCAAGTCAACAACAAGTCTAACCGTTCTTAATACCATGAAGACTATAAATCCAGCAAACAGCTAACTTCAACAAATATGTTCGGACTTAGTTGATCAATTTCAATTAATGAAGTTTAAGCATGGTAAGCGAAGGAAAGTGTTGAGGTTTCTTGCGTACCGTACTTTAGGTTTCATAGGTTAAGGAAAAGTATCGTTTTAAAGTGGATTTTAAACTTGCCTTTCTCGATACAATTAACAAATCCCTAGGTTTTCGTAAATGGTTATTTAGCCTGTAGCCTACCTAATCTAATCTAATCTAAACTAACTAATCTAATTAAAACTCTAATTAAAATGCTGACGGCTTTTTGCATAAAGTTAAACCCAGACCATGTCAGAAAATGCTATGGTAATCCACAATGTATTTAATCGTTTACCGATGTTTCCATTGTGGTTTAATTGCTTCGCGATGTTTACATAATAAGTACACTGTGATTATAAGTGTACAATACTCATGGCAATTCCACGTAATCACATTGCATTTTATGATGTTTGCATGACGTTACAATTAAAACCATAGTTTTTACACAGATAACTATTGACCAAGTATTACGGTTCGCGACTCCTCTTTACAAGGTTACAATCACGTTTGTTAATCGAAAGGCGAATGTAAGTTTTATGTTTAAAATCATAAGATAAGCCCGTTCATAAAGTTCCATTTCAATAGTGTCAATCCATAATACAACTACCTTCGGTCGTTACCGGCTTCCATGCGTTTGTACTTTGTTCGAAAGCATTTCCAGCACTATACCAAGTAAACTGTCAAATAGGGGCCGTCATATTATTTCATGACACATTTAAAGTCATCCCACAATTATATATGCTAACTACATCACAACAAATACAATAGTAATCTACTCGCTAATCATGGCATAAACGATCTCTAGCATAGTTAAAGTATACATATTTAATTAAGATAGAAAAGGATAGAAATAACCGAGATTAATATGCGAGAAGGAATAGACTTGAATTAATAAGAGTTGCTCCAAACGTACACCAAAGATTACAAATACGTTCCTCACCAAGGATTACAAGCTCGTTCCTTGCTTCTATTTTAATTAGCCTAACACTACTTTAAAGTAAGAAAATAAGAAAGAAAGAAAAGCTAGAAGCTATAGAAAGAAATTGAGTTTTTCCAAGGTATGGATGGTGTATGCCTCCTATTTATAGGAGAGTTTCGGTGCATGTTAGTAAGTAGAAGCTCACAATAGCAAAAGGTGGAAAAGGTAGTGGCACCGGGTACGGGCATATGTGTAACATCCACTCCTCGGGTCTAGTTGTATTTTAATATTTTCTGACTTTTAGTATTTTATTCGTGTGCCAGAAAATAGTTCTGTGTTATTATTTGAAAATAATTGGTTAAAGAGTCACATAAATTATTGTAACTAGTAAATTGTTAACTGTTTTAATTTAATTCAGTGGACGGTAAAATAAAATAATATTTCCCCGCAAACGGTTTTTAAGTTCCAGACAATGATAAGTACGGGGGACAAAACTAGTACACATATTATTCAATATATGTGTGTAATACGCATGAAAAATTCACAAACATTCCAGAAAGTCGATTGAGTACGAAAGAAATATCAAAACCTTAGTTTCAAGCTTAAATCATCAACTTCTTGTGAAATCATCCATTATTATTCTTGTTCTTGCTCTGGCCGAATTATATACAACCACAGGAACACTTCTTGAGTTTTAAAACAAGCTGTGGAGTTAAATTGAAGTTATAGAACAGTGATTCAAGCTTCCAAAATGTGAATTAATCATCTCTTCATCATCTTAACTCATTGTAAAGTGTTGATTTCTTGAATTATATAAACCCTAGAAATGGGTTTTGGTGTATTTTATTTAATTAGTATGATTAAAGTGAAATTGAAGCTTGAAATGATGATATAGTTGTTAGTTGATGCTTAAATAAGGATTTTAATCTAAACCCTAACTTAGAAATGAAAGAATTAGTGTATGATCATGAGAAAAGTTTAAGGGTTTAGTTGATAATTCAAGAATGGAAGCTTCTAAGCTTAGAATAATGATGTATGATTGATAAGTGGTGCTAATGATCACGTTATGAGTGACTAATGATGATGATTAACATTATTCAAGTTAAAAGTTATAAAATGATTTGGTGTTCTTGAGAATTATAATGATTATGATGATTATCATGTGTTATATGATAAGTTTGATAATTATGTGATTAATTAGTGATATTTGAAATTCATGACCTTGTTAAATGTCTAACCATATTAATGGTGTTGAGAATTGTTGATGTACATATATTGAATTGGTTATATATTCATATTGAGATAAGTGACTAACTTGCGTTATTATATTGTATTCTCAGATATGGAGAAGACTCAGTGACATTAGACTACTGAGTAGACGACTGAGGTATTCGGTGAGTGGATCTTTAAATCCTCAGTGTAATTTAGTTGTAACAGGTTTGGTTACAACGAGTAAACGTATTATTACTGCTTTTAGTTTGCCATGATGATTTTGGTTTAATAGTAATAATACTGTTGATAGACTGTTTAGTCTAATATGTTGACCTAATTGAATATGTGATCACTTGTTATTTGGCCTTCGGGCATTATGGTATTGAGGTCAACACGATAGTTGGGTTTGGTTACTATTGTCAGACGACAGGAATTTCCTTGTACTTCTCGTTAATAGGAAATTAGGTCGTATGAGATTAGTACCAAACTATCGGTCTATTCTGTATTGGCCTTACAGATTGACGGTAAGTGTTCTTGGAGAATCCCCGGGTATTATGATATCTCCAGAGCCACCGATCCTCATTGACATGTTATTATATTGAGATGTTATCTCATTGAAATAGAACTGTATGTTCTTAGCTGAAGGTTTCCCTAAGAACTCTAGATACTCTGTGATACTGTGTATTTACGATGCTTTGATGTAAACATAGTTGTTATGCTAAGTAGGGTTGTTGTTTATAGTTTCACTCACTTAGCGTTATGCTAACCCCACACAGTCCTTCCTGCAGGTTAAAATTGATGGGACATATTGGGCTGGGCAGGAAGTTCTTGGAAATGAAGGAATGTTTGACAGCCGGAATATACTCTGATATATTTTGATTTGATAAGAAAATGGTGAATTTATATAACACCTCATTATGATATTATTATGGTTGTAATAGATTGATAAATGTGGTCTGTTAAGTTTTGAAAACAACTTATGTACTTTTATATGTTTTAAATTTACGCTTCCGAGTCAAGAATCATTATTATAATGGTTTACTGAATGAGGGGTTTTATAAGTTGGTATCAGAGCATAAGTTTGGGTGAATTGTACATTGTAAATTGTTCAATCCCAAACTTTGATACGTGTCAAGTCAAACATTCCAATGAGTGTGGGATTAGTGGTGGTATGAGAATTAGTTAGTGTGATATGTACTAACGCTTAACAACTTGTGAGATTGTTGTTTTGAATACAGAGACGGTAACACATGAGTACTGACTGGTACTCTCTGCAATTCGGCTATATCAGGTAATCCTCGATAAGCTTACTTGGATTTACCTTAATTGGAATTGCTTGCGTTACAATGATGATTAGTAGTAAAGTGATTGAGTCAGACTGATATGATTCCCCAGTTATGAGTCATTGGTGATTATTACTTGTTAATGTGATGCTAGGAATATTAGTTGAGATGTTTAGCATCATGAGTAATTCAAAATGAACTAGAAATGGATTTTGTAGACACCTTGTTGAATAAAGTGTAACAGTTGTATTAATTGGATTTAAGTGTGTCTACAATGTGAAAATAAAGCATAAATCATTGTGTAATTATGATTTGATAAATGCAAGGTGTAGTTATGAATCCTTGCTAGGGAATTAGTTGTTACATGATAAATTGAATCAATGTGACCCTTATAGTAAAATTGATGAGATATTGGTATATCGCAATCAATAATTTCGGAGTCATGTAGATATTTAATCTAGAAGTGTACATTGATTGGAATGTGTTCCTTTGACTAGGAAAAGTCAAAGTTGAAATTGGTAGAGTCAAATTGCTTATTTGTTTAATATTGATCATGATTGTGGTTGAATTATGATCTAGGTGTTAAAAGTGGTAAAATTGAAAGTCAAAGTGGTCAACGAGTCTTTATATGCGTTGACAAGTTTGTGAAAGGTCAAGATTGAAAATTGTTGTAATTGGCCTAAATATGATGACTTTAATTTGAAATTGGTTTTATGAGGGTAGAATAGGACACCAATAGTGAAAGTGGGTTAGTTTGATTTATAATAGTCAACGTAATGTGAAATGGGTGATGAAATGGTAGTTATATAGATTGAAACCCAAATGGGTTGTTAAAGTGCCCAAATGGGTCACTTGATGGTTAAACGGTTAAAATGAGGTAGTAATTTGGTTATGACCAATGTAACAGTGACTTTTAGTCCTACATATGGTGAAAATATGTGTCAAAAGTGTTTTGGGTAATCAATGTGGTTGTTTGTTAAAAATGCCCAATTGGACCCTCAAACGGGTCAACGAGTCAAAACATGATAGAACGAGTATATGAAAGAGATGAATATGCCCACACATCACAAATGTATATAGGAACATGTTGGCAAAGGGTTGAAGTCAGAAACTTAGTCATTTGGAATATGGCGTGTCAAGGAAAATGATTAAAAATGGACTAAAATGAGTCGTACGTCCGTTTTCTTGATAAACGTGAAATTCGAAAAAGTGGAAAAATGGAAAGTTGCATTTTGACTATATAAAGGTGCCTGCAAAATTTCAGACTCTAACTCTTTACGGTTTGTGAGATATGCGCGTTTGAATTTCGAATTTTTGCACTAAACTCTGCAGACCTGTTGCAGCAAGTTGAATCCGGCGGATTCAGTTAGAATCCGGGCGGATTCGAGTGAATCCGGCGGATTCCCTAGCCGGATGATTTGACTTAAAAAGTCACGTTTTTGCATACATAATTCCCACCTTTTTAGCCCTAAAATGGATGAAAACATTCAATATCAATACTTTTTCACCATAATTCATTACTAAGGCTAAAAATACGGCGTTGCTTCAAAAATCAAGTAAAATGGCCAAATAACGTACAAAATAGAGCACAAACGATACGTTCACGTTCTACGAGCACTTTTAAAGCATAATACCTTGAAATTATACTTAGACTATCTCATTATGATCTTCAGGTAATTACGATCTCGTGGATATAAAGAACGCTGAAAACAGAGCTAGAACAAAGAAGATATGGCCAAACGAAGTTCGACCAGTGCACAAGACTTACGATCCAGCACACAAGGCAACGACCATGGGCTACACACCCCCACAGGGGCCGTATACACCCCCTAGAGGGCCGTATACCCCCTTTATGGGGCCGTATACCCCCTCTTTGGGGTGGTATACCCCCTTGTAGGGGTGGTATACCCCCTCTACGCTGCCGGATTCGCCCCGTTTGCTACCGAATTCGCCATATTTGCTACCGAATACGCCCTATTTAGGGTGGTATACCCCCTTTACGGTGTCGAATTCTATAGCTAGGGGGTGTATTTCAGAGTTAAATTGGAGCAAGGGTGCTGTGTGTAACTTCGTATCTTGGAAGCCTATAAATAGAGGCTTAACCTCCTCATATCAAATCATCCATTCACACCTCTCACCAACAACACTTTCTCTCACTAGATTAGTTAGTAGCTTTCTCTCTCTAACACTACTCTTAGGAGTTAGAGGAGAAATAGTAGGAGGGGTTATTCTGTAATATTCGTTGGAGATACTTTGGGGAAGTGCTTTTGTAATAGCGGAGGCTCTACTCGTTGTAATCTTTCAGCTTATATTCAGACTACGCATTTATCTCGGTTATTGTGACACCCGTCAATTTAGGACTAGAATTCAGTGCCTAATCAAGTTTTAATACATGTAATTAGTTCTGTGTTAGGCTAATTAATGTATCAATTATTATATATATATTGTTGAATATATATCTACACAATTATGCAGTTTGTTTAAATCGTACGAATTTCAAATTGAATGAATTTCAATACAATAAATACGGACGTTGGTGAACAATTTTATTAAGTAATACAAATATTATTTAATAACTCAATTTTATTCAGAATATTATTTATTGTAATATTTCGTAGTCAATTCGTATTGTATAAATAATATGCATACAATTAAAATACAAAACGAAACAAATTACTTTCTATAACGTGATTTCTAAATATTTAGTAAAATACTACAACAAAAATATTGAATAATTATACGCATTTCAAAATGTATATTTAAACATATAAAATAAATATTTAACGCTTAAACGATCGGGTAAATGAGTACCGTGCGGAGCACGGGGCGAGGACTGAAAAAGGTGAGGCTTTCCTACACCTCACCTCTCCTTCTTCCTTTCTTTCATTTTCTTCCCACAAAAACACACACACCTCAAGAACTCTCTCTCTAAAATTCCCAAAATTTTCGGATCTCGCAAAACCGACAACAAAACTCATATTTTCGGAATCACCATCAAGCAAGGAACGAGATTTACAAAAGCATCATCATCATTTTCGGCCACCTTTAGCTCCGATTTGCAATTGTAAGAATTTTTACAAAAACTCCTAGATCTATCAAATTACTACTTGTTTTTGTGTTATGATAGTTTATATAACTCATATATGTCCAATACTAGGAAGATAACAGGGTTTTATAACCTAAAAATGAGTTTGATTTGGGTTTTGGCCGGAAAAATCTCGACAGCCGCTGTTTTCTGGGCTGGTGTTCTTCAATGCGACACAAGCCTTGTGTCGCATGTAGTGTCGTATTTTGCATGTTATGTCGTACCTAGTGTCGTATAAATCCTTTTGTGTCGTACCCTTTGCGACAAAACGTTGTGTCGTATTTTATGTCGCATTTCCCATACGACACAAGCACTATGTCGCTGTTGAATCAGCATCTCGAATCTATGCGACACAACCCTTGTGTCGTATAGATATTGTGTCGCATTTTTATGCGACACAACCCTTGTGTCGCATGACAAACTTTTGTGTCGCATGTTGTGTCGCAGAACACAGAAAACCAGAATTTTTAAAGTCAAAGTTACTGTAGAAAAGTAAAATTTACTGTAGCAATCACTACTATAACATTTTGGAACTATTGTTACAAACCGTCACCAACGGGCCGTACGCGTTTTCAAAACATACTTCAAGATCAAACAAGTTGTTGTAACTTGTACCAATTCAATCAAACAAGTCGTAGTAACTTGAAACAGAATAACTAACCAACCAAATCGTAGTAATTTGGACATATATAGTTGTATAACAACTACAAGGGTAGTCTCCCGAGATACCGGTACAATTAATAACAATCAAGTGAACACATTCAGGTTTCAAGTCCTTGGACATCAATTTACAGCTAATTACTTCAAGCTTATTAAATTAAACACTTCAAGACTCAGGTGAGTTTCATGGCCCCATTTTCACTATTTTACAACTAGGGTTGTGATATTACTGCTCTGTTTTTGTTTTACAAGTAGAACGCAAGTACCAACCTTCAAATACTACATGAGTTTCAAGCTAATCAATTTAAAGTCCTCTATAGCATAGTCTCTAATATTTTAGCGTGAATGTTAGTATATGATATCATATGGGATTGACAATCCTCATCCGGGTTAGCACGCACTAACCGGTCAAACGGATGTATTAGCATTTGGGAAGACGAGTGTGGATTAGACACTCGTAGGAGGCAAATCAGTTAGGTTTCCTTAACTGGACCTAGCGCTCAAGTTAAGCTCAGACTATGTGCTCATGGATTGTATAACTTTTATTTTGCTTAATTGCGATTTAAATTCAATTTAAATCTTGTGGTTCTTACAACTATACAACGACATACAAACCTTGAGCTCACCAGCGTTTTCGCTGACCCATTTTAGTATGTATCACAGGTACCCAGCAGTAGGTTGGCTGCACAGGCCGGGACTACAACTAGAGATTTGATTGCATTATTATATTTTAAAAGTAATTATGCTATGTAATCTCTCAATTCCAGGAACCGAGCTAATGTAACATTATTTTGATGTAAACATTTACTTTATTAATACAAGTTTAAAGCGACGCATATAGTGGTCGTTCATTATATCTTATGTGCTTTGTATATTGATTAGTGATACCCAAATCGAGCTTCCGCAAATCATTAAATTTGGGGGTGTCACAGATTGGTATCAGAGCCTAAGGTTATAGTGAACTAGGTTGCATTTAGTGGGCCTAGACTATGACCGTTAGGCAGTATTCCCTATTAGGTATAACCAGTTCAGAGATTACAGCACACAAATTTAATTTAACATAGCTTGATCGACTATGTACAATTAAATAAAGATGATGTAAGATCTGAAGGAAGTTATGGCTGAACAGGATACACTAGTTGACTCTGACCTCGAGAGAACTGGGACTCAAAACAAGTCTGTGCTAGACACCCTAGGCTATTATGTGTTACATATTTATATGTATTAGCCTCGTCTTATTTACACTCTGCCTCAGGGATGGCAAACACATCACCCAATTCGTCACGCTCTCATCCCCAAGAATCTCGAAACCCGCGAATAGCAAGGAGGACCACTAGGACACCTCGAAGCAACCCCTATCCTGTTCATAACTCTCAGAACTCGGCACATCTCACGGTGCCAGTGTTGACTACCCAACTCTGCCATCAGGAGCAAAGGCTCGAAAATCTCGAACGGGAACAACACCGAATGACCTACCTGCTTCGCCAAGCTCTTGACCGCATATCACAACTCCAGCGAGAACAAGAAGATACCAGCCTCTCTATAAGCATAATTCAGGATTCAATGACCGCTGAATTAGGTGCGGATGAACTCGTAAGAAACCGACTAGAGGAATGTGAACAGCGTTCACAGGAGACTGAGGATCATTCTCGAGCACTAGTACAACGACTGGCCTTGGTTGAAGACAACGCCAGGCAAACCAACAAACTTGCAGAAACCGTGGACCGCCTTGTCGCGCTGATGGAGCGGATTAATCTGCATCAAGATTAGATCAGTCTGTAACTTGTAACCAGTTAACTACTTTATTAGGGCCTATGTAATTCAACCGGATGTAACAATTCCCGGCATTTTTGTAAAACATCTAAGTCTGTAACTTTTGAAACTTGTGACTCAAAAATCGTCTGTAATCATTTGGCTTCGAAATATCAATTGATGATTTCTATTAATTATCTCACGTTATTGATTTTTACCTTGAGATGTTGTATATTACCATTTTATATATGTCATCTGTGGTGATATATCATAAATTTCGGACTAGTATCTTACTTCCTTTCCTTGTTCTTTCTTACTCAGCATCATGCCTCCTCGCCGACAAATCACCCTTAGTGAAGCTGAGATCGCGGGGCTGATTGCCCGCAGTGTGACCCAAGCCTTGGCTGCCCGAACACCACCACCCAGTAGCGAGGACACAGCTAACAATACTCCACCACCCAGACCCTGCTCCTATAAGGACTTTCTGAGCTGCAAACCACTATACTTCAAGGGCACGGAAGGTGCTATTGGTTTGAGCCGATGGATAGAACGCATAGAATCTGTTTTCAGCCTATGCAACTGCACCGAGGAAAACAAGGTAAAGTTTGCTGCCTACACTTTTCAGGAAGGCGCCCTCACATGGTGGAACGCCCATGCCAACTCTGTGGGTCTTGAGATAGCTAATCAACTACCTTGGGCCGAGTTGAAGGACAAACCGAGGGAGAAGTATTGTCCCGAGGAAGAGATACACCGATTAGAGGAGGAGTTCTGGCAAATTGCTGTACAGGGGACCGATATTGAGGGATACACCATCAAGTTCCAGCAATACGCATCCCTGTGCCCTAGTCTGGTGGAACCAGAGAAAAAGGGAGTTAAGAAATACATCCGCGGCCTTCCCGAGAGCATTCAAGGAAGTGTCGCCTCATCACAACCAGCCACCACTGAAAGTGCTATCAGACTAGCACACGAGCTCATGGCACTGGTGGTCAGCCGCGAGAAATCCAACAACAACAAACGTAAATCCACCGAACCACACAGCAACCACCAAAACAAAAAGTCCAACGCCATCCAAGCTTACAACACCAACACCGAACCCAAACGCACCTACACTGGGGACAGACCATATTGTTCCAAGTGTAACTACCACCACCATGGCCCCTGCAGATCTCCTTGCAACAACTGCAGGAAGTACGGGCATTCATCCAAAGACTGCCAAGCCCCTAAATCACAAAACAACAACCAACAACCCAAAACCTGTTACGAATGTGGGGAAAGAGGACATTTCAGGGATGCATGTCCCAAACTGAAGAACAAGAGCAACAACAACAACAACACCCGAAGTAGAGCCTTCGTCATCAACTCCGAGGACGCCCGCCGAGACCCGAATGTGGTCACGGGTATGTTCCTCCTCAACAACTTAACTGCTTCAATTCTGTTTGATACCGGTGCTGATAGAAGTTTTATTTCTGATGAGTTTTGCCCACTACTTGACATCACCCCAGTTGCCTTAGATGTTAAGTACACGGTAGAGCTTGCAAACGGTAAACTTATGGAAACCAAGAGTGTGATCCCTAATTGCACTTTAAATCTAGCCGACGAAATTTTCTCAATAGATCTCATGCCTGTTAAGATAGGAAGTTTCGATGTCATTGTTGGAATGGACTGGTTGTCCAAGCATCGGGCTGAAATTATCTGTGACGACAAAGTTATTCGTATACCTCTCGCCACCGATGGAACTTTAATCATACAGGGGGAGACCGGTGGGACGAGACTCAATATCATGTCTTGCTTGAAAACCCACAAATTTCTGAAAAAGGGCTACCCCCCGCAATCCTCGCGCACATCATGGAGAAAAAGTCGGAGGAGAAGCGACTTGATGATGTACCAATCGTCCGAGACTTTCCTGAAGTCTTTCCCGAAGAACTGCCTGGTCTACCACCACCAAGACAGGTTGAGTTCTCAATTGATCTCGTGCCGGGTGCTGCGCCAGTGGCACGAGCACCATATCGTTTAGCTCCATCCGAACTTCATGAGTTGTCTGCCCAACTACAGAAACTTCTGGAAAGAGGATTCATTAGGCTGAGTTCTTCACCGTGGGGAGCTCCGGTCCTATTTGTCAAAAAGAAAGATGGCACCTTTCGAATGTGTATCGACTATCGAGAGTTGAACAAGTTGACCGTCAAGAACCGATACCCATTACCTCTAATCGATGATTTGTTCGACCAACTTCAAGGATCGAGTTGTCATTCAAAGATTGATCTCCGATCCGGTTATCATCAACTGAGTGTTCGCGATGCCGACATTCCAAAAACCGCTTTCCGAACCCGCTATGGGCATTACGAAT
This sequence comes from Helichrysum umbraculigerum, assembly GCA_949592205.1. Classification (NCBI taxonomy): domain Eukaryota; kingdom Viridiplantae; phylum Streptophyta; class Magnoliopsida; order Asterales; family Asteraceae; genus Helichrysum; species Helichrysum umbraculigerum. Next base: position 64,797,660 of record CATIUR010000003.1, read on the forward strand.
TCCAAGTGATGCCATTCGGCCTAACCAACGCACCGGCTGTATTCATGGACCTTATGAATCGGGTGTGTAAACCTTAACTTGACAAGTTTGTCATTGTCTTCATCGATGACATCCTCATATATTCACGAAGCGAAGAAGAACACGCGCAACACCTCAAAACCATCCTAGAGCTACTTAGACACGAAAAGCTGTATGCTAAAATTTCCAAGTGTGAGTTCTGGATAAAAACCGTCCAATTCCTTGGCCATGTCATTGATAGTCAAGGAATTCATGTTGATCCGTCAAAAATCGAGGCTATCAAGGACTGGCAATCCCCAACCACTCCGACCGAAGTACGACAGTTTTTGGGACTGGCTGGGTACTACCGACGATTCATTGAAAATTTCTCCAAGATAGCCTTACCACTCACGACTCTGACCCAGAAAGACAAAAAGTTTGACTGGACTGGTAAACAAGAGTCGGCATTCCAACTCTTAAAGCAAAAGCTTTGCAATGCTCCCATTCTATCATTAGCCGAAGGCACCGATGACTTCGTGGTATACTGTGATGCTTCTCATCAAGGTCTCGGTTGCGTGCTTATGCAACGAGACAAAGTCATAGCTTATGCCTCACAACAGCTCAAGATTCATGAAAAGAATTACACCACCCACGACCTCGAGTTAGGAGCCGTTATTTTTGCTCTCTAAATTTGGAGACATTACCTCTATGGCACTAGATGCACAATCTTTACAGACCACAAAAGTCTCCAACACATATTCGATCAGAAAGATCTCAACATGAGACAACGTCGATGGGTCGAGTTGCTTACTGATTACGACTGCGAACTCAAATATCATCCAGGCAAAGCAAATGTTGTTGCCGATGCCCTCAGTCGAAAAGAGCGAGTGAAACCACTTCGGGTCCGAGCCCTCAGTATGACCATTCACAACAATTTAAACATTCAAATTTTCACTGCTCAACTCGAAGCCTTGAAACACGAAAACGTCAAAGATGAAGCCTTGCGGGGCATGGATAAACAATTCGAAGTCAAACCTAACGGGATTAGGTATTTCTCAAACTGAATCTGGTTGCCTAAATTTGGGAACCTACGAGACTTGGTGATGGATGAAGCTCACAAGTCCAAATATTCTATCCATCCGGGATCCGATAAAATGTACCACGGTATCAAGGACTTCTACTGGTGGCCGAACATGAAAGCTGAAATCGCCACCTATGTCAGCAAGTGCCTTACTTGCTCCAAGGTCAAAATCGAATATAAAAAACCTTCTGGTTTACTTCAACAACCCAGCCTTCCTGAATGGAAATGGGAACAAATTGCCATGGACTTCATAACCACACTACCCAAGTCCTCAAGCGGTTGCGATACCATTTGGGTGATTATGGATCGTCTCACAAAGTCTGCTCACTTCCTGGCAATCAAGGAATCCGACAAAATGGAACGCCTCACCGGAATCTATCTGAAGGAAATCGTGACCAAACACGGTGTTCCAATCTCAATTATCTCCGATAGGGATAGTCGTTTCACTTCACAATTTTGGCAATCACTTCAAAAATCCCTGGGTACTCGACTTGATATGAGTACCGCATATCATCCTCAAACCGACGGCCAAAGTGAACGAACAATTCAAACGTTAGAAGACATGCTACGGGCCTGCGTAGTAGACTTCGGGGTAAACTGGGAAAAACACCTACCATTGTGCGAGTTCTCGTACAACAACAATTATCATACCAGCATTAAGGCTGCACCCTTCGAGGCACTGTACGGTCGTAAGTACCGGTCACCTATCTGTTGGACCAAAGTTGGGGATAGCCAACTCACAGGTCCAGAAGTCGTTCACGAGACGACCGAGAGAATCGTCGAAATTCAAAACAAGCTCAAGGCCGCGCGTGATCGTCAGAAAAGTTATGCTGACGTGAGACGCAAACCACTCGAGTTCCAAGTTGGGGATCGAGTACTACTCAAAGTATCGCCTTGGAAAGGCGTAATCCGATTTGGCAAACGAGGGAAGTTAAATCCCAGATACATTGGACCATTCGAGATCCTCGAAAGGATTGGTCCAGTGGCATATCGATTGCAGCTGCCATCCGAACTCAGCAGCGTGCATCCCGCTTTTCATGTTTCAAATCTGAAGAAGTGTCTGTCTGATGAGACACTTATCATTCCACTCGATGAAATTCGAGTTGACGAGAAACTTCACTTTGTTGAGGAACCCGCTGAAATCATGGACCGTGAGGTCAAACAACTTAAACAAAGTCGTATTCCCATCGTCAAAGTTAGGTGGAATTCGCGGCGCGGTCCGGAATTCAACTGGGAACGAGAGGACCAAATGCGACTCAAGTATCCTCAACTCTTCACTGACTCAACATCAAACACGACTTCAACATAAATTTCGGGACGAAATTCTTCTAACAGGGGGAGAATGTGACACCCGTCAATTTAAGACTAGAATTCAGTGCCTAATCAAGTTTTAATACATGTAATAAGTTCTGTGTTAGGCTAATTAATGTATCAATTATTATATATATATTGTTGAATATATATCTACACAATTATGCGGTTTGTTTAAATCGTACGAATTTCAAATTGAATGAATTTCAATACAATAAATACGGACGTTGGTGAACAATTTTATTAAGTAATACAAATATTATTTAATAATTCAATTTTATTCAGAATATTATTTATTGTAATATTTCGTAGTCAATTCGTATTGTATAAATAATATGCATACAATTAAAATACAAACGCGTAAACAAAACGAAACAAATTACTTTCTATAACGTGATTTCTAAATATTTAGTAAAATACTACAACAAAAATATTGAATAATTATACGCATTTCAAAATGTATATTTAAACATATAAAATAAATATTTAACGCTTAAACGATCGGGTAAACGAGTACCGTGCGGAGCACGGGGCGAGGACTGAAAAAGGTGAGGCTTTCCTACACCTCACCTCTCCTTCTTCCTTTCTTTCATTTTCTTCCCACAAAAACACACACACCTCAAGAACTCTCTCTCTAAAATTCCCAAAATTTTCGGATCTCGCAAAACCGACAACAAAACTCATATTTTCGGAATCACCATCAAGCAAGGAACGAGATTTACAAAAGCATCATCATCATTTTCGGCCACCTTTAGCTTCGATTTGCAATTGTAAGAATTTTTACAAAAACTCCTAGATCTATCAAATTACTACTCGTTTTTGTGTTATGATAGTTTATATAACTCATATATGTCCAATACTAGGAAGATAACATGGTTTTATAACCTAAAAATGAGTTTGATTTGGGTTTTGGCCGGAAAAATCTCGACAGCCGCTGTTTTCTGGGCTGGTGTTCTTCAATGCGACACAAGCCTTGTGTCGCATGTAGTGTCGTATTTTGCATGTTATGTCGTACCTAGTGTCGTATAAATCCTTTTGTGTCGTACCCTTTGCGACACAACGTTGTGTCGTATTTTATGTCGCATTTCCCATACGACACAAGCACTATGTCGCTGTTGAATCAACATCTCGAATCTATGCGACACAACCCTTGTGTCGTATAGATATTGTGTCGCATTTTTATGCGACACAACCCTTGTGTCGCATGACAAACTTTTGTGTCGCATGTTGTGTCGCAGAACACAGAAAACCAGAATTTTTAAAGTCAAAGTTACTGTAGAAAAGTAAAATTTACTGTAGCAATCACTACTATAACATTTTGGAACTATTGTTACAAACCGTCACCAACGGGCCGTACGCGTTTTCAAAACATACTTCAAGATCAAACAAGTTGTTGTAACTTGTACCAATTCAATCAAACAAGTCGTAGTAACTTGAAACAGAATAACTAACCAACCAAATCGTAGTAATTTGGACATATATAGTTGTATAACAACTACAAGGGTAGTCTCCCGAGATACCGGTACAATTAATAACAATCAAGTGAACACATTCAGGTTTCAAGTCCTTGGACATCAATTCACAGCTAATTAATTCAAGCTTATTAAATTAAACACTTCAAGACTCAGGTGAGTTTCATGGCCCCATTTTCACTATTTTACAACTAGGGGTGTGATATTACTGCTCTATTTTTGTTTTACAAGTAGAACGCAAGTACCAACCTTCAAATACTACATGAGTTTCAAGCTAATCAATTTAAAGTCCTCTATAGCATAGTCTCTAATGTTTTAGCGTGAATGTTAGTATATGATATCATATGGGATTGACAATCCTCATACGGGTTAGCACGCACTAACCGGTCAAACGGATGTATTAGCATTTGGGAAGACGAGTGTGGATTAGACACTCATAGGAGGCAAATCAGTTAGGTTTCCTTAACTGGACCTAGCGCTCAAGTTAAGCTCAGACTATGTGCTCATGGATTGTATAACTTTTATTTTGCTTAATTGCGATTTAAATTCAATTTAAATCTTGCGGTTCTTACAACTATACAACGACATACAAACCTTGAGCTCACCAGCGTTTTCGCTGACCCATTTTAGTATGTATCACAGGTACCCAGCAGTAGGTTGGCTGCACAGGCCGGGACTACAACTAGAGATTTGATTGCATTATTATATTTTGTAAAAGTAATTATGCTATGTAATCTCTCAATTCCAGGAACCGAGCTAATGTAACATTATTTTGATGTAAACATTTACTTTATTAATACAAGTTTAAAACGACGCATATAGTGGTCGTTCATTATATCTTATGTGCTTTGTATATTGATTAGTGATACCCAAATCGAGCTTCCGCAAATCATTAAATTTGGGGGTGTCACAGTTATCTCTATCCTTATCTGTTGTAATGCATGTTGTTGTTATTATGCTAGATTTAGGATTCGTTACCATGATTAGTGAGTAGTTAGCTTTTGTGTTTGTTGTGATGTAGTTAGCCGTTGTAATGGGGGATGATGTTAATTTAAATATACAATTGGGATGATACTAAGCAACGGAAGTAACGTAATACGGCTTTCATTTGTATAGCGCCGGAAACATCACGAATGTGTGGAGTACGGAACGTGGAAGCTATGAAAGTCGTGGGCACAATCCGTTGTGGAAATATTATTCCCAATTGTTACAAACTGAAAACTATTTCTGTTTAACCTTTCATCTATGATTATGAACTGTTCATCAAACTATCGCCTTTCCTCCAATAAACGTGGTTAAAACCCTAATAGATAAGAAGTCGCGAACCTTGTTCTGAGGGTAATTAATTATCTGTGCTATCTATGCATGGTCTGATTTCGAAGCTTTGGAAATACCGCTAAAACCTAATGTATAGTACAACGTGAATAAATCAGGGATTTATTGGGTAATATTAAGTGAGGGCTGGGTTTATATCATAGATGGGTACGCTTTAATACAAACTGAGTTTAAACGGGTTCAGAGTGACCTAAATGTGCAACAAGTGTGGAACACCATAAAACGTCCTATTACTTAGTATAGTGCCGGAGTTATCTCTGGTACAAAGCTACGTAACGGCCGTCAGTGTATACACCCTAACTTGCATTAGTGTGCAAGGCATGGAATGCCGTAAAACGTCCTAGTACCTCGTGTAAGTGACGGAACTGTTTCTCCGGAATGGTTCCTGTACACCCAAGCTATGGAACGGACGTCGGTGTATACATTCTGAGCAGCACTGGGTCATCCACCAGCTCTGAACCTAACAAACCATCGATGAAAAGTTAACAGACGCTTTCCGAATTAAGGTCTTAAATGCTCTATTTGAATTAGAATACTTTATGGTATCAAAGAAAGGTCAGAAATTAAATATCCGTCTGTTACCTTATTCATGCGCCCAAGAGTTAACTCCAAGACGGGTCACTTGTCTTCACAGACAGTGTTGGGGGTAGAGAAGCCTGATCTGATCAGAATCATGACAACCTAGTACTCAGTGACATGCTATCTGAGGAATCGGATAGTAGGGTGCTAGTGTTGACTCCATAAAGTACCTAAAATAGTAGAACACAAATACTTAGAAAGAACGTTTTCAATACATAAATCCAAACATCATCTCCCCTTAAGGCTAATGAAATCACAACAAACACTCCTCTCCATACTGATTATCTTCTACTATTTTATTTTGCTGTTTATTTAGTTTAATTTAGGACCTAAGTAATCAAAAACCCAAAAATCAAATCTCTTGTTTAAAAACCCTACTAAATCGAATCGATCGTCTTGATTGCTTGGTTTCACAATACGGTTGATTTTAAGAACGACCCTGAGTCATTACTTGTCGCTATTCATAGTTATAAGTAAAACTTAGGTCCCCAGCTCTCTATAAATTTAAAACCACCCTCTCGATCGCCGCCTCGACTGGAAGGTCCGCAACGACCAGGAAGCGATTCCTGAACCGACCGTTGGGGCGCGATCAGGTTTTTGGCGCCGCTGCCGGGGAATCAATCGTATGACTCTTAGGCATCTAGACGAACTTTTCTATTTTAGTACCACCTGTAAATACCCGTACTTTTATTTTCCTTGTTCCAACCAAAAATTCCTTCCAACAACACACAACGACGTTCGACCAGATCATCCAGAACTGAACCACTCATTTTCACTCCCGATCCTGAGTTGATTGTCCGAATTAACCGCAAAGAAAGACGCTCTCGTTTTCAACAGATGGCCGCACGGATCACTCTCACCGATCACACCAAACCGTCTATCGAAGGACGAGGAGGACCCATCAGCTATCCGGTGATCGAAGGCGCATCTTTCAAACTTAAACACCACATCGTTCAACTCATCAAGGAGTTTTGCCAATTCCATGGTTTACCCCATGATGACCCCAACGCCCACATAAACCGATTCATTCAAACCACCAACTCTTATAAGCAGAATGGGGTTGATCAGGACATAGTCCGTCTATACCTATTCCCCTATTCGCTCACTCACCATGCCCTGACTTGGTTTGAGGGATTAGAGACCGGCTCTATCACCTCTTGGACGGAGGTGGCTACTAAGTTCCTAACTAAATACTTCCCTCCGGCCAAACAAACCAAATGCAAGAATGAAATCATGAACTTCCACCAAGCTCATGATGAATCTATCTATACGGCATGGGAGAGATATAAGAGTCTCCTAAACAAATGTCCTAACCACCTAATAGATAAAACCAGCCAGTTGTGCACGTTTTACAACGGTCTTGCTCCAAACCATCGCATCACCCTCGACGCTGCTGCTCAAGGTAGCATTATGCTACTCTCCGCAGATGAGGCTTGGAATTTGATCGAAACTATGACGATGCACCATCACAATTGGAATTCTGGTGAGCAATCCTCATCATCGGCACCACTTGCCGCCTCCAATCCATTACAAACTGAGGTGATCAAGACTATGGCAGAACAGATCGCAACCCTAACAAGACAAATTGGAGAGATGAAGCAGCACCCTCAGCAGGTCCACCAAATCCAATCCTTTCAGAATCGTACCAACCCATATCCTACCCAAGGATATCAGGTTGCGTACCAGGACCCTGTTGTCTACTACGCCCAAAATCATCCACCTAGATTCACTCAAACCACTCCACCAGCTGATAGGCATATCCAATACCCACCTTGGAACAACCAACCATCTCAACAGTACGAACACCAACCAAGATACCCTACCTACCCACAACAATCCCAACTCTCCTACAACCAACCACCAAACAGATCATCACCTGGTACCACCCAACCTCATGAACTTGCCACACCAATTACTAGTTCAGATAACACTATTATACAACTCATTCAAAGGGTTGTGGGAAGACAAGACCAGGCTGATATCTTCATGAAAAATCTTGAAAACAAACTAGATCAGTTGGCTCAGCGTCTTGACACCAGACCCCAAGGAACCCTTCCCAGTAATACCATTCACAACCCACACGTAGAAGAGGCCAAACAAGTAACCTCTAAAGACCCAAAGGTGACACCGAGTCAACCTAATACTCCTTCTCCGGTGAAGGAAGAATCTCTTGTCCCAAAGACAGTTGAGACCCCATCCATACCTACTCCTGAAAGGGAAGTCAAAATCCCATTCCCTAATCGTCTAAAGCAAAAGTACAAGGTCAACTCTTTCAAACTCGACTCAAAATTCTTAGACACCGTGTCTAGAATTCCTACCAGTACCAAGTACATTAGACGAATGCTTTCCACCAAAGATAAGATACCCGAAGTATCTAAAATCCCTCTGAACGCGGAATGTTCAGCCGTCATAAGCAACCTGCCCAAAAAATTAGTAGACACTGGTCGCTTTACTCTTCCCTGTTCCATCTATCAGTCAGGTATGATCCGCTCCTTGGCCGATCTTGGAGCCAGCATCAATCTCATGCCTTATTCTCTATACGTCAGATTAGAATTAGGAAACCTTAAGCCTACAAAGATGAGCGTGCAGCTAGCCGATCAATCAATTCGATATCCACGAGGAATAGCCGAAAACATAATGGTTAAGGTTGATAAATTCTTTTTTCCCACTGACTTTGTTGTGATGGATATACAGGAAGATATCAATATACCAATCATCCTAGGCAGGCCTTTCATGAACACTGCTCGCGTTATCATTGATGTATACTCGCAGACTATTAGCCTTCGAGCACATGGAGAGACTATGATCCTTCCAAGTTGACCAGGGCTGGTAGTTCTGTACTAGAGAATGCTGAGATATACACAATCTCTACTAGCAGGATCACTTCAGACGATGATACATCCGAATCAGAGCCTTCAGACTCATATGAACCTGATGATCATACCTGTCTCATCTCTGCAACCGAAGAATCCGAATTAGAAGAAGATGCGATGGAAGAGTTAGAGTCAGAAGAAGAAATGGAGGAATCCGAAGAAGAGCAAGAGGAAGAACCAGAAGAAGAGGATGTTTATCAATCCACACCACCTCACGAGTACTTCCCTGATTCTCAGCATCCGACAGAAGAGATCATGCAACTCGAGTACATTCCAACCACTCTGTCAGATGATGACTCTTGCCTTGAAGAAAAAGACATCGAAATGGACTCTTCTCAACCCATATCACAAATCACCGACGCAACTCTACCACCATCCGATACTGTTGAGTTCCCAGATTCACAGAATACTGACACTCCAGTGATGGACAGTGATGAGGATGACGTCGTCTTTATAGATGTTCCAATAGATGTCCGCTCCATCCACCTTCATGCACCTCCTGCCATTCCCGACCCTCCTCTCGAAATCATCCAAGTTCAGGTCGTCTCTACTCATGAAGGAATGATCAGTGCCCTCGAAAGATTTGAGGATGATTTTCGGATGATAATGACGGTTATCAGAGACTCAACAAATGAGTACACACCGCGGTAGAGAGAATTAATCGAAGAAATCGAGGCTGAATACACGGTCTATCGTGCTAATAACTCTCGAAGTCCTCAATTCCTACAAAACCGCATTCATGCCTTCGCCGAAAATCTAGCAACTCAGCTCCTGCACGAACACTCTGATAATGAAGAACCAACTGCAGACGAGTCAGAGTTCTTCAAAGGACAAAAAGTCATATATGGCAAGGTTTATGAAGCCCTCATCAGGTCCGCATTTCCATATTCTAACCAACAAATGAGTTTGTTGCATTCTTACAGGTACAATTTGGACTATGCATCTGGGAACCCTGAGGAGGAAGTAGACATTCAAATGATGAATGATCTCAAAGGATTGATGGATTCCATAGCCGATAATGACCACATTGATGACACCTCGCCACACAGGTTTTATATCGACTGCACTATTGAACACCACGCCCACAAGATTATCGAGAAGCTCGAGTACGTGAGTTTAGAAGAAAGGACGCGTGCTATCCCATCTTCCATACCAGATGGCACGATGATCAACACTGCAAACTTTGTCACGGAACGACTCTCAGAAATCTTTGGCACTGTTCCCTCAGAAGAACCCATGCAGCTATTCCATGATGGTTTACGTGAGGTTTACTACAGAATCCTGAACATCTTTCGGAACTCCAACCTCACGTATTCCAATCATCAGAGGCAGCTATTCCAGGGTATCCAAGGATCTATCCATGCACTAAGAAGAGAACCCAGCACAGCCGATCATGAAGATATACATCTGTGCTTCTTTGGTTTCATGGATTCCTTAAGAGGAGAACTTCCTGAGCGTGAGGTTATCAGATCCAATGGGACCCTCATCTTTGATCCCAACGGAGTCATCTCAAAGTCAGTCAATGATATCACCTGGGATCTCCTTCACTTGCAGAGGGCTGCTGAAAAACACTTTGAAAGCTTCCCTCTTCATGTGGAAAGGATCCCAAACATCACTCAGGTCATCACTCGCCACTTCTTGAGATTCTATTCCAGGGGCACACCTTCCAGCACCATTGGCCCTGGAAATTCCACCACTCACTGATTCTAAAGGAAGGAAAGTCGAGCTCTCGACTCTAAAAGCAGCGCTTCTCGGGAGGCAACCCGTGGAATAAAACGTGTGTTTTGGTGTGCTAATAAGTGAAGATAAATCTCTGAATATCCTTCACACTTGGATATGCCTCAAAAATATTTTCAAAATATTTCAAAAGTCGCAACTCATTTTTGCAAAATCACTTGTCTCAGATAAATAGGAAAATACTTTCAGAAAATTAGTTCATATGTTTCGAGCATTTGAGGTACTTACATACTACTTTTATGCATTATGCTCGAACTCGTTTAAAAACATATGTTCTACAAAATGATTTGTAATAGAAAACATCTTTTCATTCTGAGACAGTGATTCTCTTTTATTGAAAAAATATAGAGTTGAAGTAAAATGGTATATCCAACGTGTTCACACTTAAGAGATTGATTCACAAATGATGGTTGAAATGGAAGGCAAGGTTCTCTTTTTAAAAAAGGCAAATCCCCCTAAAGCTGAATAATCCTCATGGAGCTGCCGCGAAACAAAGACTTTTCTTCTTCTCGGCATATATTCAGATCTTCAGCTTTAGCTACTTGGGGAGTTTCTTCATCCTTTCTCTGTTCTTATCTTTTTGCTTTATTGAAGTACTGTTAATTAATAAAAGTAATCTATACCATATCCTAAACTTATCACTAAGTGTGGGATTCCAGCCCAAAATTAACACTTGAGAAACATTTTCTTATATGTTCAAACACTAAGTGTGGGATTTTACTTCCAGTAACATCTCTAATGAAGAGAACATTAGGGACAATGTTCCTCTAAGTGTGTGATAGCGGTATAGAATACCTAAGATAGATTTTTGTGTCCAAATAGCAACTCAGAAAATGTTCCTCACTTTAAAATTTGTTCAAAATTTTTGCGTAAAACAAAGAAAAGCATGAGCTAAACTTCGACAGTAGATAGCTACTCATTCAGTTAGCTTTGCTTTTTCTTTGAATTTTAATATTTCCAAGAGGGACCATTTTGAATATGAGTAAGTTATTTTGGAAAATAGTGTAAATAAGGTAGGAATTTCTCAAATTAAGAAATGATAATCTTAGGGGCAGCGCATGACTAAGCACATACAACCCATATTAATTGCAGTGAGGTAACTTGAGCCTATATAAGCATTCATTTTAAATGCTTCACTATTCATTTGTTGTGTGTGCCGATGTATGCATTTCTAAATTAGAACTTGCTCCTGGTATGCATTTCGAGACCATATTGGTAAGTACTGTCACACCCCCAATTTTCATGATTTGCGGAAGCGACGATTTGGGTGTGACTAATCAATATTCAAAGCACTAAAGTACAAGCAAACGACTCTACATGAGACGTTTATAAATATTACAAAAGTAATACAAGTTTTGAGTTAAAGTTTACAACATAATAGCGAGTTCGCAAAAGTAGTTTTGAAGATTTTAATACATAACCATTATACAAAATATAATGCAGGAAAATCTTCATGTCAAAATGGATGCATGCGACTCGTGAGTAGATAGCTTATCCTGAGGGCCATCCTACTACTGCTGATCACCTGAGAATACAACGCTAAAAGGGTCAGCTATAAAGCTGGTGAATCTCACAGGTTTAACATAAACATTGATGTGATCAACATGATAATTTGACGATAATAAAATGTTTCGTCTGAACAAGGATTTAAATTAATAAACCAAACAATGATTTAAAACAATTAAGTTTTCTAAAACCATGATTTAACCAATTAAGGTTACTAAATAATGATTTGAACCAACGCAGGTTCCTCAAACAACCATGAAACCAACGCGGGTTTTCTAAACAATGATTTAACAATTTAGTTTTCAAAACAATGATGAAACCAACGCAGGTTTCGAAATAATGATTTTTAAACAATGGTGAAACCAACGCAGGTTTCGTAATATTGAACAAACCAACGCAGGTTTTAGAACAACATTAAATTTAACAATGATGAAACCAACGCAGGTTTCGTAATATTGAACAAACCAACGCAGGTTTTTGAACAATAATAAATTTAACCATGATGAAACCAACGCAGGTTTCGTAATATTGAACAAACCAACGCAGGTTTTTGAACAACATTAAATTTAACAATGATGAAACCAACGCAGGTTTCAAAATAATGATTTAACAATGATAATCAAGACCAAATAATGGTAGTCAAACAATGTAACTAATATAGTTATCTGAACTAAATAATCATTTAATTCCTTGAGTTAATTCTCAAATTAACAAATCAAATAACATATGATCACGAAAACATGTAAGCATTGTATCTCACCCCAATATTTGAAACAGTAAAAATGGGGCTGTGAGACTCACCTGAGTCTATCCGAGCAGTGAATATATCCAACGAGGAACGTATGGTCCAAAGTCTCCTAATGTCCTAAACACGCGAGATTGTATGTTTGTAAGTGTACACGTAATAATTCGTTTGTTTAGTTGTTCTTGAAGTTATTTACGTTCAATGTATTCAAATTGTATTACATTTGAAGTTTCATTATATCCGTTACTCTTTATTTCATAAGTTACAAAATTTGGCACGAGTCCGAAAACCGAAATATGCCTTTTTCGACCCCTAGACGACCCCGGATGGCCTAAAACTGACTAGGCTAAGGTACTTAGCCTTGACCATTTAGCTGTTTTTGAATGACCGAGCGAATTTGAGCCCAATCCGTTACAATAAATTTTTCATCGAGAAGCTACCCTGTTTTAAGTTGTTAAATCGTCGACGTTTTCAGAAATTTACTTGTTCTGTTTTAGCTAGAATTCGCAGGGCTAGTTTATTGATCCGTTGGATCATGAAAGTTATAGGGGGAATCCGCCGTATTCGTTTGAATATGCCGGATTGGTGACATTTGATGGGAATACGCCGTATTCATTTGAATACGACCGTATTCATGAAAAATAGAGGGAATACGCCGTATTCATTTGAATACGACCGTATTCATGAAAAATGGAGGGAATACGCCGTATTCCCTTGAATACGCCGTGTTCATGTTTTCTGGGCGGGAATACGCCGTATTCCCTTGAATACGCCGTATTCCGAGGTCTGGTTCGACTCTGTTCGTTCCAAAACACACCCAAACCCATTTTAAAACCATTTTCGCATATAACCAACTTAATACAAAGCTAATACATGATATGTAACGTATTAAAAACATGAAATTAACGAAAAAGAGTTGATGATTCTTACTAATTGAAATTGGAACCGAAAATGAAGTTTGATGGTGATGAACGATGAAGACGATGATGATGATCCAGATTATGATGATGATGATTGTTACTGAAGTTGTTGTTGATTGTTATTGTTGGTGTTGTTTGGTGATTAACCGAGAGAAAAAGAGAAGAGAGGAGGGAGCTGAGAGTGATCAAGAGTGTGTGAAATAATTGAGGTCGGTTGTTATAACCGGCCTCAATTATTGAGGTGAGTGGGTGTTTTCCGACCCGTGTTTGTGTACCCGATCGTTATGCGGTATAATACTTAAAAATGATAATTTTCTAAAAATAGAATCGTATAGGTTTTTAATTGAAATATTTTATAGAAATGTTTTTACGGATGTTTAAAATTGTAACTTTGTTTTACCTAAAATGTACGGATAGTTTTAATTATCCAAAAAGAGTTTTGCAAATTTTCCGAGTACCGTAATATTATTTCTATTAATAATATTCTATTTGGAGATGTTTTGGGACAACTTTTATTTTTATGTTTCCTGAGTGGTTTCAGATTTGTTCGCGTTGTGATTATTAAATAATCATTTCGTGTTATATATATCGTTATATATATATTATCCGAATACTTTGTTTTTGATTCGTACCGAGTACGAATAATTAAAGTTTAAATTGGCCCCTAATTTTGGCCATTTTTGACCGGGTGTCACAAGTACCGTACGCGGTATAGGTGCAATTAGATGACCTTGACATTCCCTAGGAAATAAACCCATTTTTTCATATCTCTTCAAGCCTAACCCTGCCGATACTCATTTTTAGTATCGATGATCCGCCTAGTAAACCCTGTTGAGCCTTAACCTTTTCGTTTCTTGAAAAAACCATTATTAAAACCCCATCCACCTCCATACCCACCAAAATATTATCTTGGAATTCTTAAATTTTTGAAAAATGCTATTTAGGTATTCTTTTTGCTTTCACTCAAAAATCACAAATTTCGTGTTTTACTTAAAATATCTCGTGTGCGTTTCCATTAGCAAAATCTTAAAAGATCGAGAAAGTCTAAAGGTGTGAAAAATTGACACCAAGTAAAATTTCGAAATGTCAAAAGATTGAAAAATGAAAATAAGAAAGGATCTCAAAAGGAAGTAAGAAAGAAAATAATAAAAATCCCTTAGAAATTCCTTGGCAAAGAAATTCTAAGCCAAAAATAGAAATAAGTGCTTCAAATCTCTCGAAAACCCCGATCTCTGAAAAATATATATTCCGTGTGTTTTCAAAAAGATAGAAGTCAAAATAGCTATCTTCCTCCCTTACCGTTATCCGTTTCCGTTTTCATTAAAAAACATATCTAAATAAATTTTTTTCATGAGTTTAAAAGTTCTAAGATAAGCATAACCCTTTAAACCTAAAAATACCCACTATCCATACCCTTAACCCTCACTTCACACTACAACCCGATGAATGTCTTGGGATAATTAGCACCGTCCTCACCTAAGTGGTGGAGTCTTGATTCTCGATCAAACCTATGACGATGAATGCTGCATGACTGGCTTTGAGCGATTTCGTTTGTTTAGAATGATAGGAAACCCGATACACTTTTGAGTGAATTGAGTGACCACCAGTGAGATTGCCTAAGTCATGTGTATGCCAAAGATCACGAGAATCAGAAGCATGCCCAAAGATATTCATTTCTTATTTCTGGAACAATTATCTTATTTATCTCAATTTTTTGAAACAGGTTACTTGTATGAAGGATGGTTGTTCTTAGAAATATTTTAATTCGCAAAAATCGGACTTAAAACATCTTTTTTAAGTGAGGATAGTTGAAGTATTGCTTGAGGACAAGCAACGTCTAAGTGTGGGATATTTGATTTGACGTAAAAAGTCACGTTTTTGCATACATAATTCCCACCTTTTTAGCCCTAAAATGGATGAAAACATTCAATATCAATACTTTTTCACCATAATTCATTACTAAGGCTAAAAATACGGCGTTGCTTCAAAAATCAAGTAAAATGGCCAAATAACGTACAAAATAGAGCACAAACGATACGTTCACGTTCTACGAGCACTTTTAAAGCATAATACCTTGAAATTATACTTAGACTATCTCATTATAATCTTCAGGTAATTACGATCTCGTGGATATAAAGAACGCTGAAAATGGAGCTAGAACAAAGAAGATATGGCCAAACGAAGTTCGACCAGTGCACAAGACTTACGATCCAGCACACAAGGCAACGACCATGGGCTACACACCCCCACAGGGGCCGTATACATCCCCTAGAGGGCCGTATACCCCCCTTATGGGGCCGTATACCCCCTCTTTGGGGTGGTATACCCCCTTGTAGGGGTGGTATACCCCCTCTACGCTGCCGGATTCGCCCCGTTTGCTACCGAATTCGCCCTATTTGCTACCGAATATGCCCTATTTAGGGTGGTATACCCCCTTTACGGTGTCGAATTCTATAGCTAGGGGGTGTATTTCAGTGTTAAATTGGAGCAAGGGTGCTGTGTGTAACTTCGTATCTTGGAAGCCTATAAATAGAGGCTTAACCTCCTCATATCAAATCATCCATTCACACCTCTCACCAACAACACTTTCTCTCACTAGATTAGTTAGTAGCTTTCTCTCTCTAACACTACTCTTAAGAGTTAGAGGAGAAATAGTAGGAGGGGTTATTCTGTAATATTCGTTGGAGATACTTTGGGGAAGTGCTTCTGTAATAGCGGAGGCTCTACTCGTTGTAATCTTTCAGCTTATATTCAGACTACGCATTTATCTCGGTTATCTCTATCCTTATATGTTATAATGCATGCTATTGTTATTATGCTAGATTTAGGATTCGTTACCATGATTAGTGAGTAGTTAGCTTTTGTGTTTGTTGTGATGTAGTTAGCTGTTGTAATGGGGGATGCTGTTAATTTAAATATACAATTGGGATGATACTAAGCAATGGAGGTAACGTAATACGGCTTTCATTTGTATAGCACCGGAAACATCACGAATGTGTGGAGTACGGAACGTGGAAGCTATGAAAGTCGTGGGCACAATCCGTTGTGGAAATATTATTCCCAATTGTTACAAACTGAAAACTATTTCTGTTTAACCTTTCATCTATGATTATGAACTGTTCATCAAACTATCGCCTTTCCTCCAATAAACGTGGTTAAAACCCTAACAGACAAGAAGTCGCAAACCTTGTTCTGAGGGTAATTAATTATCTGTGCTATCTATGCATGGTCTGATTTCGAAGCTTTGGAAATACCGCTAAAACCTAATGTATAGTACAACGTGAATAAATCAGGGATTTATTGGGTAATATTAAGTGAGGGCTGGGTTTATATCATAGATGGGTACGCTTTAATACAAACTGAGTTTAAACGGGTTCAGAGTGACCTAAATGTGCAACATGTGTGGAACACCATAAAACGTCCTATTACTTAGTATAGTGCCGGAGTTATCTCTGGTACAAAGCTACGGAACGGCCGTCGGTGTATACACCCTAACTTGCATTAGTGCGCAAGGCATGGAATGTCGTAAAATGTCCTAGTACCTCGTGTAAGTGACGGAACTGTTTCTCCGGAATGGTTCCTGTACACCCAAGCTATGGAACGGACGTCGGTGTATACATTCTGAGCAGCACTGGGTCATCCACCAGCTCTGAACCTAACAAACCATCGATGAAAAGTTAACAGACGCTTTCCGAATTGAGGTCTTAAATGCTCTATTTGAATTAGAATACTTATGGTATCAAAGAAAGGTTAGAAATTAAATATCGGTCTGTTACCTTATTCATTCGCCCAGGAGTTAACTCCAAGACGGGTCACTTGTCTTCACAGACAGTGTTGGGGGTAGAGCAGCCTGATCTGATCAGAATCATGACAACCTAGTACTCAGTGACATGCTATCTGAGGAATCAGATAGTAGGGTGCTAGTGTTGACTCCATAAAGTACCTAAAACAGTAGAACACAAATACTTAGAAAGAACGTTTTCAATACATAAATCCAAACATCATCTCCCCTTAAGGCTAATGAAATCACAACAAACACTCCTCTCCATACTGATTATCTTCTACTATTTTATTTTGCTGTTTATTTAGTTTAATTTAGGACCTAAGTAATCAAAAACCCAAAAATCAAATCTCTTGTTTACAAACCCTACTAAATCGAATCGATCGTCTTGATTGCTTGGTTTCACAATACGGTTGATCTTAAGAACGACCCTGAGTCATTACTTGTCGCTATTCATAGTTATAAGTAAAACTTAGGTCCCCAGCTCTCTATAAATTTAAAACCACCCTCTCGATCGCCGCCTCGACTGGAAGGTCCGCAACGACCAGGAAGCGATTCCTGAACCGACCGTTGGTGCGCGATCACCGGATTCCTTGGAAATGGTTCTGTCCCACGAGTTCATGGAATATTGAAAAGAATCCGGCCGATTCCCCAGAATCCGGGCGGATTCCCTTCAATCCGGCGGATTCCCCCAGAATCCGGCGGATTCCCTTCTCCTTGAGCCATTTCTTGTATTAAATGTTGCATTATGTAAATCTGTTATGAAAATTCGTAAATTTCGACGTTTAACGTAAAATTTGACGTAGAAATTTCCGTTAGAAAATTTTAGTGTCAGATTAAGATGAAATTTACATGTCCACTCGAAAACGGCCCAACGGTCAAAGCTCATCGCGTTGCCATGAGCCCTGTCAGTTTTTGGCACTTCAGGGTCGTTTGGGGCCCGAAAATGGCATTTTATTGTTTTTCGGACCTTATTTTGGACTTTTGGCTTACGTTTTGTATTGGGCTTTTGTTTCTTTGAGCCCAGGGAACATTCCTGTGTATATGTGCGATATTAAAACTTGTTTTAAGAGGTCTACATACTCTTATCAGGTATGAGTTATTTTCTGATTGTTTACTAAACTGCAAAATCGGGTAGCAACTGCTATTGTTGATTGTTGCTAACTAGGGTTAGTAAACATTGATTATAGGATTATGTGGATCATATTATATGAATTAGTTGAACATGATGAAGTATTTAAATCTTGTAGAGTATTAGAAGGTGTTGAATTGAGCATTTTAAGAAATTGCAAGATAAGTACATGAGCTTATATTTATGTGATAATTGAACATGAAATGCTCAATTGTAATCCAACTAAAGTTGTCTAGATTGATGAATATGTGTGGAATATTACACATAGTGTTGAAGAAGTGTTTAGTATTAAATGTACTATAAGAGATGCAACTAGTAATTGATATTGAATCGTGTAATAAAGAGGTTGATTGAGATAATTGTGTTAGACATTACACCTGTGTTAATATTATAGTGAAAATGGTGTTGAATGTCTGTGTTGCTTATACATACCTGATAATATGAGTAGTTTTCGTTCAAAGTGATAAGTTGAAAATGGTAGCAAGTTAATACTTGGTTGTATGCTTGTTGTTAAGGTGTTGTATAAGTGTGTAAATTATTGATATCACCTTATGAGATATGTGAAAATAAAAGTTACTCACTTTGGAGATTAATGGTATGAAGTGACCTGAAAATAAAGTGTACCTGACATAATATGACGACGTCTGGCCAACGTAATTATATTATGCCATTTTACATGGAATTGTTGAGGTTACCAAGTACCAAAAAATTTAAAGTGATTTTGAAATAACAGGTAAGATATGTTGACATGTAGTGGGGAAATAGTCACTGATTGACTGAAATGAGAAAGTAATAAACCACTAATCTGTTGTTTTATCGTAGTACCTATGGTACAAGAAATGTGTATGTGGTTAATTGCAACTAGTATGAATTAAAATAAGAGCTAAGCAAAGTGGAGGTCAGTTGATTGTGAATAACAATGTGTTGAATATGTGACTAAAGACAGCACCTTATGTTGTTGAAAGATTTATGCTATTGTAGCATGGTATCAACTGGTGCTGATTTAGCATCCAACTGGATATGGTAGGATGCTAATTGATTATGTGATAATAGTTTTACCTATTGGATTTGACCTCTACATATTGCTTATTCTTATGTGTTTAAGGTTATATGACTTCGAATTTCTTTCAGATAAAGAATTTCATATAACCTAGTGGTTGTGTATAAATACAAGTTGTAAATCAGTAAAGAACTAGTTGCGAAAGTAAAGATTCTAGCAATGTGTTAGCTAAAGAAATACATAGTTATTAGCTAAATTGCTAGTTGTGAATTAAGTAGAACTTTTATTGTTAATGTGTATATTGTGGTATTCATTACCACTAGTGTTATTGACATAACAATAGAAGGTTCATGTGACTATGTGTTTCACTTATGTTAAGTGATTGTGTGTTCTAAATTGTATACATGGCTAGTTATAAATAGTCATGTAAGTGATCAGTTAACTGTTTAGAGACAGGATATATGTATAATACCTGTGCAGGAAAAGATAGAAACGTGTACATTCGGTTATGTGCATGTGAAAAGAATTCAATATAGGTATATATATTTATAAGTTCCTCAAGGGAGTAACGTCTGATACGTGTATATTGTGAGAAAATAGTTGATTATGCTACACTTTATGCTGGATATTGCATTGGTGATAGCTATTGGAATAGAGTATAATGTATGTACAATTTGTGTTTGTAGGGATAAAGATATGCATAATTGTTAACTGTTTTAATTTAATTCAGTGGACGGTAAAATAAAATAATATTTCCCCGCAAATGGTTTTTAAGTTCCAGACAATGATAAGTACGGGGGACAAAACTAGTACACATATTATTCAATATATGTGTGTAATACGTATGAAAAATTCACAAACATTCCAGAAAGTCGATTGAGTACGAAAGAAATATCAAAACCCTAGTTTCAAGCTTAAATCATCAACTTCTTGTGAAATCATCCATTATTATTCTTGTTCTTGCTCTGGCCGAATTATATACAACCACAGGAACACTTCTTGAGTTTTAAAACAAGCTGTGGAGTTAAATTGAAGTTATAGAACAGTGATTCAAGCTTCCAAAACGTGAATTAATCATCTCTTCATCATCTTAACTCATTGTAAGTGTTGATTTCTTGAATTATATAAACCCTAGAAATGGGTTTTGGTGTATTTTATTTAATTAGTATGATTAAAGTGAAATTGAAGCTTGAAATGATGATATAGTTGTTAGTTGATGCTTAAATAAGGATTTTAATCTAAACCCTAACTTAGAAATGAAAGAATTAGTGTATGATCATGAGAAAAGTTTAAGGGTTTAGTTGATAATTCAAGAATTGAAGCTTCTAAACTTAGAATAATGATGTATGATTGATAAGTGGTGTTAATGATCACGTTATGAGTGACTAATGATGATGATTAACATTATTCAAGTTAAAAGTTATAAAATGATTGGGTGTTCTTGAGAATTATAGTGATTATGATGATTATCATGTGTTATATGATAAGTTTGATAATTATGTGATTAATTAGTGATATTTGAAATTCATGACCTTGTTAAATGTCTAACCATATTAATGGTGTTGAGAATTGTTGATGTACATATATTGAATTGGTTATATATTCATATTGAGATAAGTGACTAATTTGCGTTATTATATTGTATTTTCAGATATGGAGAAGACTCAGTGACATTAGACTACTGAGTAGACAACTGAGGTATTCGGTGAGTGGATCTTTAAATCCTCAGTGTAATTTAGTTGTAACAGGTTTGGTTGCAACGAGTAAACGTATTATTACTGCTTTTAGTTTGCCATGATGATTTTGGTTTAATAGTAATAATAATGTTGATAGACTGTTTAGTCTAATATGTTGACCTAATTGAATATGTGATCACTTGTTATTTGGCCTTCGGGCATTATGGTATTGAGGTCATCACGATAGTTGGGTTTGGTTACTATTGTAAGACGACATGAATTTCCTTGTACTTCTCATTAATAGGAAATTAGGTCGTATGAGATTAGTACCAAACTATCGGTCTATTCTGTATTGGCCTTACAGATTGACGGTAAGTGTTCTTGGAGAATCCCCGGGTATTATGATATCTCTAGAGCCACTGATCCTCATTGACATGTTATTGTATTGAGATGTTATCTCATTGAAATAGAACTGTATGTTCTTAGCTGAAGGTTTCCCTAAGAACTCTAGATACTCTGTGATACTGTGTATTTACGATGCTTTGATGTAAACAGAGTTGTTATGCTAAGTTGGGCTGTTGTTTATAGTTTCACTTACTTAGCGTTATGCTAACCCCACACAGTCCTTCCTGCAGGTTAAAATTGATGGGACATATTGGGCTGGGCAGGAAGTTCTTGGAAATGAAGGAATGTTTGACAGCCGGAGTATACTCTGATATATTTTGATTTGATAAGAAAATGGTGAATTTATATAACACCTCATTATGATATTATTATGGTTGTAATAGATTGATAAATGTGGTCTGTTAAGTTTTGAAAACAACTTATGTACTTTTATATGTTTTAAATTTACGCTTCCGAGTCAAGAATCATTATTATAATGGTTTACTGAATGAGGGGTGTTATAATATGTTGGCACGAGGTACGTAAAGTTGCGTAAAGGTCTAACACGAGATACGTAAAGTTGCGCAAAGGTCTAGCACCGGGTACACGCAAGGACCAAAAAGCGGGAACCGGATGGGGGGGGGGGTGGCAGCAGCCGGCGGCCTGGTGGCTGGCCGGCGACGGCTGGCTGCCATCCGTCCCGGTTCGTCGTCCGTTGCCTCGTTGCTCGTTTCGCGCGTATCTTCTTCGTTATGCGTCTGTTTGTGTTGATTCTTTTTTTGTTGGATTCGTAATTCAAAAACGAAGACTTTGATGAAAAGATATCCCAAAAATATGTCTCTAAAATTTAGATGTGTCGTACGAATCTTTTGAATCTTCCAGCGTACGTAGAATCTTCATTCTTCGTCCGTTTTTGTTGATTCTTCTTCTTTTGGATTCGTAATTTGAAAACGAACATCTTAGGTAAGATGAATGTTGGTGATGGGCACTTTTGTCTTGAAATCTCGTTTTGATGCCTTGAATCTTCAAACGTGTGTGGAATCTTCGTTTTTCATCCGTTTTGCTTGATTTTCATCGTGCAACCTTGTTTTGACCATCTTGGCATAATACTATTGTTTGTAATGTTTTTGAGTTAATATGCCAAGAATTGTTCCAGAATGAGAGTGATATCGGTAGTAAAAACGTGACTTTTTACGCGATGTCAACCACAAAATTTTCCACCCGGTTTCAACCAAAGCAACAACCTACCCAGAGGTCCTTCCTTTCCGGCAAGAAACAACCAACAACCCTATCCACCAAGATACCCACCTAGGTATCTACCGTACCCACAACAACAACTTGCCTACAACCAACCCCTCGCACTTCCCGGTACTACTTTCGACACAACCCAAACCACTGAACAACCTGCCAAGACAGATGCACCAGCTTCAAGTCTAGATGACGCCTTCACTCAGTTCATGCAAGGACAACACCAACTTAACCATAAGTCATCCGCCAGACAGGATCAAGCTGACCTCTTTATGTATAACCAGCTGGCTGTACTCAAGAACCTGGAAGCTCAAATAGGACAACTGGCACAACGTCTTGACACCAGACCCAGAGGAAGTTTGCCTAGTAACACGGTTCAAAATCCACATGTTGAGGAGGCGAAGAAAGTTACCACTACTAAGGAAGCATCTACTCAACCACCCACTGTTGTTACAGTAAAAGAAGAACTAGCCACCAAACCACCAACAATAGAACCTGCTCCGACCTTGAATAAAGAAGTAAGAATCCCTTACCCCGCTAGACTTAAGACATAACCAAAGAAGTTATTGGTGTGTTCTAGTAACGATTAAAAATAACAAGTTTTAAAATAAATAAATGGAAATACTAAATAATACTATAACACAATATAGGCAAGAATAACCCGTTCGTATAGTATAACTTTTAAAGTAAGTCTGAGTCGAACACTGGGAAAACGTAATTAAAGTAGTTAATCTAAATTATAAACAAATAAATTACAAATAAAAGGATGGCATTTTAGTTCCTTGCGAACAACTTAATTGATAACGAATTAAATTAAAGCAATTAAAAAGGATGAAGTAATTAAGATAATTATCAGGAATAGAGAAACATGTATTTACTTAGATTAGTTATTATTCAATTCAGGTTTTCAGATATGTTTATTGAATTGTTGATTGTCAATTACGGGAATTAAATAAATATAGATAGCTCCTGTTAAGGTTACTAACCCTAATAAACTTTAGCTTAATACTGGATTTTATTGAATAACACCAGATATTACTCTTACGTGCATTATTAACCTAAACCTTATTCAATTAAAACTTTCACAAACCATTAAGATTTATTCTAACAAATTTGAATTACCCGTTGCTGTTAAATTATATATTAATAATTCATATCACTTATTAGTTATCAATTGTTATTCTCTTAACCAAGTATCATCACAAAGTCATACCATAATTAATTAATTAATTATTTAATTGTAGATAATTGATTAACCTAAACCAGGCCTAGTAAAGACAATCAACCACGTTAAGTAACAATCAAATACATATATAAATAATATGGATCTTTTGAATAAACTTAATAATCATTCGTAATCATAAATCAACATAAACATATCTTTAAACCTTCATTCAATAATCATTCATCTAAGCAAATACAATTAGAATACTAGCTCATGTTTATTGTAATAAAAACCAGATCTATAAACATGTTATTACACATTGAATATAGAAAAGATAAGAATCAAACCAATAGAACCGAACGAGTCTTCGTTAGGGTTGAAAACCTTCAAACCCTAGCTTCCTAGCCTTCAAATCGTACCTTACTCGACCTCTGGCTGAAGCCTCTATTTATAGTTTCAGACTCGTGAATTTAGCCGCTGGCTAAATGCTTTAGCCGTCGGCTAGGTTAACTTTTTACCCACGAAACCTGACTTCAACCCGCGTCTTCCACCGCCTTCCATATATAGGACTTAACCGCCGGCTAGAGTATTTAGCCGCCGGCTAAACTGACATTCCAGAATATTCTGCTAACGGGCTGGGTCTAATCTTTTGGGCTATAACTCTTTTTCGTCGGATTTATTCTTCTTCTTTAGCCCACTAATTCTTTAATACGAATTTGGTCTTCACTTTAGGCCTGATTCTTCCTTTCATTTAATCTTGACTTCATTTTCTTCTCTTTTTCGTTCTTTCCTTCAATTTAAACTTATTTATACCTGATTTATAAATATGAACAAAATAAGTATCTAAATCCACATAAATGTAATAAAAGCATATAAAATCTAATGATTATTAATATATAAATATAGCATTTATTTGATGCTATCAAATATCCCCACACTTAAGTTCTACTTGTCCTCAAGTAGATAAACTGATAATTTCAAACATACCATTCTTATGATAACTCAAGTATGAAATTAATATTTAAAAATCAAAATACTTAAATTAAAAATCTGTTTCAATTTTTAAAATTTAAACAATTTAATTAACATGGATTAAGTACATAGCATTGTTATTCCTGTAACATACAGATTCATATATGATTACTAATATTTTTATCCTCCTTAAACAATCTATACTTATTTCCTGAAAACACAATTATTGTTAGTATGTATATTATTCATGACTCCCACATATGATATACCCTTAAACTTAGTTATGCACTTTATCTTATATTTTAAAATAAATATATGAAATTCATTTTTAAGATCAAGACATTGGTGACAGGTCTGCATTTTCATGTAACAAAGTGACATAACTTGATTCAAGTAAAGCAAAACCATTTGAATCAAACTAGCAGTGACAGGTCTATACCTTAGTATAACAGAGTGACATAGTTTGATTAATTCGGAATCATATGATTTTAAAGATTTTTATATCTCTTTTTGCTTATTATTAAGAATACTAATCGGAGACCAGGTTTGTACTTAGTACAACAGAGGAAACGATTAGTAGACCTGACGTACCACGCACCGGTCGTTGATATTTCTGATGGTGATGCGGGCACGACAGTGGATTTTTAAATTTATAAGGCTAGGGCCTAGGGTTACTATGGTTGCTAATCTATATGGGCTAGCAAGGGTAAGTATGACCTAGGATCGTTCTTCAAAGCGCGACGAATTGAAAATAGGGAGGTTTAGAAACTTTTTTGTATTTAGCTGGGATAAAAAGGTTGGTTGGTTTGAGTTTTCTAATCTACTAAATAAAACGTAAAAGTAAATAAAGGTGGAGGTTACTTCGTGCGTTCATCGATCAAAGCGATTGTCTATTATGAAATGGTATAGGGAAATTTAAATGTGAAGAGCTCTAGTTTGGATGAGTTTGTAAGTTAATGTGAGTTATTGTTGTAGTCCTTCCATCGGACTGACGCTGAGGTTTCCACAATCAGGCGGAAGGAATGTTACGTGGATTGCAGAATACATTGACACGTACACCGAAAGTTCTTTTAAATGCATGGCCATATTATTTGATAGTTAATCTCTAATCCTATCCCCCAATATCGGTCATCAGAGATGTCTGAATCATAGCATAGTTTATTGAATAAATAGTCTTATAAACGGGGTTTTACCCTCGCCGGAATAAGTTGGAATAACTGGCCTAAGCGGTCAAACAATATGTCATCACTTTATTCGTACAAATCATCAACACTACTCAAGTATGCAAGATAGCGGGGATAATTTAATTTATGAATAGGAACCTAAGCAACACGTTTGATTTTAATGATCAATTCGTAAGGTGACTACCTTTGGTCGTTCCCGACTTCCATACATTTGTACTCCGCTTAAAGCATTTCCAGTACTATATCGAAGAACAGTTGAATAGGGGCCGTCACGTTATTTCACGATAATTTAAGCCTTTTTATGTTGTACTATTATGATAATCCTAAAGCAACAATCAAACAAGAACATGCAATAAGATAATCAAAATGGTGTTTGGTTTTTAGGCGGGTAAAAGTGTTAAGTACGTCGCAAATACTCCGAAGTTGTCTCAAAAGTATTTCCTGTTTGAATTTAATCTTAATCTACCTCTATTCCCATATTCCGTGTCTCTTAGATCTTGTTTTTAGTCTAGAGAACACCGGCCATGCAGAGCTCAATGATTCAATCTAACATAGTATAAATAAGTGACATGTACCCTATGAGTTAGCTACGTTCATTTTTGGATAAGGTTTTAGTCACAACATGAGTTGGATAGATAAACGATAAAGAATTAATTCCTACATCTATTCATAATTCAAGTTATCCGCAGCTACGTAACATACAGTTTATTACATATTTAAAATTTTCCCTAAACGACTATCATAGCAGACAAGTGAGTTATTTAGCTAATCATGGCAAATCTGATAAACATAATTAAATATTGAAAATAAACGACCTGATAAAGCGTACAATAACTCGCAGCAAAAATGCGTCCCAGAGCACCTCCGTACAAGGATAATTACTCATTTTTAATTAATTAATTGGCTAGCCCAATTAATTAAACTAATCTAAAAAAGAAAAAATTAAAAGTTGAGAATTGAAGAAAATAACTAGTCTAGGAATGTGTGTTTTTGAAAAACGAATCTAATGGTATATTTATAGCTGAAATCCGGCTCACGATAGCGAAGTTAGGCTCATTTTAGCGAAAAAGCGCACGCGGTACGTGTACCGGACGAAAAAGGTGGCACACGGACGTAAAAGCACCCGGCACCGCCCGGACACGGGCCGACACCGGTTGGGTGCCAGCCGGCAACGGTTGGTGGACCGGAAAAGGCAGCCGGCACCGGTCGGTTGCCGGCCGGCCTCTCCCGTACGACTCTTTTAGGTTCACGTTTTCGTGCGTATCTCCTTCGTTATGCGTCCGATTGCAACGATTCTTTTTGCGTTGAAATCAATTTTTAAAAATGAATACTTTGATGTAAAGAAATCCTTGAGATTATTTTCCAATCTTCAGATGTCTTGTTCCAAATGTTTCGAATCTTTCGAAGCGCGTATAATCTTCATTCTTCTTCCGTTTTAGGTGATTCTTTTTGCGTTGGATTCCTATGCTACTTGCTTTATTGACATTTACCTCCTACTTGGTACTTCATTCCGTACCTTAGATCCTATATGTGAGATAGGATTAGGAAAATGACAACTTAGTTTCTACACGATACTGATAGGAGCTTAGTTCACTCTACGACATTGCAGACTATCACTGACTATAGGAACACTGTGGAAATTACAGTTACCCTAGGCTACTAGTACACATTTTAGCTACCCTTTAGTGACCGACAGGCCTTGTCATGCAGACATAATGATCAACACACCTCGAAACTTACCTTTTCAATTCATTTAGTAGCCGGTGTGGCACTAGTCCAACAAGGGGAGGAATACAACGCTAGATAAGTGTTGTGTCACTTCCACACTTTCTTAGATAATGCATAGACTATAACCTAAACACAATGACAATTACTACGAACAAATTTCGGGACGAAATTCTCCTAACAAGGGGAGAATGTGACACCCGGTCAAAAATGACCCAAAATTTGGTCAAAAATTTAAATTTTTATTTCAAGTATTATATACTCAAACTACTGAAGTGTACAAGTATTATATATATAAATAATATATAATAACATTAAACGATTATTTAATAATCGTATATATTTGAATCTGACAGAACGCAGAAACTTAAAATGGAAGTTGGTGCAAAACATTTTCAAATAAAGTATTATTGTCAAGAATAATAATTATTTACTCTGTTAGAAATTTAAATACATTTTGAACACAGAAAACT
Organism: Helichrysum umbraculigerum; assembly: GCA_949592205.1. Lineage (NCBI taxonomy): Eukaryota > Viridiplantae > Streptophyta > Magnoliopsida > Asterales > Asteraceae > Helichrysum > Helichrysum umbraculigerum. The sequence continues at coordinate 64,825,956 of CATIUR010000003.1, forward strand.
ATCCGTCAAAACGAATTGAAATAAAGATATGTTTCCATATCTAGTTAAAAGTATTTTAATGAAATACTTCGATTAAAAACTTATACGATTTTATATTTGGAAATTTATCGTTTAAAAACATTATACTACTTAACGATCGGGTAGGAAAACATGGGTATTTTGTACTACAAATTAGGAACAACCACCTCCAATTATTGGAGATGGCTGTGTCTTCTTCATGAAGCTAAGCCCGACCAAAACCCACCCTCATTTCATTTTATCTTCCTCATCAAACTTGCTTCTCATCTCTCTCTCATTTCCAATACAACAACAACAACAACATTTCAACATCATCATCAATCGATTATCATCATCACTATCCATCTCTTTCTCCTCCATCCCCTCGGCACCACAACCGCCGGTCACCCCAAACACCAACGAGCAGCAGCAGTAGCAGTAGCTCACCACCATCCTCATTCTCGGCTTCCATCATCCACCGTGAGCAACCATTTCTTTTTTTTTCTTCTTTAAGTTATTTCGAGTGATTATCCCATGTATATATATATATATATATATATATATATATTTTGGGTTATATATATATATTGAGTTATATATATATGTTAGAGATTAAAAGTGAGAAACCTAGTTGTGAATTGATGGTGCAAAAGAAAACTGAAAACGATGGTGAACTACACCCCTTACGGGTTGGTCTTAAATGGCATAGAGTACACACATTTTACAAAAATCACTAACACATATATACACATTTTGGTAAATAAAAGCAATGGAAGGCTCCTAGCCTAATGGCTGTGGCGTTTCGTTGTTAACGAGCGGTCACAGGTTCGAGCCCTGTGACCTTCTTTTAATTCCATTTATTTTTGAAATAAGATGTTATTAATCACATATATACATACTTGGGAAAATTATATCCAAACAAGGCACATAGCCTGCTGGTTGAGGCGTTTGGGTTGGAAACCACAGGTCACGAGTTCAAGTCTCACATGTGACCTGTTTTTGGTTAATTTAATTATTTTGACTAATTAATATGCACATGTATATTTAAACCTAGCAAATTATCAATAATTGTAGGCAATAGCCTAGTGGTAAATGATGGGTATTATGTATTGAAAGGTCATGGGTTCAATCTCTATGATGATCTATATATATATATTATATTTACTTTTTATTACTTATTATTCTTTTACACATAAATATATATATAAATAAATGTATATATATATATTTATACAATGATAAATAAATATCTTTTTGGAGCAAATGAAACGGACGTATTTATACGCTACTTACAAAATTGTATATATGTATATATATACATACGTATTTATACGACAACTTTTCTATGCCTATATACGATATAACTCGTACGTATAACTATATATACTCTTTCAAAAGTATAAAGTGAACTTAAATGGTTTATATATACGAATATATATAAAATATTTGTATATATGTAGATATACATACGCATGACAAACGACACTACTCGAGGAACATAAATGTGTTCAATTCAAGAAACAATAATGATTTTCGTCACCAACGAGTCGTACATAATTCAACTTAAATGATCTCACAAAACAATCACATCATTTGCATAATTTGACAAGCTGTCAAATATTCATATTAATATATCTCTTACGTTTAGGACGTTAGAGGATTACGAATTAGATATTACTTGCGGTTAGGAACGCTAGCACCCACAGGTGAGTCTCACGGCCCCTTTTTACTGTCTTTACTTTGGGGGATATGCATTACTTGTTTACTATAAATACATGTGCAAGTTTACTGTTTACCATTACTGTTTTACTGGAATACTACTTTACAGACTTTACTGACTTGCTACTCTACAAACTTATTGTTTCACCAATTTATAAACTTATTGCATGACCGACTTACAAATTACCATTTTGCAACTATACTGACTTACAGACCTACAGACTTACAGACTTACTGAAATTACTGAAATGCATGAGTTACGATTAATCCAATGAAGTCCTCTGAATCATAGTTGTTAGTTATGGGATAAGCGCGAGTTTTAGTATATGGATCCATATGGGACTGACAATCCTCGTCCGGGGTGGTAGCGCCACCACGAACCGTACTCGTATAAACGGACGTTTTCTACTCATTTCGTATGAGTGTTTTTGGATTAGCACTCACGGAGGCAAATTACAAACTTGTTAAGCTTCGACTATGATGGCTCATGGTAGACTACATAGACCTTACTATACTTGTGAAATACTTTCTTACTTACTTACTACAATTGTACGATTATACTGTACTGTCTTACTTATGGTGAATGATCTACTTATTGATTTACATTAATCTTTTTATTACTATTTATTACAAACCTGTGAGATTCACCAACCTTTTGGTTGACGCTTTTAGTAATGCATTCTCAGGTACACAGCAACAGTAGGATGGCCCGCAGGATATGCTAAGCTAGTACGAGTCGCATGCATATATATACTTATGAAGATTTTATTTGCATTATCTTTTGTACTTTGGTTATGTATTTAAAATCTTCAGAATCATTTTGCGAACTCGCTAATGATGTATACTTATGATTTAAAACTGTGTACTACTTTTGGAAATGTAATGTATTTTCTAAAACATCTCATTTAGAGTCGTTTGCTATTAATCTTTGTGCTTGATATTTGATTAGTCACGCCCCAAAATAGTTGCTTCCGCAAATCACAAAATTGGGGGTGTGATACATATGTTCGTTTACTATTTTTAACAAAAATGGAAATGAACAGTGGTCGGATTAGGTCCAAGAACAGCTACAGCCCAAAGATTGAGCTCTACACAAAAATACGTGAATTTCTAGAGATGGTCAAAGAAGAAATTTTTGTAGAGGACATCGATACGGAGATTTCGGTATAAGATTCATGTGTTGATTCATACTAGAACTCAAGATATAGTCTCGAGAAGGAGGCGGATGTTCCTGTCCGCAGGAACAGTAACGCGCACCTTAACGGAAATATTATTTTAAAATAGCAAACGAAGTCGAAATGTTACGAAATTGGTATTGTTGTAAATATAACACCACGAACTACATTATAGGCTTAAGATTCGTTCATTTTTATGTTGAAATCATTTTTATATAATTCGTTGAAGTGGGTTATTTTCAGGACAGCAAGTATATCTCATGATTTCGAGTTTAAAAACATGTTTCGGTTTAAGTTTTGGACATTATATTGTTGGATAAACTAACTAACATGTAAATACATATAATAAAAGTAAAATACTTGAGTCATGAAGTTCTTACAATAGTCGTATGAAGAAACGAAGACAGTAGAAATACTCCTTGCTTTCCCGCGATCGTTTTGATGTCTTCAACTTAGTTTTTCGCCACGTAATGAGGTGATGACTAGTGGTGGTTTATGGTGGTGTTAGGGAGGTTTCTTGATCAGATTTTAGAGGGAGAAGTAGAGAGAATATGGGGGTTAGAGAGAGAGAGTGATTGGTTGAAATGGATGCATGATTTAAGGATCATGTTTGTGTTTAAGGTCAAGAGCATGATCCACAAATCGTGGGTTATGTCTTGACTGATTTTTGGTTGGGGTGGGGCCCACAAAGGTGTGGCCTTTACCCAAACTCATTCCCAAGGTCGCGCTCCGTGCGGTGTTCGTTTACCCGATCGTTTTGTCGTTCATTTAATCGTACAACGTTTTATAGGATACATTTTGTTCTCGGTTTAAAGCACGATATTTTTAGTAAAATTTTTACTCAAAGTAGTGTAATTAAGTTACTAAAATAATATTCGAGTTTTCGTTTGGTCGCCGGTCGCGAATCGTGTGTTTATTCGAATTGTGTAACGTTTTTAACCGTTATGATTATACGCATGTAATCGCTATTTTTACTTGAAGTATTTTATCAAAATACTTAATAATAAGTTATAAAAATATAACTTTAGTTTATTTCGTCGGTCGGGCGCGTTTCGTGCATTTTCGTCGCTTTCGGTTACGTTTTAAGCAAAACGTACGTGTTCGTTATATTATAAACATAATATAAAGTAATAACTGACGTTATTAAATACTTCCATATCATTTAATAATAGTTTCACCAACTTCCATTTTAAGTTTCTGCGTTCTGTCAGATTCGCATATACACGATTATCAAACAATCGTTTAACGTTAATATATATATTTATATGTATAATAATTGTACACTTCAGTAGTTTGAGTATATAATACTTGAAATAAAAGTTTAAATTTTGACCAAATTTTGGGTCATTTTTGACCGGGTGTCACGTTCTCCCCTTGTTAGGAGAATTTCGTCCCGAAATTTGTTCGTAGTAATTATCGGTATATCGAAATAATGGTCTGTGCATATCCTAAGAAAGTCTGTGAGTCTACTAAGAGTGATCTAACTTCAATCTAGTGTTGCCTTCCTCCCCTTGTTAGATTAGCGCCCTACTGACAACTAAAGGAATAGAGGAAGTGAGTTTCGATATATTTAACCATTTTGTCTGTGAAAGCAAGTTCAGTCAGTCAGTCAGTCGCTAGGGTGTAGCTACACTTTGAACTAGTAGTCTAAAGTAGAGTAGTAACTTCCACTATGTTCATACAGTTTGTAACGGTCAGTAGTGTCGTAGCATAAAGTAAACTCTATCAGTTTCATTGTCGTTTTTCCCTAACCCTATCGTGCACTTAGAATCTAGGGAAAACATAAAAGTTATCAAGCAGCAAGTAAGATCTGTCAAAGTAAATAGTATAAAGGCAGTCGGGTTATTTGTTAGTGACCATACCCGTGTTGAGAAAGTCAATAAGTCTCGGGTCCTGGTCGTCCTCCCTGGTTTTGAGTACATAGGCTCTTCCTCGAGCAGGGTTGTTTTTCAGCTTCGGGCAGTCCTTCCTGAAATGCCCGGTACCATTGCACTCATAGCAGGTCTTGGGTGCTAAGGCATCGGTACCGGTGGTGATTGCTTTGCAGTCCTTGGTCAAGTGTCCAAATCGCTTGCATTTGGTGCAAGGACATAGACCATCATGGTGAAGCTTGCACTTAGAGCAATAGGGCTTGCTTCGCTTATACTCTTTCTTTTCACTAGTGTAGGTTGAGTCAGCCTTGCCGGTCTCAACCTTTTTGTTTGAGGTGGGGGGGTTTCCTTCCCACTTGCGCTTGCTAGAGTTTCCAGCTTTCTCGCGTCGGGCTACCTGGGCCATGAGGTCATGCGCCATACGGATGACACTTTGGATGATTTCAGGCTTAGATGAAATAACATTCCCTTGAATACTCTCAGGGAGTCCCTTGACGTACCTCTCAATGCGTTTACGCTCAGGGTCTACCATGGAAGGGCAAAGGAGAGCTAGTTGTTGGAATTTGGTGGTATAACTAATGATGTCAGTTCCCTGAACTGTTAAGTTCCAGAACTCCTCTTCCAATCTCTGGAGTTCTTCATTGGGACAATACTCATCCCTTAACTTCTTCTTCAATTCTTCCCATGGGAGTTGATATGCATCAATCCCAATAGATTGAATGTACGAGTTCCACCAAGTCAGAACACCTTCTAGGAAGCTACAGGTGGAGTACTTGACTTTACAGTCTTCGGGGCAGTTGCAGATTCTGAAGACTGATTCCATTTTCTCTATCCACCTGACTAGTCCAATGGCACCTTCCGTGCCCTTGAAGTTCAGTGGCTTGCAGTTTAGAAAGTACTTATAGGAGCAGGGTTTGTTGGCAGGGGCATTGACAGTAGTGTCCTCGCTGCCAGAATTTGACTGTGCAGCCAGAGCCTGAGCTACACTCTGTGCAATGAGTTGAGCGATTTCAGTATCACTGTACATGTGTCGTCGTGGAGGCATGTTCCTTCAATAGGAGAAAAGGAAAATGTGAGTTTTTGTGTAAGAGTATGATTATCGTAGTTGTATATATAAAGATAATATATCACAACACAAATGACAATCAATGGCGTAAAATAATAAAGGTTGTAATCATTGTACATGCGTGTCCAAAGATTACAAGAGTTGAAATTTGTGATAAGTTTTCAAGAATTTTGTAATATCTTGGACCAATATTTGTCCGGATGAAAATGATGTTACTAGTAATGGTAGGAAAGGATGTGAGATAAAGTTTTCCTCAAAGGTGTATGATAATCCGGCGAATAGGTTGTCAGCTCTAATGATCCTACCAAATAAGTAACGGAAGCCTATACAACGATAGCCTAAAGTTTACCTATTCCCACTGTTAACTATAACAGTGAAATAATGCTGCAGACCTTACGGTGAGAAAGTTGGCTGTACTATAACAGGTGTGTTACCAAGTATCCTATGCCTATTATTATATATCACATATAATAATTCATAGTTTGTTCAGACAGGTATATACCATATATATTTATATATAGATATATATCCACCTAGTTGTGTTTAGCATAGACAAGTATGAGTCCCGGTTCTCTCGTGGTCAGAGTCAACTATTGCATTCTTGTTAAACATGACCATTTCAGATCTCACATCATCTTCATTTAATTGTACATAGTTGATCAGGCTATGTTAAATTTAACTTGTATGATGTAATTCCTGAACCAATCATATCTAATAAGGAATACTGCCTAACGGTCATAGTCTAGGCCCACTACATGCAACCTAGTTCACTATAACCTTAGGTTCTGATACCAATCTGTCACACCCCCTAATTTGGGTTGCGGAAGCGAATCGGGTCGGGGCGTGACTAATTAATAACCAAAGCACAAGATATATAGTGAACGACTCTAAATGAGACGTTTTAGAAAATACATTGCAATACGGTATATTACATAAGTTTTCAAAAGTAATAAGTAAAGATACATCATTAATGAGTTCGCAATTTATTCTAAAGATTTTAGTTACATAATCATAGTACAAAAGATAATGCCAGTAAAATCTTCATAAGTGTGTATGCATGCGACTCGTACTAGCTTAGCATATAAGTAGATCCTGCTGGGCATCCCTACTCAAGCTGCGTACCTAAGAATGCATCACTAAAAAGGTCAACCAAAAGGTTGGTGAATCTCACAGGTTTATAGTAAGTAACAGTTTTGAACACATCAAGTAGTAAAAGTAAGTAATGATTGCACGTATGAAATAGTTTCGATATACATTGCCATGAGCACCATAGTTGAAGCTTAACAGTAAGTAAGGGTACAATCAAATACCTAGTAATTTGCCCTCGTGAATGCTAATCCAAAAACATTCATATGAAACGAGTAAAAAAAGTCCGTTTATACGAGTACGGTTCGTGGTGGCGCTACCACCCCTGACTGAGAATTTCTGATGGTCCTCGTGCTACTGCCCGGTGATGAAATCCGGGAGTGATACACAACACGCGTACGTCTCTATCTAGGGGCTCGTGAACTGGGTGGCTGTGAACTCATCCTGTGAAAGTAAAAAAAGTTAATGGTACGATAAGTGGAAATAGCTCATGTCCTTTAACTCTTCTATAGGGTGAAATTCTGCATATAATAGATTAGGCTAACTACATAAGAAGTTAAAAACTAATGCATAAAAGTAAGATAGGCTTGGGGTGCCTCCCAAGAGCGCTTTGTTTTTAGAGTCTCGTAGCTTGACTCTTATACCCGTCGTCCTACTAGGGTGAATCGTAGGTGTAGACTTCCTCGGTTGAGGGGAAGTCCTCTATGTAATGTTTCAAACAGTGTCTGTTTACCTTGAAGTTTCCACTTGGAGCCTCGAGCTTGATGGCGCCGTATGGGAATACTTTAGAGATCGTGAATGGCCCGCTCCATCGTGTTTTAAATTTGCCAGAAAACTTCTTGAATCGAGAGTTGAAGAGTAGTACCTTATCACCTGGTTTGAACCGTGTAGGGCGAAGCCTTGCATCGTGAAATAGTTTGGTTCTTTCCTTGAATTGGTACGAGCTTTCATAAGCTTGGTCTCTTAATTCTGCCAGCTCATTCAGTTGCATTTTTCGGTGTGTACCCGTTATCGAAGAGTCTAAACTACAGTTCTTCAGTGCCCAATAAGCCTTATATTCAAGTTCTATCGGAAGATGACATGATTTGCCGTAGACTAATCTATAAGGGATTGTTCTTAATGGTGTCTTGTACGCTATTCGGAATGCCCATAATGCATCGTCTAACTTTTCTACCCATTTGTCCTTATGCTGCCCAATAGTCCTTTTCAAAATTCTTTTCAGTGCCCGATTTGTTACTTCTGCTTGCCCATTTGTCTGCGGGTGGTAAGCCATGGAGGTTTTATGGGTGACACCGTACTATTGCAATAGTTTCATAAACTGAGTATTGCATAAGTGAGTGCCTCGATCACTGATGATCGCGCGAGGAGTTCCAAATCGACAAAATAGCTGCTTCAAGAACTTGGTGACAACTCTTGAGTTGTTTGTTGGAAATGATTGAGCTTCGGCCCATCTGGATACGTAATCGATAGCTACTAGAATGTACTCTTTCCCATAAGATCTTGGAAATGGTCCCATGAAGTCTAATCCCCATATGTCAAATATCTCACATGCTTGGATATTCGTTAAAGGCATTTCGTTGCGCGATGTGATGTTTCCAAACCTTTGGCAAATATCGCATCGTTTCACCAAGTCTTGTGCATCTCTAAAAATAGTGGGCCAGTAGAATCCAGAGTCATAGACTTTCTTGGCTGTCATAATAGCTGCGTAATGTCCTCTAGTAGGTCCGTGGTGGCTTTGGTGGAGAATGTGTTCGGCTTCCTTTCCATCAACGCATCTTCTGATGATTTGGTCAGGACAGACTTTGAACAAATACAGATCGTTCCATAAGTAATGTTTGGCGTCACGAAAAAATTTCTGTCTTCACGAGGATGGCATTCCTTTTCTTGCGATCCCTCCAACTACGAAATTGGCAATGTCTGCAAACCAAGGGTTACCGGTGAATTGTGACCCTTGCAGTTGTCCTCCTAAACTCATTAGTTGCTCTTCGGGGAACCGATCTTTGATATCTTTCTCTGCAAGCTGTTCCATCGACGTATTTTCTAATCGACTTAGATGATCTGCAGCGACGTTTTCTGCTCCTTTTTTATCCTTAATTTTAATGTCAAATTCTTGTAGGAGTAGGATCAATCTTAACAGTCTTGGTTTTTCGTCTTGCTTTTTGAAAAGATATTTTAATGCCGAGTGGTCTGTGTAGACTATTGTTTTGGACAAAATTAGATAGGATCAAAATTTGTCAAAGGTAAATACTACCGCGAGCAGCTCCTTCTCTGTAGTGGTATAATTCTCTTGAGCATCTGTGAGTGTCTTGCTAACGTAGTAAATTGGCCGAAAGTGATTGTCCTTTCGTTGCTCCAAAACAGCTCCAACTGTGAAGTCACTCGTATCGCACATGATTTCAGACGGTAAACTCCAATCCGGGGCGACCATTATTGGTGCGTTAGTGAGCTCTTTCTTCAGGTAGTTGAAAGCTTTCATACAACTTTCGTCAAAAGCAAACTTGATGTCTTTTCCTAAGAGATGAGTGATTGGTCGAGAAATCTTGGAGAAATCCTTGATAAAACAACGGTAGAACCCAACATGTCCCAGAAAACTTCGAATGGATTTTATGTTTGTTGGTGGTGGAAGTTTTGCAATGGTTTCGACTTTTGCCTTATCTACTTCAATACATGACTTTGAAATCTGGTGTCCCAAAACTATTCCTACCTTCACCATGAAGTGACATTTTTCCCAATTCAAAACGAGATTCGTTTCTTCACATTTTGCGAGCATTCTGCCAAGGTTTGATAGACACGATGTGAAGGAATCTCCAAAGACTGAGAAATCGTCCATAAAAACTTTCATACACTGTTCAATCATGTCGTGGAAGATTGCCACCATGCACCTTTGGAATGTTGCGGGTGCATTGCATAATCGGAAAGGCATGCGTCGGTAGGCGAATGTTCCATATGCACATGTGAATGTTGTCTTTTCTTGGTCCTTTGGATCGAGCAGAATTTGGAAATACCCAGAGAAACCATCAAGGAACAGTAGAATTCGTTTTCTGATAACCTTTCGAGCATTTGATCAATAAACGGAAGCGGAAAATGATCTTTACGTGTTGCTTTGTTCAATTTATGGTAATCGATGCACACTCTCCAACCGGTAATAGTCCAAGTTAGAATAAGTTCATTTTCTTCGTTTGTGATGACGGTTATAGGCGGCAAAACGGGCGGGTAGGGCGGGTATGGGCTCCGGGTCAAAACGGTCTCGGGTCATAACTGGCTCGGGGTTGTGATGGGCACGGGCTCAACCGGGCTCGGATCCAAACGGACTCGGATCTAAACGGGCTATTTTAAAATTTATTCAAAAGTGTTTTAATTGACAAAAATATCTCTAAACAAGTAATACATCATTTAATTTTCTTATAATCTTTTGTAAAATACAATTGTTATTTAGAAGTTACAGATTAGTCATATAAGTTATAAAAACAATAGTTCATTACAAAATAAATATATCATGTTCGAGGCTTATAAAAACAATATAACAGCATACGATATACTCCGTATATAATAATTCTATACGATATTAGTTTAACAATAATAATAATAATAATAATAATAATAATAATAATAATAATAATAATAATAATAATAATGTTTAATTTGTATGAGATAAACGTCACTGACTCGCGACACTAGTTCATCACGGAAATATCGCTTGAATAGTTAAATCCTAATAAATTTATACAAAGCTTAAAAGAAACGAAGAAAAGTAGAAAACCAATTACTAATTAAAAAATTAATTGAAAAAAAAAATGAATACGAGTATTCTGGAAATAGCAAACAAAATTCATTGAAAGATTAGTCCAGTCACTTAATTACCCATTGGAGCCCAAAAGATGTTTGAAACTTGCCCATTTCAACCCGGATGAATAATCTACTCCGCCCAAAACAACCCAAACCTTGTGGAAGAAATACCCAAATTCACCCAGTTTTGGGTATTTGGGCAAAAATTGCCAGCACTAATGACGGTCATCCCTCCCTTCTTTGGAACTACTTGAACAGGGCTGACCCAAGGTGAATCGGAAATAGGGTAGATTAATCCAGCGTCCAAGAGTTTGATAACCTCTTGCTTAACCACATCCTGTATTTTTGGATTTACCCTCCTCTGCCTTTGTATTGATGGCTTGAAGTCATTCTCCGTGAGGATTTTATGCGTGCATTAATTTGGACTAATTCCTTATATGTCGGAAATCTTCCATGCTATCGCCTTCTTGTGTGACTTTAAAACATCGATAAGCTGAGCTTTCTCGTCGGGTTTTAACTCCTTTGATATTATCACCGGAAGTTGTGAAGTTCCTTGAAGGTAAGCGTATTCAAGGTGGGGTGGTAATTCTTTTAATTCGAGATTTGGTGGTTCTTCAATAGACGGTTTCATTCTTGCGATTTCATCTATGTTGAGCTCTTCGTACTCGGTTTGGAATGGTGCTTCGTCCAATTGAGGTTCGGATGCGGAAATAGATGCTATCTCAACCCGTTCGGTTTTGTTAGAAAAATCGTCCTTCTTCAGCTCATATTTGTTGAACGATGATGAAGAGGCCGAGTCGTCCTTGGTGAAGATGATGTTCCCTTCATCAGTAATGTGAAATTCTTGAAACTGAGCGGAAGATGTTTGGCTTATGGAGATTTCAGGATTTGAAGGTAGTGTTACACGATCATCGGGTAATTGTGGCTCAAGCGGTGGTAACTCGACGTTCAATTCCTTAAAGGATTCTTAGATTTCTTTAATTGAAGGAAGTGAAGTCGGGTTGTTTGATGCGGGTTGATCTCTTTTTAACAAAGGTATCGGTGTACCGCACCCTAGTGGAACGGCAATTGTTGCGTTATCTATGCGAGGGAACTTCTTTTGGCAAAGCGGAAATAGCAGTTCTTTAGATGTTGCTGGCGAAGTGATTGCGGAATGTAGCCTAGGATCATTGTTGTGAAGTTTCCGAATGGTGATGATGGTGTTTGGAAGTGGATCCTGACTAGATGCTGCTAAAATTTCTTGGAGATGTTCATCGAAAATGTCCTGCATGGAATCACACAAACCAAGGTCCTCTTCCAGAGGTTGCTTCATTAATCTATCGACATTAAAGGTGACCTCCTCTTTTCCCACTCTTAGTTTTAAGGATTTTTCGTTTACATCAATTACGGCCTTGGCAGTGTTGAGGAAAGGTCTGCCAAGAATGAGTGGAATACGGGTGTCTTCCTCGATGTCCATGACAACGAAGTCTACTGAAAAAACAAACTTATCGACCTTGACCATGACATCTTCAGCAATTCCACGAGGGAGTTTAACTGATCTGTCTGCCAGTTGGATGGTCATTCAAGTAGGTAGTAGGTTATTTAGTCCTAATTTCTTGTAGAGGGAATAAGGCATAAGATTAACACTAGCACCTAAGTCTGCTAAGGCATTACTGATCTGGATATCTTGGAGAAAACAAGGAATGGTAAAACGTCCAGTATCACCTAATTTTGGGGGAAGACCATGCTGTACAATCAAAGAGCATTCAGCATCTAAGGGTAAACTGACTATTTTCCTAAGTTTTTCATTGTTCAAAAGGAGTTCTTTAAAGAATTTGGCATAACTAGGCATTTCTACTAAAGCATCGAATAATCTAAAGTTTAAGTGCACTCTTTTAAACATTTCCAGATATTTTCTGAATTGGGCTTCTTGCTTTTCCCTTTTAAGCCTGCCAGGATAAGGTATTCTTGTATGAGGTACATTATCTGGGGCTTGGGTGGTCACTGGATCAAGTGTAGTGATTGGAGGTCCAGTTGTCACGTGATTAGTGGGTAAAGATGTAGGCGAAGAAGATTTATAGGGGGTAACATCTGTTGGTGGTGGCTCAACACTGGTCATTTTTCCTCCTCTAGTAACGATTTACACGTCATCACTTGGTGGGTGATTAGTGATAACCGACGTACATTCCTCAATAAAACACAGGTTTTTCAAAATGGACTCCATGTTTGAAATCAAATTTTCTGAAATTTTAAGCATGGCGTCAATATTGTCTTGAAATCCAATTACTTTTTTGTTTATGACGTTTTGTTCAGAAACGAAATTTAAGAAACGTTGCTTTGAGGAAGGTATGTGGTTTAAAGTTAGAAAAGTGACCAATGGCTGAGTTAAATGTTTTGTCCAATCATCATAAGATGTTGTCATGATTGGTGAAAAATTAATAAAACAACTAAGAAAACAAAGCACGTTTATACTAATCTAAGTGCAAAAAGTAACTTTAGTATGATGTTGATCTTCCAAAAGGATCGCTAAATACTAAGGTTGCTAAATTCCTAAAATCGGTCATCGACGCTCCCAGGCAGCTGCGCCAAAAACTTGACGTACCACGCACCGGTCGTTGATATTTCTGATAGTGACGCGGGCACGGCAGTGGGTTTTTAAATTTATAAGGCTGAGGCCAAGGGTTACTATGGTTGCTAATCTATATGGGCTAGCAAGGGTAAGTATGACCTAGGATCATTCTTCAAAGCGCGACGAATTGAAAATAGGTAGGTTTAGAAACTTTTGTGTATTTAGCTGGGATAAAAAGGTTGGTTGATTTGAGTTTTCTAATCTACTAAATAAAACGTAAAAGTAAATAAAGGTGGAGGTTACTTCAAGCGTTCAGCAATTACAACGATTGTCTACTATGAAATGGTTCAGGGGAATTTAAATGTGAAGATCTCTAGTGTGGATGAGTTTGTAAGTTAACGTGAGTTATTGCTGCAGTCCTTCCATCGGACTGATGCGGAGGTGTCCACAATCAGGCGGAAAGAATGTCACGTGGATTGCAGAATACATTGACACATACACCGAAAGTTCTCTCAAATGCACGGCTATATTATTTGACAGTTAATCTCTAATCCTATCCTCCAATCAGGGTCGTCAGAGATGTCCGAATCATGGCATAGTCTATTGAATAAATAGTCTTATAAACGGGTTTTACCCTCGCCGGAATAAGTTGGAATAACTGGTCTAAGCGGCCAAACAATATGTCATTACTTTATTCGTACAAATCATCAACACTACTCAAGTATGCAAGATAGCGGGGATAATTTAATTTATGAATAGAAACCTAAGCTACACATTTGATTTTAATGATCGATTCGAAAGGTGACTACCTTCGGTCGTTCCCGACTTCCATACTTTTGTACTCCGCTTAAAGCGTTTCCATCACTATATCGAATAACAGTTGAATAGTGGCCGTCACGTTATTTCACGATAATTTAAGCCTTTTTATGTTGTACTATTATGATAATCCTAAAGCAACAATCAAACAAGAACATGCAATAAGATAATCAAAATGGTATTTGGTTTTTAGGCGGGTAAAAGTGTTAACTAGGTAGCAAATACTCCGAATGTTGTATCAAAAGTATTTCATGTTTGAATTTAATCTTAATCTACATATATTCCCATATTCCGTGTCTCTTAGATCTTGTTTTCAGTCTAGAGAACACCGGGCATGCTGCTGAGCTCAATGATTCAATCTAACATAGTATAACTAAGTGACCTGTACCCTATGAGTTAGCTACGTTCATTTTTAGATAAGGTTTTAGTCACAACATGAGTTGGGTAGATAAACGATGAAGATTTAATTCTACATCTATTCATAATTCAAGTTATCCGCAGCTACGTAATATACAGTTTATTACATATTTAAAATGTTCCTTAAACGACTATCATAGCAGACAAGTGAGTTATTTAGCTAATCATGGCAAATCTGATAAACATAATTGTTGAGTCACTGGTCGCTGACCATGATGAAGTCACTGGTCGCTGACCAACTCAACTATTCACTACTCGATGAAGAAATGGATTGTATCGAAGCTGTTGTTGCTGATGATAGGTTTCGCTGAGCGTCATTCATTCTACTTGATATGCTGAGGAAGATTAAAGCTCAACTTGGTGTGTCGCTGATCAACGTCAGATAGAGCTTTACTTCTTCAAATCAATAAAGGCAAAAGTCACTGCCAGAATAACAGCTAGTCACTGAAGATCTTTAGTTCAAGTCATTCTACAAGAGCATGTTAGCTCGCAGTGAGTGAGGAGGATTACTGCATCTTCAGGGACTATCCAATAAAGCCTCTCAATCATTAAGTACTGAAAGTACAGCAAGAGTGTTCCAACTTGAAGTATGTCTGAAAGACTACGTGGCGGCGAATGATTGGTTTTAAGGTAACGAGATATTTGCGGTAACAGAATTGGGACCCGCAGAATGTCGGTTCATCAGAGTTCAAACCAATCAAACAGCGACACGTGTCATTCCAAGATCCTATTTTGTAGGCGATATTTTAGGAACTCTTGTAGTATAAATAGTTCAGTGTTTTGTACTGTAGAGGCTAGTCGTTCAATCGTACTTATCACTTGTGTGTCAGTGATTAGTTTGTCTTGAGTACGTATTAACGATCCAGCGAGTGAACAGTCAGTGTGTTTGTCCACTGCTGTTCATCTCATTTGTAATAGATTAGCTAAATGTTTGAATTGGATTAACTTTGGTTAATCCATTCCGCATTCAACACTTGTGAATTGTATGATCAATATAATTCATCATTTAGCTATCGTTACTTTGTTGCTTGATATTGTCATATTCATAATCTGTTATACTGTGTTACTATTGCTTATACTCTGTTTCTGTGAATCAATTTAAAACTCATCAATTAACTTAGCCAAAATCTGAAAAAGTTTTAAATTGTATTCAACCCCCCCTTCTACAATTAAACTTTACACTTTGTGATTCCAAATCACTAACTGATAGTGATCACGGGACTCTCAATTGGTATCAGAGCAGAGTTGGTTTAAATTCAATTAACCAGGTCTGCAATGGAATCAGTAAAGTACAGCTGTGTTGACTCTGATTATCAAAAAGGAAAAGGTTCTACAACCAAACCTCCAGCTTTTGATCCATCAAGGATTGATACTTGGATGTCCCGAATGATGATGTTTTTGGACCTAATTGATGACCGTCTCTGTAATATAATAACCAATGGTCCCCACATTCTAACACAATTGTTCCTGCTGTCATGGCTACAGCTACTACTCCTGCTATACCAGAAATGGTTGTGCCCAAAAGAGAGGAACAATGGTCAGATGAGGATAGACGATTGGTTAGATTGGATAAACAAGCTAAAATCTACATAGGCATGTCACTTCCTGATGAAGTGTTCGAATCAATCAGGCTTTGTAGAACTGCTAAAGACATGTGGGATACCCTTAGGAATATATATATTGGAACTCCTGATATTATTCACTGCAGGGAAGTCAATCTCACTCGTCAGTATGAGCTGTTTGCAATGGAACCAAATGAATCTTTGTCTTCTACTTACACCAGATACCAGTTCTGATGAACAAAATGGAAAAGGCTGGTATAGGTAAGGAACAGAGATTTGTTGTTGAGAAATTTCTTGAGTTGCTGCCAAGGAAAATCTGGGGAACCATTACCACATGTACCAGACAGAGGAATGATTATTCAGTTCTTAATCTCACTCAAGTATATGGTATTTTGCTCAACCGGGAGCAGTCAGAAAAGCAAGCTGATCAGAGTGAGCATATTCGTGCTACTCTTGGAAGTCAGAAGATATCCAATGCCCTTATAGCAGAGCTTGATGAAATCGATCAGAGACAGAAGTCAAAAGTGTCTAAGAAAAGTTCGAAGTCACTAATAGCTGAAGAAGAAGGTGGTCAAGATGAAGAACAGTCAGAGTACGAGTATGATGAAGGACTGGAGAAGCTTGAAAAGGATATGGCCATGATGGTTGCTAATTTCAGAAGGAACACCAGATCAAAAAGATTCACTGGTGTTCCGTCATCTGATAAATTTCAATCCAAAGGTGAATGCTACAAGTGTGGCAAAATTGGTCATTTTGCAGCTGAATGTAGATCAAAGTCAGTAAACCAAGTCTCTGAACCAGTGCCAGATTTCAGAAATGATAAGTATAACAAGTACAAGGCAAAATACAAGAAACTGAAGGCATTGGCTAAATCTGGAAAGAAGAAGAGAAAAGGGTTTGTCGCTGAAGAAAGTTCACTCAGCGAATCTGATTCATCTTCCTCATCCGATGATGAAGAAGCAATGATTTGCTTGGACAAAGATTATTGTTTAATGGCTGATGACACTGAATTCATTGAAGACATCAAGGAAGTTGCTAAGAAATGTTCAGCATCTGGTTGGGACTCTGATAGCATCTACAAAGGTATTCTTAGAGAGACTATCTGGTATCTGGACAGCGGATGTTCCAGGCACATGACAGGATGCAAGTCTTTACTTAGTGACTATCAGGATGAAAGAGGTCCTGATGTGGTATTTGGTGATAATAAGGTTGGAAAGACCAGAGGGTATGGAGTCCTAACCAATGGTAATGTAATGTTCAAACGAGTAGCATATGTTGAAGGTCTAAAGCACAATTTGTTAAGCATCAGTCAGTTTTGTGATTCCAAGAACAAGGTACTATTTGATCATGAAGCAGGAGTCGTTTATAACAAGAAGGGAAGTGCTGTACTTGCTGCTAATCGAAAAGGGAATACTTATGTAGTCAATATGGATTCAGCACAGTCGGGAACATGTTTTTACTCCAGAACTATTTCAGAAGAAAAATGGTTATGGCATAAGCGACTTTCTCATCTGAATTTCAAAGCAATTAACAAACTGAGCAAGAATGGTTTAGTCACTGGATTACCAAAAATGTCTTATGACAAAGACAAGCTGTGTTCAGCATGTGAAAAGGGAAAGCATCACTGCTCGTCATTCAAAAGTAAGCAGACTTCATCAGTAACAGAATATTTTTACTTGCTTCATATGGATCTGTTCGGGCCAGTAAGTACTCCAAGTCTGGGAGGAAAAAGGTACTGTTTGGTGAAACTCCAGATACACTTGGGTATTTTTTCTCAAAGCCAAAAGTGAAGCTGCCTGCGAGATCATATCCTTTGTGAAGAAAATGGAAAATCTGAATGATGTCACTGTAAAACATCTGAGAAGTGATAATGGCACTGAATTTCGAAATATTGACCTGGAAATTTTTTGTGATTCAAAAGGTATTTCTCAAAAATTTTCAGTACCTAGAACACCCCAACAAAATGGGGTGGCAGAAAGAAGAAATAGAACTTTGATTGAATCTGCCAGGTCAATGCTCATTGATGCTGGTCTTAAAACCTATTTTTGGGCTGAAGCAGTAAGTACTGCCTGTTACACTCAGAATAGGTCACTGAGTGTCAAAAGACACAGTAAGACAGCATATGAGCTTTTAAGGGGAAGAAAACCTGATATAAGTTTTCTCCATGTTTTTGGTAGCACTTGCTATATTTTAAACAAAAGAGATCACTTAGGAAAGTTTGATCCAAAAGCTGATGAAGGAATATTTGTTGGTTACTCAATTATCTCTAAAGCTTTCAGAATTTACAATAAAAGAAGAGAATGTATTGAGGAATCAATGGATGTTACTTTTGATGAATCATATGATGAGTCACTCACTGATCCTAAAGAATATGAAAATCTTGTTTTTAACAAAATGGATGGTGACTTATCAAATGAAATCAATTCAAATGATAAGAAATATAAAAATTTCTCATCAGACTCTGAAGGTGAAGAAAATATTCCTGAAATTAATTCCAGTTCTACTTTAGCTGAGAATAATTCAGGAACATCATCTTTACCTACAGATGTCCCATCATCATCAACTCTATGTCCAAACCAAAACTCGCAAATCAACAATACTCATGCTTCAAATACTGATATGCCTTCTGAACCCTCACAAAGTAATCAAGTCACTGCTGAACCTCAGTGAATGACTAAGTGGACAAAACATATTGATAATCAATTAATTATTGGTAATCCACAATCCAGGGTTCGGACAAGATCAGCAACTGCTAACTTTTGTTTGTTTGTAAGTTTTCTGTCTCTAATGGAACCAAAGAAGATTGATGAAGCACTCACTGATCATCACTGGATAGCTGCCATGCAAGAAGAGCTATCTCAGTTTGAAAGAAATAAAGTTTGGAAGCTTGTACCACTACCCGCTGGTAAATCAGTGATTGGAACATGATGGGTGTTCAGAAATAAAATGGATGCTGATGATGTGGTAACAAGAAACAAGGCTATACTAGTTGCGCAAGGTTACTGTCAGCAAGAAGGCATTGACTATGACGAAACCTTTGCACCAGTGGCTAGGCTTGGAGCAATCAGGCTATTTCTTGCTTATGCAGCTCACAAGAAGTTTAAAGTATATCAAATGGATGTGAAAAGTGCCTTTCTGAATGGCAAGCTGCAGGAAGAAGTATATGTCAAGCAACCACCTGGATTCATTGATCCAAAACATCCTGGTTATGTTTATAAACTTGATAAAGCCCTGTATGGACTAAAACAAGCTCCTAGAGCGTAGTATGATACTCTCTCTGTCTACCTGATAAAATGTGGCTACGTCAGAGGAAAAATTGACAGCACATTATTTATCAAAAGAGATAAGAGAGATGTTATATTAGTCCAAATCTATGTTGATGATATCATTTTCGGGTCTACTAACAGTGACATGTGCAAGGTATTTTCTGATCTCGTGACCAAAAGTTATGAGATGAGCATGATAGGTGAATTAACATTTTTCCTTGGTCTGCAAATAAAGCAAACCAAAACTGGAATTTTTATAAGTCAAGGAAAATATGTTAAAGATCTGTTAAAAAATTTTGAATTTACTAATTGCTCAACCCTTGCTACACCCATGTCACCTGCAGTAAAGCTACATGCTGATCCTGATGGTAAATCTGTAAACATCACTGCTTACAGAGGTATGATTGGGTCACTATTGTATCTAACTGCAAGTAGACCAGACATTATGTTTGCTACATGTCTTTGTGCCAGGTACCAAGCTGATCCCAAAGAATCACATTTGCTCGCTGTCAAAAGAATATTCAGATATCTGAAGGGTACACCAAATCTTGGTCTCTGGTACCCATCTGGATCAGATTTCTTCTTAAAAGGATATTCTGATTCTGATCATGCTGGATGTAAACTGGATAGAAAAAGTACATCTGGTAGATGTCAATTTCTTGGAGAAAAGCTAGTAAGCTGGTCCAGCAAGAAACAAAACTCAGTTTCAACTTCAACTGCAGAAGCTGAATATGTTGCTGCTAGTGCCTGTACTGCTCAAATTCTCTGGATGAGAAATCAGCTTGCTGACTATGGATTTGACTTCAAAGAAATTCCAATCTACTGTGATAGTCAAAGTGCCATAGCCATTGCCAACAATCAAGTAATGCACTCAAGGACAAAGCATATTGATGTCCGATATCATTTCATCAGGGACCATGTGATGAAAGGTGATATTGAATTGCATTTTATTCCAACTGATTACCAACTCGCCGATCTATTTACAAAACCTTTGGATGAGAAAAGATTTAATTTTCTCATCAGCGAGCTTGGCATGTTAAACTTAAATGACTAGCTCAGCTATCAAGCTTAGCTAGCTATTTTTTTTGTTAAAAAAAAAAAAAAAGCTTCATGTGTTTTAATAAATTGAATATCTATCATATCTTCATATGATCTATATTTTATTGTCCTATATTTTTCATTAAGCTGATTTAGTTAGTATTGTAAGTAGCGACTAGATCAGTGAAAGATAATATAGTAAAATATTACATAGTTCATATCAGACATAATCTATACTCATTGTTTCTAATAAAAAAAAAATTAATTAATTAAAATTTTTTCAGAGACCTATTCCTTTCCTAGCTGATCTTGTTAGTATTCTAAGCTGTAACTCTTTCAGTGAAAGATAAGTCTCTGTAATTATTTTTTTTTAATAAACAACACTCATACTCAAAGAATAAAAATTATGATTCATATTTGACAGTGATCAAATCTCTCTGACTTAGTTAGCATTCTAAGTTGTGACTAAATCAGTGAGATACCATCTCAGGCAAATGAAAATTATGATTAGTATTCTTAAACATGAGTGTTATTTTTTATTGCATTAAGGGACTCCCTGATCCTTTCATCATTAATTGTGAAGGGATGTGTCACAAAAATCGCACCTCTGACACTATTCCTTCCTTACGTCACGTATACTTTTCCGGCGCACCTCTCAAATCACCATTAATACCACCAAGCTCCACAATCATCACCCCTATCCCATTTAACACCATCAATGATCACCCCTATGCCACCTCTACTTACCACCATCATCAACCACGACGATCCATTTTTCACCACATAATTCTCACATAACTCTATTATAAAAATGACTCTTCATCTCATCTTCACATATCGCCTACCTTCCGATCACCTCTTTGTCACTCTGTTATAAAATAATTTCTTTTTCAAAGATAGCAAGATCAAAATCAAGTTTTTACTTACATCATTTCTACAAGTTTAAAGCTTTTCAAGCCTACGTAGAAACACAAATCTTGCTAAAACAATCTTCAAAAACAAATTTTTTTATATATATAAAACTTCTTGCCGAAAAACAGAGCACAACAAAAAGTTTTTCTCATTTGCTCTCATGTTTTTCATTTTGGGAATTTCTATCTGTAACACCCCCAAATTCACAGTTTGGCGGAAGCAAGTTTTGGGGTGTTACTAATCAATTATCACAGCGTAAAGATAAGCAAATGACATCTATATGCAACGTTTGTAAATTAGTTACATTCCCATAGATATAATGTTTGAAAACTTAATGTTTTCGTATACAAAAATGTAGTTTCCTAGAGTCCACGCGTATAGCGGGAGATTCTATTACATAATCAAAATATACAAAAGATAATGCTAAGAATCTCCGTTAATGCAGTTGTGTTGAAATCATGCGACTCTAGCTAAAGTCCTGGAGTAATCCTACTCCGTCTGGGTATCTGAGAAAACATGCTAAAAATGTCAACACGAATGTTGGTGAATCTCACAGGTTTGTAAGTAATATCTGTTTTGAACACAAGATTTCATCAGTAGTGCCCGTAGGCGTAAAATCAGTATTTGCAATCCATCAAATGTAAAACCAGTATTTGCAATCCAGCGAATGTAAGTAAGTAAGTTATACCGTTACCATGAGGCTCATAATCGAAGCTTAACCCGTAAGTAATAATTTGCTCCCGTTACATGCTCGTAACTGAGCAAGCATAAGTAACGAATAATAGTTGCCCGTTTATACAGAACGGTTCGTGGTTGCGCTACTACCACGAGCGGGGAGGGTCATTTCCCTAATGGATCCATTAACTAGTGTTCGCGCTTAAGTCCATAACTAACGATATATGATGGAGAGACTTCTGTAAATAGTAAACAACTCATGCAATTCCGTTTGGTATGGTAAACAGTTTTAGTACTTGTGTTCAAGGAAAAGTAGTAGCATGTTTCACCCCCAATAAGATAAAACAGTAAAAGTGGGGCCGTAAGACTCACCCGAGTCTTGTAGTAAGCAGTAGCAAATAGCAAGTAGTAAGTAAAGCAAGTAGGTTCTCCGAACCTGTAACCTCCAAATGCCTAAACATATGAGGTTATGTAAGTATGTGTCCCGCAAGACGTTTCGTTTAGTTGTACACAACTAGTATGCCTGATGTCTGTTCAAGTGTTCGTAATCGTTTGTCTTTAGAAAACATGTTTGGCCCGTTGGTGACGGTTTGTAATAATAATTCTAAAATGTTGATTTTGCTACAGTAAATGTGCTACAGTAACTTTGACTTTGCTATAGTGAAAATCCTTCAAAATTTCTAATTCTGCGACACAATTTGCGACACAAGGATTTGGTATGCGACACAAGCGTTGTGTCGCATAGGAATGCGACACAAGAGCTTAGCGACACACGGGTTGTGTCGCATAAGCGTTCGATGCTAAATCAATAGCGACATAAGGGTTGTGTCGTATTTGGTTTACGACACACGGTGCGACATAATGGTACGACACAAAATATGACACAATGTGGATTATACGACACAACTTGCGACACAACATGCGACACAAGCGTTGTGTTGCAAAGATGAACACCAGCCCAGAAAGTTTCGGCTGTCACGATTTTTCGACCAAAAACTCAAATCTAACGTATTTTTAAGCTGTAAAATCGTGTTTTATTCATACATATGTACAATACTAAGTTGTGTAAACATTATAACATTAAAACATTACACCAAAATGAGTAAATATAAGGATTTAGATATTTTCTTACAAATGCAAATCGAGAGAGATGGAGGCCGAAAATGATGATGATGCTTTTGTTAATCTTGTTCCCTTTTTGATGGTGATTCCGAAA
The DNA here is from genome assembly GCA_949592205.1 of Helichrysum umbraculigerum. NCBI lineage: Eukaryota > Viridiplantae > Streptophyta > Magnoliopsida > Asterales > Asteraceae > Helichrysum > Helichrysum umbraculigerum. Next base: position 64,849,106 of record CATIUR010000003.1, read on the forward strand.
ATATAACCCTTGTGGGTCGGTTTGAAATTCGGAATTTTGGTGGAGATTTGAGAGAGTTTTGTGGTATGTGTGTGTTGTGTTTTAATGAAAATGAAAGAAGTAAGTGGGATGATGGTGGTGGTGTTGGCTGGTTCCAAAAGGGAAGGAAGGGAAAACACTCCCCAAAATACAATATTTGATCCGTGTCCTAATTGATTAATCGCTTATTTTTAACATTTGTCCAAATGGATATACCTTAAAATTGTGTAGAGTATTTTAACGAAATTACTCTGCGAATATATATATTAAAATATTTGCCGAGATATTTAATATATTTTTGTTGAATTATTCAAAATGTCGTCGCGATAATATAAATAATGTCCATTCACTGTGTATTTATACAGTAAAATACGTTCCCATTATTTAAGTAAGTTTTGTCACCAACGTCCAAGTAAAATGTATCGGACTCCGTCCGGTTAATCCGTACGATTTATCAAAATCGCGTAAGTATGCACATATATATAAATCACCTTATATATACAAATAGAGTCTGTAATTAGTCCTATTACATACTAATTACAACTTGTTACAAATAATTAGGCATAATTAATTATCCTAATTAGGAAGGTGTTACATTCTCCCCCTTGTTAAAGAAATTTCGTCCCGAAATTAGTTCGAGTGCACGGACGGTGCTTTGTCTGGGAAGAGATGTGGGTATTTCTGTCGCATTTGGTCTTCCCGTTCCTAGGTGAATTCAGGACCACGTCTAGAATTCCACCTGACTTTTACGATGGGAATACGACTCTGTTTCAATCGCTTGACCTCACGGTCCATGATTTCCATAGGTTCCTCGACAAAAAGAAGTTTATCATCGATTTGGATTTCATCAAGCGATATTATTAGTATCTCGTCAGACAGACATTTCTTAAGGTTAGAAATGTGAAAAGTGTTGTGAACGCTGCTAAGCTCAGCAGGAAGTTGCAGGCGGTATGCCACTGGACCAATCCTTTCAAGGATTTCGAATGGTCTGATGTATCTAGGGTTTAGTTTGCCTCGTTTCCCGAATCGAATGACACCTTTCCACGGTGCCACTTTGAGAAGTACCTTGTCCCCTACCTGGAACTCAAGGTGTTTGCGTCTCACGTTAGCATAGTTTTTCTGACGATCGCGTGCGGCTTTCAGCCGGTTTTGAATACCAATGATTTTCTCAGTAGTTTCATGAATGATTTCCGGACCCGTGAGTTGGGAATCTCCTAACTCAGTCCAACAGATAGGTGATCGGCACTTACGCCCATAGAGTGCCTCGAAGGGTGCAGCCTTAATGCTGGTATGGTAACTGTTGTTGTACGAGAACTCGCACAACGGTAAGTGGCTTTCCCAAGAAGTACCGAAGTCCACTACGCAGGCTCGTAGCATATCCTCTAGTGTTTGGATGGTTCGCTCGCTTTGACCATCGGTTTGCGGGTGATAAGCTGTACTCATATCCAGACGAGTACCGAGAGATTTCTGTAACGATTGCCAAAAGTTGGAAGTGAAACGGCTGTCTCTATCCGAGATGATCGAGATAGGTACACCGTGTCGCGAAACAATTTCTTTGATGTAGATGCGAGCCAAACGCTCCATCTTGTCAGTTTCCTTGATGGCCAGAAAATGAGCAGATTTTGTGAGACGGTCCACAATCACCCAAATGGTATCGCAACCGCTCGAAGTTTTCGGTAGTTTGGTAATGAAGTCCATGGCAATTTGCTCCCATTTCCATTGAGGAATTTCAGGTTGTTGGAGCAATCCCGAGGGTCTTTGGTGTTCGGCCTTGACTTTGGAATAGGTTAAGCATTTACTGACGTACATGGCGATGTCAGCTTTCATGTTAGGCCACCAATACAACCCTTTGACGTCATGATACATCTTGTCAGAACCAGGATGTATAGAGTATCGAGATTTGTGAGCTTCAGCCATCACCAAATCCCGTAAATTTCCGAATTTGGGTAACCACACCCAGTTAGAGAAGTATCGAGTCCCATCGGGTTTGATTTCGAATTGTTTATCCAAGCCTCGTAAGGCTTCATTTTTCAGGTTTTCATCGCTGAGTGCTTCAAGCTGAGTGGTAAGGATTTGACCAGGGAGCTCGTTACGAATTGTCATAGAAAGTGCTCGGACTCGAAGGGGTTTCACTCGTTCTTTTCGGCTTAAGGCATCGGCGACTACGTTTGCCTTGCCCGGATGTTATTTGATCTCGCAGTCGTAGTCACTAAGTAACTCAACCCAACGACGTTGCCTCATGTTTAGATGCTTCTGATCGAATATGTGTTGGAGACTTTTGTGATCGGTAAAGATAGTGCTTTTCGTACCGTAGAGATAATGTCTCCAGATTTTCAATGCGAAGACCACGACACCTAACTCGAGGTCGTGGGTCGTATAGTTTTTCTCGTGGATTTTTAGTTGTCGTGAGGCATAGGCAATGACTTTTTCCCATTGCATTAACACGCAACCAAGTCCTTGGTGTGAGGCGTCGCAATAAACTACGAAGTCATCGGTGCCCTCGGGTAAGGACAAGATTGGTGCACTGCAAAGTTTGTTTTTCAATAGCTGGAAAGCTGACTCTTGTTTATCAGTCCAATCGAACTTCTTATCTTTCTGAGTCAGTGTTGTTAAGGGAACAGCTATTCTTGAGAAGTTTTCAATGAATCGGCGGTAATAACCAGCAAGACCTAAGAATTGTCTCACTTCGGTTGGAGTGGTCGGTGACTCCCAGCCCTTGATTGCTTCAATCTTGGCGGGATCAACATGAATTCCCTGGCTGTCAATCACGTGTCCGAGGAATTGAACGGTTCGAATCCAGAATTCACACTTAGAGAATTTGGCATATAACTCTTCGTGTCTAAGGAGTCCTAGAATGGTTTTCAGATGTTGAGCATGTTCCTGTTCATTGCGAGAGTAAATCAGGATATCATCGATAAACACAATGACGAATTTGTCAAGATATGGTTTGCACACCTGATTCATAAGGTCCATGAATACGGCTGGTGCGTTGGTCAGACCGAATGGCATCACTTGGAATTCGTAATGCCCATAACGAGTTCGGAAAGCTGTCTTTGGGATATCATTGTCGCGGACTCGGAGTTGATGATAACCTGACCGTAGATCAATCTTTGAGTAAACACTCGATCCCTGGAGTTGGTCAAATAGGTCATCGATTCTAGGAAGCGGGTACCGATTCTTTATGGTTAGCTTATTCAGCTCTCGATAGTCGATACACATGCGGAAAGATCCATCTTTCTTTTTCGCGAATAAGACCGGAGCTCCCCAAGGCGAGGAACTTGGTCGAATAAATCCTCTGTCCAGGAGTTCCTGTAATTGGTTAGACAACTCCTGCATTTCGGATGGTGCTAGACGGTATGGGGCTCGTGCCATGGGTGCAGCCCCTGGCGCAAGTTCGATTTGAAATTCAACTTGTCTAGGTGGTGGAAGTCCGGGCAAATCCTCAGGAAAGACTTCCGGGAAATCCCGCACGATTGGAACATCCTCAAGTCGCTTCTCCTCCGACTTCTTCTCCGTTACATGTGCGAGGATGGCTTGATACCCTTTTCTCAGATATTTTCTAGTTTTTAGGCAGGATACAATATTCAGATTCTATCTGCTGGTCTCCCCTTGTAGGACTAAGGTTCCACCGGAGACAAGAGGTATGCGAACGAGTTTGTCATGACAGACGATTTCAGCTCTGTGCTCGGATAACCAATCCATACCGATAATAATATCGAAGCTGCCGATCTCGACAGGGATTAAATCGATGGAAAACGTTTCGTTCGTAAGGTTAAGTGTACAGTTGCGTATGATGCTATCAGTGTCACACCCCGTCTAAAGTGGAAACAACGGAATGCAACGCATGACTAGATCATAACACATTGATATGAAAGAAATTCATTAAATGAAATTCAACAAAATGTTATGAAACCGCTTCACAACGTCAAAAATACAATCATTCACAGTAACAATTATAAATTGCGCTCTAATAGTCTTGCTAAGCCACGTTAGTCTCAACTCTTGAATTACTAGCTTCACCTGAAAAGAAATGCTTAAAAACGTCAACACATGGTTGGTGAGTTCGTAGGTTTTTAAGTAAACATTTTATCAAATCAAAATCGTTTCATTTTAAACACATGAGTGCAAAGTATACAATGTACAATAATATAACGTTCAAGAAATCACACGTTATCCACGTTACAAATACGTTACATGTTCAACGTTCAAATAAAATACACGTTCAACATCTCAAATAATCACAACAACGTTACGTTACACCATACGTTTCTACGTTCCATCGTTCCTACGTTTCTACGTTCCATCGTTCATATGTTTCTACGTTCCATCATTCCTACGTTTCTACGTTCCAATAATTAACGCATTTACGTTTAGCCTCGTATCTTTTTCGGTACATGTGTGATTGCGATGATTCTTTTTACGTTGGATTCGTTTTTCGGACACGGAGACTTTGATGTAAATAAATCCATGAAATGAGTCGTAGCACAAAAATGAGTTTTTACGGTTTGAATTATGATTACAGTTTGGTGACGGTTGTCACAGTATCCCCCCGTTTAGGAAATTTAGTCCCGAAATTTAATCAAAATCATTATTATTGAAATCATTATTGTGGAATAGACATGGTTTTCGAATTTCTTATGATCCTCCCGTTCCTAAATGATTTTGAATTCTCTCCTAATGTTATATCGTATCCTAACTATAGTGATCACGTTACGTTTCCGCTACTTGACTTCTCGTTCCGTTGTCTTTACCGGCCCTATGACACAACATTGTTTTAAACTCCATCTCAGTTTTATTCAACTACACATTACTACGTTTCGTTTGTGTGACACCATAAGAGACTCATCACTTGATTATGTATTACGAGCCTCCGTTTGCTCCATCCATCCCTTCGATTGATAGGTTATCGAACCTATTTGTTAAATATATAATACGCATTCGTTCAGTCCGTTAAGAAAGTAAAAGAAATTGGTGTTTGTAAATGGTGCGTTCTCACATCTAAAAGACTCTTTCTGGATTCCAAATCCCATGGATACCACAGACGCAATTTTTGGACCGAGAGGCATGACCACATCGAGTCCTAAACGTTATCTTTGGTATAGCTTCCTCGTGATTCCTCAATTGGATTCATAGCTCGTTCGATGGCCGTTTGTCTGTACACCTATGCGAACCTTGAAGTTGATAAAACAAGTTGTCGTTTCTAGAGATAGGACATCGATTCTTGATTTTACACGCATTAAGGGAGTTTAACAACTAGTGTTTCTCCCCGGAATAGGATCGATACGAGTTTCTATATGTCGTGAAAAAGATATTCCTACAAGATTTTCAGAAAAGTCTCAGGGAAAATTGCTTGACAATCCGAATATTTTTTATTTTACGTTCATCGGTTCTACGCCCACCTAAGTTACTTACCGGTTTCCATCGGGTTGATCTTCAGGGCCTATAGCATCTCACTCCTTCAAAGTGAAACGTAGTCCACCTTCTATAGACATGTCATCTCAACCAATTTCTCTCAAATACCACGTCAAGGCTCTCATGCACGATAATATGTTAAGACCCACAAAGTGTCCTTCTAACACTAGGGTACTCTCTCGAATAATCTTAATTGCTTCTACAAATATCTCGTTTACCAATTTAACTTCATAATTTAACGTTTAAGAATAATACTAGGTTTCACATCGATAAGGATACAAATTTAATAAGGACAGGGCTACAATTGGTCACTAACGTTGAATGATACAGTAGTAAAAGGATCATTTCACGAACACGTAACCGTTGCAGCATTCGAGGTCGGTCGCGTTTTATTTATTTTGAATTTTTTGGATGGTAATAAAATTTATCTATTTATTTATTTATTACTGCAGTTTATTTTACGAAACTACGTGTTCCAAAACATAGAGAGTTTTAAAACAATATAAACTAGTTTGGGTACCAAAGATTTTAGTAAGAGAATTTTGAGGCATCATTTAATAAACTAATTGATCGCGGACGGTTAGATATTTTAGTTGATAAGACAATTCAATAGGTAGGCTTATCCTTCTTCTTCGTTTAAAACCACTTTCAGTAAGTAGTATAGATAATAGGGGTTGGTTGAGTTTAAGATTTATTACAAAGTTTTTGGATTTACCAATACATCAACTAATGGTGTTCATAATAGGACCCTTAGGAAAAGGTTTGATCGATCCGGGTTGCAATCGTTATATTAGCAGAGAATATGGTGTAGGTACGTTTTAGGTTGAGCTAAATTCTTACAGAAGTTGTAGCCAACTAGTTTAAAAACCGAGATTAGAATACTTGTTAAAAATGGTCTTATTCAGTTACTTTTGTAATGTAGCAAGAGGGATTGGGGCCTTTATCATATAGAGGTGAAGATGCCAAACAATACGGATAGTTGAATGCATGACTAAAAGATATTAAGATCTTGGACTAACTTGCAAAAAGGGATCAGAAGATTTAGTTGCGAGAAGGTAAAAGTGGCCAAGTAAGTGAATGCATCACTGACTAGAAAGGTAAAGACTATCGCGTGATACATGGTTGTAATTAGAAGTTTCCAAGGAAAATTAAGATATAATTATGCCCTACTTTGGTTCCGATGAGTATTAATTTATTAGAGTTTTGCATGGTTATTCCTTAGTGAATTATTATCTACGTCTATTAGTCTTACGATACGTATTCCATGTCTTAGAATGACGTTTACTTACTACAAGATCTACACTATTATAGTCATCACATTTTGCTCCCGTCACATTTCACGTTTAGCCTTTCGAGTAGAATGCCTTGGCGGTATGTTTACTAAGATTTTGAGTACGTATGAGTTTAAAATAGATGAGCAATTTGGATAGTGTTAGTTGTATGCGCCAAACCAACGACCAAGGATCATGAGTTCGGAACTAATAGAGTTGAGATTTTACGTCATCACGCGACTTTGAAGGCGACCCATTAGACACTCGAATACGGTAATATAAACACATATATGTCGTGATACCTTCGCAATTACGTCGGCCGCCATAATTGTTAAGGTATCCTTTCACATATGTACTTATTACTATATCCTATGTCACAATGTTCAACCTTGTTCCTACATATTCAAATCTAAGAGTGGCACGAATGTTTAAGGGAATGGTACTATGTTCGATATAGCACCGATAGATGACATTAATGATCCCGCGCCATTAAGCCTACATAACCCTCTCGGGTACGCGGGCACGTGCGGAACCACCAATGGAGCATAACTTTCTCAAGAATCGAAATACGAGTGGGTACACGTCGTCTATGTAGCAAATAAGTATATATCCTTGCAGATAAGTACATCTCATGACAATTAAGTTCACATCATTTACCATAGCAAATAATGACATGTTTCAAATAAGCACACATCATTTTGAATAGCACACATCGTTTTAAACTAAATACGCATCGTTTCGAATAAGTACATATCGTTTCAAATGAATACAAATCGTTTCAATAAGTGCACAGCGTTGCAAGTAAGAACATATCGTTTCAAATAATTCCACTTCGTTTCATGCACACGTAGTTCCTAGCATAGCATCTATATGAAGGGTCCTAGGTTATAGTGTAGGTCAATCCACCTAATTCTCTATAACCAATGGCTCTGATACCAATCTGTCACACCCCGTCTAAATCGGAAACAACGGAATGCAACGCATGACTAGATCATAACACATTGATATGAAAGAAATTCATTAAATGAAATTCAACAAAATGTTATGAAACCGCTTCACAACGTCAAAAATACAATCGTTCACAGTAAAAATTATAAAATGCGCTCTAACAGTCTTGCTAAGCCACGTTAGTCTCAACTCTTGAATTACTAGCTTCACCTGAAAAGAAATGCTTAAAGACGTCAACACATGGTTGGTGAGTTCGTAGGTTTTTAAGTAAACATTTTATCAAATCAAAATCGTTTCGTTTTAAACACATGAGTGCAAAGTATACAATGTACAATAATACAACGTTCAAGAAATCACACGTTATCCACGTTACAAATACGTTACATGTTCAACGTTCAAATAAAATACACGTTCAACATCTCAAATAATCACAACAACGTTACGTTACACCATACGTTTCTACGTTCCATCGTTCCTACGTTTCTACGTTCCATCGTTCATACGTTTCTACGTTCCATCATTCCTACGTTTCTACGTTCCAATAATTAACGCATTTACGTTTAGCCTCGTATCTTTTTCGGTACATGTGTGATTGCGATGATTCTTTTTACGTTGGATTCGTTTTTTAAACACGGAGACTTTGATGTAAATAAATCCATGAAATGAGTCGTAGCATAAAAATGAGTTTTTACGGTTTGAATTATGATTACAGTTTGGTGACGGTTGTCACAATCAGTCTCAATCAGTTTGCCGTCAGCTAGTTCTACAATGTATTTAGCATCTAAGGTAGTAGGAGTTATATCAAGTAAAGGGCTAAATTTTTCAGAAATGAAGCTTTTATCGGCACCAGTATCAAATAATACAGAAGCAGTAAGGTCGTTGAGAAGGAACGTACCCGTCACGACATTCGGGTCTTGTCTGGCTTCCCCAGCCTTAATAACGAATGCTCTACCGCGAGCAGGGTTGTTGTTGTTTTTCAGCTTTGGGCAATCTCTCTTGAAATGCCCTGAATTTCCGCACCGAAAGCAGGCCTTTGGTGCATTATTGTTGGGGGTAGGAACATTGGCCCAGCAATCCTTGGCTAAATGCCCGAACCATTTGCAGTTGGAGCAAGGGCAAGAACCGTCATGATGGCGGTTGCATTTGGAACAGTAGGGTTTGTTCCCGATGTACCCTTTCTTCTCCGAAGTCCCCGATGAATAAGCCTTAACAGACTCAGGCTTTTTGTTGGAGGTTTTGTTGGTTGAGTTGGGGTTTCCTTCCCATTTGCGTTTGTTGTTTGCATATGGGGTTGAAGTTGTGCCACGGCAGACAGAATTGGCCGTTAGCTCATGGGCCATACGAATGGCGCTCTGAATAGTACCCGGTTTGGATGATGTCACCAGGTCTTGGAGTCTTTCAGGAAGTCCATCAACATATTTCTCGATCCTCTTGTACTCAGGATCGACCATGGATGGGCACAAAAGTGCCAGTTGGTGGAAACGGTTGGTGTAACCAGTGATGTCATCACCTTGCATTTTGTGATTCCAGAATTCCACTTCCAGTTGTTTCAGTTCATCTCTGGGACAGTACTCGCCCCTCAACATCTTCTTCAACTCCTCCTACGGGAGTTTGTAAGCATTATCAATACCCACAGTCTGGGCATAGGAGTTCCACCAGGTGAGAGCGGTGTCAGAGAAAGTACTGGCAGAGAACTTGACCTTGTCTCCCTCTGTGCAGTTGCAGATAAGGAATACAGATTCGATTTTCTCGATCCAGCGTACTAGACCGATAGCTCCTTCAGTACCTGCAAAGCTCAAAGGTTTGCAGTTGTGGAAGTCCTTGTAAGAGCAGGGTTTGGGTTGCGGCCCGTTAGTAGCTGAATCCTCGCTACCAGAAGTCGGCGTTTGGGTAGCCAAGGCTTGAGCCACATTGCGGGCAATCAGCCCCGCGATTTCAGCTTCACTGAGGGTGACTTGTCGGCGAGGTGGCATGATGCTGAGCAAGAAAAGAACAAGGAAAGAGGAATAAGATATTTGCATGAAATTATGATATGTCACAAGTGTAAATGATGAGATACACGATAACAGTACGAAGTGACAATCACATTTCATTTAGATAAACAAGTTGGATACAAGGTACGGGTTTTCCAAAAGATTACAGAGTAATAGTAGTACAAAAGTACCAGGAATTATTACATCCGGTCGAATTACATAGATCCTACTTTGGCAGATAATTGGTTACAAGGTGAAGACTACCCTAGTCTTGACGTAAGTTAACTTGCTCCATTAGCGCAACAAGGCAATCCACGGTTTCTGCAAGTCTGTTGGCTTGCCTGGCGTTGTCTTCAACCAAGGCCAGTCATTGTACCAGTGCTCGAGAGTACTCCTCAGTCTCCTGTGAACGCTGTTCACATTCCTCTAGTCGGTTTCTTATGAGTTCATCCGCACCTAATTCAGCAGTCATTGAATCCTGAATTATGCTTACAGAGAGGCTGGTATCTTCTTGTTCGCGCTAGAGTTGGGATATGTGATCCAGTGCTTGGCGGAGTAGGTAGGTCATTCGGTGTTGTTCCCGTTCGAGATTTTCGAGCCTTTGCTCCTGATGATGGAGTTGGGTAGCCAACACTGGCACCGTGAGATGTGCCGAGTTCCGAGAGTTATGAACAGGATATGGGCTGGTTCGAGGTGACCTAGTGGTCCTCCTGGCTACTCGCGGGTTTCGAGATCCTTGAGGATGAGAGTGTGACGAATTAGGTGGTGTGTTTGCCATTCATGTGGCAGAGTGTAAGTAAGACGAGGCTAATATATGGGTAAGTACATAATATCCAGCCTAGTGTCTAGCACGTATCAAGTAATGGTCTGGTTCCCTCGTGGTCAGAGTCAACTAATGTATCCCCGTTCAACATAATCGTTTCAGACCTTACATCATCTTTCCTAAATTGTACATAGTTGATCAGGCTATGTTAAATTAAAGTCGTATGCTGTAATTCCTAAACCAGTCATGCCTAATAAGAAAATACTGCCTAACGGTCATAGTCTAGGCCCACTAAATGCAACCTAGTTTACTATTACCTTAGGCTCTGATACCAATCTGTAACACCACCAAATTCACAGTTTGGCGGAAGCAAGTTTTGGGGTGCTACTAATCAATTATCACAGCGCAAAGATAAGCAAACGACATCTATATGCAACGTTTGTAAATTAGTTACATTCCCATTATAATGTTTGAAAACTTAATGTTTTCGTATACAAAAATGTAGTTTCCTAGAGTTCACGCGTATAGCGGGAGATTCTATTACATACTCAAAATATACAAAAGATAATGCTAAGAATCTCCGTTAATGCAGTTGTGTTGAAATCATGCGACTCTAGCTAAAGTCCTGGAGTAATCCTACTCCGTCTGGGTACCTGAGAAAACATGCTAAAAAGGTCAACACGAATGTTGGTGAATCTCACAGGTTTGTAAGTAATATCAGTTTTGAACACAAGATTTCATCAGTAGTGCCCGTAGGCGTAAAATCAGTATTTGCAATCCAGCAAATGTAAAACCAGTATTTGCAATCCAGCGAATGTAAGTAAGTAAGTTATACCGTTACCATGAGGCTCATAATCGAAGCTTAACCCGTAAGTAATAATTTGCTCCCGTGACATGCTCGTAACTGAGCAAGCATAAGTAACGAATAATAGTCGCCCGTTTATACAGAACGGTTCGTGGTAGCGCTACTACCCCGAGCGGGGAGGGTCATTTCCCTAATGGATCCATTAACTAGTGTTCGCGCTTAAGTCCATAACTAACGATATATGATGGAGAGACTTCTGTAAATAGTAAACAACTCATGCAATTCCGTTTGGTATAGTAAACAGTTTTAGTACTTGTGTTCAAGGAAAAGTAGTAGCATGTTTCACCCCCAATAAGATAAAACAGTAAAAGTGGGGCCGTAAGACTCACCTGAATCTTGTAGTAAGCAGTAGCAAATAGCAAGTAGTAAGTAAAGCAAGTAGGTTCTCCGAACCCGTAACCTCCAAATGCCTAAACATATGAGGTTATGTAAGTATGTGTCCCGCAAGACGTTTCATTTAGTTGTATACAACTAGTATGCCCGATGTCTGTTTAAGTGTTCGTAATCGTTTGTCTTTAGAAAACATGTTTGGCCCGTTGGTGACGGTTTGTAATAATAATTCTAAAATGTTGATTTTGCTACAGTAAATGTGCTACAGTGAATTGCTACAGTAACTTTGACTTTGCTATAGTGAAAATCCTTCAAAATTTCTAATTCTGTGACACAATTTGCGACACAAGGATTTGGTATGCGACACAAGCGTTGTGTCGTATAGGAATGCGACACAAGAGCTTAGCGACACACGGGTTGTGTCGCATAAGCGTTCGATGCTAAATCAATAGCGACATAAGGGTTGTGTCGTATTTGGTTTACGACACACGGTGCGACATAATGGTACGACACAAAATACGACACAATGTGGATTATACGACACAACTTGCGACACAACATGCGACACAAGCGTTGTGTCGCAAAGATGAACACCAGCCCAGAAAGTTTCGGCTGTCGCGATTTTTCGACCAAAAACTCAAATCTAACGTATTTTTAAGCTGTAAAATCGTATTTTATTCATACATATGTACAATACTAAGTTGTGTAAACATTATAACATCAAAACATTACACCAAAATGAGTAAATATAAGGATTTAGATATTTTCTTACAAATGCAAATCGAGAGAGATGGAGGCCGAAAATGATGATGATGCTTTTGTTAATCTTGTTCCCTTTTTGATGGTGATTCCGAAAATATAACCCTTGTGGGTCAGTTTGAAATTCGGAATTTTGGTGGAGATTTGAGAGAGTTTTGTGGTATGTGTGCGTTGTGTTTTAATGAAAATGAAAGAAGTAAGTGGGATGATGGTGGTGGTGTTGGCTGGTTCCAAAAGGGAAGGAAGGGAAAACACTCCCCAAAATACAGTATTTGATCCGTGTCCTAATTGATTAATCGCTTATTTTTAACATTTGTCCAAATGGATATACCTTAAAATTGTGTAGAGTATTTTAACGAAATTACTCTGCGAATATATATATTAAAATATTTGCCGAGATATTTAATATATTTTTGTTGAATTATTCAAAATGTCGTTGCGATAATATAAATAATGTCCATTCACTGTGTATTTATACAGTAAAATACGTTCCCATTATTTAAGTAAGTTTTGTCACCAACGTCCAAGTAAAATGTATCGGACTCCGTCCGGTTAATCCGTACGATTTATCCAAATCGCATAAGTACGCACATATATATAAATCACCTTATATATACAAATAGAGTCTGTAATTAGTCCTATTACGTACTAATTACAACTGGTTACAAATAATTAGGCATAATTAATTATCATAATTAGGCAGGTGTTACACTGTCTCCCAGTATGTAACTATTGTACATATTCCTGATTCTGCCCCCCAATCGACCATATCACTGACAAAACCCACAGTGATCAAAACTGGTCAACCACCATCACAGAATACCTTACCAACCTCTGCAAGAAATTTCAAAAAGAAGACGTTTACGGACGCCAAGGATGAAACAGGGTGTGAACGTTCAGTCACTGTGGGCATTCTTGCTAAAATCAAGCTTTCAAATCACAAACTTTTATCGAGTCAACCCATGAGCCACTCATTATTCTCACAAAAGAATGATGTTTTAAACAAAGGGCAAGTGACATCAGTGGGTGTTAACACACTCTTCGCTGGTGTCACATCACTGGCTACAGACCCGAGCTATCTCTCATCTCTCACTGCACCAGCTGTCAATGTCTCTCTCCAGTCACAGGGAGAGATACAAGCTGATCTCTCTGTTTTTTCAATGATCCATTAGCTAAAACACAAGCTGATGATGATGAGAAAACCAATCACCTATTACACACAGTATTTCATGCTATCATCAAGGGGGAGAAATATTCAAGTGTTACTGATGCTACCAGAGAAATACTGATCTACTTCATGGTATTATCAAGGGGGAGAAAACGTGCAAATGAATGCAAAAACCAATGTTGCTCATGTGCCAAAACGCTAATCTTGGAAATCATATCATCCTTAGCATCGCTGATGCTGACAAAGTAACTGATACTTGGAAATCATATCACAAGATCATGTATTTCCTGTATTTGAGTTACAATTTTCTTGGTGATTTTATTCAATATTTGTGTCACTTCAGCTCAGCAATGAATCTTTCACTGTCCGGATCAGTTACAACTTAAGTATCTGAAGGTTCATTGATTTTCAGTCGGTTAAAGCTTCGTGAAAAGATGTCATGCTGAAGATAGTAGGAATCTCTGCTATTTATCTAATCGCTGAAGATAGTAGGAATCTCTGCTATTTATCAAATTACTGAAGATAGTAGGAATCTCTGCTATTTATCTAATCGCTGAAGATAGTAGGAATCTCTGCTAATCACTAAAGATAGAAGATTTAAAGTTTGTGATAGATTAGATGTATTATAACTGAAAAACTATCTGTACTTTATATTTTGCAGTTCAATAATATCTGATCTTTTGAGAAAACCTAAGTGCAAAACTCAGATCATATCAAAAGAATCCAAAAAGAAAAAATGAATGGATCAAAGTATAAGTCACTGAATGTTTAAAATCTTAAACACTGACTATAAACTTTTCTCAGCAACTAGTTTGTCTAGGAAGCTTCAATCACAATCATTTAGGGGGAGATTGTTGAGTCACTGGTCGCTGACCATGATGAAGTCACTGGTCGCTGACCAACTTAACTATTCACTACTCGATGAAGAAATGGATTGTATCGAAGCTGCTGTTGCTGATGATAGGTTTCGCTGAGCGTCATTCATTCTAATTGATATGCTGAGGAAGATTAAAGCTCAACTTGGTGTGTCGCTGATCAACGTCAGCGAGAGCTTTACTTATTCAAATCAATAAAGACAAAAGTCACTACCAGAATAACAGCTAGTCACTGAAGATCTTTAGTTCAAGTCATTCTACAAGAGCATGTTAGCTCGCAGTGAGTGAGGAGGATTACTGCATCTTCAGGGACTATACAATAAAGCCTCTCAATCATTAAGTACTGAAAGTACTGTACTTATCTATACATCAGCAAGAGTGTTCCAACTTGAAGTATGTCCGAAAGACTACGTGGTGGTGAATGATTGGTTTTAAGGTAACGAGATATTTGCGGTAACAGAATTGGGACCCGCAGAATGTCGGTTCATTAGAGTTCAAACCAATCAAACAACGACACGTGTCATTCCAAGATCCTATTTTGTAGGCGATATTTTAGGAACTCTTGTAGTATAAATAGTTCAGTGTTTTGTACTGTAGAGGCTAGTCGTTCAATCGTACTTATCACTTGTGTGTTAGTGATTAGTTTGTCTAGAGTACGTATTAACGATCCAGCGAGTGAACAGTCAGCGTGTTTGTCCACTGCTGTTCATCTCATTTGAAATAGATTAGCTAAGTGTTTGAATTGGATTAATTTTGGTTAATCCATTCCGCATTCAACACTTGTGAATTGTATGATCAATATAATTCATCATTTAGCTATCGTTACTTTGTTGCTTTGATATTGTCATATTCATAATCTGTTATACTGTGTTACTATTGCTTATACTCTGTTTCTGTGAATCAATTTAAAACTCATCAATTAACTTAGCCAAAATCTGAAAAAGTTTTAAATTATATTCAACCCCCCTTCTACAATTAAACTTTACACTTTGTGATTCCAAATCACTAACTGATAGTGATCACGGGACTCTCAATAATTAAATATTGAAAATAAACGATGAACATAAATTAAAATAACAAAAGAAAATTTATTAAAACCTGATAAAGCGTACAATAACCCGCAGCTAAAATGCGTCCCGGAGCACCTCCGTACAAGGATAATTACTCTTGTTTAGTTAATTAATTGGATAGCCCAATTAATTAAACTAATCTAAAAAAGAAAAAATTAAAAGTTGAGAATTGGAGAGAATAACTAGTCTAGGAATGTGTGTTTTTGATAAACGAATCCAATTGTATATTTAAAGCTGAAATCCGGCTCACGATATCGAAGTTAGGCTCATTTTAACGAAAAAGCGCGTGCGGTACGTGTACCGGGCGAAAAAGGTGGCGCACGGACGAAAAAGCACCCGGCACCATCCGGACACGGGCCGGCACCGTTTGGTGGACCGGAATAGGCAGCCAGCATCGGTCGGGTACCAGCCGGCGGCCGGTTGCCGGCCAGTATCTCCTTCGTTATGCGTCCGATTGCGACAATTCTTTTTGCGTTGGAATCGATTTTTAAAAACGAAGACTTTGATGTAAAGAAATCCTTGAGATAATATTCTGATCTTCAGATATCTTGTTCTGAATGTTTCGAATCTTTCGTAGCGCGTATAATCTTCATTCTTCATCAGTTTTAGGTGATTCTTTTTGCGTTGGATTCCATTTTTGAAAACGAAGACTTTAATATGGATAAGTCTCCGAGATGATCGTTTTTCCTTGAAACTTCGTCTTGGTTGCCTTGAATTTTCAAACGCGTGTGAAATCTTCGTTTTTCGGTCATTTTGCCTGATTTTTCTCGTGCTTCTTTATTTTAACCTACTTGACAAAATATCATTGATTAATGTAATATTTGATTTCTTTTGCCAAGTATTGTTTTAAAACGAGAGAGATATCGTTAGTAAAAACGTGACTTTTTACGCGATATCAAGACCCCCAAATGGTTTATAATAAATATTAAAAATATAAAATAGTGCATACTAAATCTAAGAATTAAGACTTTTTGTCACACTTCATATTGCTTCTTCACAAAATAACATACAAGTTAAATTTAAGGTTCTTAAAATTCAGAAAATTTCGTATAGATTGCCTATTAGTATATCATATAATGAAAACTATACATCACTTATTATTATTAAAATTAAAAATCCATGCTAAAGTCTAAACATTAAAAAGAAGACAATATTTTTAATAAAACTATTTCAACCAATAAACACTTATCTCAAAACTTTAAGTTTATTCTAAAAAAAACATATATTTAGAACAAGTGAAATGAATATTTCTTTTCTACCGATCCTTTCCCCACATTTAAGTTTATACAATGTCCTCATTGTATATAAACATTGAAAAATGAAAGTGAGAAAAAGTAAGAAAATAAATTAGAACTAAAAACTCCCTTGAGTATGAAGCAAAATTCCATCGGCTAGTAAGATGTGAGTTCAGTTGTCTCTTTGATCCTTTGTAATAAATTTACACCAAAACACACTTTCATAGGCAATCACGATTGCATTTAACATATGCAATAAGCCTTTAAACCCCTCGGTATTCCGAGTGGACGAGTTATAATCTCGTGAGGGTTTCCAGGGAACATACCTACAAAGTTCATAAAAAACCTAGAAAAATAAAAATAAAAGATAACATATATAACACGGGTTGTCTCCCGCGAAGCGCTTTTAGTTAATTCTAGAGTCGTTAAGCTCGACTCTTATAAAAAAAATCATTCTGCCACACTATACAAGCGAATAACACTTTCACCTGAATCTTTTTTTGCAAACCAGCAAAATATTTCTTTAAGTGTTGTCCATTTACTTTAAGAGTTGAACTTATATTTTATTGGACTTGTCTATATAAATACATATTGGACTCAAATAAATGGCTAGCCCATTTTTTTGGTCAAAGTTTACGGCTCATGGCCCATAAACGGAAGAGTGTTGGCCAAGGTGGTTTGTTACGTAATTGATTTGAGATAATTATATATTATCTGAATATCAATCATAATGAACTAACTAACAAAAAGATACTCCAACTCTCCCTCTGATCTCTTATTTTCTGCGGACCCACCTCCCACTTTTCTAGATTTGATTCTTGCTAATTTCTTGATCATTCAAAAGTGTAGAGGTGCTTGATAATTAATTTGTCAATTGGACTAGCATTCGGTGGTGTTGATTAAGGTGTAGTGTGGACTACCAAAGAGACAATCTAACTTGGTTGTTCTGGTTCTTGATCTGTTCGACAACAACTCAAAGAAATAAGGTATTAAGTTTCTTCTATATCTTGATTAATCATATGACTCTATGGATCCTCGTTTGGTGATTCGCTTCCGCTATATCTATTAAATCTTGCATGCTCTATGTTTAATTTATATATTTAATTATGTTTAATTAAATCTAAAAATCAAACAGTGGTATCAGAGCCATCATACGATGTCATATGATTATCTTGTATTTGTAATTGTGGAAAAATCGATTTTTACGCAGTTTAATAACCTTAATTAAAATCGATAGCACCTATTAAAAAAAAATTTAGAAAAACTTGATTCGAGTAAGAGATTGTAAACATATGTTTTTTTCCGTACTTGATCCACAAGTTACAAACATTATGAAGTTTTAATTCTTGTTTAGTTGAATCTTCATGAAAATTGGCTTGTAATTTAATTTTCCTGCTATTGATATTTAATGATCCATGGGAAAAACATGCAATTTTTACCATGGAGCAAGCCAAGTTTATACAAATATCATGATCTTATTGTATTATTGTAATCACATGCAAAGCCGATGAAAACCTAGACCAGTGTGCCATGGTTGTGGTTGTTGTTTTAATTTTCTTGGTTATTGTTTTGGTTGCCATTGTTTTTGGCGTTTTAATTATGTTTTAAATTTTTGGTTGGCTATTGTTTGAGTCTTTCTTGTAAATTAGTTAATAGAGTAGTAGTACTTTTAGTATACCAAATTGTAACCGAGGCTTAAAGAAGAAAGACGATGAAGTTAAAGACGTAATGGGAAATTCGGACCTGCTGGACACAACTGGAGTAAAATGTAATTTCCCGGTTCGTTACTGGGCCAAATTGGCCGAACTTTTTTTGTACAGGTAGCTTAACCCGAGGCCTACAACTTTACAGGAGGGACTTTCAATTGGGGAAGATTCCTTCTATGACTTTTCTACTGTAGAAGTTGACAAAAATTTTACATCAGCTTCTGGAATTGGACACTAAGGGTTTCACTTGTTTCTTGCATGGCTTGAAGCAAGTGGGAGCCCAATTTTGGTTATCTTGTGCTTGTCCCTAGCATGACCACTTGGATCTCATGATGGCTCATGAGACCAAGCATAGGAATTTCATCGGTTGAGGTTTTGCATGTGTAGTATTAGTGTTTTATTGCCTTGCAACTTATATATTATTATGAATGTATATAACTTGAAAAATGTTTTCCAACATAAAATAAAACACAAAAACTTATTTCAGCAAAAAAATGAGACTTTTAGTTGAAATAATACAGTTTAAATTGGATTTAAAACTTTATCTAATCATGATTTTCAATAACAATTAAAGGTTTTGCATGTTATTGTCGTTGTGTAGTGTCTTTATTTTGCTTAACAAACATATAGGTTTTATTAGAAAATAAATTGGACAACTTGACACACAAAATATAAAACATGATTAGACTTGTAACTTAAGAAACGTTTTTAACTTGTGAGGCGAATGTTGATTGCATGCTACATTCGTAACACATTTTTTGCATAGACACGATTTATCAAAATTTGTAAATACCCGTCATAATTATAAATCATGCCGTCCAATCGTATGGGAACACTTGCAGTTATTTTTTAACTATGCGTGAGACCTAGTTTTAATTATAACCCAAGGTGACCATTATCTATGCGTGAGACCTAGATCTATTTTCACATGTTCCCAAATTGGATGATTTATTCGAGTTGAGCGGTGAGAACCTCAACCCGAGGCAAGGATGGGACTAAACATGCCAGCATGACACTAGTAGATTATCGCTAGATGCCATGGGTCCCATAAGGATCTAAGAGTTGCACATAAAATGCAATTGGTGGACACCACCTAACTATTGAATCTACCATTGCTAGCAGATCAACTGATGTGATGGTAGATGCTCGATGATGATCTTAGCCTTTTCGTAAAATTAATTGTTTTGATATTTTAAACTTGGGTAGTTAAATTTAAAAAGGGATTAATTATTGAAAATACTAAAGAGAACTTTATTTTCTTTTGTAGATGACAACACCTGCAACTCAATCCGTAAGCAATGCGACCATCATGTCAATTCTCGAAAAAAGAGAAACTCAATGGGAACAACTTTTTGGACAGGTATTGCAACTTGAGGATAGTCCTCAAGGCTGAACAAAAGTTGATCCATCTTGAAGAAGCCTTACCTGAGGCTCCTCCTACAACTGCTACTGCTGCTGTTCGTAATGCCTACACTCGTAGGTTTAACGTGCAACAAGAAGTTGCATGCCTTATGCTTGCTAGCCTGATCCCCGAGATCTAAAAGAACTTGGAGAATTACAACGCATACGACATGCTTCAGGAACTGAAAACTATGTTCTAACAACAAGCAGAGTAGGAACTGTTCGAAATGGTTAAAGCATTCCATGCTTGCAAACAGGAGGAGGGCCAGTCAGCTAGCTCTTATGTTTTGAAAATGAAGGGCTATCTGGACCAATTAGAGCGTTTAGGTTTTCCCATGCCTCAAGTTCTTGGAGTAAACTTGATACTTACTTCACTCTCCAAGGACTATGAGCAATTTGTAATGAATTACAATACAATATGCATTGCATGGGGAAGACTATACCTGAATTGCATGCTATGCTTAAGCTTGCTGAAAAAAGCTTGCCTAAGAAAGCTCCTGCAGTTCTAACCATCAGGGAAGGTAAGATCCAGAAAATGAAACCGCAAGCTGCTCAAGGCAAGGGAAAAGGCAAGGGTAAGAAGACTTACTCCCCCAAGAAGAAAATCCCCCCACCAGCAAAGAAAGAGCATCCAGCAAAGGACATGCCCTGTCATCATTGTGGAGTGATAGGTCATTGGAGGCGGAACTGTTCGGCCTACCTGGCCGAGTTGAAGAAGGGAAAGGCTGGCACGACCAGTACTTCAAGTATCTTCTTTATAGAACTCTATTCTTTTCCAAATAAAGCCTGGGTTTATGACACAGATTGTGGTACTCACATTTGTAATAATGTGCAGGGACTCAGGAAAATCCGAAAGCTGAATAAAGGAGCTTTGGATCTGTACGTTGGCAATGGCGATCATGCAGCTGTCGAAGCTATAGGGAGCTATGAGCTTATCCTCCCTAGTGGACTTGTTATTATTTTAGACAATTGTCACTATGCACCTACTATTACTAGGAGTGTTATTTCGCTTTCTCATTTGAAGGATAATGGTTTTATTCATGTTTTTACGGATTATGGCATTTTTGTTTCTAAGGATAATATTTTTTATTTTAATGCTATTCCTAGAGATGGTATTTTTGAAATTGATATGCATAACCTCGTACCAAATGAAAGTTCTATATATAATTGTAGCACAAAGAGATTCAAAAATGATTTGAATTCAACATATCTTTGTCATTGTCGTCTTGGCCATATTAACAAGAAACGCATAGCAAAGTTGCAACACGATGGGCTTCTAGAATCAACTGACGTTGAGTCATTTGATATATGTGAATCTTGTTTGTCTGGAAAGATGACAAAGAAACCCTTTACCCATCAAGGTGAGAGGGCTAAAGATCTGCTTGGACTCATACACACAGATGTATGTGGCCCTTTTAGAACAATGTCTAGAGATGGTGCTAGCTACTTCGTTACATTTACTGATGATCTCAGTAGATATGGTTATGTTTACTTGATTAAACATAAACATGAAGTTTTTGAAACGTTCAAAGCTTTTCAAAATGAAGTAGAAAATCAACTCGGTAAGACTATTAAAGCCCTTTGATCCGATCGTGGAGGTGAATACAGGAGTCAAGAGTTTTTAGATCATCTGATGGATTGTGGGATTGTCTCACAATTCATCCCCCTTATACGCCTCAACATAATGGTGTATCGGAGAGGAGAAATCGAACTTTCCTTGACATGGTTTGATCAATGATGAGTCTAACCACTCTGCCACCGTCCTTTTGGGGATATGCTTTAGAGTCTGCCGCACGCATACTCAATATGGTTCCAACCAAGAAGGTAAGCAAGACACCATATGAATTATGGCATGGGAAAGTCCCTAACTTGTCTTACTTGAAGGTCTGGGGTTGTGAGGCTCACGTAAAACGTGATACACCGAACGAACTAGAGTCCAGAACTATCAAGTGTATTTTTGTGGGATACCCAAAGGAAACAATGGGCTATTACTTCTACTACCCATCCGAGTCTCCTCTTACAAGAAGCAAGTGGGAGCACAGTAGATCTTGAAGAAATTCAAGAACAAAATACACAAACTTTTGAAGGCACTAGCAAACAACGCACTGAGCTAGAGCACAAAAGCGTTGGGCTGCAGGGCGATGCACCTCTCATTCGTAGATCCAACAGGATCCCTCATCCACCCAAGAGATTTGGTTTCCTCGTTGATGCTGAGAACTTTGAGTTAGGGGATCATGGTGAACCCGCTAACTACAAAGAAACAATATCGGACCCAGAATCCGATAAATGGCTTGAAGCCATGAATGCAGAGATGCAGTCCATGAAAGATAATCAAGTTTGGAGTTTGATTGATCTTCCACCAAACAGTAAAACTGTTGGGTGCAAGTGGATCTTCAAGAAAAAGACCGACATGGATGGAAATGTACACACCTTTAAAGCTCGCCTCGTGGCGCAAGGTTACACTCAAACCTACGGGATTGATTATGATGAAACCTTTTCACCAGTTGCAGACATTAAAGCTATTAGGATACTTATTGCCATAGCTGCTTTCTATGACTATGAGATATGGCAAATGGATGTCAAAACCGCCTTCTTAAATGGTCACCTAAGCGAGGACGTATATATGGTGCAACATGAGGGGTTTGTGAATCCTAAGCATCCTAAAGAGTATGCAAGCTTCAAAGATCCATTTATGGGTTAAAGCAAGCATCAAGGAGCTGGAATAAGAGGTTTGATGAGAAAATCAAAGAGTTTGGTTTTACTCAAAACCCTGATGAGCCATGTGTGTACATGAGAGCTAGTGGGAACGCTATAGTCTTCTTGATCTTATATGTCGATGACATATTACTCATGGGAAATAATATTCCAACGCTACAAGATGTTAAATCCTGGCTTGGAAAATGTTATTCCTTGAAAGATCTAGGTGAGGCAGCGTATATCCTAGGGATCAAGATCTACAGAGATAGATCTAAGCGGTTAATTGGTCTAAGTCAAAGTGCATACATTGACAAAATCCTAAAGCGATTTAGGATGGATGGTTCCAAACGTGGAAGCCTTCCAATGCAACAAAATGTAGTGTTGAGTAAGACTCAAGCACCTTCAACACCTGAACAGGTGGAGCGAAGGAAAGGTATCCCATATGCCTCGGTTGTAGGATCCATCATGTACGATATGAAGTGCACTCGACCTAACGTATCGTTCTCTCTTAATATGACGAGAAGATACCAACAGAATCCAGGTGAAAGTCACTGGACGGCTGTAAAGAACATATTGAAGTATCTTCGGAATACCAAAGATATATTTCTTGTTTACAGAGGTTTCGATAAAGAGCTCAGTGTCAAGTGCTACACTGATGCAAGTTTTGAAACAGATCGAGATGATAGTCGATCACAATCAGGCTACATTTTCATCATGAACGGAGGCGCATTTGACTGGAGAAGCTCAAAGCAGAGCACAATTGCGATGTCTACTATAGAATCAGAATACATAGCTGCTTCTGAAGCTGCACAGGAAGCTGTTTGGATCAAGAAATTCATTTCTGGGCTTGGCGTTGTTCCCAGTATTGAAAATCCAATGGATATGTATTGTGACAATACTGGTGCTATTGTTATAGCAAATGAACCAGGTTTTCTACGAGGAGCCAAACACATCCTTTGCAAATTTCACTACATACGTGAAGTTGTTGAAAGAGGTGACATACGTGTTCTAAAAGTTCCCACAGAAGACAACGTAGCTGACCCGTTCACAAAGCCAATGACTTGTGCTAAGCATACTGGGCTTTCAAGGAACATTGGGCTTCGACCGGCTAGTAGTCTTATGTAATATGTTTATTTAGTATTTGGGTAATTGGAATGTGAATAGTTGTATTAAATAATAAAATTGATGTACTTGGTAATGCGATCGTCTTTCATTCATACCACTGTATTCTATATTTGCATATTTAATCCATGAATAATTATTTATTCTAAAATTATCCATAGTCATTTAATAATACGGGAGTATCATTGAATTAAGACAAATGTGAGAGTTCTCATAGTGTTGCTATCTAACTCACATGTGTTCATTGATGATGAGCATTGGAATGACCCAACATTTGAGTTTTCACTGCATGGATCGGCACCAATAGTGAAACTCGCGAGTGGTTACGTCACTGTGTCCTTAGACTTGAGATGCACACAGGTTTTGCATGTGTGGAGCATCATGCTTTGATATGGTTAAATGTTGTCCTGAATAAGGCTATTATATAAACCATTATTTGGTATGATATAAAGCACATGACATACACGTGTAGTTAAGATAGGATTTGTCCCTCCATTTGACTGGAGTAAGATACTACTGGGCCCCTCGATGAAATGAACAGATGTTTGTATGGCCATACCCAAACAGAATTGAGATGATACTTAATTAGTTTGGTAATCTTGTTCAACTTCAAGATCGAGAAATAAAATCGTTGAACAATGAGAATGACTAATGATCCATGTCTCATGCTCAACTTAGTATCAGCGACAACACAAAGGGACAGTTGACAATAACCATTATAAATCATTACTCTTAATGATATGTTTTGAGAAACCAACCTCACGTGGTTTTAGGGGCATTGGCGTGTTGCTTGACGCTAACCTTTGCTTGTATAGTTACTTGGTGGTGTGCCGTGCACAAGTGGGAGTCCGTGCAAGGTACACATAGCACAAAAATAAACCTTTCCATGAACCTTCACCCCACTCAAATTCCATTTTCCGTAGAATGTTGTGTCCCGATTAGTTCCATTCTCACCACAGAGGTAAAAATTTGATTCTCGATCAAGCCTATGACGAAAAATGATACATGACTGGCGTTCTGAGCGATTGATAAAAGATTATTATAGAATAGGGAACCCTAAAAACTTTGAGTGATTTGAGTGACCACAATGAGAGGATTGCCTAGTCATGTATACAACAGATAGAGAGGGTCAAAAGCATACTCCGAAAAGATTATTTCTTTACCTTTCTAAAGGTAGGAAAATCTTGTTTATTCCCAAAAACCCTTGGTAAAACATTCCGTGCTTAAAACGTTTCATTATCTACACAATCAACCTCACTAAAAAAATGAGTTTGCTTGAGGACAAGCAAAGTTCTATGTGTGGGATATACTTGATATCGCGTAAAAAGTCATGTTTTTACCAACGATATCTCTCTCATTTTAGAACAATACTTGGACAAACGTGCTCAAATATTACATTAATCAATGATATTTTGTCAAGTAGGTTAAAATAAGGAAGCACGAGAAAAATCAGGCAAAATGGACAAAAAACGAATATTTCACTCGCGTTTTAAGATTCAAGGCAATCAAGACAAGATTTCAAGAAGAAAGAGTCATCTCAGAGACTTCTCTATGCCAAAGTCTTCGTTTTCAAAAATTGAATCCAACGCAAAAAGAATCAACAAAAACGGATAAAGAATGAAGATTATACGCGTTGTGAAAGATCCAAAACATTCGGAACAAGAAATCTGAAGATCGGAAAATAATCTCAGGGATTTCTTTACATCAAAGTCTTCGTTTTTAAAAATCGATCCCAACGCAAAAACAATCGTCACAATCGGATGCATAACGAAGGAGATACGTACGAAAATGTGAACCGAATAGGGCGTACGACATCCGCTGGCCGGCTGGGCTCCAACCGGTGCCGGCCCACTTTTTGGGTCGGTCAACCGATGCCGGCCCAGGTCTGGCCGGTGCCGGGTGCTTTTTCGTCTGTGCGCCACCTTTTTCGTCCGGTACGCGTACCGCATTCGCTTTTTCGCTAAAATGAGTCTAACTTCGCTATCGTGAGCCGGATTTCAACTATAAATATACCATTAGTTTCGTTTTTCAAAAACACACATTCCTAGAATACTTTCACTCTCTAAAAAATCAATCTACTTTCTCTCTCTATTTTCTCACTCTAAATTAGTTTTATGCTAGTTTAGGAGCATTTTTGGAATAGAACGAAAGCACGAAACGTGTTGTAATCTCGTGGATGTAAGCTACGGAATATTATATAAAATTCAAGTCTTCTCCTTCTTGCATTTAATTCCGGTTATTTCTATCCTAATCTATCTTAATTAAAATGTATTCTTTAATTATGCTAGATATAGTTATTGCCATGCTTAGCGAGTAGATTACTTTTGTATTTGTTGTGATGTAATTAGCGTAAATAATTATGGGATGACTTTAATCTGTCGTGATGTAATATGATGGCCCCTATTCGACTGTTCTCAGATATAGTACTGGAAACGCTTTACGTGGAGTACAAATGTATGGAATCTGAGATGACCGAAGGTAATCATATTACGAATCGACCTTAATCTATCGTGAAATAATATGACGGCCCCGATTCGATTGTTCTTAGATATAGTACTGGAAATGCTTTATGCAAAGTACAAATGTATGGAAGTCTGGAACGACCGAAGGTAGTTATATTATGAATCGATATTATAAAAATGGAAACTTATTGTTCAGATTTACTTTATCTTTACAATTTTAAACTAAAAACCATTTAATCGCCTTTTGGTCAACAAACGTGATTGTAACTTTGTAACCAGGAGTCGCGAACCTCAATACTTAGTCAATAATTATCTGCGTTAAAACTATGGTTTAATTACAACGTCATGTAAACATCGTAAAACGCAATGTAATTGTGCTGGAATCACCATGAGTGAAGTACACTTCTGATTATGTAATTGCCATGTAAACATTATGAAGTAATTAAATTCGCAAATGGAAATGTCGGTTAACGACGGATTACACTGCGAAATACCATAGCGTTTTCTGACATGGTCTGGGTTTAACTTTATGAAAAATGCCGCCAGCATTTTAGATTAGAGTAGGTAGGCTACAGGCTAAATAAACGTTTACGAAAACCTAGGGATTTGTTGATTATGATTAACAAGGTATGTTTAAAATCCTATTTCAAGAAACGTTTCTCTTATAACTCAGTGTTTCAAAGCAAAATATGCGTGAAACAATTAAAGGTTTCTCTCGCCTATCAGTCTTAAATTTCACTGATAGGAGACGACCAAGTAATCCGAACAAACAATTTAAGTTTGTAGTTTATCGAATCTGCAATCTTTATGGTATTAAGAACGATCAGACTTTTATATGGACCTGCTACTCTGTTCCTTCGCCCACGAATGACTGCGTTCAATAATAAGGGCCACTGACCCCCTCACAGGAGAGTGTGGAGAGTTGAGCATCGTCTGTTCGATCAGAATCACAACACCTTAGTTCCTCGTGACATATTAGTTGATAACCGACTAATAAGGAACCTAACGGTTATACCATAAATTATCGGATTTAACAAATTTATCTAATTTAGACCACCGTTTCCTTAAAACATAAAAGTTATCATCTCATAATTATCAGCAAATGAAGTCACAACAAATACAGCTTTCCCTTATCTGATTTATTATCACCTTTTTATCGCTTTATTTAATTTACTTAGCAAACTGAACCAAAACCCCCATCACTTTTATAAAACTCTTTTACTAGAAAACCATTGATTGATTGGAACATCCTCTGTTTCAAATCAGTTTCTCTTTAAGAACGACTCTAGGTCATAATTACTACTTGCTAACCTTTGGTTCAGTAATCGTAAGTCACACTTAGACCCCATCATTTATAAATTTAAAACTAAACCAGATCGCGACTGTTGCGTAACGACCGTAGCAGAAGTGATCAAGTTTTTGGCGCCGCTGCCGGGGAGACTAACTGTTCGATACAGAGGCCCAACCAATCATATTTTCTAGTAAACTTTTAGGCTATAAACCTTTCGAAAAAAAAAACAATATATATAATATTTTATTTCCTTTAATTAGTTTGTTTTCTAGTGTATGACCTGTACGCCCAGGTCTGCACCACTTTTTAACTTTCCTGATCCAGAACTTATCATTCGCACAATCCGACGAGAAAAGAAACAATCCGCCCTCAGAAACACAATGGCTGAACGCATCACTCTCGCCGACAACAGCAAACCCTCTATCAAAGGAAGAGGTGGACCGATTCTCTACCCAGAAAGCCCCAGACAATTAGTCGAGCTTAAACACCACATCTTCCAACTAATCCAGAATCACTTTCAATTCCATGGATTACCAAATGATGACCCAAACTCTCACCTTGACAAGTTTATCTCTCTTTCGAACTCCTACAAACAAAATGGAGTTAGCCAAGATACGATCCGCTTGTATCTTTTTCCTTATTCGCTTACTTATCATGCGCAAACATGGGTTGAAAGTTTAGAAACCGGTTCTATCCCTTCATGGACAGTAATGGCAATGAAGTTTCTGACTAAGTACTTTCCACCGTCCAAGTAAACCAAACTCAAGAATGACGTCATGAACTTCCGACAAGCTTTTGACGAGTCATTGTACACCACATGGGAACGATTCAAAGGAGCATTGAAGAAGTGCCCCAATCATCATCTTGACAAATCAGCACAACTCAGGAGATCACTCGACATCTTCAGCACCTCTCGCTGCCTCGAATCCACTTCCAATTAAAGCAATTAAGGTACTCACTGAGAAGATGGATTCTCTTGTCAAGCAATTCGGAGAACTCAAGAAACAACAGCATCAAGTACACCAAGTGCAAGCCTGCCCAAACTGCACCAACCCTTACCCGTCTGGTGAATACCAAGTTGAATACGAAGAGGCAGACAACACCGTTTACTATGCCCAGTTTCCCGCTCGACCATAAAATTTTCCACCCGGTTTCAACTAAAGCAACAACCAACCCAGAGGTCCTTCCTTTCCGCCAAGAAACAACCAACAACCCTATCCACCAAGATACCCACCTAGGTATCCACCGTACCCACAATAACAACAACTTTCCTACAACCAACCCCTCGCACTTCCTGGACCTACTTCCGACATAACCTAAACCATTGAACAACCTGCCAAGATAGATGCACCAGCTTTAAGTCCAGACGACGCCTTCACTCAGTTCATGCAAGGACAGCACCAATTTAACCAAAAGACGTCCGCCAGACAGGATCAAGCTGACCTATTTATGAGAAACCAGCTGGCCGTACTCAAGAACCTGGAAGCTCAAACAGGACAACTGGCACAATGTCTTGACACCAGACCAAGAGGAAGTTTGCATACTAACATTGTTCAAAATCCACATGTTGAGGAGGCGAAGCAAGTTACCACTACTAAGGAGGCAGCTACTCAACCACCCACTGCTGTTCCCGTAAAAGAAGAACTAGCCACCAAACCATCAACAATAGAACCTGCTCCGACCTTGAACAAAGAAGTAAGAATCCCTTACCCCGCTAGACTTAAGACTCAACCAAAGAAGTTATCATCCTTTAAACTGGATGGTAAATTCCTTGACACCATGTCTAGAGTTCCCGGTCGTAACAAGTACATTAGAAAACTCTTATCCACCAAGGATAGACTACCGGAAGTAAACAACATCCCACTCAGTTCTGAGAGCTCAGCCCTACTAAAGAATAGCCTTCCAGAAAAAATAGGAGACACTGGGTGATTTACACTTCCTTGTTCCATTTACCAATCCAGAGATATCAATGCCTTAGCCGATTTAAGAGCCATCATAAATCTTATGCCCTACTCCTTATTCAAGAGGCTAGAAATTGAAAACCTGAAACCCACTAAGATGACTGTCCAGCTAGCTGACCAATCTGTTCGATATCCAAAGGGAATAGCTGAGAATGTCTTAGTTCAACTTGACAAGTTTTTCTACCCTACGGACTTTGTGGTAATGGACATCCACAAAGACATAAACATTCCGATTATCCTTGGAAGGCCATTCATGAACACGACAAGAGCAGTCCTCACAGTTTTGTCATCAAAAGTTCACCCCATTCCGAGCTCGTTTTAACTAAGTAAACCTTTACGAAAAATTCCGAAAAAAATTACCCAACGTTCTCCTATGTCTTAGCTTTGTACCATATTTTTTTCATAAATTTTTAGCTAACAAAAAGTGGGACAAATAATTACATATACAACCCTGTGTCCAGCAGCTATCTACATCGACATAGGTTCACAAATCAGTTTATATTTCGCGTTCTACCTATCCGCAGAAAACGCAATTATATTACTTTGAAAGCTAACTAAATTTGTAGTCTTAAGGAAAAGACCTCGCGTCGTTTCGAGTTTTGTACGCGGAGATATGATCTCGCGAATTTTGTGTAAAAATCTGCCAACCGAGACAGCTTTGCTATGTGTTTTTACATTTTTATTTTCGGGTAGTAAACGGAGTCGAAAAATATTAAAACCACTTGGATTATTTAGCTAACTTCTTGAACTTAGTTTTTCACACATAATTCGTCCATTTTAGTGAAGTAATGGTTACGAAAATCAGTGGAGAAATCGTATAAAATTTCTGACAGAAAACATTCTTCAATAAACTTAAGTTTTTTTTTTTGTTTTTAGTTATGATTTCAAGTATGATCTTTCATAAATGAACTACTAACATGTTAATGAGCAAGATTCATGAAATATGAGTGAAGAAAAGTGGTCCTTACTATGCTTTAAGATGAAGAAATAAGGTGAGATGATGATGATGATGCTTGATCTTGTTTCCCTTGCTTCTCCTTGTGAAATGGTGATGGAAGATGAACTTGGTGATGATTTTTGTGACTGATTTTGGGGTGTTTTGGGCTGGAGAAAAACGAGAGAGAGATAGAGGAGGATTGAGAGAGAGCTGATGAATAATTGAGTCTCAAATGAGTTTATGTGTGTAAATATCAAATGAGGGAGGGAGTATTGCTAGGGGTATGGGGGTTAGATGCATATTTTATGGGTCCCACTATGTATGGGATGGTTAAATATTGCTCCCCAACTTTTACGTTTAAGCATTGTAGTCATTTACCCGTTAATCGCGTATACCTTTAAACGTGTTTGTTCGTTAAATTTGTTAACGTTTGATATACGTTAATATTTTTCAAAGTATTATTTTAAATACTTTACTTTGAGTTTACAAAATATAAATTTCGCTTCGTTCAGTTGTCGGATTCGTTTTGCGTGTTTTCGTCGCGTAGCTTGCGTTTTATATAAAACGTATAATTGTTTTTCGTTTAATTGTTATGCTTTATTTGTTAGCATAATATTTTCAAGTAAATAACTACTATAAAAATAGTTTTACGTTATTTAGGAAATTTCACATCACCAATGTATGTATATTTTGTCGGACTCGCTCCGATCATTTTTGCGCGTAATCATAAATAACTACGAATTGAGTAATACTTCACGTATTAAAATAATGGGCTTGCTAGACTTATATCATAAAAATAGTTTTGAACTCACTAAACAGGGAATTAGCCTAAGACATGCCCGTTAGCGAAATCTCATCCCGATATTTGAGTCGTGTAGTGAGTGTTTGACGCGTGCGTTTCCGAAAAGACATGGGTGTTTTCTTCTTATTTTGTTTTCACGCTCAGATTTCCATTGTGGTGTTTTAGGTTGTCGCAAAATACTGACGGCTTTTGGTATACGTATCGTTTAGTTTAATGGTACTATATCCGAAAGTGATTTAAGTTTACTAGACACAAAACTCTAGTTGGCGCCCGAATCAAATAACACCGAGGCATAGTGATTATTTACTGGAAACGTACTAGTGACGATGTTTGGGTCAAGACACCTTACTATGTTTCTTCCATGTAGTACCTTAAAAGACTCGTCACTCAGATATGTATCACGATCTCCGTTTGTTCCATCCGTCCATTCGATTGATAAGTTATCGGACCTAATCGTTAAATGTTTAGTACGAATTCGTTCGGTCTGTTAGAGAGTAAGAGTTTGTGTGTACATCGTGCGTTCTACCAAGTCAACGCTTTTCCCGTCAATCATGCTCAAAGCGTGCTTCATCCTTTGAATTAACTTTATGATTACTAACATGTTGCTACAATTGGTGTTTATGCATTATCTTCCACGTCTACTAGTCTCACGTTTAGCAATGAGAGTAGAATGTTTTGGCCGCAAGTTTACTATGATTTCGTGTACGCACAAGGCTAGTATAAATGAGCATTTTGGATAGGGTTGAATGTATGTATCAAACTGGCTTTGGATAGTGGCGGCATGTTCACTTATGGTTTTAAGTTTCGGGTACGTACGATTTCAAAACAAGTAGAGTCGATACTTTGCATCATCACGCGACTTTGAAAATGACACATTGGACATTCGAATATGGTTGTAAAAACACATATATGTCGTGATACCTTTGCAATTACGTCGGCCGCCATAATTGTTAGGGTATCCTTTCACATATGTACTTATTACCAAACTCTATATCACAATGTTCGACCTTGTTCCTATACGTTCACTTCTATGAGTGGCAGGATGTTTTAGCAAAATGATACTTTGAGCAATATAGTACGGATAGATGGTGTTAATGATTTCACGCTGTTAAGTCTACATGACCCATTTGGGTACGCGGGTACGTCGTCCATATAGTGAATAAGCATGTTAGGTGTGCGGTAGGGTCGGTCGGCGGGTTCTCGTGTGTCGCACCCCCAAATTCATGGTTTTAGTTTATCAGACGATTAGCGGAAATATTAGATCGAGTGGGGGCGCTAACGTAAGCAATGGGCATTCATGCATATAAGAGCTTATGATTATCGCAGAACATAAATATATTAAGATGCCAAAGTTAATTGTTTACAAAAGTTTACGATTCATCGAATCATATAAGTAGAAAATTAGTTAAAGTTACACAAAAGTGGATTTTGTAAATATGACTAAAAGCATATTAGTTATACAAAAGAAATCCATTTGTTCCCAAAAAGATGGCATCCAAAATTCTCCAAGGGTCTCCTAGTTCCAAAAGGTGTGCATGCTTACTGGTGCAGCTAATTCCCTGAAAAACATAGTAAAAAGTCAACAACAATGATGAGTGAATTCACAGGTTTTAAGTTTACAAAAATAGTTAGTAAATCCAATATGTTCACAAATAGTTACTGCCATGACAGTCAAATAATGTTTGGTGGAATGTTATTCAAATACATGTTTAAAGTTGTTTGTAGGAAAGTTCGTATCCTAATCCAAAATATGTTTTGTTGGGATATTACCCAAAATGTATGTTTGAAAATAGGTAGCTGGTCGTTCTCCGGCGAGTTCCCAAATTTGTACCGGTCGTTCTCCGGTAAGTTCACAAGTTAGTGTCGATCGTTCTCCGACAAGTTCACAGTTAGTACCGGTCATTCTCCGGTAAGTTCAGAAGTTAGTGTCGGTCGTTCTCCGACAAATTTGTAGTTAGTACTGGTTGTTCTCCGGTAAGTTCACAGCAAGTACCGGTCGTTCTCCGGTAAGTTCACAAGTTAGTGTCGGTCGTTCTCCGACAAGTTCCAAAATAGTTTACACAATTTGTAACAGTTTGTAGTATGAAAACGCTATTTCATAAATATGTTGTTTGTATAAAGCCTAAAGCATTTATAAGCAGTTTTAAATAGTATGAACACAATCATAACAATTTGTATAAAAGCATGAAAGTAATTATATACTAGTTGCACATGTAGCAAAAGAGTTGGCTATGTTTTTCACCCCTATTTGAAAAGTAGTAAAACAGTTAAAAGGTAGGGGCTGTGAACTCACCTCGTGAGCTCGGTTTGTGAGTGCTAGCAAAGCCTAAGCCCAAGGTAAGTCTCTAACGTCCTAGACGTATGAGATTATATGTATAAGTAGTTGACCACTTGCCAAACATGTTATTCGTTCACTTATTGAAAGATCATTGTTGTTTTAAAAGTTTGTACGATCCGTTGGTGATGGTTTGTAATAATAATGATTCGTAATGATATTATTATTATGGTTTGTTTCATTGTATACCTTGTAATTGTATATATATATATACATATACATATATATACATACATACATATACATATACATACATACATACATAAATACATACATATCTATATATATATATATATATATATATATATATATATATATATATATATATATATATAGTGTACGAGTTATATGTCCGAAAGTATGTATTTAAATACGTCCGAATGTATGTATATATGTTTTTGTATCCGAAAGTGTATATATATGTTTATATATATCCGAATGTATGTGTTCGAAAGTATGTGTTTAAATATGTATCCGAATGTGTGTATTTAAATATATCCGAAAGTATATGTTTGTATCTGAAAGTGTATATACATGTTTATATATCCGAATGTATATGTTTTTATCCGAAAGTTTATGGTCCGAAAGTGTCAATATTCAAAGTTTAGGGTCAAAAACACTATTTATCCGAAAGTCAATGAAAGTCAACTCCGAAAGTTGACTTCGGAGTCAAAATCCGAATTTACCACTAAAATCCGAAAGTCAAAGGTCAAATCCGAAAGTCAAAGTTCAGAGTAAAAATCAGTCCCATTTTGTGATTTTTATTTGGCTAAGCAAACGTTATCGAAAAGTTCCGAAATTTTTACACAATGTTTCCACATATCTTAGGTACTTCCTGTAATTTTTTTCATGACTTTTAGAGGTCGTTTGATATTTTTAAAAAAATTACAAAGCATCACAGTTCCTGTTTGGTCCGAGTTTAAACTGTTTTCATAGTTTGGATTTTATGGAAAAATGGGTGCATTTCTAGAGGAAGTGTTAAACACAAAAGTTGTAGATAACGAAAATACGGTGGTTTAATGCAACTTGTACGATTTTGTATAAATTTCTAAAGGAGACTGAAATTTCGGACAGCAAACAACACTTCACCAAAGTTATGTTTTGTTAAGTTTTGGTTATGTTTTTACTCAAGATCTTTCTTGTAATGAACTCATAACATGTTAACAAGTTAAAAACAAGCAAGATTAGTGAAAGAAAATGGATACTTACAAAGTTTTAAGGATGGAGATGAAAGAAGATTTAGATGATGATCTTTGGAGCTTGATTCCTTTGCTCCTTTCCTTTGCAACTTGGAGTAGATGGTGATGATAATTTTGGTAAATGATTATGATCTTTTTGGGGCTGTCTACAGCCATGAAGATGGGAAGGGAATAAGGAGAAAACAAAAAGGTTGATGAAATGATTTGGTGAAAGGTGGAGTGAAATATAAGGTTTTGTGTTTGTGTGTGTGAGAGTATAAAAAATAAACAAAGCATGGTGGGGGTTGTCTTGTGGTTTGGCCGGCTCCATCAAGTCAAGAGGGGCATGGGTTGGTGAATTTTGTTGTCTCCCATTTTATGTATTTAATCCCCGTGTTCGTTTACCCGATCGTTATTCGTTAATTCATGTTTTAGTCGTTTAGTTTACTA
Organism: Helichrysum umbraculigerum; assembly: GCA_949592205.1. Taxonomy (NCBI): domain Eukaryota; kingdom Viridiplantae; phylum Streptophyta; class Magnoliopsida; order Asterales; family Asteraceae; genus Helichrysum; species Helichrysum umbraculigerum. The sequence continues at coordinate 64,884,135 of CATIUR010000003.1, forward strand.
GCGTTATTTTGCGATAAAATGGTTTGAAGTATTAATATAAATACTTAATAATGAGTTCCAAAAATAATATTTTTGACTAGTTTGGTTGTCGGGTTTATTTTGTATATTTTTATCGCATTTATTGCATTTTAATTAAAACGTATAATTGTTTTAAGTTTAATTGTTGTGTAATATTGTTAGCATAATATTTTCGAGTAAATAACTATTATAAAAATAGTTTTACGTTATTTATAAGTTTTGTATCACCAACGTACGTATTTGTTTTGTCAGACTCGCTCCGATGTTTCGCGCGTAATTACTAATAATTACAAACTAAGTAATACCTCACGTATTAGAATGGTTGGGCTTTGCTAGACTTATCTCATTCAAAATAGTTTGTGAATTCACTAAGTAGGGAATTAGACTTAAAAATGCATGTGTTTTGTGTACTTAATTGTATCCAAAATTGCGGGGTGTTACATCGTGTGCCTATGCGTAGTTTGTCATCGTAATCGTGTTCAGAGAGTTCCTCATCGGAATAGTTTACGTAAGCAGAGATTTTTATATAGGCGCGTTGTGACATTAGTTTTCGTATGATGCAATGAATGAATGCATGAGTGTCCTAGCCAAGGCTATAGTCTAAGTCTCTAAGACTTCTAGGTCACTAAAGACTTCTAGTTCGCTATAACGAGAAATCAGTGGAAGCATTTGTGATCGCGGTTTAGGGGGTCGTGATGTCATCATTGGACATTCAAGCACAGATCATATGATTATTACAGAACAATAAATTAAGATGCCATAAATAAGTGGTTATTACAAAAGCTACGACTTTGTCAAAGTCGTAGAAGTAGTAGTATTATCATAATACAACCGTTTTGAGATTACAATATCAAAAGGAGATTTCGTAAGTATGACTAAAATGTATTATTTATACTAAAGAAATCTCGTTCGTTTCTAAAAAGTGGCATCCTAATTCTTCTCGGGTGTCGTTGTTCCAAAATGCATGCAGTCTTACTTGAGTTGCTAATTCCCTGAAAAACATAGTAAAAAGTCAACAAAATAGTTGAGTGATTTCACAGGTTTTATGTATAGTGGATAAACCAAGTTCTGTTTGTAAAATGTTGACGTTCAAGTCAAAACGTGATCAAATTATAATCTAGTATAGTTTTCATATTCGTTGACATACAAGTCAAATAAGTTTCGTATATGTTGGATTTCATCTAAAAGTGTCGTTGAAAAACGCATTTCCAAAATAAGTTTCGTAGAAGTCCCGCAGGAGTTCCAATGGTATAGTTTCATTTAGAAAACTTTTTAAAGTAATCTAAAATATCGTTTGTTAGAAAAACGTGTAGGTGATCTAAAATTTCGTTGTCGTGATATAAATATATCCATTCGTATACGTTTGAAAAATCATTTCAGTGTATAAATCGTAGGAACGCATTCCTATATAATTAATCGTATGGAAAGCGTATATCCAATTTAAATGTTCGTAGGAAAGTATGTATCCCATATAAATGTTCGTAGGAAAGTATGTATCCCGTAAAAATATTCGTAGGAAAGTATGTATCCTATATAAATGTTCGTAGGAAAGTATGTATCCCACATAAATGTTCGTAGAAAAGTATGTATCCCGTAAAAATGTTCGTAGGAAAGTATATATCCCGCATAAATGTTCGTTGGAAAGTATGTATCCAATATATATTTCATAGGAAAACATTTCAATATATAATTCGTAGGAAAATATAGACTTGATCCCCCGAAGGTTAGCTAGACCTTACAAGTTAAAGTACGACCCCTAATTCTATAACCAAACCACGACCAAATTGTTTGTGTAATTGTTTTTGCCCCCTAAATCGTGACATCTAAATGTATGATCCGAGTAAGTGGGAGGGTTGTCAAGGCGATAGTACTGATGTCGTGTAAACGGGGTTATAATTTTAAAATAGAAATTACCTTACTTGCAAATACACAACTCAGGCAAGAATACCTGATTGCATAATAGTATAGTATGGTAAGTCCGGATCGAACACGAGGAACGTATGTCAATTCTAATAAAAAGGAAATTTTTTCAAATAATAAAAATAGAACAAAGGGGCGTTTTAGTTCCGAACGAACAATTGACTAACAATTATGAAATATGAATAAAACTTTAACTTAAATAAATAAAAAGAAATAATTTATAAAACAATTAATCAAATAACAATACTTGATTCAAATTATAGAAGAAATGTATTTACTTAGACTACCTTCCTCAGAATCCGGTTATCACTTTATTAATTTGCTTTAAAGAATGGATTTTATTGCGACATAAACTAATAAGACAACCCCCTTTCCGAGGTAGGTTAATCTAACACAATTAAGAAAGACACTAGGTTGTTTTCAACACGCTAATTATTCAATTAACGTTGCCCACCGAATTGTGTTCTAAATTAAACCTACGCCGTTTATGTGATTTACTTTCACGACTTGAGTCAACAAATCTATAGTTAATTATAACTATCTTGTTTTATTAAAGACTATTACCGATTATTTACCCCAACCTATCAAACTCAATATATCTAGCAATAATTGCTAACAGAAATCAACAATCATCAATAATTTCATAATCAAAAGGAACTCAATCTCAATTAATCATAAAACCACGTTAGGTAATCACTAATAATCAAACAATAATCAAGGATCATCAAATAAACACATAAACATTCATAAAATCCAATATCTTTTGCAAATCAAAAATCAAACCATCATCTAAGTATCATCATCTAAGCAAATACATAAAAAGTTTAACCATCATGACTTTACAGAAACTCAGAAATGAAAATGAATTTGAAATCATAATCAAATGAAAGGACCCCTTAATTTTTTGAAATCATAAAAAGTCCCCTTAATTTTTTTGAGTGCGGCACCTTGATTACGTACTAACGCTTCAGTAGTATCCATCCGTTGTCCAGATTTAGCAATAAATTGCTCATTAGTGACCAAAAACTTTCCCATCATCTCCTCCAAATTGGTTTTCTTTTCGGGCAAGGGTGCCGACGGTTGTTCCTTAGAGTAAAGCCCAGGCTGAGCTTGGCGGAATTGGCAACCTCCTTCCTGATATAGTATTCGGAAAAAGGTCCCACCGCCTTGGCGATAAGTTCCTTGAGCTTCTCCAAATTTAAGTTCCTCTTTTGCTTCTCCAGAATCCATTTCGGGGCAATCCTTGACCAAGTGTGTTCCTCCGCAGTTGTCACACCCTACTTGGATTGCATGGACAGTCTCGGTTACTTTTTTAATGTCTCTTCCCATGCTGTCAAGCTTAGCAGTGATGGCGGCGAGTCCATCATCACTGGTAATTGACCTCTTTCTCCGAGAAGTACCATCGTCCCAAAGCTGAGAGTGCTTTGCCTGGTCGCGAATAGCTTGTAAGGCATCTCTTGGAACCTTCTTCGGGAGGGATCCTTGTGCATCCAGTTGCTATCTTGTAGCATGATCTACTCCTTTGTAGAACACCATTACGATATGTTGGTCGTTTAGGTCATGCTGTGGGCACCTATGCATCAAGTCCTTGTATCTTTCCCACGCTTGGTGAAGTGACTCGTGGATGTCTTGCTTGAAGTTCCTAATCTCGTCGATCATCTTCGACGTTTTGGATGGTGGGCAGTACATCTTTAGAAATTTCGTGCGAAGATCTTCCCACATGGTGATGGATCCAGCGGGTTCATTTGAAATCCATCTCATTGCGGCTCCTTTTAGTGTTATTGGGAATACTCGGAGCATGACTTGATCGCGTGTAACGTTGGGAACGTTGAACATATCAGCAATCTCCAGGATTTTCTCCACGTGCTCGTCAGCATCGTCCTTGTCTTCTCCTCGAAAAAGGTTCTCTCTCAGCTCCTTGTCCCTTAATTTCGAACTCCACTTCACGCGCAATTGCGGGCCTCACTACTCCTGGGCCAAGTTCGGTGCGCATTCTGCTAGAATACTCTTCGAGGGTCATGTTGGCTATGTCGTCTGCCATTTCAAACTCTGGTTCCGATTGATCGCTAGGGTATTCGGTTGGTGGTCTAGTGCGATATTCTCAGTATTCGCCCTCAAAATCTGAATCGTAATTGAAGGCCAGCGGGGGTGTAAAGATTATTATTAAACACCTCGAATTCTTCGTCAGAAAATGGGTTGAGTATCGGTGAATTAGGCGGTGCAGAAAAAATGCGTCTTCTTTGATGAAATGTATGTTCGGGTTCTGCGAATGGAACGGCTGGGTTGGGTTTCGAAGTTCGGGTCATAAAATCTCTGCAATATATTTATCAAGTCAGCAGAACAAGCTACTTAGGTGTCCCAAACAGAGTAACTTAATCTAATAATAACCACTCTTGACCACTATACAAAAGCACAAAACAAACTAATAACCAATAGATAAATCACAAATAAAACAAATAAAACAAATAAACAACTAAACAAGTTCCAAATTATTTAATTGAATCAAACCGCTCCCCGGCAGCGGCGCCAAAAACTTGATGTCGTGTAAACGGGGTTATAATTTTAAAATAGAAATTACCTTACTTGCTAATACACAACTCAGGCAAGAATACATGATCGCATAATAGTTTAGTATGGTAAGTCCGAATCGAACACGAGGAACGGATGTCAATTCTAATAAAACGAAAATTATTTCAAATAATAAAAATAGAACAAAGGGGCGTTTTAGTTCCGAACGAACAATTGACTAACAATTACGAAATATGAATAAAACTTTAACTTAAATAAATAAAAAGAAATAATTTATAAAACAATTAATCAAATAATAATACTTGATTCAAATGATAGAAGAAATGTATTCACTTAGACTACCTTCCTCAGAATCCGGTTATCACTTTATTGATTTGCTTTAAAGAATGGATTTTATTGCGACATAAACTAATAAGACAACCCCCTTTCTGAGGTAGGTTAATCTAACACAATTAAGAAAGACACTAGGTTGTTTTCAACACGCTAATTATTCAATTAACGTTGCCCACCGAATTGTGTTCTAAATTAAACTTACGCCGTTTATGTGATTTTACTTTCGCGACTTGAGTCAACAAAGTCTATAGTTAATTATAACTATCTTGTTCATTAAAGACTATTACCGATTATTTACCCCAACCTATCAAACTCAATATATCTAGCAATAATTGCTAATAGAAATCAACAATCATCAATAATTTCATAATCAAAAGGAACTCAATCTCAATTAGTCATAAAACCACGTTAGGTAATCACTAATAATCAAACAATAATCAAGGATCATCAAATAAACACATAAACATTCATAAAATCCAATATCTTTCGCAAATCAAAAATCAAACCATCATCTAAGTATCATCATCTAAGCAAATACATAAAAAGTTTAGCCAATCATGACTTTACAGAAACTCAGAAATGAAAATGAATTCGAAATCATAATCAAATGAAAGGAGTAACATTTTCGAACCGAGAAACCGAAGAAATGAACGAACAATTGAACTTCTTCAATTCTTCTGTCTTCCTAATTCTTCAAAATGCTCCAGAATTGAGCTGTGAAAGTGTGCAAATCGGCTGGAGAAAAAGTGTGGATAGTTAACCCTAAAAAATGAGATTAAATGAGGGTTTTAAGCTAATCTGCCGAAATGATCCATCCGCCGGATGGATTTTCCATCCGCCGGATGGATGTGAAAAGCCCACTGGCTCGGCCCGCGATTTGACAGCCCATGAACAACAATCCATCCGCCTGTTGGATTGTTTATCCGGCGGATGGAATTAAAAATCCATATTTCTTCATTTCTTTCAAATCTCATTTTCCTAGCTTTAAATCTTTAGCTTCTTCTCTTTAATATTAGCTCGTTTTCTGATTCTTTTCCGATTCAAGCTTCAATTAAACTCCTATATGCAAATATGAATGAAATAAGTATCGTATTAACATAAAATGCATAAGAAATCTACTAAACAAAAGGGGTAATTGGTACTATAATCTAGTACATTTTGGCGTTTATCAAGTACTATTCGTATATTCGGTGGGTAGAGTCACCTAGTTAATGGTTATAGTTTGTAGTCATGAGGCCTTCTATGTACTACAACATGTGTAAACTAGGTCCGTACCAGGATTCGTTGTCATGTTCCCAAATAGTGTATAAAAATCATTTTCATAAGTAAATAGTTTGCGAGTATAGTATGAAAACATTCTTAAATATTCAAGATTTCATATAGTTCGTAAGTAATCAAGTTATCGAGTATAGTATGAAAACATTCATAAAGTCGACAGTTTGCAAGTATAGTATGATAAGCATTCATGCATAACCAAGTTTTCGTATAGCGTAGTAAAACAGTTGCTATATTTTCCACCCCTGATTTAAAAGTAGTAAAACAGTAAAAGTAGGTGCTGTGAACTCACCTCGTGAGCTAAGTGATAGAGCTAGCAAAAAGGGTTGCCCAAGTATAGTCTTTTAACGTCCTAAACGTAAGAGATAGTTTGTATAAGTAGCTGGCTAACCGCCAAACTATGTTAGTTGTTCACTCGTTGAAAGATCATTGTGTTTTAAAATTCGTACGATCCGTTGGTGATGTTTTCGTAATAATAACTCTTGATGATATTATTGTTATGCTAGTTGCGTTTGTATATTTTGTATGTTCAGTGTCTCGAGTTACTATTCATGAGACATCACGTTTTACTATTTATGAGACAATCGGTACTATTTATGAGACAATCAGTACTATTCATGAGACAATCACGTTTTACTATTCATGAGACAATCACGTTTTACTATTCATGAGACAATCAGTACTATTCATGAGACAGTCTCGTTTTATGAGACAATCACGATTACTAGTTATGAGACAATCGTGATTACTATTTATGAGACAATGGCTTGTTGCGACAATGGGGTTGCGACATAGGTGTTGCGACAATGGTTGTGTCGCTAATTTTTTTGCGAAGTTAAATACTCGTTGCGACAAAGGCATTATCGCAGGACTTCCGAGAGTCATTGTCGCAGGTTAAGCGACACAAGGGTCCAAACGTGTTCGTTTTCGTCTTAAGTTCTTGTATACATGTAATTGTCGTTTTTCGTTCGAGATTTATAATAAAATACTTAGAACTTTCGTTTAGAGCCAAAATCTAACGTTTCATATTTTGGTTCGCGTTAATCGTACCGAGGCTCGTTTTCGGTTGACTTAGTCACACGTGTTCAGTTTGACCCGAAACTTTTACACGTAAAAACGTACCATATTTGAACCCGTAAAAAGTAGTTTGCACATTTTAACTCAAACCCGAAGTGTCTCGTTTTTATTTGCGGGATTGTAAAAATAGTCCTCACAGTTTTGTCGTCAAAAGTTCGCCCCGTTCCGAGCTTGTTTTAACTAAGTCAACCTTTACAAAAAATTCCGACAAAATTTACCCAACGTTCCTCTATGTCTTAGCTTCGTACTATATTTTTTTCATAAATTTTTAGCTAACAAAAAGTGGGTCAAATAATTACATAAACAACCCTGTGTCCAGCAGCTATCTACAACGACACAGGTTCACAAATTAGTTTATATCTCGAGTTCTATCCATCCGCAGAAAACGCAATTATATTACTTCGAAAGCTAACTAAATTTGTAGTCTTTAGGAAAAGACCTCGCGTCGTTTCGAGTTTTGTACGCGGAGATATGATCTCGCGAATTTTGTGTAAAAATCTTCCAACCGAGATAGCTTTGCTATGTGTTTTTATATTTTCACTTTCGGGTAGTAAACGGAGTCGAAAAATATTGAAACCACCTGGATTATTTAGCTAACTTCTTGAACTTAGTTTTTCACTCAAAAATCGTCCATTTTAGTGAAGTAATTGTTATGAAAATCAGTGGAGAAATCATATAAAATTTCTGACAGAAAACATTATTCAACAAACTCAAATTTTTCCTTGTTTTTAGTTATGATTTCGAGTATGATCTTTCAGGAATGAACTACTAACATGTTAATGAGCAAGATTCATGAAATATGAGTGAAGAAAAGTGGTCCTTACTATGGTTTAAGATGAAGAAATAAGGTGAGATGATTGTTGGTTTTTTGGCTAAAATAAAATTGGGAGTTTGTCCTACATTGGTTGAAAGAGCAAAAGGAAGGTTGCCTCATTGGTTATAAAAGGAGGCCTACGCCGTAGTTTCAAAATGTACCAAATCAATATACATCTTAATTATTTGATTCTTTCTTTCTCCCTTTGGTTTAAACTGTCTAAGGTGTGAGTCAAATTCTTGGAGGGTGTGAGTGTTGGTTGGGCTGTGGCTTAAGAGATTAGTCTATATGATTGTAATAATTTTTCATATAGTGGAATCTTTTCTCTTTGGAGGCCCGTGGTTTTTTCTCCGGTTTTTGAGTTTCCACATATATTATTGTGTTCATATTTCTTTACTGTTTTAATTGGCTAGGTTGTTGGGGAATCTTTGAGACCGTTTTTCACAACAAGTGGTATTAGAGCCAAGGTTTTGGTGGCGGTCTCGGTTTTAGAATTTCATAGTATGCTCTGTGGTTACAATTTTGTCTGAACTTCCACATCAGAAACGAATTCTATTTATCGTATTGGGGTATTTTGTTTTTAGAGGTTCGTGGTATGCTTTGTGGTTGCAGTGTTATCTGATATTCCACATCAGAAACAAACTTCTATTGGTTGTCTTGTATACGATAGAATTATATGTGAGCCTGGTAATTGGTTGATAACATACATTTCTAGTATACAATACTGGTTATTTTTTGAAGTACAGGTACGATGTCAAAATTCAGTCCAATGAGGTTCGATGTAGAGAAATTTGATGGAAGGATCAATCTTGGCTTGTGGCAAGTTCAGGTCAGGGATGTGTTGATTCAGTCCGGGTTACACAAAGCATTGAGTGGGAAACCAACCCCTGTTCCTGGCGGTGATTCTAGTGGAACTAGTAAGATTGATGATGAAGAATGGGATGGTATGGATTTGAGAGCGGCAAGTGCTATTCGTTTGTGTCTTTCAAAGAATGTTCTTGCAAATGTGCATGGGTTATGAACAACAATGGAGCTTTGGGATAAGCTTGAACAGTTGTACCAAGGCAAAGACATCTCAAACCGGTTGTGTCTCAAGGAACAGTTCCATACTCTACGTATGGAAATAGGTACAAAATTTTCAGATCATCTGAGTGTTCTTAATAATATCTTTTCAAAACTGGAGGCTATTGGAGTTGAGGTTGATGATGAAGATAAATCATCGAGACTTATATTATCTTTACCATCCTCCTATGAGCACATGAAACCTATTCTAATGTATGGGAAAGAGACCCTGAAGTTTGAAGACATTACTAGCAAACTTCTATCTGAGGAGAAAAGACTGGAAGGTAAGGGCGGGACTTCATCGGAAGGTACGGTTTTGGTAAGTGAAGATAGGAAGAAAAAGAACTCCAAGAAAAAGCTAATATGCTGGAAGTGTGCGAAGTCTGGGCATGTCAAGATGGATTGTCCAGGTGGAGCAGATTCGGCAAAGGGCTCCAACTCTGCTGACAATGTCTCCGTTCTCACGGAGAATAGTGAGTTCTATTAAGAGATGACATCCTCATGGTGTGTCCGCACCACCATCGAAAAGGGATGGTAGTCAGCGGTTCCACGGTATTTACATATGGGCATTGGTTTGGCTTAAAATGCAAGGTGTGTGGTGGAAATTGACGTCGATGGCTGAGGAACTTCCAAGTGTGCCAAACAGAGGAAGTTGCACCATAAACCGTTTCAGCAAGTTTTTTTTGACGTGTACCGTGGTGAAATGCTTAGAATGGACTATTCAGAGTGGAGATACTCTTTTATGGTAGAGTATGATAATGCTCTTCGAATTATGATTGTCGGTCGAGACAATGGTTCTGATGTTGGAACAAAGTTAATTTTATTTTATCCATGGTGAAGATTGTTGGTTTTTTGGTTAAAATAAAATTGGGAGTTTGTCCCACATTGTTTGTAAGAGAAAAAGGAAGGGTGCCTCATTGGTTATAAAAGGAGGCCTATGCCTTAGTTTCAAAATGTACCAAATCAATATATATCTTAAGTATTTGATTCTTTCTTTCTCCCTTTGGTTTAAAGTGTCTAAGGTGTGAGTCAAATTCTTGGAGGGTGTGAGTGTTGGTTGGGCGGTGGCTTAAGAGACTAGTCTATGTGATTGTAATAATTTATCGTATAGTGGAATCTTTTCTCTTTGGAGGCCCGTGGTTTTTCTCCGGTTTTGGAGTTTCCACGTATATTCTTGTGTTCATATTTCTTTACTGTTTTCATTGGCTAGGTTGTTGGGGAATCTTTGAGACCGTTTTTCCCAACAATGATGATGATGATGATAATGATGCTTGATCTTGTTTCCCTTGCTTCTCCTTGTGAAATGGTGATGGAAGATGAACTTGGTGATGATTTTTGTGACTGACTTTAGGCTGGAGAAAAACGAGAGAGAGATAGAGGAGGATTGAGAGAGAGTTGGTGAATGATTGAGTCTCAAATGAGTTTGTGTGTTGATGTGACCTAAAAAGTCATGTTTTTAGGCATATTATTCTGCACTTATTGGACTTATATTTGATGATATCATCTTTAAACATCTATTATTTACTTAAAATCACCAAAGTAGTCTAATTATGGGTGTTGCTATTAAAATCACCAAAAACATCCGTTTATCATGCAAAACGAGGCAAATAACGTCACCTTAAATATCCCCTTCTTAATTTACATATGGAATTGGATCTTAATTCATAATTTATGATTCCATAGGGAAATCCAAGACCGGAGGTGAAAGAATCAGAAGAAACGGACGAAAGACGGAGAAGATACACAGTCTAGAAGCTCGCCGATCGTCATCCGAAACACGCAAAAGTCAAACACTTCCAAATTTGGCAAACTTAGTGTCATTAGAATCGTAACGGAAAAACGAAGCCAACGGTGCAATAATCAAGCAAATCGGGCTTAAAACGAAGAAGATACGGACGAACCAAGCAACCGAGAAGTCAACGGAGGTCAAATGGAGCACCAACCCCCCCCCCCTACCACCAAGGGTGCCGTATACGGAACCTTAAGTGCAGTATACGGTACCTAGGGTGCCGTATACGGGGCCTTTTGCCTTGTGAGGTGCCGTTTGACCCCCCCTTGGTCCGCTTGCCCCGTATGCTGCTTTGATGCTTGTATTTGGTGCTTCAAGACTTGTACCAAGGCTTTCATCCTTCCCCTATAAATACCAGGACTCATTTCTCATTTCACCACACCTCTCATCTCATTTCTCTCATTTCTCTCTCTAGAAGTAGGTTAGCATTCTCTCTCTAGTACTACTCTTAGGAGTTAGAGGAGAATTAGTAGGTAATTAGCATCCTCTCTCTAGCACTACTCTTAGGAGTTAGAGGAGGATTAGTAGGGTAGCTTTTGTAATAGAGTTGGAAATCTTGGAGGATCTCCTTTGTAATATTGTTCGGGATATTTCGGAGCTCTGTCCGTGTAATCTTTCAGCTACTATTCAATCTACGCATTACTTCTGGTTATTTCTATCCTTATCTCTCATAATGTTGCATGCTATTATTATGTTTGATTTAGGATACATTGCCATGATTAGTGAGTAGATTAGCTATTGTGTTTGTTATGATGTAGTTGGCTTGTTGATATTTGGGGTGATGCTACTTTAAATACAATTGAGATAAAATCGTTATGAAACAACGGAGGTAACGTTATACGGCTTTCATTTGTATAGCACCGGAAACATCACGAATGTGTGTAGTACGGAACGTGGAAGCTATGAAAGTCGTGGGCACAATCCGTTGTGGAATAATGATCCCAATTGTTAAATATTGAAAACCGGTGTACTGTTAACTATACATTTATGATTTTAAACTAAACTATCGCCTTTCCTCCAATAAACGTGGTTAGAACCTTTATGACAAGGAGTAGCTAACCTTGTTCAGACGGTCACTACCTATCTATGTTTTCCAAAATAAACATGGTCTGATTTTGTAACTAGTGGAAATACTGTTTAAACTATCGTATAGTACACCGTGAATTAATCAGGGATTTATTAGGATTGAATCATTAAAGTGAACGGGATGTTTAGCTATCATAGATGGTTTTACTGTAATACAAGCTTAGATATATTGAGTTCAGATGGCTGTAAAGTATGTAATCCAGTTAAAGCCCTAATACGACTGAGTATCCGGTATAACGTTGGAAACACCTTTGGTGGAGTACAAACACGTGAAAACCTTGGAAAGGTCGAAGGCTGTATACTGTATTACATCCTGGCATAGTCTGTAATACAGGAAAGACCGTAATACGGGTGAATACAAAGTATAACATTGGAAACACCTATCGTGCAGTACAATTACATACAAACTGTGGAAAACCCTGTGGGTTGAAGACTGTATCACAGCCGAATATCTCTGAACTCAATCACAACCATTAATGTATATGTTAATCAGTCACCACCTGTCTTAAATCTTAAATGCCTTGCCTAGCTTAGATATATTTGTCTGTGTTAAGAAAGATTAGTGGATAAATTGCGGACTGTCGCCTTATTCCTGCACCCCATCTGAGGGTCACATAGTCTTGTCACAAGAGACGGTGAGGAGGGTTTCAAGACAGTCCGATCTGATCAGAATCTTGATAGCCTAGTACTCAGTGACATACTGATCTGTTAACCTGATCAGTAGTGTCACACCCCGCCAAACGGTAATTACAATTTACGTAGAGTGGTTTGCGGAAGCTTAGTGACGTGGCGGGGCTGCGAGCAGTAAAAACACAACCAACAGATACATACATACTCAGAGCATATGGTTATCGCAGAACGAAATAGATTAAGATGCCATTAGTTAAAGTTTTACAAAAGGTTACCACTTGGAAAGTAGTAACAGTAATAGTAGTGGTTGAAATCAGTATTTCATAAAATACATAATATCAAAAGTAGATTTCATAGGTATGACTGCAATAGTTGCAGTTATACAGAGGAAATCCAGGTGTCCCAAAAGTAGTGGCATCCTAACAAGTCCAGGGTAGTCCGTCCTGATATGCATGCAGATCTTACTTACGCTGCTAATTCCCTGAAAAACATAGAGTAAAACGTCAACAAAATTGTTGAGTGAATTCACAAGTTTGTTCGTTATGTAGGAAACACAAGTTAAACATTTAAGAATAACATTTCCAAATAAGTGTTGTTTGTCAAGTAGGAAACACAAGTTATTAACAAATAACATTTCCCAGATCAGTTGTAGTTGTAGTAGGAAACACAAGTTATTAACAAATAACATTTCCCAAATCAGTTATCAGTAGGAAACACAAGTTAACCTAAATAAAGATTAACATTTCCAAATCAGTGTACGTAGGAAATCCTTTCCTAATCATTAGTTTAGTGGGAATATTTAGACGGTGATCCCTTGAAAGGTGAGCTAAACCTGTCAAGTAAGGTAACCCGATCTAACCCTATAACCAAACCACAACCCTAATCTGTTGTTGTTTGCCATGCTGGACAATTAAGTATACGCTCCCAAATCCGTAGGAGGGTCGTCACGGCGATAGTACTATCCGTATACTCAGTGGCTAGAGTCACCTAGCTAATAGTTATAGTCTGTAGCCATAAGGTCTTTTATGCACTACATCGTTCAGCCCAGATCTGTACCAAGATTCGTTGTCTAAATTCCCAAAATAGTATGAAAACATTTCATAAATCATAGTTCAAATAGTTGTGTGAAATACCCTTCCACAAATAGTCACGTATGAAATACCCTTTCATAAATAAATCAAGTAAATACATGCAGTATTTAAATCAGTTATCGCATGCAGTAATACATACGATTTCTATGTTTTCCACCCCGAGTTTTAAAAGCATTAAAACAGTGAAAAGGGGTTTGTGAACTCACATCACATCGAAAGTTTAGTTTAAAACAATTGCAGGGAATTACCGTAAGAAATGCATGTAATTAAGTATAATTATATACCTAATTTGGAGGAGTGTCACATTCTCCCCCCGTTAGTGAAATCTCGTCCCGAGATTTAAGTCGAGCCGTGAGTCTCGGTCACGCTCTCAAATAGGTTGGGGTATTTCTTTCGCATTTCATCCTCTCGTTCCCAGGTAAATTCTGGGCCATGTTTTGAGTTCCAACGAACTTTAACCAGTTTGATTCGTTTGTGTCGAAGTTTCTGCGTTTTAGAATCCATAACTTCAACCGGTTCCTCCACAAAGTTAAGTTTTGAGTCAATGAAGACTTCGTCAGGAGGAAGGATAAGTGTTTCATCAGAAAGACACTTTTTGAGGTTGCTAACGTGGAAAGTATCGTGTATGCTACTAAGCTCTTGCGGTAGTTTGAGCTTGTAAGCGACGGGACCAACCCTAGCAAGGATTTCAAATGGTCCGATGTATCGTGGGTTCAGCTTTCCTCGTTTGCCAAATCGTGCTACTCCTTTCCAGGGAGATACTTTGAGTAGGACCTTGTCTCCTACTTGAAACTCAAGAGGTTTACGGCGGTTATCAGCGTAACTCTTTTGTCGATCTCGTGCCGCTTTCAGTCGGCTCAATACTTGAATTATTTTGTCAGTGGTTTCCTGGACAAGTTCGGGTCCAGATAGTTGTCTGTCGTCCAACTCTGCCCAACAGAGTGGTGATCGGCACTTGCGTCCATATAACGCCTCAAATGGTGCCATTTGTATACTCGTGTGATAACTATTGTTGTAAGAGAATTCAGCTAGAGGTAGGTGGGTATCCCAGTTACCTCCAAAGTCTATCACACATGCTCGTAACAAGTCTTCGAGCGTCTGTATCGTTCGCTCACTTTGGCCGTCAGTCTGCGGGTGGTAGGCAGTACTCATATCAAGTCGAGTACCCAATGCCTGTTGTAATGTTTGCCAAAAGCGAGAAGTGAATCGCGCATCTCTATCAGAGATGATGGATAGTGGCACACCATGCCGAGAAACAATCTCTTTAATATAGATTTTTGCTAGTTTCTCCATTCCATCCGTTTCCTTAATAGCTAGAAAGTGGGCTGATTTCGTCAATCGATCGACAATCACCCATATGGCATTTGCTCCAGACGTTGTTCTAGGTAACTTCGTAATGAAGTCCATTGTTATTTGCTCCCATTTCCATTTGGGCAACTCAGGCTGTTGCAAAAGCCCAGACGGCTTTTGGTATTCCACCTTTACCTTCGAGCAAGTTAAGCATTTGCTAACGTAGGTGGCAATGTCACGTTTCATTCCAGGCCACCAGTAAAAACCTTTCAAGTCCTGGTACATCTTGTCTGCACTGGGATGTATCGAGTAGTTGGACTTATGTGCCTCGTCCAAAATCAGCTTGCGTAACTCATCTACGCATGGTACCCAAATTCGATTCATAAAGTACAACACTCCGTTGTCCTTTTTCTCGAGTTGTTTTTCCATCCCTTTTAAGGATTCCTCCTTAAGGCGTTCGGAAGTGAAAGCAGTTTCTTGTGCATCCCGAATTTGAGTAATGAGATTCGAGTGGATTGTCAATCCCAAGGCTCGAACTCTTCGAGGTTTGATCCGTTCCTTACGACTCAGGGCATCTGCTACAACGTTAGCCTTACCCGGGTGATACTTTATTTCACAGTCGTAATCGTTAAGTAATTCGACCCAACGTCGTTGTCTCATGTTAAGTTCTTTCTGGTCGAATATATGTTGCAGGCTCTTATGATCAGTGAAGATCGTACACTTTGTACCGTATAGGTAGTGTCTCCAGATCTTCAGTGCAAAAACAACGGCTCCTAATTCCAAATCATGAGTCGTATAGTTTTTCTCATGCACTTTTAGTTGTCGTGATGCATAAGCAATGACCTTTTCGTTTTGCATCAGTACGCAACCCAATCCCTGATGCGAAGCATCACAGTAAACAACAAAGTTATCTACTCCTTCGGGTAGTGATAGTATGGGTGCGCTGCTCAGTTTCTGTTTCAGTAGTTGGAATGCATTCTCTTGTTTCTCATCCCACTCAAATTTCTTGTCTTTTTGAGTTAATGTGGTAAGTGGCTGAGCTATCTTTGAAAAGTTTGCGATGAATCGTCTGTAATAGCCAGCTAGACCAAGAAATTGTCGTACTTCAGTTGGGGTTTTCGGTGCTTCCCAGTTGTTGATTGCCTCAATTTTGGATGGGTCTACATGAATTCCCTTGTCATTTATCACATGACCAAGGAATTGAACCTCTCGAATCCAAAATTCGCACTTAGAGAACTTTGCGTAAAGCTTCTCTCTTTGTAGTAGTTCGAGAACAAGCTTCAGATGTTGCTCGTGATCCTCTTTCGATTGTGAGTATACCAAGATGTCGTCAATAAACACAATGACGAATTTATCCAAATAAGGTTTGCATACTCTGTTCATCAAATCCATGAATACTGCTAGTGCGTTGGTCAGCCCAAAAGGCATGACTAGGAACTCGTAATGACCGTATCGAGTCCTAAACGCAGTTTTCGGTACATCCTCTTCTCGTACCTTAAGTTGATGGTAACCAGATCGTAGGTCAATTTTTGAATAATAACTTGACCCTTGCAATTGATCAAACAGATCGTCAATGCGTGGTAACGGGTATCTGTTCTTGATAGTTACCTTGTTCAGTTCTCGATAATCGATGCACATCCGCATAGATCCATCCTTTTTCTTGACAAATAGGACCGGAGCTCCCCAAGGTGAAAAGCTCGGACGGATGAATCCCAAATCTAGAAGTTCCTGCAGTTGTGTGGATAGTTCTTGCATTTCCGAGGGAGCTAGACGATAAGGTGTACGTGCGATAGGTGCGGCTCCTGGCACCAGGTCAATATGAAACTCCACTTGTCGTGGGGGTGGCAATCCCGGCAACTCATCAGGGAACACCCCTGGATAGTCGCGTACAATGGGCACATCGTCTATATGTCGCTCCTCGGTTTTCTTTTCTACAACGTGTGCCAGAAACGCTTGGTACCCCTTTCGAAGATACTTACTGGCCTTCAAGCACGAAATCATTTTTGTGGCACTCTTTCGTCTCTCGCCTTGAACCACAAGTGTTTCTCCTGTTGACAGTGGTAATCGTACCAGTTTATCATAACATATGATCTCAGCGCGGTTCTTAGATAACCAATCCATACCGACTACAATGTCAAAACTTCCCAACTTAACCGGTAGCAAGTCTATTTCGAAGAGATGACCTTCTAACTCTAAGGTACATCCCGGTACTATTTCTCCTGATTCGATCAACTCGCCATCGGCTAATTCTATGGTATACTTGTTGTCTAACTTACGGGATTCAAGTTCTAATAGTGGTCTAAACTCAGTAGACACAAAACTTAAATCAGCACCCGAATCAATTAACACAGAGGCATAATGATTGTTTACAAGAAACGTACCAGTGACGGTGTTAGGGTCCTGGCGTGCCTCTTGTGCTCCGATCACGAATGCCCTTCCTTGAGCCGGTTGATTGTTGATGTTGTTGGCTCGGTTATTATTGTTACCGCGGTTGTTGTTGTTGTTGCGGTTTTGGTTGTTGTTGAGCTTAGGGCATCGGTTGCGGTAGTGCCCCTGCTCACCACATTCAAAACATCCCTGGTTTTGACGCTCAGTGTTTGCCCGTGGGGGAGGGTTAGTTTTGCATTCTCGGGTTCTATGTCCCCATGCCCTACAGTTTCCACAATACCCACACCCGCCTTCGTGGTGTCGGTTGCACTTATCACATTTGGGTTTGTTACCCAGATATGGTTTCGATTCGGTGGTAGTGGCAACATATGCTTTCGCATTTCCAGAAGGTTTCTTGTTCTGCTGACCCTGACGATCAGCACCACTACCGTTCCACTTTCGCTTTGCACCACCAGAACTACTAACATCAGTACTGTTCGGTTCACTTTTTCCCGACACAGCTTTCTTAGTTAGATTTCCCATCCTGACTGCCTCATCGGTCAAACTTTGTGCTAGAGTAACAGCACTCCTGAAAGTGTCCGGTTTAGATGATGTCACTAGACTGCGGATTTGTGGTACTAGACCAAATATGTAGCGCTCAATACGCTTATACTCGGGTGTCACCATATGTGGCACTAGACGTGCAAGTTCCTGAAACTTAGTGGTGTACCCAGCAATATCAGCACCAATCATGGTGATGTTCCACAACTCTGTTTCTATTTTCTGCATCTCACTGCGAGGGCAGAATTCCTCCAACATCAAATTCTTAAATGTCCCCCATGACATTGAATAAGCAGCTGGTCGACCAAGTGATTGGATCTGACTGTTCCACCAAGTGAGCGCTTTGTCAGCCAAAGTGCAAGTAGCATACTTCACCATACAGTCAGGTGAACAGTCACTTATGTCCAATACTGATTCAGTTTTCTCTATCCAATGAATCATACCAATTGCACCCTCTGTACCACGGAAAGAAATCGGCTTACAAGCTTGAAATGTTTTGTATGAACACCCTCGACTAGCATTCACGGGCGTCTCAGTATTAACAGGGGTAGATCCACTGTTGTTAACTACGGGTTCGCGATTTCGGCTTGCCTCATATTCAGCAATACCTTCAGCTATTCTTCGTGCGATCATTTGTTCAGTGGTTTCAGTAGGTGGTGGTGGTGGAGGCGTAGTCGTCTTTTGACTGTTTCTAGTAACTCGTCGTTTGGGAGGCATGATTCAGCTCTGCGATGAATAAAATGCAGAGTGTTAATGTTGAGATATTGAATGTGAATAGATCAAAGATTCACATTTGATAGAAATGAATGACATGAGAAGATGAACGAAAAGAGTTTTACAACACGTGCCTTACAACTTTGAAACACCCACATGTAACTAGCATAATATAATCACGTTGGCCAGGCGTCATTATATAATGTCCAATACATATTTCTTTTCATTGTCGTTTAACACTGTAAATTTCAGAGGTTCTCAAGAATAATCAATCATCAAGCTGTAAAATGTTTCAGGGTTTACAAGAGTTTGCTCACAAAGTTGTCGATAAAGTATAGTTTTAATCACAAGTCGACAGTTGTAAAAGGAAATAATATGGTTGATAACAAGCATAACAAACACGAAATGTAAACCAAACATACATTATATATCAAAGGTCATAACGCTGTTACATGAGTTTAGTACAAAATGAGATGGGATTTCTAATATATCCATCGATGGTTAGCGTTATACAAAAGATGATGGGTTTCCTATACATATACCCATTTTACTAACAAAGTTTTATCCAACATACAGCTAGTCCATAACGAATACATACATATATTTCCCCAAAAGTAATAATCTAATATGATGTAGGCACAGCCGCCATACATAGTCCTAACGGAACCATGGGAAATACATCCTAACCGCAACCATCACTGCTGTAGTCATCACACACACACTAGCTAAAATCTCTGACACCCTAGCACGCCTCTCTAAAGCTGCAACGCGTGCACGGGTGGATGCTAGACTCTGCCAGTCTGTCTGACGGTGAGTCTCCACAAAATCCATCCTCTGATGGAGCATATCCATATCCATGTCAGTGCGGGAGGCATCGCTCAGTAGCTCCATCACATCTCTGCTCCTGCTAGAAGATATCCTAAACATGGTGTGGACCACAGCCACAAGGGTAGGCACAGTGAGCTCCAGAGGCTCACCAGTGAGATATACAGATGGTGGTGAGTGGGAGGACTCTCCAATCTCAAAGGTCGAGGGAATACCCTCTAATGACCTCCACTCTCTCAATACTCGAGGCATCCAGTCCAGATGAGAAGGTCGGAGCCTCTTCTGTGGCGGCTCGACAACTGGACACTCAGACTCAGTCACTGGCGCCTTATCGCGCGGCGCGAGTGGTCCTCTGGGAAAATCCCGAACACATATCCTAGCTGTCATCCTAGGTACAGGCACATGAGAGGTACCCGCAACAAGTGGTGTAGGGGTAGGAGTGACCTCAGGTGCGGTCGGAGGTGGTACTAAGTAAGCATCACTAGTGTCAACAGACATGGCTCTCACATGAACTGATGACTCATCCTCTACTGTGATCGCGGGACCCTCAAAAGTAGCCTCGGTCGGCTCTTCATCCGAAGCATAGACATGGTAAAGTGATTGACTAGACATACTGTGACAAAAGGAATTGGGTGCGGCGTGTCAGTCGTATGTTAGTTGTATGCAAAGTATGTATGCATGAATGCACAAATGTTCTAGCCAAGGCTATAGTCTAGGTCTCTAAGGTTTTCAGTCACCTAAAGACTTCTAGTTCGCTATAACCAATGGCTCTGATACCAAGTCTGTCACACCCCGCCAAACGGTAATTACAATTTACGTAGAGTGGTTTGCGGAAGCTTAGTGACGTGGCGGGGCTGCGAGCAGTAAAAACACAACCAACAGATACATACATACTCAGAGCATATGGTTATCGCAGAACGAAATAGATTAAGATGCCATTAGTTAAAGTTTTACAAAAGGTTACCACTTGGAAAGTAGTAACAGTAATAGTAGTGGTTGAAATCAGTATTTCATAAAATACATAATATCAAAAGTAGATTTCATAGGTATGACTGCAATAGTTGCAGTTATACAGAGGAAATCCAGGTGTCCCAAAAGTAGTGGCATCCTAACAAGTCCAGGGTAGTCCGTCCTGATATGCATGCAGATCTTACTTACGCTGCTAATTCCCTGAAAAACATAGAGTAAAACGTCAACAAAATTGTTGAGTGAATTCACAAGTTTGTTCGTTATGTAGGAAACACAAGTTAAACATTTAAGAATAACATTTCCAAATAAGTGTTGTTTGTCAAGTAGGAAACACAAGTTATTAACAAATAACATTTCCCAGATCAGTTGTAGTTGTAGTAGGAAACACAAGTTATTAACAAATAACATTTCCCAAATCAGTTATCAGTAGGAAACACAAGTTAACCTAAATAAAGATTAACATTTCCAAATCAGTGTACGTAGGAAATCCTTTCCTAATCATTAGTTTAGTGGGAATATTTAGACGGTGATCCCTTGAAAGGTGAGCTAAACCTGTCAAGTAAGGTAACCCGATCTAACCCTATAACCAAACCACAACCCTAATCTGTTGTTGTTTGCCATGCTGGACAATTAAGTATACGCTCCCAAATCCGTAGGAGGGTCGTCACGGCGATAGTACTATCCGTATACTCAGTGGCTAGAGTCACCTAGCTAATAGTTATAGTCTGTAGCCATAAGGTCTTTTATGCACTACATCGTTCAGCCCAGATCTGTACCAAGATTCGTTGTCTAAATTCCCAAAATAGTATGAAAACATTTCATAAATCATAGTTCAAATAGTTGTGTGAAATACCCTTCCACAAATAGTCACGTATGAAATACCCTTTCATAAATAAATCAAGTAAATACATGCAGTATTTAAATCAGTTATCGCATGCAGTAATACATACGATTTCTATGTTTTCCACCCCGAGTTTTAAAAGCATTAAAACAGTGAAAAGGGGTTTGTGAACTCACATCACATCGAAAGTTTAGTTTAAAACAATTGCAGGGAATTACCGTAAGAAATGCATGTAATTAAGTATAATTATATACCTAATTTGGAGGAGTGTCACAAGTAGGGTGCTAGTGTTTACACCACAATGTATCTACGTGAACGCAAGACACAAATCTTAAAAGACGTTTTCAAATATAAAACCCCAAATACAGCATCACCCCACGTAAAAGCTAACGAAGTCATAACAAACACAAGTCCCCTTATACTGATTCAACCTACCGCTTTTATTTACTGTTTCAATTAGTTTAAATTTTAATTACGGACCTAAGTATAAAACCCCACTCAAAAACTATTTTCAAACCATCGCTAATTTGAACTGTTCGTCCCGACAAGTCGTTTCCCAATACGATTAGCTCTTTAGAACGATCCTAGGCCATACTTCATCTATACAGCTCTAGTAGAACTTAGGTCCCCAGCTAAATATAAATTTTAAAACTAAACCCGTCGTGCTACTGTCAGTTGCGAAAACGACCGTGACTGCTGGCGGCGCGACAAGTTTTTGGCACCGCTGCCGGGGACGTTAATCGTAAGATTCTAAGGCGTCCATACGAACTTTCTCTTTAGTGATACCCGTAGATTAGATTTCTCTCTCGTAACCACCAAAAATTCTTTCCCACAATCCACAACGATATTCGACCAGATCAGCCGGATCTGAACCTCTCATTTTCATACCCGATCCTGAGTCGATTATCCGTACCATCCGCAAAGAAAGACGTTCTCGTTTTCCACAAATGGCCGCTCGTGTTACTCTCACTGACAGCACCAAACCATCAATCAAAGGACAAGGAGGACCGATCAGCTACCCTGAGATAGACGGAGCATCTTTCGAACTCAAATACAACACCATTCAACTCATCAAAGACCAATGTCAATTCCATGGTCTACCCCATGAGGATCATAACGCCCACATTGACAAATTCATTCACATCTCAAACTCATATAAGCAGAATGGGGTTGAGCAAGATATAGTCCGCTTATACTTGTTCCCCTACTCTCTCGCTTCTCGTGCTCTTTCTTGGTTTGAGGAACTTGAGACCGGCTCAATTACCTCATGGACGGATATGGGTAACAAGTTTCTTGCAAAATACTTTCCTCCGTCCAAATAGACCAAAGCTAAGAATGACATCGCAAACTTCAAACAAGCTCACGGTGAATCAATCTACTCAGCATGGGATCGATTCAGGAGTTTACTGAAGAAATTTCGAGACTATCAAATGACGAAGACTGAAAAACTATACACGTTCTATAACGGTCTTGACCCAAATCATCGCATCACTCTTGACGCTGCTGCTCAAGGAAGTATTATGCTACGCACCGCAGATGAGGCTTGGGAATTGATCAAAAATATGACGATGCACCATCATGACTGGAATACCGATGAACAATCACCGATGGCGGTCTCCAATCCAGCACAAACTGAGATGGTCAAATGTATGGCAGAACAGATCGCAATCCTAACGAGACAAATCGGAGAAATGAAACAGCAACCTCAGCAGGTCCACCAAATCCAATCCTTTCAGAATTATGCCAACCCATATCAGGTTGCATATGAGGACCCTGCCATCTACTACGCCCAAAATCATCCACCTGGCGTTGCTCAAACCTCTCCACCAACTAGACCTATCCAATACCCATCTTACCCACAACAACCCCAACTTACCTACAACCAACCATTTTCACCCAACATACCTTCACCTGACGCAATCCAACCTCGTGAACTTGCCACACCAATCACTAATTCAGACAACATGATGATGTAACTCATACAAAGGGTTATGGTTAAACAAGACCAAACTGATATCCTCATAAAGAGCCTTGAAAACAAGTTAGATCAGTTTGCTCAGCATCTCGATACTCGACCCCAAGGATCCTTACCTAGCAACACCGTTCACAATCCCCACATTGCGGAAGCTAAGACTTTGAACACCACGGATACTCAGAGGGCACCGAGCCACTCTAATGTTTCTTCTCCGGTGAAGAACCCTTCTCCTGTCCCGACGACAGTTGAGACTCAATCCGTGCCTACCCCAACTCAGGAAGTTCGAGTCCCCTTCCCAGATCGTATCATAAAAAGGTTTAACGCCAAATCTTTCAAACTAGATGGAAAATTCTTAGACACCGTGTCTAGAATCCCTTCCGGCTCTAAATACATCCGATGTATGATGGCTACTAAAGAAAAGGTACCCGAAGTACCTAAAATCTCTCTCAACGCCGAATGCTCAGCCGTCATTCAGAATTCCCTTCCGGAAAAACTAGGAGACACGGGCCGCTTCACTTTGCCCTGTTCCATCTATCACTCGGGCACGATACACTCCTTGGCCGATCTTGGAGCTAGCATCAACCTCATGCCCTACTCACTCTACTCTAGACTTGAACTAAGACCTCTGCAACCCACTAAGATGAGCGTCCCGCTTGCCGATCAAACAACTCCATATCCTAGGGGCATAGCTGAGAATGTTATGGTTAAGGTTGATAGGTTTTAGTTCCCTACTGACTTTGTAGTGATGGATATACAGGAAGATATCAATATACCCATTATCCTAGGAAGGCCTTTCATGAATACTGCTCGTGCTATTATTGATGTTTACTCGCAGACTATCAGCCTTAGAGCATATGGACAGACTATTGCATTCAGAATCAACCAGGCTGATGAACTACTCGTAGAGCAAGTAGAAATATATGCAATCTCAATGGGCAGGATTACTTCAAACGATGATACTTCTGATTCAGAGCCACCAGACATATACGTATAAGATAAACACACTTGTCTATTATCAGAAGAATCAAAGTTAGAAGAAGAAATGGGAGATTTCAAGCCAGACGAGTCAGAACAAGAAGAAATGAAAGAAAAACTCGAGGAAGTAGAGGTGGATATATACCAGTCCATACTGCCGCATCACCACTTACCTGATGATAATTTACCAACTAATGAATCACATGATGCAGGATTTGGCATAACTATGGAAAGGCTAATAACCTCGATCATAGACCCCTCACAACCTCTTGTTTTATCAAAGCAAAACCCCAAGCGAGAAATGATGGAATTAGATGGATTCTCTGCAGTTGATCCTAATAGAGCTATCTCTAGAGCTATAAAGGACATTGATAAACGCCAAAATGTACTAAATTATAGTACTAATTACCCCTTTGTTTGATAGGTTTCTAATGCATTTTGTGTGAATAAGATACTTATTTCGTTCATATTTGCATTTAGGAGATTTATTGGAGCTTGGATAAAAAAGGAACGGAAAACGAGCTTATTTGGAAGAAAAGTTACTAAAAGAATAAAACATTGGACAAGAGAATATTGGATCGAGGAAAAGAAGCTAAGAGAGTGAAGATAGGCAATATTGGATTGGAATAAGTGTAAATGAAGCTCGAATCGAAAAGAGAATGAAAGATGAGCTGAAAATGAAGAAAAGTGTAAAAGCTGAGTTTTCAGCTATGCGTTAGTATTTTGGCCATAACTTCTTCATACGAACTCCGATTAGGGTGATTCAACTTGGAGAATTTAGCTAACAAACAGGGATACACCTTTCATTTTTTGGCTGTGGGCTAGTTTTGCAATCCATACGGCGTATGAACATCCATACGGCGTATGGATTGGTCGGCCAGAATCCTTAAATTTTCACTTTGCCTCATTTTAACCCTAACTTCCACCATAAACCCTAAGTCGACTAAAGCTTGTTCCAGAGGCTTTTTGATGATGTTTTGGAGGCACAAGAAGGTAGAAAGCAAGAAGATTTGAAGCCCTTTCGATTGTTCAATCATTCTTTCGGTTTCTCGGTTCGAATTCGTTTCTATCTTTCATTTGATTATGATTTCTAGTATTTATTCGAATCTGATTATCTGTAATAGCATGATTGGCTAAGTATTTTGTGTGTTTGCTTAGATGATAATACTTAAATGATGGATTGATTATTAAAAATGCGAATCGTATTGGATTTTATTCAAGTTTATGTGTTTATTCGTTGATCCTTGGTTATTGAATGAATATTGCTAATTACCTAACGTGGTTTTATGATTAATTGAGATTGAGTTCCTTTTGATCATAAGATTATTGATGATTGTTGGTTTTAATTGAGAAGTGTCACCGAATAGATTGAGTTTGACGGGTTAGGGACAATAATTGGTAATATTTATTGATGAACAAGATAACTAGAAATAGTTATAGAATTTGTTGATTCAAGTTATGAGAATAAATCACATAAACGGTGTTGATATAATATAAAACACAATTAGGTGGGCAACGTTAAATTGAACTGTTAGCTGGTTGAAAACAACTTCATGTCTTTCTTAATTGTGTTAATTCAATTTATCTTATAAGGAAAATTGATACATTTGTTATAGCACAATAAAATCCATACGTGAGCATTCTAAATAAAGTGATTTCCAGATTTTAAGGAAAGTAATCTAAGCAAATGCATTTATTTTATCATTCGAATTAAATCTTTTATTTAAGTAATTATTTTGGTATTTCTTTATTTTATAATTAAGTTTTATTTAATAAATCATTTCTTATAATTGTTTATCAATTGTTCGATCGGAACTAAAACGCCCCCCAATATTCATTGTTTTCATTATTTGTATTAATTTCCAATTTATTTAATATTGACATCCGTTCCCTGTGTTCGACTCGGACTTACTAAGCTATACTATATATGATCAGGTATTCTTGCCTGTGTTGTGTGTAGTAAGTTAGGTATTTTCCATTTTAAAACTAAAGCCCCGTTTACACGACATCAAGTTTTTGGCGCCGCTGCCGGGGAACGGTTTGATTCAATTGGATAAATTGGAATTTGTTTTCTGTATATTATTTGTTTGAATTTAGTTTTGTTTTCCTGTTTAATTGTATTATCTTGTGTTAGAAATTAGTTGATAAGTTGTTTTATATTTAAGAGTCTTTCGTCAGAGAAGACTTTCTGCGTCCGCACCGCCTAGTTCACCATTACATAGACCATTTCCTGAAGACGAGTGCGAGGTGTTTAATAATAATCTTTACATTCCGATGACTTTTGACTACCATTCAGATTACGAAGGCGAATACGGAGGGTATCGCACTAGATCACCAACTGAATACCCTAGTGATCAATCGGAACCAGATTTAGAAATGGCAGACGACATCGCCAACATGACTCTCGAGGAATATTCGAGCAGAAGGCGTAGCGACCTTGGCCCAGGAGTTGTGAGGCCCGCAATTGCAGAAAACGTAGAGTTCGAGATAAAGGGACAATTCCTAAAGGAGCTTAGGTAAAACCCGTTTCGAGGAGAGGAGAGAGAAGATGCTAACGAGCACGTGGAAAAGATCGAGGAGATTGCCGATATGTTCAGCATCCCAAACATTACATGCGATCAAGTCATGCTCCGCGTGTTCCCAAGAACACTCAAGGGAGCCGCAAAAAGATGGATTACTAATGAACCAGCTGGATCCATCACCACGTGGGAAGATCTCCGCATAAAGTTTCTAAAGATGTACTGCCCGCCATCCAAAACGTCGAAGATGATCAACGAGATTAGGAATTTCAAGCAAGAAGTTGATGAGTCGCTACACGAAGCGTGGGAAAGGTACCAGGACTTGATGCATAAATGTCCACAGCACGACCTAAATGACCAGCAAATTATAATGGTATTCTACACGGGAGTAGATCGTGCTACAAGACAGCAATTAGATGCTCAAGGACATATCCCGAAGAAGATTCCTAGGGACGCCTTAGCTGCTATACGCGACCAAGCAAAGCATTCTCGGTTATGGGATGATGGTTCCTCTAGGAGAAAGAGGTCAATTAGCAATGAAGATGGACTCGCCGCCATAACTGCCAAACTGGACAGCATGGGAAGAGACATAAAAAAGGTGACCGAGACTGTCCATGCAATCCAAGTAGGGTGTGACAACTGTGGAGGAACGCATTTAGTCAAGAATTGTCCCGAAATAAATTCTGTAGAAGTGAGAGAGGAAGTTAAATGTGTGGAAACTCATGGAACTTACTGCCAAGGCAGAAGGGAATTTTTCCTAAGACCATACCAGGAAGGAGGTCGCCAGTTCAGCCAGGCTCAGCCAGAGTTTTTCACTAAGGAACTACCCTCGGCAACCTTCCCTGACAAGAAACCCAATTTGGAAGAAATGATGGGGAAGTTTTTGATCGCTAATGAGAATTTTATTGCGAAGTCTGGACAGCGGATGGACGCCATTGAAGCATTAGTTCGGAATCAAGGAGCGGCGATCAAGCAAATTGAGAGAACCATTTCCAGCATAGCTAAAGTTCTCCAAGAGAGACCCCCGGGAACTCTTCCCGGATTCACTGAAACCAATCCATGTGATCAGGCGAAAGCTGTGATTACCAGAAGTGGAAACGTTCATGAAGATCCAATTGTTAAGAAGAAGCCTGCACCTCAGCCTTTGCCCGAGAAAGAGAAGGAAGCAGAAGTTGTCGACAGTCCAAGGGTGGACACAAAAGCTGATCAAATTGCTAAGGATAAGCAATATGCGAAGGATAATGCGCCACCACCACCTTACCCAGCAGCTTTGAGGAGAGGAAAATATGAAGCTCATGACCATCAATTTCTTGAGAATTTGAAGCAACTCCACATTAACATTCCGTTTGTGGAGGCCATTGCTCAAATACCTAAGTATGCAAGATATTTGAAGGAGCTTTTGACTAATAAGAGCAAGTTGCCTGAAGCAACCACTGTAACAATGAACGAGCGATGCTCGGCCGTGATGCAAAACAAGTTACCACCAAAAATGAAGGATCCGGGAAGTATCACTATTCCCTGTTTAATTGGTAAGTTAGACGTCGCGAATGCACTAGCGGGTCTCGGGGCTAGCATATCTATTATGCCTTATACTATGTACTCTAGACTTGGGCTAGGAAAACCTAAGTCCATCCGAATGTGCATCGAGTTGGCTGATCACTCTGTTCAATACCCCAAAGGGATGGTTGAGAACGTTTTAGTCAAGGTTGATAAGTTTGTGTTTCCCTGTGACTTTGTGATTCTCGACATGGTAGAGGATCCTAAGGTGCCGATTATTCTAGGTAGACCCTTCCTTGCCACTTCCAGAGCATTGATCGATGTTTTTGATAGGAAAATAACCATGAGATTGGGGGATGAGAATGTTGTATTTAATGTGAATGAATCTATGCAATATCCAGAATCAAAGGATGAGACTTGTTACTTTGCTAGCATGAGAGAATTATCTGAGGATGAAGAGAGTTTGCAAAGTTTGAAGGATGACGTAGATTTAGACCTAATGATTCTTGAAGGATGGAAGGGAAGCCTCGCGACAATCCGTGACATCGACAAGTTCAATAAATTGCCTGTGGAGATCGAGACAACGTGCGAGAAAGATTTAGAAAATGAAGGCATTAAGCTAAAGGAGAGTAAAGAGTCAATCTTGACAAATGGAATCTCGATCAAAACGGAGACGCGAATTCTAAGTCATTGTCACAATGGTCCTACTAGAGGGCATAAGGGACCTAATTACACGTCACGAAAGATGTTGAAAGCGAAGGCATTACCTTTAAATGATGCACGGGTTGTGGTGAAGTTCCGTAAGCGATTGTTTTCACGATTTGAAACGCCGAAGGTTTGGATCAGTGATATTGAATCGCATCTTACGAATGCACAATTGGAGAAAGTGTTAGGAATGAATGCTTATGTTAACGCCCGATTATATATGGAGCGCACCAAGAAATGGCATGATTCACGTTTTAAATCAAAGAGTTTATTTGAAAAAGGTGGTAAGGTTTTCCTATACAGTTCTCGTATGCATTTGCTTCCTGGTAAGTTGAAGACACGCTGGACAGGACCTTTTGTGGTAGAGAAAGTTTATCCTTTTGGTGCTGTTGATCTGCAAGGTCATTCTGGAAAAACTTTCAAGGTTAATGGTAGTCGTTTGAAGAGATACTATGGTGATGCAAGGGGCTCCAAACGTGATTTGGAGATGGATCGTATTTAAGATATGATGCGAGATGTCGAGCTTACCGACGTGATAAACAAAAGCGCTTTCGGGAGACAACCCGTTATTTTGTTATTTTGTTTTATTGTTTTTGCTTGCAGGTTTGAACTTTGTGGGTATGTTCCCTGGAAACCCTCACGAGACTACAACTCGTCCACTTAGGATACTGAGGAGTTTAAAGGCTTGTTGCATATGCTAAATGCAACCGTGATGCCTACGGAAGTGTGCTGTTGTATTTTATTTCAGAACCAGTTCATTCATGAATTTTTCTTCTTAATCAGGGGAGTTTTTCTGTTTCACTTCTTTTCTATTCCCTAATATTATGTTTCTTTTTGCAATGAGGACATTGCATATTTCTAAGTGGGGGATAGGGGAAAAGAAGTCTATTTGTCCTAACTGATCAGAGTGCAAATATTGGTAGATATCATTTTAAAAGGGGCATTCTGTATTAGTCAATTTTCAGTCTAAATTTTTCTTTTAAAATTGTAATTTTTCTTAAATTTAGTAATCTTGTAACAATATTGGGGAATTCAAAGGAATAAATTAACCTTAAATGTTTAAATATGGGATAGTTCATTTTGTGATGTATCGATAGGCAGTCTGTATGAAGGTAGTTGAGTTCTTAAGAAATTAATGAATGAAGTAGGTAATTGCCTAAGGAAATTTTTAGCAAGGTATAACTTTGGTTTTAAATCTTATATGTTAGCTTGTCATAGTCCTCATTCTGAAAAATCTTGTGATCCTCATTTGGGAATATACTGGGTGATGTCTCCTCTGTTGTACGTAAGTACAGACCTGGTTTCTGTCAGTATATTTGCTTTTATCTAAAATAAAAAAAAAATGAAAATGAATAATGTATAGATATATCTACCAAAGCCAAGTTATGTCGCTTTGTTGTACTGAGGTACAGACCTGTCACCAATGTCTTGGTTTGAAAAATGATGGATTTATTTGGATTTCTTGATGAGGAAAGATGTGGCTTGTTAATTATATAAGAGTATTTTGCTATTGAGATTCAAAGGTAAAAGCCTGCTAGATTAATAATGTTAAGCTCATCTGATGTAATTCAGATTGTTTAAGTGGACAACAATATCGATAATCCTAATGAATCATCTTACATGTCTAATAATAACTCATGAAGAATTTGATTTCCTGATAGAGTTTCTTGATTGCTAGATTTAAGGTAAAATTAGTTTTAAGAGTAAGATTTAGGTTGGTAAATGCTAGTTAGTATGTAAGTCCCTAATTTCCAATATTTTGCTAGTTTATGATTTTAAAGGACAGTTTACTTGAGGACAAGTAGGATTCAAGTGGGGGATGTTTGATAAACGCCAAAATGTACTAAATTATAGTACTAATTACCCCTTTGTTTGATAGGTTTCTAATGTATTTTGTGTGAATAAGATACTTATTTCGTTCATATTTGCATTTAGGAGATTTATTGGAGCTTGGATAAAAAAGGAACGGAAAACGAGCTTATTTGGAAGAAAAGTTACTAAAAGAATAAAACATTGGACAAGAGAATATTGGATCGAGGAAAAGAAGCTAAGAGAGTGAAGATAGGCAATATTGGATTGGAATAAGTGTAAATGAAGCTCGAATCGGAAAGAGAATGAAAGATGAGCTGAAAATGAAGAAAAGTGTAAAAGCTGAGTTTTCGGCTATGCGTTAGTATTTTGGCCATAACTTCTTCATACGAACTCCGATTAGGGTGATTCAACTTGGAGAATTTAGCTAACAAACAGGGCTACACCTTTCATTTTTTGGCTGTGGGCTAGTTTTGCAATCCATACGGCGTATGAACATCCATACGGCGTATGGATTGGTCGGCCAGAATCCTTAAATTTTCACTTTGCCTCATTTTAACCCTAACTTCCACCATAAACCCTAAGTCGACTAAAGCTTGTTCCAGAGGCTTTTTGATGATGTTTTGGAGGCACAAGAAGGTAGAAAGCAAGAATATTTGAAGCCCTTTCGATTGTTCAATCATTCTTTCGGTTTCTCGGTTCGAATTCGTTTCTATCTTTCATTTGATTATGATTTCTAGTATTTATTCGAATCTGATTATCTGTAATAGCATGATTGGCTAAGTATTTTGTGTGTTTGCTTAGATGATAATACTTAAATGATGGATTGATTATTAAAAATGTGAATCGTATTGGATTTTATTCAAGTTTATGTGTTTATTCGTTGATCCTTGGTTATTGAATGAATATTGCTAATTACCTAACGTGGTTTTATGATTAATTGAGATTAAGTTCCTTTTGATCATAAGATTATTGATGATTGTTGGTTTTAATTGAGAATTATCACCGAATAGATTGAGTTTGACGGGTTAGGGACAATAATTGGTAATATTTATTGATGAACAAGATAACTAGAAATAGTTATAGACTTTGTTGATTCAAGTTATGAGAATAAATCACATAAACGGTGTTGAATTAATATAAAACACAATTAGGTGGGCAACATTAAATTGAACTGTTAGCTGGTTGAAAACAACTTCATGTCTTTCTTAATTGTGTTAATTCAATTTATCTTGTAAGGAAAATTGATACATTTGTTATAGCACAATAAAATCCATACGTGAGCATTCTAAATAAAGTGATTTCCAGATTTTAAGGAAAGTAATCTAAGCAAATGCATTTATTTTATCATTCGAATTAATCTTTTATTTAAGTAATTATTTTGGTATTTCTTTATTTTATAATTAAGTTTTATTTAATAAATCATTTCTTATAATTGTTTATCAATTGTTCGATCGGAACTAAAACGCCCCCCAATATTCATTGTTTTCATTATTTGTATTAATTTCCAATTTATTTAATATTGACATCCGTTCCCTGTGTTCGACTCGGACTTACTGAGCTATACTATATATGATCAGGTATTCTTGCCTGTGTTGTGTGTAGTAAGTTAGGTATTTTCCATTTTAAAACTAAAGCCCCATTTACACGACATCAGACATTATCTGGGATCTTCTGCACATGCAAAGAGTTACTGTGCAAAGTGTCCCCTTCTTTGCATCTAAGAGTCCAAACGTCATCTATCCCCATAATCCCAGGGTTCCATTTCTGAGCACTTCCGACCCTGGAGGTTCCAGCTCCAACTAGACTGAAGGAAGGCAAAGTCAGGCTCTAGACTCTAAAAGCAGCGCTTCTCGGGAGGCAACCCGTGAAATAAAGTCAGGCTCTCGACTTTAAAAGCAGCGCTTCTTGGGAGGCAACCCATGGAATAAGACATAGTAGAGAGTAGAGTATTGATAAATGAAGTAGATCTCCGACTATCCTGCCACTTGGATGAGCCCAAAATGTTTTAAAACATACTCTGAAATACAACTCGTTTTGCAAATAAACCACTCGTCTCAGAAAACAGGAAATCATTTTGAAATAACCTAATAATTCATATGTTTCGAGCCTTTGAGGTACTTGCAAATACTTTTATGCATTATGCTCGAACTCGTTTAAAAACACATGATTCATAAAAATTGATTTGTAGTAGAAAACATCTTTCAAAATCTGAAACAGTGATTTCTTTTTCATTTGCAAAAACAACACCGAGTTTGTAATAAGGGTTTTATCCAACGTGTTCACACTTATGAGATCTCTTCACGAGAATGAGATGAATTGAAGAAATGAGGAAATAATAGCAAGCAGCTTGAAGCCGATCAATGCAGAAGAAGATCCTGGCAACATCTCTCTTCAGCAAATTCAGACTTCCAGCTTCAACGTGGCTCGCTATCTGGGGAGTATCTGATCCTTTCCTCTTTTATCTGTTTTATCTTAATTCATGTTTATTTGTTTTGTTAATGTGATAATAAAAGTAGTCTATACTCTATCCTAAACTTATAACTAAGTGTGGGATTCCAGCCCAAACAAAACACTTGAGAAACATTTTCTTACATGTTCAAACTCTAAGTGTGGGATTTTTCAATCTCAACTCAAGAGAACATTAGGGACAATGTTCCTCTAAGTGTGGGATAGCAGGTATAGAATACGTTGGTTTGTTTTTATCATTTTAGTTCAAAATAGTTAACACAGAAAATGTTCCTCTAAATTTTTCAAAATTTTTCAATTTTCAAAACCCTTTTTCAAAAGAAAAACGAGTTTAATCATTCGATTAACTCTGAATTTTTGAGTCTTAATGTTTTTAATAGAAGTCATTTTCAAAATATGAATAAGTTGTTTTAAAATCTAAGGAAAATAAGTTAATAATTGCTTAAGCAAGAAATGATAATCTAATAAGAACATGACTAGGCACATGCAACCCATTTGCAGTGAGGACTTGAGCCTTAAAAGCATTAATATTAATGCTACATTGTTCATTTCTTGTGTGTGCCGATGCATGTATATCTGAATTAGAACTTGCTCTTGACATACGCTTCGAGACCACATTGGTGAGTACCGTACGCGGTATAGATGCAATTAGATGACTTTGACATTCCTTAGGATTTAACCCACTTTTAGCCTTCTCTTTCAAGCCCAAAACCCTTTCCGATGCTCATTTTTAGCATCGATGATCCACTTAGTAAACCCTGTTGAGCCTAAACCTTTTCGTTTCATAAAACCCACATGTTTAAACCCCTACTTTCCCAAATATCCCTAAACTTATCCTAGAATTTCTGAGGTTATGAAGAACGCTTTTTAGAAACATCCCTTCAAATTGTCCTTCTCTCTCTCGTGTTCTCCGAAAAAGAAATATCCTTGGTGTGAAAAATTGACACCATGAAAAGACTCGAAGAAGAAAGATAAGAATAAGGATTTCTGCATTTAATAATCCTTGGAAGTTCTATGGCAAAGAAGTTCTGAAAGAAAAGAAAAAAAAAAGAAAAAAAAAGAAAAAATTAGAAAAAGAAAATAGAAAAAAAATAAAGTAAATAAAGCTTAGTGCTTCGAAGTATCGCCCTAAAAGAAGAAGATCCGATAGAAGACAAAAGCTACTTTACTTTCATCCGTTTCTAAACTAAGTTTTCCGTAACCTTAGGAGTCCTAAGATAAGCAACACCCTTACACCCAAAATTTCCGCTATCCAAACCCCTTAACCCTCACAAACATTACAACCCCTGAATATCTTGGGATAATTAGCATCGTTCTCATCTAAGTGGTGGAGATCCGATTCTCGATCAAGCTTATGACGATGAGTACTGCATGACTGGCAAATTGAGCGATTTCTTTGTTTAGAATATTAGGAAATCAGAAACACTCTTGAGTGAATTGAGTGACCACCTTAGTGAGATCGCCTGGTCATGTATACTCCAGGATCACGAGATTTGGAAGTATGCTTAAAGTGAATCATTACTTGTTTCTGAAATGATTATCTTATTTTTCCTGATGTTTTTAGAGCAATTATATGAATATGAGAAAATGATAACTTTTAGAAATGTTCTGACTCACCGCAAAACCAGATTTTTAAAATATCTTTTTCACGAGGCATGGATGTGTTGCTTGAGGACAAGCAACGTCTAAGTGTGGGATACTTGATGTGACCTAAAAAGTCATGTTTTTAGGCACATTATTCTGCACTTATTGGACTTATATTTGGTGATATCATCTTAAAACATCTATTATTTACTTAAAATCACCAAAGTAGTCTAATTATGGGCATTGCTATTAAAATCACCAAAAACATCCATTTATCACGTAAAACGATGCAAATAACGTCACCTTAAATATCCCCTTCTTAATTTACTTATGGAATTGGATCTTAATTCATATTTTATGATTCCATAGGGAAATCCAAGACCGGAGGTGAAAGAATCAGAAGAAACGGACGAAAGACGGAGAAGATACACAGTCTAGAAGTCAAACACTTCCAAATTTGGCAAACTTAGTGTCAAACATGCAAAAGTCAAACACTTCCAATCTATAGGTCAAACACGCAAAAGATACACAGTCTAGAAGTCAAACACTTCCTATCTATAAACGGACGAAACACGCAAAAGTCAAACACTTCCAAATTTGGCAAACTTAGTGTCATTAGAAGCGTAATGGAAAAACGAAGCCAACGGCGCAAGAATCAAGCAAATCGGGCTTAAAACGAAGAAGATACGGACGAAACAAGCAACCGAGAAGTCAACGGAGGCCAAATGGAGCACCAACCCCCCCCCCCTACCACCAAGGGTGCCGTATACGGCACGTTAAGTGCAGTATACGGTACCTAGGGTGCCGTATACGGGGCCTTTTGCCTTGTGAGGTGCCGTTTGACCCCCCCCATTGGTCTGCTTGCCCCGTATGCTGCTTTGATGCTTGTATTTGGTGCTTCAAGACTTGTACCAAGACTTTCATCCTTCCCCTATAAATACCAAGCCTCATTTCTCATTTCACCACACCTCTCATCTCATTTCTCTCATTTCTCTCTCTAGAATTGTGACATCCGTCACCAAAAACTTCATTCTTAGGTTCGTTTCCTATAACCATTTTTTTTACTTGCATTTATGTGCATGAAATTTATTGGAGAAATAAATTAAGTATTCGTGTTTTAAACTAGGTGAGAAATTTAATTCTCGAATAGTGTTCCGAAAACTTGAATCAGTGTTCTTACACATTTGAATTAAAAGTTAGGTTAATATAAATGAAATAATAACAATAATTGATAGTAATATAATATAATATTATGATATGATAATCATATCATATGACACACATCCTTGTATCAATTTAAAGGCAAATAACATGTTACAAGATTTCACAGGTTGATATCGAAATTTCTTAGTTTTCTTATTATGATAATACAATAATAATTGTTATTATAATATCTATAATAATAATATTGGTAATATGTGGAAGTAGTAACATATAATAAAAATAATATAATAATCATGATGAATGTGTGGAACTTGTGTTTTCAATTGTAAGTCGGTGGAAAGCTTAGCCCAAAAGCAAACCGACTCAAATACATTTGTGAGGTATTCGGCAAGCCCAAAGGTACCCAAACCAAACGTATTCTCAAGTCCCATGACTTAGGTCCCAAGTTGGATTAAGATATAAATACAATATAAAGTTTAACCTAAAGATTTTTATCACAAATTAGAGAAATCGTCCCTGCTGTGATTGTGAGTTGTCGACCAAGAAAAGAAAAGAACCAAAGTTGAGTGCGAGTCTTGCGTCCGTGTATTCTTGTTCGCGTGTATACGTAGGTATATCCATAAACCCTAATCAATATGCTTTTATTTTATTTAATCTTTCTGAAATAGATGTATATGTGGGTCGAATTATATGTTTGGAATATGAATAAGTTGGGTAAATAGGTTTTGCAAACCGAAAGTATTGTATCGTTAAATGTAAAAATCTGTCAGATTTTCGTAACTAGAATCAGGCGCAGTTTTGACCTATCTACGTTCGTTTTCAGGCTTCGGCCGAAACACGAAAGTTGTAGATCTCGAAATTTTACTTCGAGTGTCGAGGTTTAGGCCTCTAAAAAGCAACGTACGATTTTATAAAAAATTATTTCGTAAACTGCAGTTAGGAGTGACGAATTTTGAGAAAACTTTTGGTAAACTTAGTTCGGTTTGACCAAATTATTTTCCAAAACTTTTTGGGGATTGTAAAGAATGTTTAAGGATATACTTTTCTGAAATAAATCACATTTATAAAATTTTAAGATTTATATTTGATATAAAAAGAATGGGTATGGTACATTTTCTAAATCTTGTGTAATTATGCTGGTTCGTAAGTGTTGAAGAAGAAGTACGAATCAATTTGTAATACCTTAACGTTTTATCATCACTATTTTTATATAAGGGTTGTCAGGGCTTAAAGAACACTTTTGGATTAAGTTTATACAAGAGATTAGCTAATGGAAATACTTATTGGCTATTAACATTTTGGGATATTATTGTCTTTGGGGCTATATTTATATGCAAGCATCATGAGACTTATGTGTAATAATAATAATAAATTGTGTTATTCTAAGATGGTTAAAACGTATGTTAAACTAGGTGTTAATCATTAAAAATTTTAATGGAACAACTTCAATAGGATACAATAAATAAATAAATAACAGAAAGGGCTACCCATCTTATTTAAGATTAATAATCAACAAATATATGTATAGGTGTTGTGGATTAACGTGTGGACTTCATTGGACTTGGTTGGGAACTTAGCTTGCATTACTATACAAGGTGAGTTTTCGTGGCCCCATTTTCTTTACATCTTTTTATCATTGGGGGAAAAGTATGCTCACATGTTTTACCAACTGTTTTATGCTGTGAACGTATTCATTTCTATTTTCGGACATATGCTTGAAATGTGTGACACTATGTGACTTATATGCATTGAGACTTGTTGCTTACATCCGTGCTGTACTTCCTTGTGGGGTATTTGCCGTACATTGAGATTTGTTGCTTACATCTGTGCTGTACTTCCTTGTGGGGTATTTGCCGTACATTGAGATTGGTTGTTTACATTCGTGCTTTACCTTCTTGTGGGGTATTTGCCGTACATTGGGATTGTTGCTTACATTCGTGCTTTACTTCCTTGTGAGGTAATTGCCGTACATTGAGATATACTGGCTGCATTATTTCACATTTGTGTACATTTCTATTGCATTGTCCTAACTTATCATTATCACAGCAAAATATTTTATTTTGTGGTGTTTGGTTTCAAACCTACGAAACTCACCAACATTATTGTTGACGTTTTTGAGCATAACTTTTCAGGTAATATTAGTGGACAGAAGATAGAGGACAAGAAAGCTTAGTGGACCTCTAGGTTGCATTTAAGCTAAACTTCAAGACTATTGTTTGAGGTGGAATTTTTGCATTTTAAATAATTGGGAAAAGGCGTGTGTTGCCTTAACATTTCTATTATGGGATTTGTGTTTGTTATTTTGGATTCATTATTGGAATGAATGCATGACATGAACCGTTTTTCAGGTTAATGACATCATGACACATTGATTATTTATTTCATTTAGTCTTCTTTATAATAATGTGTTGTGATCCTATCATTGTTGTACTCCGTTGTTTCCGCTTTAGACGGGGTATGACAGATTGGTATCAGAGCCATTGTTTATAGAGATCTAGGTGGATTGGCCTAGACTATAAATAAGGAACCCGCATATAGAACATGAATTAGGGAACTATGTGTGCATATTTCAACGTAGTTCAATTCCTTTCTAACATTGGTTGCACAACATAACCATGTGTTGTGCATATCCATTGTTCTATTGTTAATCTTTGCCCTTTTGTACAAGTATATTGTGTTACAAAAATTTGGAAGATAGAAATGTCTGTGAACGAATATTTTTACAATTATGGCGGCCGACGTAATTGAAGAAGATATTCCAACATATGCAAGTCTATCGACCATATTTGAGTAAGCAATGTGCTACCTGTAAAGGTGTACGAAGGATGATTGCTCGTTCAAACGTTGTTCACATCTTTTCATGTTTAGAAATATCTGATCTTACACATATGAAATGTTCACTTCTTAAATTATACGAAGTATACGTATCTAAACCTTATCTACATCATTTAATCATATTAATCTGTATTACATTCCCATTGTAGAAATCATGCCGCCAAGACGTTCCGTTCGTAATGCAAATAGAGGCGGTAGTGCAAACAGAGGGGGAGGCCGTACTGGCGGCCGTAATGGTAGGGGTGGTGGCCGTACCGAAGGCCGTACAGGTGGAGGTGAAGAGGGTACTGGTGGTGAGGCACCCAATGTTGCCGCGATGATTGCGGAGCAGCTGTAGGCATTATTGCCTAACATAGTTGCACAGGTTACTCATGGTGTGTTGCAGGGTACAGGTGGAGGAGGTGGTGAAGAACAAGAGGAAAATTTTAATGGGGAACCTAATGGTGATGATGGAGCGGCTGCTAGAGGATGTACTTATAAGGAGTTCAAGGCATGCAAACCACGAGATTTCGATGGCAAAGGGGGAGCGATTGCTTGCTCTAGGTGGATAGAGAAGATGGAGTCGGTGTTGGATATTAGTAATTGCGCCGAAGAGCGTATGGTCAGATATGCATCTACTGAGTTGTCGGGTAAAGCATTGACCTGGTGGAATACACATGTTCAGGCCAGGGGTAGGCCTGCTGCTATGGGTATGACATGGGAAGAGTTTAAGGCACTGTTAGTGGAGGAGTACTGTTCTACAAATGAAATGGACAAGTTAGAGAAAGAGTTTTTGGAGCATAAGATGGTGGGGGCTAATCATGCAGCGTACACTGATCGTTTCCATGAATTAGCCAAGTTGATTCCGAGTATGGTAACACCTGAGTCGAGAAGGATTAAAAAGTATTTAGGGGGATTGGTGCCAGAAATTAAGGGAATGGTTGAGGTGACTGAACCAGCCACTATTCAGAGTGCGATTTTGAAAGCTGGGGCTCTTACTGAGGAAATGGTAAGAAATGGTACATTGAAAAGGGGAAGCGAGAAGGGTAAGGGGGTAGCTGAATCTAGTAAAGCTAAGGTTGGTGATTCGAATAATAAGAAACCTCGGATAGCTAAGACATATGTTGCTGCAAATGTG
Organism: Helichrysum umbraculigerum; assembly: GCA_949592205.1. NCBI lineage: Eukaryota > Viridiplantae > Streptophyta > Magnoliopsida > Asterales > Asteraceae > Helichrysum > Helichrysum umbraculigerum. The sequence goes on from CATIUR010000003.1 coordinate 64,923,975, forward strand.
GATAGGAAGGTCTATGGTGGGGGTTATCCTTTGTGTGCAGGGTGTAATTTTCATCATCTTCCGTCTACTGGTTGTAAGTATTGTAACAAGTGCTATCGGTGGGGTCATTTACCGGATTTCTGTCGTTCTACTGCACATGTTGTTACCCCGGTTAATGCTGTGAGGGGTTCTAATGGGTGTTTCGAATGTGGGGCTTTGGATCATTTCGTCAATGTCTGCCCTAGGTTGGCTAGTATAGTAAGAGCTGTTGGAAATAATAACAATACTTGGGTTTTGACTGCTGGTGGAAATCAGAACAGGGGACGCGCTACAAACACTGCTCTTGGGAGATCTTTTGTTATGAATGCTAGTGAGGCACGTTAGGCACCCAACATTGTGACCGGTACGTTTCGGTTAAATGATCATTTTGCTACAGTTTTATTTGACAGTGGTGCTGATTTTAGCTTTATATCTGTGGATTTTGTGCCTATACTTGATATTATACCTAGTAAGCTGGACGTTGTATATGAAATTGAAATTGCGGATGGGAAACGGGTAGACTTGAATGAGGTTATTAAAAATTGTACACTCATATTGGAGGATCATACTTTCAGTATTGACCTAATACCTTTTGGGATCGGTAGCATTGATGTTATAGTAGGTATGGATTGGATGTCGAAATATAGGGCCGAAATTGTGTGCTTCGAAAAGGTTGTCCGTATACCTATGCCAGATGGCAGTATGTTGGAAGTCTCTGGGGAACAACCGGAGACTAAATGTGTTAAACTTATGAGTATAAATTCCGAGGAATCAAAACTTGAAAATGTCCTTATTGTTCGTGATTTTCCTAATGTTTTTCCCGATGATTTGCCGGGATTACCTCCTCTTCGATCCGTTGAGTTTCACATTGATCTTATTCCTGGAGCGACCCCAGTTGCTAAAGCTCCATATCGTTTAGCTCCTTCTGAAATGCAAGAGTTGTCCGCTCAACTTCAGGAGCTCCAAGACAAGAGATTTATTCGCCCTAGTCACTCCCCTTGGGGAGCACCTGTTCTGTTCGTTAAAAAGAAAGATGGTTCATTTCGTATGTGTTCTGTTCGTTAAAAAGAAAGATAATCATATCGTGAACTTAATAAGCTTACGGTCAAGAATCGTTATCCTCTTCCAAGGATAGATGATTTATTTGATCAGCTTCAGGGTGCTCAGTGGTTTTCGAAAATTGATCTTCGTTCTGGTTATCATCAGTTGAGAGTACATGAGTCGGATATACCAAAGACTGCATTCAGGACTCGTTATGGGCACTTCGAATTTCTCGTTATGCCTTTTGGTCTCACTAATGCTCCTGCGGTATTCATGGATCTAATGAATCGTTTTTGTAAGCCGTATCTTGATAAATTCGTCATCGTCTTCATTGACGACATCTTGATCTATTCAAAATCTAAGGAGGATCATAAGCTACATCTGAAGCTTATTCTTGAACTTCTCTTGAAAGAACAACTCTATGCAAAGTTTTCGAAATGTGAGTTCTGGTTGCGTGAGGTTCATTTTCTTGGTCATGTGGTAAATGAGGCGGGTATTCATGTGGATCCAAGTAAGATAGAGGCGGTGAAAGCTTGGAAGACTCCACAAACACCTTCTGAAATTCGTCAGTTCTTGGGTTTGGCTGGATACTATCGACGTTTTATCGAGAATTTTTCTAGGATTGATCAACCGCTTACACAGTTAACGCAAAAAGAAAGAAAATTTGTCTGGGGTGAGAAACAGGAGGAAGCATTTTAAACTCTGAAGAATGCTTTTTGTGAGGCACCGATTCTGGCATTACCTAATGGCTCGGATGATTTTGTGGTTTATTGCGACGCGTCTAACCAAGTGTTGGGATGTGTTTTGATGCAGCGAGGGAAGGTGATAACTTATGCATCTAGGCAACTTAAGGTGCACGAGAAAAACTACACTACTCACGATTTGGAATTGGGTGCGGTGGTCTTTGCACTCAAGTGTTGGAGGCATTATCTGTATGGGACAAAGAGTGTGATTTATACTGATCATAAGAGCTTGCAGCATATCTTTGATCAGAAGGAATTGAATATGAGGCAAAGGAGATGGTTGGAGTTGTTTAGTGACTATGATTGTGAAATTCGCTACCATCCGGGAAAGGCGAATGTGGTGGCTGATGCTTTGAGCAGAAAGGAAAGGGTTAAGCCAAGGAGAGTGAGAGCGATGAGGTTAACCATTCATTCGGGTATTAAGGAGAAGTTGGTTGAGGCTCAGTTGGAAGCACTACTAGGTCCCAATGTTGAAGGAGAGTCGTTGCGAGGGTTAGATGGACAGTTGGAGCGTAAGGATGATGGATTGTATTACTTTATTGATAGACTGTGGATTCCGTTACTAGGCGGCCTGAGGATGCTGGTGATGGATGAGACTCATAAGTCTAAGTATTCGATTCATCCGGGGGCAGATAAGATGTATCATGATATGAAAGATTTGTATTGGTGGCCAGGTATGAAGAAGGATATTGCATTGTATGTTAGCCAATGTATGACTTGTTTGAAGGTTAAGGCTGAACATCAAAGACCTTCTGGGTTGCTACAACAACCGGAGATTCCCGAGTGGAAGTGGGAGAACATTGCTATGGATTTCATTACGAAACTGCCTAGGACCAGTAGTGGTCATGATTCGATCTGGGTTATCGTGGATAGGATGACTAGTCTGCTCATTTCTTGGCTATCCGCGAGGACTATAAAATGGAGAAATTGGCGAGATTGTATATAAATGAGATTGTGGCGAGGCATGGTGTACCTATATCGATTATTTCTGATCGTGATGGCCGATTTACTTCACGGTTTTGGCAGACGTTGCAAAAGGCGTTAGGGACGAGGTTGGATATGAGTACGGCTTACCATCCCCAAACCGATGGGCAGAGTGAGCGTACTATCCAGACGTTGGAAGATATGTTGAGGGCTTGTGTTATCGATTTTGGAGGAAACTGGGATACTCATTTACCATTGGTAGAGTTTTCGTATAATAACAGTTATCATTCCAGTATACAGTGTGCACCTTTTGAAGCGCTTTATGGGCGAAAGTGCCGTTCGCCTATAATGTGGGCTGAGGTAGGGGAAAGTCAGTTGATTGGGCCGGAAATAGTCCAAGAGACTACTGACAAGATTGTGCAGATCAAGGAGAGGTTGAAAGTGGCTCGCGATAGGCAAAAGAGTTATGCTGACAAACGTCGTAAGCCGATGGAATTTGCAGTTGGTGATTATGTGTTGTTAAAAGTTTCACCGTGGAAGGGAGTTGTTCGTTTTGGTAAGAAAGGGAAGCTTGCACCGAGATTTGTTGGGCCATTCGAGATTATCGAGCGTGTTGGTCCGGTTGCTTATAGATTAAAATTACCTCAAGAGCTTGGTGGGGTTCATGATGTATTCCATGTGGCGAATTTGAGGAAGTGTTTGGCGGATCAGACTTTGCAAGTACCCATGGAAGAGATTCAGATTGATCCTAAACTTCATTTTGTGGAAGAACCGGTAGAAATCACGGATCGTGAGGTGAAGAAGCTAAAACATTCCGATTGTCAAAGTTCGTTGGAATGCTAAGAGAGGTCCCGAGTTTACTTGGGAGCGGGAAGATCAAATGAAGCTAAAGTATCCACATCTATTTTCTATACTGGTTTGCAGTACTAGCTCTGGTTGAATTTCGGGACGAAATTCCTTCAACTAGGGGATACTGTGACATCCGTCACCAAAAACTCCATTCTTAGGTTCGTTTCCTATAACCATTTTTTTTACTTGCATTTATGTGCATGAAATTTATTGGAGAAATAAATTAAGTATTCGTGTTTTAAACTAGGTGAGAAATTTAATTCTCGAATAGTGTTCCGAAAACTTGAATCAGTGTTCTTACACAGTTGAATTAAAAGTTAGGTTAATATAAATGAAATAATAACAATAATTGATAGTAATATAATATAATATTATGATATGATAATCATATCATATGACACACATCCTTGTATCAATTTAAAGGCAAATAACATGTTACAAGATTTCACAGGTTGATATCGAAATTTCTTAGTTTTCTTATTATGATAATACAATAATAATTGTTATTATAATATCTATAATAATAATATTGGTAATATGTGGAAGTAGTAACATATAATAAAAATAATATAATAATCATGATGAATGTGTGGAACTTGTGTTTTCAATTGTAAGTCGGTGGAAAGCTTAGCCCAAAAGCAAACCGACTCAAATACATTTGTGAGGTATTCGGCAAGCCCAAAGGTACCCAAACCAAACGTATTCTCAAGTCCCATGACTTAGGCCCCAAGTTGGATTAAGATATAAATACAATATAAAGTTTAACCTAAAGATTTTTATCACAAATTAGAGAAATCGTCCCTGCTGTGATTGTGAGTTGTCGACCAAGAAAAGAAAAGAACCAAAGTTGAGTGCGAGTCTTGCGTCCGTGTATTCTTGTTCGAGTGTATACGTAGGTATACCCATAAACCCTAATCAATATGCTTTTATTTTATTTAATCTTTCTGAAATAGATGTATATGTGGGTCGAATTATATGTTTGGGATATGAATAAGTTGGGTAAATAGGTTTTGCAAACCGAAAGTATTGTATCGTTAAATGTAAAAATCTGTCAGATTTTCGTAACATGAATCAGGCGCAGTTTTGACCTATCTACGTTCGTTTTCAGGATTCGGCCAAAACACGAAAGTTGTAGATCTCGAAATTTTACTTAGACTGTCAAGGTTTAGGCCTCTAAAAAGCAACGTACGATTTTATAAAAAATTATTTCGTAAACTGCAGTTAGGAGTGACGAATTTTGAGAAAACTTTTGGTAAACTTAGTTCGGTTTGACCAAATTATTTTCCAAAACTTTTTGGGGATTGTAAAGAATGTTTAAGGATATACTTTTCTGAAATAAATCACATTTATAAAATTTTAAGATTTATATTTGATATAAAAAGAATGGGTATGGTACATTTTCTAAATCTTGTGTAATTATGCTGGTTCGTAAGTGTTGAAGAAGAAGTACGAATCAATTTGTGATACCGTAATGTTTTATCATCACTATTTTTATATAAGGATTGTCAGGGCTTAAAGAACACTTTTGGATTAAGTTTATACAAGAGATTAGCTAATGGAAATACTTATTGGCTATTAACATTTTGGGATATTATTGTCTTTGGGGCTATATTTATATGCAAGCATCATGAGACTTATGTGTAATAATAATAATAAATTGTGTTATTCTAAGATGGTTAAAACGTATGTTAAACTAGGTGTTAATCATTAAAAATTTTAATGGAACAACTTCAATAGGATACAATAAATAAATAAATAACAGAAAGGGCTACCCATCTTATTTAAGATTAATAATCAACAAATATATGTATAGGTGTTGTGGATTAACGTGTGGACTTCATTGGACTTGGTTGGGAACTTAGCTTGCATTACTATACAAGGTGAGTTTTCGTGGCCCCATTTTCTTTACATATTTTTATCATTGGGGGAAAAGTATGCTCACATGTTTTACCAACTGTTTTATGCTGTGAACGTATTCATTTCTATTTTTGGACATATGCTTGAAATGTGTGACACTATGTGACTTATATGCATTGAGACTTGTTGCTTACATCCGTGTTGTACTTCCTTGTGGGGTATTTGCCATACATTGAGATTTGTTGCTTACATCCGTGCTGTACTTCCTTGTGGGGTATTTGCCGTACATTGAGATTGGTTGTTTACATTCGTGCTTTACCTTCTTGTGGGGTATTTGCCGTACATTGGGATTGTTGCTTACATTCGTGCTTTACTTCCTTGTGAGGTAATTGCTGTACATTGAGATATACTGGCTGCATTATTTCACATTTGTGTACATTTCTATTGCATTGTCCTAACTTATCATTATCACAGCAAAATATTTTATTTTGTGGTGTTTGGTTTCAAACCAACGAAACTCACCAACATTATTGTTGACGTTTTTGAGCATAACTTTTCAGGTAATATTAGTGGACAGAAGATAGAGGACAAGAAAGCTTAGTGGACCTCTAGGTTGCATTTAAGCTAAACTTCAAGACTATTGTTTGAGGTGGAATTTTTGCATTTTAAATAATTGGGAAAAGGCGTGTGTTGCCTTAACATTTCTATTATGGGATTTGTGTTTGTTATTTTGGATTCATTGTTGGAATGAATGCATGACATGAACCGTTTTTCATGTTAATGACATCATGACACATTGATTATTTATTTCATTTAGTCTTCTTTATAATAATGTGTTGTGATCCTATCATTGTTGTACTCCGTTGTTTCCGCTTTAGACGGGGTATGACAAGAATTAGGTTAGCATTCTCTCTCTAGCACTACTCTTAGGAGTTTTAGGAGAATTAGTAGGTAATTAGCATCCTCTCTCTAGCACTACTCTTAGGAGTTAGAGGAGGATTAGTAGGGTAGCTTTTGTAATAGAGTTGGAAATCTTGGAGGATCTCCTTTGTAATATTGTTCGGGATATTTCGGAGCTCTGTCCGTGTAATCTTTCAGCTACTATTCAATCTACGCATTACTTTTGGTTATTTCTATCCTTATCTCTCATAATGTTGCATGCTATTATTATGTTTGATTTAGGATACATTGCCATGATTAGTGAGTATATTAGCTATTGTGTTTTTTATGATGTAGTTGGCTTGTTGATATTTGGGGTGATGCTACTTTAAATACAATTGGGATAAAATCGTTATGAAACAACGGAGGTAACGTTATACGGCTTTCATTTGTATAGCGCCGGAAACATCACGAATGTGTGTAGTACGGAACGTGGAAGCTATGAAAGTCGTGGGCACAATCCGTTGTGGAATAATGATCCCAATTGTTAAATATTGAAAACCGGTGTACTGTTAACTATACATTTATGATTTTAAACTAAACTATCGCCTTTCCTCCAATAAACGTGGTTAGAACCTTTATGACAAGGAGTAGCTAACCTTGTTCAGACGGTCACTACCTATCTATGTTTTCCAAAATAAACATGGTCTGATTTTGTAACTAGTGGAAATACTGTTTAAACTATCGTATAGTACACCGTGAATTAATCAGGGATTTATTGGGATTGAATCATTAAAGTGAACGGGATGTTTAGCTATCATAGATGGTTTTACTGTAATACAAGCTTAGATATATTGAGTTCAGATGGCTGTAAAGTATGTAATCCAGTTAAAGCCCTAATACAACTGAGTATCCGGTATAACGTTGGAAACACCTTTGGTGGAGTACAAACACGTGAAAACCTTGGAAAGGTCGAAGGCTGTATACTGTATTACATCCTGGCATAGTCTGTAATACAGGAAAGATCGTAATACGGGTGAATACACAGTATAACATTGGAAACACCTATCGTGCAGTACAATTACATACAAACTGTGGAAAACCCTGTGGGTTGAAGACTGTATCACAGCCGAATATCTCTGAACTCAATCACAACCATTAATGTATATGTTAATCGGTCACCACCTGTCTTAAATCTTAAATGCCTTGCCTAGCTTAGATATATTTGTCTGTGTTAAGAAAGATCAGTGGATAAATTGCGGATTGTCGCCTTATTCCTGCACCCCATCTGAGGGTCACCTAGTCTTGTCACAAGAGACGGTGAGGAGGGTTTCAAGACAGTCCGATCTGATCAGAATCTTGATAGCCTAGTACTCAGTGACATACTGATCGGTTAACCTGATCAGTAGGGTGCTAGTGTTTACACCACAATGTATCTATGTGAAGGCAAGACACAAATCTTAAAAGACGTTTTCAAATATAAAACCCCAAATACAGCATCACCCCACGTAAAAGCTAACGAAGTCATAACAAACACAAGTCCCCTTATACTGATTCAACCTACTGCTTTTATTTACTGTTTTAATTAGTTTAAATTTTAATTACGGACCTAAGTATAAAACCCCACTCAAAAACTATTTTCAAACCATCGCTAATTTGAACTGTTCGTCCCGACAAGTCGTTTCCCAATACGATTAACTCTTTAGAACGATCCTAGGTCATACTTCAGCTATACAGCTCTAGTAGAACTTAGGTCCCCAGCTAAATATAAATTTTAAAACTAAACCCGTCGTGCTACTGTCAGTTGCGAAAACGATTGTGACTGCTGGCGGCGCGACATGTGTGTAAGTATCAAATGAGGGAGGGAGTATGTCTAGGGGTATGAGGGTTAGATGCATAATTTATGGGTCCCACTATGTATGGGATGGTTAAATATTGCTCCCCAACATTTACATTTAAGCATTGTAGTCATTTATTATTTAATCGTGTACACGTTTAAATGCATTTGTTCATTAAATTTGTTAACGTTTGATATACATTAATATTTTTTGAAGTATTATTTTAAATACTTTATTTTGAGTTTACAAAATATAAATTTTGCTTCGTTCGGTTGTCGGGTTCGTTTTGCGTGTTTTCGTCGCGTATGTTACGTTTTATATAAAACGTATAATTGTTTTTCGTTTAATCGTTATGCTTTATTTGTTGGCATAATATTTTCAAGTAAATAACTACTATAAAAATAATTTTACGTTATTTAGGAAATTTCGCATCACCAGCGTACGTATATTTTTGTCGGACTAGTTCCAATCATTTTTGCGCGTAATCATAAATAACTACGAATTGAGTAATACTTCACGTATTAAAATAATGGGCTTGCTAGATTTATCTCATAAAAATAGTTTTGAACTCATTAAACAGGAAATTAGCCTAAGACATGCACGTGATTACAATACGGAATTATACCGTAATTTGAGGAGTGTCACAACATTGTCAAATATACAATAGGCCCAATATAATAAAACCCAAACCCTAATCACACCATACATCTATTTATATCTATTATATTCCACTTCCAATACAATCATCACCACCACTATTTCACAATGAATCTCCAGGATTTTACATTTTTATGTAAATATGACAAATAACCTCCTACTGCAAAACATTTTTTCTACCGTTAATAATGGAGGCACAAGAGGTATATTTGTTTTATTATTCTTTTCATTCAAATTATTATCTATGTGTTGTATATGGATTTGGATTGTCATGTGCACTATATACAAGTTTATGAAATTTTCAGGTGAAAAAAAAACACCACCTCAACGATCATGCATCCAAAGAAAATGCGGCACCTAATAATTGTCAAGGTTCAAACAATATTATACGTAAATTAGTTCAAATAGTTTTACAATTTAATTAACGAAGGGTTCGGTTTTTTTGTAGATGAAGAGCCTTTGCAAGGATTCATTAATTGGCTAAAAGCTAACTTCTCCAAAGTTTAAATCGTGCAAGATAATATACAAAAAATGATGGCCAATATCGTTAAGGCCGACAGTCTCAATTCCAAATACTTTTACAATTTAATTAACAAAGGGTTCATTTTTTTTGTAGATGAAGAGCCTTTGCACGGATTCATTGATTGGATAAAAGCTAACTTATCCAAAGTTGAAATCGTGCAAGATGATATACAAAAAATGATGGCCAATATCGTTCTGTAACCTCTCAAAGGCATTAAACAATGTCCTAATTTACCGGGTGTCACAATAGCTATTGTAATCGATGAAAGATCACATGTAATCAGTTTTTACTTCATATAAGGTTCAATACTTTTTAGCAATTTGATCTCAATTTTCTGACCTCCATATATACATACTACCACTTGACCCTTATGTAACCTCTCGAAGGCATTAAAGATAGTACTGAAAACATAGGTGACCTTACAATGAAGGTTACATAAATGGTTGTTGGATTTGAGGTTCAACAACGTACCATGAATCATACTATAAATTGCTAAAAAGTATTGAACCTTATGGGAAGTACTCTAAACTGATTACATGTGATCCTTCATCGATTACAATAGCTGTTGTGACACCCGGTAAATTAGGACACTGTTTGTACCTAACTACGACAAAATTACATGTGTTTAGTCCAATGTTAGGCTAAATATCCGTAACACTTTGTATATTATTATATACGCGTACGCGATTAATTATAATCGTGAAAACTCGAATCGGATGAATTCGGCACCGTTAAATACGGGCGTTGGTGACAACTTTTATAAATAATGTGGATTTATCCAAACAAACGTTATTTACATAAATATATTACGAAAATATATTACACGCATTTCGTTTTGTTTTAAACGTAACCGAACGCGATAAAAATGCGCGAAACGCGCCCGACAATCGAACGAAACCCGACAACATTTTTAATAACTTAAAATAATGTATTTAAAATAATATTTTTATTAAAAATATCGCGATTTAATTAATAACGAAACATACGTATTAAAACGTATAACGATTAAACGATCGGGTAATCGACCACGGGATTTAACAAAATCATTTTGGAGACAACAAAATCACCAATCCATACCCTCCTTTGACTAAAAGAATCGGCCCAAGGCCATACTCCATCAAACCCCACTTGTTGACTTCTTAAACACACAAACATATTGTGACACCCGGTCAAAAAAAGGCAAAATTAGCCCCTGTTTATACTTAATCATTCGTACTCGGTACGTGTTAAAATGAAAGTATTCAGATAATATATATGTATTTATATATATATCACAATGAGTATTTACTAATCTCGTACAAACAAATCTGAAAGAACGCAGAAAAATCAAATACGGACGTTGGTGCAAAACATTTCTAAATAATGTATTATCAATGAGAATAATAATTATTTACTTAGTTGCAAATTTAAACACATTTTGTACACTTAAAACTATCCATCAAAATGAGTTGAAACAAAGATATAATTTATATCTCATTAAAAATATTTTTATAAAATACTTCGATAAAAAGTATATACGAATTCGTGTTTAGAAAATTATCATTCGAAAACATTGTACAACTTAACGATCGGGTACACGAACACAGGTACCACCCCATCAATTATTGGAGCCGGTATATACCAACTCCAATAATTCATATTACACAAACACACACACACACACACACACACATCTGTATCTTGATCTCTTCTCTTGGCTCTCTCTTTTCTCATCTTCTTCATCAATCAACAACAAAAAAATCAAAATCATCATCATCTTTGAGCCTCAACAACAACAAGATTCATCATCATAATCATCATCTTCTTCGTCATCATCATCATCATCCGGTTCATCATCATCAATCCAACTCCATTTTTTATTTGTAAGAAACTCTACTTTTCTTTAATTTTTGTATTTATAATACTTATATTATCATATATTAGTGTTCTATATGTGAGAATTTGGTTAAAAATGAATTTAAAAACTGGTTTGAGGATGAACTGCACGAACAGACCCTGGTCAAGCCCCCTAACCGATCGGCTATACATCCAGCCGATATGGGTATACTTTCCCAGCCGATCGGCTATAAAAACTCAGATGATCGGTTATAAACAATCAGATGATCGGCTATAAAAACTCAGATGATTGGCTATAAAAACTCAGATGATCGGCTATAAAAACTCAGATGATCGGCTCAGTAGACATAGATGATCGGCTAATATTTTTCAGATGATAGGCTGAGATTTTTCAGATGATAGACGGAGATTTTTCAGATGATAGGCTGAGATTTTTCAGATGATAGGCTAAGATCTTTCAGATGATAGGCTATGATTTTTCAGATGATAGGCTATGATTTTTCATATGATAGGATAAGCTTTTTCAGATGATCATCTGAGGACAAATAATTTTTTTTTCTTCCAAAAAGTATCAAACTTATTCGACAACAAACATTATTATACGATACGAAAACATATAAAGTATATCTTTACGATATGAAAAAAAATTGTATTTTGAAATATGATTTCAATTACGTCACCAACGGGCCATACCACTTTTATAAACCACAAACTTAAACGGTTTTAAAGATATATTCAGACATCACACATTAATGAATGAATGGACACACATCGGGAGTGATCTATATAGACGTTCACTTATATATGACCTTATATGATTAGGGCGTTAGGAGGATTCGGACTGTCCATTTCAAATCGGATACTTAATTGCTCGGTGACTCAGGTGAGTCTCACATCCCCACTTTTATTGCTTTAACTGATTTAAAAACTTGGGGTGAGATAAAACACTTACTTGTTTTCGTGATCACAGTTATTCGGTTAGTTAATTTAATTATTAACACGGTTAAACATATTTGATTATCATTGTCGGTCTTGATTTTCTTTGTTCGGGTATTGCATGAGTGTTTTAATACGGGAAAGTCCACATCATTGCATGGTTTGTTAACTTAATAAGGCACGATTATTAAAAGAAAGATCTATCATGGGAGTGACGTCCCCGTCCAGGTTGCTAGCTACAACCACGTCCAAACGGGCATTTTAGTAATTGTTATGGGTGTTGACACCGTTCGGGAGGCACAAATCGGGTTAGGCCTCGAACCATGGCTTATTGCAATACAATGTCATTGTCGGTAAATCTAGTCGGTAACCTTAATTGGTTTAATCATTGTTCGAAAACCTTTATTGGTTTATCATTGTTCGGTTATGTTGTTGAATCATTGTCGGTATTAAATCGTCGAATAATCATGTTGATCACATCATATTTTATGTTAAACCTGTGACATTCACCAGCTTTATAGCTGACCCTTTTAGTGTTGTATTCTCAGGTGATCAGCAACAGTAGGATGGCCTACAGGATACGCTAGCTAGTACGAGTCGAATGCATCTATAAACATAGGAAGATTTTATAGCATTATCTTTTGTTAATCGGTTATGTATTAAAATCTTTACAATCATTATGCGAACTCAATTATGTTGTAAGACTTATGACCCAAACTATGTATTGGTTTTGTAAAATGTTTAAACGTCTCATGTAGAGTCGTTTGCTTGTAATCTTGGTGTTTCGATATTTGATTAGTCACACCCAAAATCGTCGCTTCCGCAAATCATGAAATCGGGGGTGTGACACATATCATACACTCACACTTTACATCCCGTACTCTTTCACCAACTCCTTCACCCTCTCTTTTTCTTTCCTCTATTTTTCTTCTTCATCTTAACGACAGCAGCAGCAGTAGAAAAGCATCATCATCATCCAACAAAAACCAACATAATCATCTAAAGGAAGTTGCAAAGGAGAGGAGCTAGAGCAAGCAACACCTTCATCACCATCTTGTTCGTTATTCTTTAAGCTTTGTAAGGACTTTTCCCTTATTTTTTCTCTTTTGAAACTTGATTATTAACATGTTAGTAGCTCACTCACAAAAGATCATGCAAAGAAATCGCAACAAAAACTAAGAAAACTCAACTTTGGTGAAACTGATTTCTGGACAGATTTTTAGTCGATGGTAGAAAAATCATAACAAATCATGTGAGTAAAATAAACATGTGAAACCACTGGGAAAACTTTGGTATGTTTGTTAGATTCATTTTTCATTTAGAACTCATCTCCTGAAAATACACCGAAATTGAGATATAAGCTGATTTGTTTGTACATGTCGAGTTTGGTAGCTGTTTTGACACAGGTTCACTCACGAATTTATTTAGCGAGTTGTGGTTAGCTAAAAATTATAGAAAAAATACATAAAATAGTTAAGACATGTGGGAAGGATGTGTAAAAATTTAGAAATTTTTCGTGAATATATGGTTAGCGAAAACAAGCTCAGAAATAGGCGAAAACTTGTAAAAACTGAGTTTGGGGACTGTTTTGGCTTCAAAATAAAAACGACACTTTCGAGTCAACCACAAAACGCAACGACAATTTTTCCAAGCTCTAGAAACATATTTAAAGCTTCCCTAAAAGTTTTGGGTCAAACCAAACACGTTGACCAATTTTCAAAAACAAAAACGTTTATAGCATAGTCTGCGGACCGGGTCCACTATCAGTTCGCCTACCGTACTGCGAGTCGAAGTCCTGCGACTTGACACTTGACCAGCGAGTTCAGATCTGGGAGTTGAACCTTGGACCTGCGGATCGACACTTACGATTTGACCTTGACCTGTGAAGTGAGAATTACATTGCGAGTCGAAACCCTTTTGACCATTTGACTTGCGAGTTGAACTTGTCTTGCGATCTGAGAACTTGTGAACCGAACTGACCCTAGTAAGTTATGTTCTTTAAACAAGTACCGAATCCACGTTACGACAAATATACTTTATACGATACGACTTGAACATACAAATACATATACCTTACAAGTATACAGTGAAACAAACATAATGATAATACTTTAAAAGTTATTATTACAAACGTCACCAACGGGCCGTACACGTTTACTAAACGCAAACAACAAACTAATACTTGGACATAACTAGTTGAGTAGACAACTAGCATAATTAACGGTTAAGTCACCTACTTACTTATAACCTTACACGTTTAGGATGCTAGGAAGTTACTGTTGGACAACTCACATACTTCAGGAACGCTGACACTCACAGGTGAGTTCATAGCCCCACTTTTAACTGTTTTTGATTTATACTGGGGTGAGAATGCATGCTCTCTTTTCACTTTTTTCTAGAATACAAAACCGTTTACCTGACACTTATAACAAACGTGCTTGATTTAAGCACCAACAAGTTTCTTAAACATACTTTGAATGAGATAAGCATACAAGAGCTGAAAAACACTTAGTCTCTTTTGTACAACTTATTAAGAATTAAAGGCCTCTCTACACTACTGTTCAGTAATTACTAGGTTTAGTCTAGTGCATGATTAGACACCTACTAGGGGCATCAATTTACTTGTAAACTGGAATAGCAAATACATGATGGTTTTATACATTGCCTGAGTACAGTATGCCACTTTCGACAAGTATGTGATAACCGTATATACTACTTGGGCACATAGTGCTACTTCCGAAGAATACGTGATAACTGTATGTACTATCTGGTCACTTGTGCCACCCCCGATAAACTTATGCATACATGATAACATGATACCCAACGAAAATGATATTACGGTCAAGCAATACAAAATAATATTACGGTAAAGTAATACAAACGATATTGCGGTAAAGCAATACAAAGCGATATTGCGGTGGAGCAATACAAAACAACATTACGGTAAAGTAATACAAACGATATTGTGGTAAAGCAATACAAAACGATATTGCGGTAAAGCAATACAAACGATTTTAATATCATGATAGAGCGAGACAAACATTTAATTCTTATGAATTACATTTACATTATTGCGGTGGAGCAATACAACTGGTTAAGTCTTGTGATTTAGATATACAATATTGCGGTGGAGCAATACTTTATAACTTGTGATTTACACTTACCTTACTGCTGGTAGAGCAGCATAACTGTTTAAACCGTATGAGTTACTTATATAATATTGCGGTGGAGCGATACCTTATATCTTGTGATTTACAATAAAAATACTATGATTTTACCATACAACTACTTAAACCTATGAACTCACCAACAATTATGTTAACCCATTTTAGCATGTATTCTCAGGTTCACAGCAGGAGTAGGATTACTTCAGGATATGCTAGCTCGAGTCACATGATTTCAAACAACAGAGATTTTATTGCATCATTATTTTTGTAATAGTGATTATGTATTAGAATCTCTAGGCTTTTTGCGAACTCACAGTTTATGTAAACTTTTGGTAATCTATGTATGTTTTTGAACTGTTTTCAAACGTCTCATTTAAAGTCGTTCAATGAAATCTTATGTGATGATTTCTGATTGGTCACGCCCCGACCCGACTTCCGCTGCATAGTAAATTTGGGGGTGCGACAGCTGTAAAGATGTTCAATGACTTATATGTATGAGGTTACGTTTGTTTTGATTGATATAAAATTAATGGCCTTCGATATGTGATGCTTAATTAATTGAAAATGTAAATTGCAAAAGTTAATTGGTTTTAAGATTCAAGCAAATGAGTATTTCAAATCATATATATTAATATTAATGAACAATGGTGAGGATAATAAATAACTAATATCAAATACATAAAGACAATTAGGAAGCCCACGCTGTCGCAATTTTTATATATGTAAGATTCATCTTTCTTTAATAAATATATATATATATATATATATAACAGAATACTATGGAGGATTTTGGGCCCTTCAATGAGTTTCTTCCTCGCGATCTAATTGTGTATATATAATCTCCATTTATACACTTTCCTCCCCTATTAATTAAATGTTAAATAAATATATAAATAAGTAATTACTAAATATTTTTATTAATACTTTTAATAATCAACGACAAAATCTACAAAATAAAACAATTAAAACGGAAAAAAAAAAAAAGAAACAATCCTACCGGATGTCAAAAAATAAGGGTGACCAAAAAAAGTAAATTAATATTTAATATATATATATATATATATATATATATATATATATATATATATATATATAATACCTAGATAACTAAATTTTATGTAGTATAAAATTTTGTTCAACTTTTTGATTTTAATTACAATTAAAATTTACACTATAATTAAAAAAGAAAAAAAAAAATTGACCAACTTTATCATATCTTCATCTTCTATCTACTCCAAACCCTAACTTCACACCTTCAAATCTCCACCAAGCTAAAACTTTCACGATATATTATTTTTCTGTACGAAATTTTCTCATTGAGATTTCACGAATTTTTATTATCTATTTAAATAATTCTATATTTACTAATCGCATCGCATGTGAAAATATGGATGGAGTGGACTTGTGTGAGTGTAATTTGAATTGATTGTTGTTAGTTTATTGTTTTATTGCATACTCATCTTCAAAATTCCAAAATTTGTGAACAAACAGGTTGTTGTGGATCCGAACACAATTCTAAAGTGCAAGGGTTAGTGTTGCAAACATATTTATAAGGTATTCAATACCCTCTAAGTTTATGTGGCTATGAATTATATACATCCTTCTTGATCCAACAAGACATGACAGTTCTTAGACCGATTAAAAGATTTCTTTAATTTAGTATTTGTATTATCTAAATTAATATTGATCTAATATTTATGGTATAATAATCAAGTTGCCATTGCTATGGAAATTGGCGAAAGTCTTGGTATTGAAATGTGTTATTGTCAATATGCATATCACAAGTATGAAAAGAAGCATATGTGTGGGATGATTGGAGATGCTACAAATGATATATCTACTTTAAAGAGTGTTGAAATTGGAATTGCAATTGCTGATGCTACCGATGCTGTAAGTAGTGCTTCTGATGTCGTGCTTACTGAGCATGGGCTTATTGTGATCATTATTAATGTGCTTACAAAGCACCGTTATTTTCCAAATTATGAAATGCAGTTAGTACTTACTTTTATATACCTAATTAAGACATTTGATTAGTTAAAACAACATGTACTTACTGTATGATTCTTGCCTTTTCAGATTTGGCATTCTCCATCACCATCCGTCCATGCGTATTGTGTTTGGATGCATGTTCACCAGTTTTATATGGAAGTTTGACTTCTCTTCCTTCATGGTTCTTACATTTCAATTCTTAATGATTGTGTGTTTATTATTATCATTTTCTAAATAATTAAGTTACTAAATATCCTATAAGAAATATAATATTCAAGTTGACTTACTGATTTGTTTTAATGTGTTGAAGGAACTATCATGACAATCTCAAAGGATAGAGTGAAACCATCTCCATTACCTGATAGTTGGATTTTGATGACAAATACCGACTTCTTCGGGGTAAGATATAAGAACTTATGATCACGAATGCAAAATCAATGAATCCCTCAATTTATTACACATTTTTGTGTTGATCAACTACAAGAAATGAGTATTTGCCAATAGAATTGGGTCGAACGGTGAAGAAGTAAATGGATTCACCCACAAGTGTTAATTACATAGTTTTTTCATTTTAAAATGGACAAAACTTAAACCCGATCTCCTCACTTGATATTATTTTTGGATTTTCTGTTTCTGAAGCAACTTCACTAAGCTATGAAGTTCTGTTTATGTCTATAGCTTAAAGGTTGTTATTTGGTATCCATTTTATTCAATTTTTTATTTGTAGGTTGAATGGTCCTTAGCCTATATATGAAATATAGGTTCTTTTCCGTGAGTGCCACCATCAAATCGGTCACAAGAGAGGTATATAGGCCATGATTAATTAATTGAAAGATACATAAATGGAAATTAAAAAGAGTCGTCCGAGGAAAAAGATAGCAAAGTTTTGCAAGTTATTTGTAGAGTTGGTTTACCTCATTTGAAAACGAGTCAACTGAGTAAAAAGTTATCTAAATTTTCCCAAAGTTTTTCTGTTATGACCCAAACGTTTGCTGACCCATTACCCAATTTACCCATTTTGCACCTCTAATAGCTTATGTAGATTGTAAATGTAAGGGTTTTGAAAGTACCAGTGTGGCTGGACCTAAAAAGAAATACCCATAAACTTTTTTTATTTATGTTTACCCATCGAGAGTAGGAGGTCCAGCTCGAAAGAAGGTTTACATTTAGAGACTCGCGATAGTGCGTATATGAGTCATTTTGTTCCATTGCTAATTTTCAGGATCATGATACAGAAGATACTATGGGTTTTCATTTCTTAGACCAATGCCACCAACAAAATTTAGATCTTATCAAAAGGTAAATGTTTTTCCTTGGTAAAATTTTGATTGTATTGTACCTTTATGTGATTCCGATAAGAAACATGCATCCCATCTTGGAGACTTTGATCAAATGCAGTAAACCAGGCTCAATTATGTGTTATCTTCTTTTAGTTTATAAATGAAGTTTGATATGCATGTATCCAATGTCTAATGCAGACCATCAATTGGGTGGTCAACATGGGATCTGATAGCGGTTGAGAATGGGAAGCATGATGGACCTGCAACCCACTCTTTGAACATGAGGTTCTTAGTGATATAAGCATTGATCTCTTTGAATTACATGTGTTATATCTGCCATATAAATTTTGTCTATTATGTATAACTGATTGGAGATTTAACTGGTTGGAAAAAACAGATTAAAGCATCCCACAAGGGCAGTCCAAGGTAAAAAGCTGAAGTTTGACTTGCACGCCGAAAGTAAGTTATTTTCATTTTTCAGAAACAATTTGATGTATATCAAAAACTATTTGGTACTCATACTTGACCCATTATATTGACCAATTTTAGCAAAGCATGCAGATTGAGATGTTTTCTCCTGCTACTAATGTTTGGTACATTTAGGTATTACTACAAGTTCATAGTCAATGGGGTTTTGAGCCATTCTCCATCTTCACCCACTCATCTGAGCAAAGTTTGGATATTTAGGCTGGTCAAGAAAAGCTTTCGTTAGTTGTTAGATATTGTCAGCTTTGACCTACTTCATTGGCAACTTGATGTTTACTTTATAGTTATATCAACTAGTTTATTGACTCGTGTTTACACGGGTTTGATAAAAATAATTAAAAAATAAAGTTACGTTAAGATAAAACGATCTACTATGTGATAATACTATTTCAATTGTAATACCATCAAAATAGATCAAAAGACCTATTCTATTTGCAACTTCGTTAGTAAAATAAATGGATTTTAGTACAATATGTATAACTTGAGGTACAAAAGCATCTAATAAGTAATAACGTCACCTCAAACTTTTTTAAGTACACATGTATGTATAGATTGGACCAAATTTCCGTAGTATCTTTATATTTCAGAGTATTTTTATACTATTCAGATCAAAATTCATCTTTACACTCCTTTTTTAGCTTTAACACAAGCATACAATCATATCAAACTAACTATACAAAGTGCTTAAATAATCTCTTTAGAAAGCGTATTTGGAATACATCCTCACTAGCCACGTTGGTCCGAGACTAAAAACTAGTTTAAACATCGGTACCTCCTATTATTTACATATATAATGAATTTTAAGTACATCAATATTTAATAAACTATGTAGTAGATGAAGACCAAAGCACCATACTGAATACCCCAACATATAGTAAAGTTAAAGTCATGGATCCTAACTTTCATTGTGGAAAGTAAGACATAGAGTTGTTTTAATTATTAACCTTGACGATTGAGGTTGGGAGCATTACTAATTAAAAGAAGCATGTTTCAACCTCTGATCTTCAACCCGTGTGTATAGACCCTTCTATGGACTCCACAAACTACTCCATCATTCCACCAGTGTATAACATGAGCAAAAAATAAATATTAAATGCCAAATTATTACAGGCACACAATAAAATAAAGAAAGAAGAGTAACAACAAACTTACCTATACGTCCAGTGGCTAAATGCCATCCAAATGTTACAATGCTAATGCAAACATCTCAACAAATGTAATAAGACTTCTGCAATGCATATATTAAGAATACAAATAAATTGAAAACCAAGAAAACTGTGTTTCTGGTTTCTCGAACATATTATGATGTAAAAGGTTTTTAGATGAACACACCTCATTCTACATGTTCTTTGACATACTCCAAGTTGAGTGAGTCATGAGATCTGTATGCTTAAAAATAGTAGCAATGATATCCTTCACATAAATAATATATATATCATGAACCTATTTAAAATAATCTTAAATCCACCCCACAGTAAGAACATTTTACACATATTACAAAAACAACCAAACCAGCATTAATACTTTATTAATTGGGTTGGTAAAAATCATAAAAATTGTCCACATCTATTTGCCTCATCATATCTCATCCAATGACAATATTAGAAAATTTTGTAGTATTTTAGATTGATAAAACTTTATATGTAACAATATCTTACTGAAATCACACTAAACTGAAGAGTACAAACAAAATCACTTATTTCTCACTAAAATACATGTACCGTTCAGTTGGATCATATAAAATTGTGGCGTAATCACATTACACACAAACGATTATATACAACCAGTTAATTCTAGCCTTTATGAATAGCAAACACATTCCAAGGCACTACAAAAACATCTTCATGTTCTTAAAAAATAAATGATTACTCCTTAGCTGACCCGCCCATTTCCAACCCCTAAACAGTCGGCATACTTAAAAGTGTTGTCAAATGGATTAACTTATAAAACAAAGGAAAATTAATATCACCTGATTGGTTTGTCACCGTGAAGAACACAATCCTTATCACTCTCTTGATTCAGCAGGTAATCTTACCTTCAAATGGGAGTATGGGACACACAGGCTTAATAACATCAACTTCACGGCCATATATTAGATAGTATAGATTCAGGTTGCTTCCTCGTACACTTCATAAAAAAATATAAACACTAATTAGTGCTAACATTGAATATAACTAGAAAAGAAGGTAATGGTAAAGCATCATCTACCTGTTTCATGACACGACCACATAAATATCTACAAAGATACCCAACCAACCAAGGCTGCAAACTCACAACCCACTGGAGCCATCTATAACCCATCCACAAATTAGACAAAAGGGATGGTTTAATGTTATTAATTACCTAAAACTATTGAGGACCTAAACATTATATCTCAAAGATCATGAACAAAAGGGTTAGAGTCATATGGGTAGAACAAACCCATTGAGCTAAAATTCTCTTAATATTAGTAATAAAAAGTGGTTATTGAGCTACAATATAGTATGATGGGCATGACAATATATTATGACATTCACATTAAACAAATGAAAAAAATAGAGACAAAAGTGAGAGTGCACCTTTGGATATTATAGTTTTTTAAGGATCTGCATAGGACTACAAGAGACTTGCCGTCTAATTCTTTTGCATTTACACAACTATTTCATCTTTGGAAAATACGTAGTTGAATCTGGAGCCACAGATAATGTGGGCTTGCGTTTTGCCTGCAAGTAGTAGCAGTAGATGCAATTGACATAAAATAGTTGGTATAGTCTTCTATAAAACACTAATTTGAACCCCATGAACACTATAATATGAAACCAAACCATGGGATAACCCAAACGTAAAAAGAAACACTAATATGAAATTATGAGCCAAATAGACGGCTGCAATTTACCATTTTGGTAGTTCTAACTATAGGTGGCAACTCGGGTCTAAATATATATGATATTGTTTGAATCCAAATAATAAATTACAATTTAGAAAATAAGGAAAACGAATTGATGATTAAAAAATAGAAATGAAAACCAATATAAAAAGGTTGTGTTGTCAATTGCCAATCTGGACCCAGTGTTATTTTGGATTTCACCCATTTATACCCGTATACATATTTTATGTTGCCCAATATAGCCCAATACCTCATGAAAACAACCCATAATCGCCCAATTTCGGACCAACTGGGCTAAAATTGCCGGTACTAGTTCTAACCATCAGTGACCCAATTGTTAAAGAGCAAGTATGTGCTTTTCTTTAGAAATTCCAGAACCTACACAACCAAAGCAATTCATAAATTGTTGGTGCTCATCAAACATCAATAGACTTCATCCCATTGCTAGTTATCTGCCCATTCTTTTAATATCCTGGATAATTAATGTACATCATATAATTACAGAAATTGTTTTGTACAGATAATAACCAAATCAATGAATACAGTATTTTAAAAATCTCGGACACAAATACCAAAATGTCTATTTCATGGAACAGAGAAAATTATACCAGCATAAAAACATATAATTTACCAAGCTAAACATTTCTATACTATATAAATCGATTAAGCCAATAGAATAACAGATAACAGTTATAAGGTGGATTACAGATTATACCTCAGGAATTGGATGATTAAATTATTGGTGTTCACTATGAAATAACCTTCATATCAATCTCATTTAGTTTTCCATGACTCATCAATGTTTGTCCAGCTGCATGTTCCCAAAATCGGTATAAAGGTAAAAAAATACAAATGATTTATTAACCAAAAAAAGTTATCAAAAAATGTTCTTTTATATGATAATGCTACCAAATTGTATATATCGCATACCTCAGGATGCAATTATTTGCTATAGTTTCATCTTTCAAGTATCTTCCTTTCATCATAGAATCTAAAATTTTATGGTCATCTGAAAATCGAAACAAAATCAGCATCAAAAACTGATATACAAACTTTAAAGATACACAGATATATAAACTCAAAAGTAAAAGATGATAAAGGAAATCTAAACCAAATCATACACCAAAAATTTCAAAAGCAAATCAACTGCACCAAAATCCATTACATACTAATAGAAAGTGGTTATTGAGCTAAATATAGTATGATGGGCATGACAATATAGTAAGACATTCACATTAAACAAACGAAAAAAAGAGAGACGAAAGTGCGTTATCAACTGCACCAAAACCCATTAAATACACTAATCTATGTACTAAAATTAGCAATTGCTATTTCCACATACATTTACCAAGAAGCATCCCTGATCAAATATAGAAATCTAATAGTACACATTCAGGTCCAATCAAAATAATAATGGAAACAAAATTTTGGACATGCTACCTCTAAAATCTGCTCCAGTGATTTAATCAAACAATCAAATAAATAAATGCTTACTAACCTAGTACTTGTGTCCACCACGAAAACCAATTGTTCAGATAAAAAATATGTAAGGAACTAAAACTCAAAATTGAAGAAATATATCTGGAATATGAAAGAAATCGACGCACAACGGCATCTATATAACGTGGACCGATATCATTGATCGTAATAATTTTTGTTTTCTGGGAAAAGGGCTATGTAGATGATAAGATTTCGAAAGATGTTAAGAAGGCAGACGACAATAAAGAAGATACATGAATGGTTTCTTTGGTAGTAGTATAAACCCTAAACGCAAAAATCTGTATTATATATTAAATGGTAGTTGATGCTGATGTCATGATGAAGATGATTTGTCAAATTCTTAGACTATTTAAGATGATGACGTGGTTTTATGTGGTGTTAGAAATTTTCTGGTTATTTTGATTTTCCTTTTAATAGCTTACTTTAATTTTTCTGGTAAAATAAATGTTATTTCCTAGGCTTTCCCTCCTTACACGCTTTGTCAGGAGCCTTTTCAGTATACGATGCGCAAGACTTGGTAAGTGCTTTTCAAAATTACACTTTATCATGTGCTTTTATTTAATTGGACCACACTTATTCATGCTTCCTTCAGAATACAAAATCGTTTCTTTTACTTTCTCAAGAATTACAATTTTCAAATTCATTCAAACATCACACTCACATCACACCTTCTTTGTAATCAATCTATTTCTCCCTTTCAATTTCTTCTTTGTGGATTCAGGTATAATATTTTATCGTTTTCGTAAGGTTTTTTATTTTCATATCTATATTTAACTTTTGTGCTTCATTTGAAAGTATTAGGATTGGATATATTAGTTTATGGTTTGATTTGTTCAATTTGGGGGTTTATGAACAGAGAGCTCCACAAGAGTTTTAAGATAGGGCTTATTCGTCTTGTTTTTTTAGCCTCTTCGTCACCATGAATAATGAAGTTCCAGGGTAATTCAAATTCGGTTTTAATTACATCTACTACTTTTCTTTATTTCTATTTTCTTTTTGAGGATGATTAAATGTAATAGCAGAAAATATGCATACATGATCATTTAACACCCGTGTTATGACTAAAATCAGACCTGCTAACTAAAAGAAAATAGACCTAATAAGACAAAAACCTTTTAAGACGACACAAGTCGTCGCTAAAGCCCCCTAAAAGTTTAAATGTTGATCTAAAATCGTCGCTAAAGCCCATAAAGTCATCGCAGTAGAGTAACACAGACGAGGTTATAGCGAGGACATGTCGTCTCTTAAGCTCTACAACGACGATTTTATGGGCTTTAGCGATGACTTTTGTCTATCGCTAAAACCCATTATTCTTGTAGTGGCTATTGATAAGTGTGCAATTGCCACGCACGAAGTATAATTGAGTAGTTCAATTCATTTATCACCTTCATGTGGTGCAATCTGCCATCTTCTACATCTATGGTTTATTTATTTAAATTTCAAATAGAAGGTGAGATAATATCTATGTTCATCAATTCCTTACCAAGCTATTTGAAGCTTTGGAACACCTGCATAATCTTCGAAATCGATTACGAAATACATGGTCCACTTCTTTTTTACTTTCTATTATTTGCTTAAAATCAACTTTTTGTTCATACATTTTTTGTTTCAGGTTTACAATTTACACCAAATTATTTGTTTAATCAATAAGGTTTGTATGTTTGTTTGACACACACAAGCTGTTTGATGAAATGCTTCAATAAGCACTACTTATGTAATTAAATATATATAGAATCCTTGCTATGGAAATGATTATGTTATAATAAGGCTTTTTTTAGTTTATTGTTTTGATTTCTTTTAAATTGACTAACTTCTCTTTTACTGTAATATATGTATATGTATATTGATAAATTATATTTCATGGTCGTGCGTGTGTACTTGTTTTGTGTAGGTGTAATGAGCCATGTCTTGACAGTTTACCAACAAACATGATACATTTTGTGATATTAATGAAACTGTGATATATTCTTTTCATCAATGTTTGTTTTGATCTGGACAAGGGGCAAGTTTGAGGATAAAAATCAATGGCATAGTTTCAAGGTTGTGAATCAAAGGTGTGTAATGTGTTGTAGATTCTAATCGTAAAAAATGGTTTGGTTTTTTAATCTTTCACCTGCATTTTTCATATTACACTGACTAATGAAAATAGTGACAAATATGGTTTTAATCATATTCGGTTTAATTTGAACACTAATTTTTTGTTTGTTTTGCTAACTTTTAATTTTCTTATGGTCGGAATGTTCTAAATGAGTACCAACCGAAAGTGTGTTGTTAATGTTAAGAAGTCTTTTGGTGTGCATTCTATGGTGCTAACTTCTGCTCATTTTACTTTAATGAAAACCACATGGTAATATAGGGATCACAAATGGCATTAATGGTACTGAATGGGATCCTTCCTCATATGAGCATATTGCTTCTACATACATACTAAGTATTTGTGCTAAGGCGTACATGATGGCATCTTACATTAGTATTTTGTTAAAACTTTTGTTATGTGTTATTTTCTTTGTAAATCTTTTTGTGTGTGTGTTTGTTTATTAGTTTTATAATTAAATCAATAAGTTGTTTCTATGTGTGTAGATTGGGGATCTGAAAAAGGGATGGTGTGCAAGGAACGCAAAGAAAGTAATTGGTGCCAAAATTGTTGTTTCGTGTGTGGGTATGTGGGTTTGTTTCATTTTCAGTTTTTTTTTCCTTCAATAGGGTCTGAATTCGATTTTTTGGGGGTAACTTGCTGGATACAGTAGCTTTAATAATGATTGCTTTTGTTATAGTTTCATTAGTGTTGTTATTGAACTATAACATAGATGATTAGGTAAACCAACATGGTAAGCGTAAGTTGTAATAGTATGTTGTAGGAATGCTAGATAATGATTAATGATACAATCGAAAATCATTGTATGCTGATATCTGCTGCAAGTTAAATGGGAAATCATTATAATGTTTGTGTTTATGGTGAAAATTCTGGGGACAAAAGTGAGAACATGGTGGCTTGCTGTAACTGTAGGGCTGAGATTCATTTCTGTCGGCCGACTTTACCGGGTCAAAGCAATATTGACTGATATCGATGTTGTCTTTTATAGACATACGATGAATTAAAAAAAATTTGGATGGTTCTCTTTTACCTACATTATATAACTTGCCCATTAGTAATGTTTTACATTGTTGTTGATTCCTCTTTTTGTTTCTAGCAAGCTAGCACATGGGACTGTGATTTTCATGATATTCAGAAGCAAGAACTAAATCTTTAGTAAGGGCAAATGGTGCATAAAACAATCTTGAAAAGAAAGACCGAAACATTTCATGTATTGTACACATTTTATCTTAGTTGTGTTTAATCCATTATTTTCATTATTGTTTGTACATTGGAATGATATAATTGCTACTAATGTCAACTGAAGTGTTTTATTGGTTGAAATATTATATTGTTAATATATCAATAGTTTAAAATACTAATAATATGTGTTGTGGGATGTAAATATTCCAGTATCATATTCTTTGTTTTAGTTAAGTTTTGCTTACTGTTTTCGGTATAAAACTTTGCAATTGTACATTGTGTGGATATCCTTATTCGGTTTTGATTCTAATGGAGAGTAAAGGAAGCTTAAACATTTCGATAAGAGTTTCACGTGAGGAAGTTGAGTCCTTTGCATTATATTGACATTTTAATTATTATGACATATTTTTGCGTTGTATCGACTAATTTTATAAAGTATATTCCGTCAAACCCGTTGATGTAACGTAAAAAGTCACGTTTTTACCTACATTATTTACCCCATATTTAGGACTTTTATAACAAAAATATCCTTAAAACATCATTATTCATCACATTTTGTTATAAAGGTGAAAACTTGATGGACTTTCCAAAACTATATGAAAAAGGTTGAGAATACGATGAAATGGGCACCATATTGAGCCACACCTCCAATCTACTGTAAACTCCATACCAAGACCTCAAAATTACCTTATTTTGTAGCCATGGAGATTACGAGAGCGTGGATATAAGGAAATCTCAAATTGGATCAAGGATGAAAAAGATACAAGACGAACAACACAACCGAAGACTACGAGAAGTATTATGCACATGCCTGGGCTATACACCTCCAAAATATACCAAATTGGTATCATTACGATCATAATGGAATTATGAGATCGTAAGCGAAAGAATCAAGTCAATCGGGTGAGAAACGAAGGAGATACGACCGTCCGAAACAATGAGAAAAAGCCGAAGAAAACACACGGCCCCTCACAGGGCCATACACGGCTTGTTTTGGACTGTATACGGCCTGTTTTGGACCGTGTACGGCCTGTGGGGTGGCCATGTGGTCTCTTCTTGCTTCGATTACTTGTATCTTGGTGCTTGTAGGCTTGTACACTTGCATCCTTGGCTTGCCTATAAATAGAGGGCCTCATTTCACCATTTCAACACACCTCTCACCATTCCACTCTTCACTTTCTCTCTCACACACTCCCTCTCTCTCTAGTTTCTCTGTCTAGCTTTCTCTCTCTCTAGAATTAAGCTAGTAGAAGAGCTAGTTTAGCGTAGTGGTAGTTGTAGCATTTGTACGGAGTCACTCCAAGACCTTGGTGTCATGAAGATTTGTCTGTAATAATTATTCAGGTTTTAATTATATCTCTCGTCTTTATTTCGTAAATATGATTTGTTTGTATTATGTTTGCGTTATACTGCTTACTAGAGATGCCATGCTAGGTTAGACAAATATGTGTTTGCTATGATAAAGGTTATGTTTGTCACACCCCGCCAAAACAGTAAACGGTAGTTAATTTCCGAGGTTGCAGAAGCGTGTGACGTGGCTGGGCGCGGCAAGAGCGTTTCAACCAAAGCATATGATTATCGCAGAACATGTAGTATTAAGATGCCATAAATAAAAGTTGTTACAAAAGCTACGACTTATAAAGTCGTAGTTGTAGTAGTGTTATCAAAATAACAAATTCGTTTCGAGTACAATAAAAGTTGGGATTTCGTAAGTATGACTAAAAGTATTAGTTATATGAAAGAAATCCCATTGTTACAAAAGTGGCATCCTAATTCGTCAAGGGTAGTCGTTGTTCCTGCATGCATTCAATTCTTACGTCGCTGCTAATTCCCTGAAAAACATATTTAAATCGTCAACAAAATTGTTGAGTGAA
Source organism: Helichrysum umbraculigerum (assembly GCA_949592205.1). Lineage (NCBI taxonomy): Eukaryota > Viridiplantae > Streptophyta > Magnoliopsida > Asterales > Asteraceae > Helichrysum > Helichrysum umbraculigerum. The sequence goes on from CATIUR010000003.1 coordinate 64,952,515, forward strand.
TTCACAGGTTTTGTATATTATCGGTTTGTAAATCGTTCGTTGCAAGTACGTCTCGCAATGTAAATTAGTTAGAAATCAAATCGTTGATTTAAAAGTAGACATAACAATGACTAAGTCGTGTTTTTAAAAGTAGTCACATCGTGACCGAGTTGTCATTCAAATAGTGGTCAAGTCGTGGACATATAAGTCGGGCAATGATCAAATCATGATCAAAAGAAATGTAAGTAAGTCATTGAAATACTTCCTGTATAATTCGTGGAAAAACGTTCTAATAAATAGTTTGTTAAAACTGTAGATAACATTTTTGTAAAGAATTCGTTGACATCTTGTATAAGTCAATTAGTGGTCAAACCAAGTTGTAAGTAGTTGGAATACATCCAAACAATTCGTGGAAAAAAAACATTTCCAATGTATAATTGTTCATTGGAAAACACATAGTGAAATCCAATATTTCGTTTGTAGATAACTGATGTATCGCAAAAAAGTCACGTTTTTACATACATTATTTGTCCCATATTTGGCTCTTTTCTAACAAATATATCTTAAAATTATTATCATTAACCAACTTTTGTTAGAAAGGTATAATCTTGTCGGTCTTTAGAAAATCAAGCAAAAATGGCGGAAAATTGACCTAAATAGGCACCATATTGAGCCTAACCCTAATTCCACTATAAACTCCATACCAGGGCCTCACAACAGTCTTATTTTGTAGCCATGGAGATTACAAGAACGTGGATATAAGGATTGCTCAGATTGGATAAAGGATGAGAGAGATACTCAACAAATAAGACCACCGAAGACTACGAAACGTATTCTAGGCACGCCTGGGCTCCACACCTCCAATTCTTTCCAAATTGGCATCATCAGAAGCGTAACGGAATTACGAGACCGTAGGCGAAAGAACCAAGTCAAACGGACGTAAAATGAAGAAGATACGACCTTCCGAAGCAACGCGAAAAGCCGAAGAAAAACACATGGGGTACCCAAGGGCTGTACACGGCCTATATAGAGCCGTACACAGCCTGTATAGGGCCGTACATGGCCTGACACCCCCCGTTTGTTCTCATTTTGCTTCGTTTACTTGTTCGTGCGTGCTTGTGGACTTGTACTCTTGATTCCTTGGATGCCTATAAATAGAGAGCTCCTCATTCTCATTTCACACACCTCACACCTCACAAAATCATATTTCTCTCTTTTAATTTCTCTCTCTAAGTAGTCTCTCTCTCTATAATTAGTTTAGCATAGTTTCTCTCTCTAGAGAATTAGAGAGATGTAGGCACGGTTCGAGTGGGGAAGATAGCTGTAGCTTGTGAATTTTATTGTAAAGAAGTTTTCAAGACTCTGGCTTGTACTACTCAGTGTTACACTGCTTAAATACTGGTTCTTACTTACTTACGGTTATTATGTTTTGTTTGCATTATATCTTTGTTTGTGCTACTAATACTGTCGTGCTATTTATGTAGTTTGATACTGTGATTGTTGAAATGTAGATATTAGGATTATGGATGATATTTAATTCATATTTAACATGCTATGATTGGTGATTGTATCGCTGCGTATCTGGTTGAGTTTTACATGAATATAGACTTAATCAAGTTTCCACCCTTTCCAGTCTTTCACGTGACTATTGCCTTAGGATAGGACCTGATCAATCCTAATACTACGTAGATATGGTTATCTCATATTACAGTATGAAGCTATGAATATTCCGTAAAATGGCACAGTACTTCGTATAGCGTTGGAAACACCTCGTGTGGAGTACAAACACATGGAAGCTAAGGAACTGCCGTAGGTCTATCTCATCGTGGAATACCTAGAAGTCTGTAACACCCGCCAAATTAGGACTAGTTAATAGGTCCTAATCATTTTATAATACATATAATTATTGCCAAGTTAGGCTAATTGTGTGTATCATTACGTGTATTATTGTTATTATATATATATATATATATATATATATATATATATATATATATATATATGCATTTACACGATCAGATTTAATCGTGTCATTTTATATCGGCCGAATTCCGATACAAATTTATACGGACGTTGGTGAAACTTTTATTAAATAATATGGAATTATTTAATAACATTACTTATTACTTTGTATTATGGTTATAATATAACAAACATATACGTTTTGCTTAAAACGTAACCGAATGCGACGAAAACGCGCGAAACGCGCTTGACGAATGAAATTTATAAAAATTATATTTTTATAATTCATTTCCAAGTATTTTAATGAAATACTTTAAGTAAAATCAACTCGATTACGCATAATCATTAATAACGTTTAAAAACGTTACGCGATTTAAACAGATGTACAATTCGCGACTGACGACCAAACAAAAATCCAAATATTAATTTGGACATTGAAACATAACATTTTGAATAAAACTTAATTTTAAAATATCGAGTTTTAAATCGTATACGAAAACTTATATATAATACGTTATACGGTTAATCGAACGTTTAAATGACCGGGGAAACGAACACCGAACGAAGCACGAATTTGGGGAACAATTTGGGAGACACCCACCACCTTGTGGGGGCCCCTTCCTGCTGAAATTAAGCTCCCCAAAAGGGGGATCTTGCCCCCTGACCAACTCCAACAAATACCCATTTTTGCTCCCCATTTCCCTCATTCATGTCTTTCCATCTCTCTCTCTAGCTTCTCTCTAAGAAAACACACACAAAAATCTCTCCCTCTCCTCTCTAATCAGCCACCACCCCCCACCACTTCATCATCATCATCCACCATCATTATCTTGAAGAAAACACAAGAGGAAGAAGGAAGAAGAAGGATCAATCAACATCTCTCTCATCTCTCTCTCTAGCCACGGTTTTTGTAAGATTCACCACTTCCCTCTCTCTATATTTACATGATATACTTAGATCCATGTGTTATGAAGCTCATCTAACAAGATAATATCCAAAATATAAGCTTAAACACGTTTTTGAAGAAGTTGTATAAAAACAGAAAGCTGACCAGAATTTTCGTCTCACGAAAACGACCATAACTTGAGTTCTAGGATGAATCAACACACGATCCATATACCGAAATCTCCGTATGAATGTCTTTTACAAAAAGTTCTTCTTTAGACATTTCCAGAAACGCGGGGTTTTAGTGTAGGAACCGATTTATGGACTGAGGTCGTTTACCGACTAAATCTAACCACTTTCCAATCCCATTTTTGTTTAAAATAGTAAAGGGCCTTATAAAATCGTGATAAATTGCAGAAATGAACTAGACATCTCGGAGAACATGTGTAATTTTTGGTTAGGCTTGATTCGGTTTAAAAAGTGGTTAAAATGAGTGTTGATTTGGGTACAAAATCTGGAAAACATAACTACAAGGGCTGTTTTGGTTATTTGGTATAACCGACACTGCGAATCAATCCCGACACGAAACGATAATTTTTACAAGCTTTAGAAACATATTTAAGACTTCCTTAAAAGTTTTAAATCAAAGCGAACGCGTCTGACCTTGTAAACGAAAAAGAACACTTAAACGAAATCGGAAATCACACCTGCGACAATACCATTGTCGCATGAACAGTGTCCGAGAATACCCCATTGTCACATGAACAGTGTCCGAGAATACCCCATTGTCACATGAACAGTGTCCGAGAATACCCCATTGTCGCATACCTTATTGTCGCAATAACTAACACTTTCATAGTCGAAACCGTATCATAATCGCTATTGTCTCATGAATAGTAATTCCCGACAATCGTTATTGTCTCATAAATAGTAATCGCTATTGTCTCATGAATAGTAACTCCCGACAATCCTTATTGTCTCATAAATAGTAATCGCTATTGTCTCATGAATAGTAAATCCCGACAATCCTTATTGTCTCATAAATAGTAATCGCTATTGTATCATGAATAGTAACTCCCGACAATCCTTATTGTCTCATAAAGAGTAATCGCTATTGTCTCATAAATAGTGTCCAACACTAACTTTGTTTAACCGACTTTTCAACAGACAACACGATATACTTGATTTAACGTCAATGACAAAAATACAATATTTGAAATAACTCGGAAACATATGACACATATACTTTTGTAAGTATACAACGAGACAAACATAATAATAATACTTTTAATAATCATTATTACAAAACTCACCAACGGGCCATACACATTTTCGAAACTCAAACTAATCAATCAAACCAAATTATTTGGACATTACTAGTTGGATGAACAACTAGCATAGATGGTCTGTTAAAACGTCTACACATATTTATAACCTTGCACGTTTGAACGCCCGACAGGTTACAGTCTTTGGACACCACTACTTATACTACTTCATACTTGCTTCGTTGCAACATATCAGACTCAGGTGAGTCTTATAGCCCCTCATTTTTAATGTTTTAAACCCAGGGGTGGGAATACATGCTCGGTTTTATTTACATGTGAACACAAGTACAAAACCCGATATATTGACTGCATGAGTTGTTTTTACTAATCATGAAGCCCTCCACATCATAGTTTGTTAGTATGGATTTAGCGCGAGTGTTAGTGTATGGTACCATATGGGATTGACAATCCCCATCCGGGGTAGTCACGCTACCACGACTGCGGTCGAACGGACGCATTATCATTTGTTCACACGTGTGTATGATTAGGCACATGCAGGAGGCAAACTCGATTGGGCACTAGATTGTGATCCTGACACCCCAGTTAAGCTCAAACTATGAGCTCATGGCAGTAATATACACATTTATTTGATTTATTTCAAATCACTATACTAAATCTTGTGGTTCATACATTATTATTTCATCATTACACCTGTGAGCTCACCAGCTTTTAGCTGACCCTTTTAGCATGTATTCTCAGGTACTCAGCAGCAGTAGGTCTGCTCAGGATTTTATATAGCTTGAGTCGCATGCAAACAACAAGAGATTTTCCTGCATTATTATATTTTGTAAAAGTAGTAATGCCATAGAATCTCTCCGATAGGGTACCGAGCTTTTGTAAACATTATAACTATTGTAAGCTTTTATTACAATCAATGTATTTTTGTAAACGACGCATATAGAGTCGTTCATTATATATCTTGGTGCTTGTGATATTTGATTAGTCGTGCCACGACCCGATTCGCTTCCGCACAGTAAATTTGAGGGTGCGACAGATTGGTATCAGAGCCTAAGGTTATAGTGAACTAGGTTGCATTTAGTGGGCCTAGACTATGACCGTTAGGCAGTATTCCTTATTAGGGATGACCGGTTCAGGGATTACAATATACAAATTTAATTTAACATGTCGTAGCTAACCATGTACAATTAAATGAAGATGATGTGAGATCTGAAATTGGGTTATGGTCGAACAGGAATGTACTAGTTGACTCTGACCACGAGAGAACCGGGACTCATACTTGTTTTGTGTTAGACACACACATTAGGCTATTATGGGATATACGTGTATATACATATATAGGCCTCACTCACTTACTGGACACTTAGGCTATTATATATAATGTAGGTATATATGGATAGGCCTCACGTACTACTCTCTAGGCTATTATTTATTGGAGATATATGAATAGGCCTCACCCACTAATACGCTCGCTATATAAATAGTTGACTCTTCTCTCGTGATACTTACGAAACACGCTTATCAGTTTGCACAACCACGCCAACCTGATTTTTGTCACACCAACGCATCACTTTTGGCAAGCTCTAATGATTTCATAGAAATCACATCTAACATGCGAAACCGACATACTTCTAAGGACTAAAATCCTTTCTCCTACCATTTCTATAGAACTCACTCGCACGGAAAATGGCAAGCCTTCCAACCGACAATTACCTGTCAGATAACGACAAAATCAATGATGAACAAATCCAGTACACATATCTCGATGAAGATATCGCTCCTATGGGAGATATGGTGAATGAAAACATCGAACACCACGACTTTGGATTGGTCAACATCGAAGAATACGAAAGAGTACGAGACCAGGCCGAAGACTTAGATGGCCGCAACTGGGAATTGAAACTGAAATGCAAGCTCTACGAGATGGAGCTGAGAATTCTGAGGAGATCTTTTCTCGAACGAATTCAGGATCAGATCCTCTACTGCAAGAAAGTGACCACAAGCTTGTACTACCGAACAACCACCTGGGTTAACGGGATGTACCGGCAAGCAATTGAAGATGCTTTGGTTTACCATGCGCCTCCACAATACCGCGACATATTCGAAGCTCGTTACTACCCTTACGATCTCGACCTAGAATAGATCAATGATAACTATAACCACTATGTATAGCGGATAGTTGTGTATATAATAGGTCGTAGTTAGAACCTCTAATCCGATGGGTATATTAAAATCCCATCCCATTTTGTATAACCCTCACTATCTGCCGGAAGTGATAAATTCCCGGCAACTTTTGTAAACTCTAAATCTTGTAATCTTTTGGTCACACATGTTGAATGATTACAATCCTATTATCTTTTATTATTATCAATTGATACATCACGCCTCAACACTTTATCTACGATGATGGAAACGCATACGCTAATCGATTACAAAATTAAAACAAACAACGACATTACTACGGATGAATTATTCGAAGGAGATATACTTAAGGAGTTTACATCTAAGGACAAACCAACAAAATTTTCATCTTATGAGAAATCATCACCCTGACGCGTCCCATCTACTCCCCTCACGTTAACTTCATTCGCTCTCATCGTCGGGCGGAAAATCACCAATTAAATTGGGCAACCACAACATTCGCATCTTGGAATGTTTCCCAACAGTTAAACTGAACCCCAATGATTTACGCGCGCCTCGATATCAACTTTGACCATGCTGGTTACCAATGGATTAGTGTTGACTCAGTCCACAAAATTTTACTCAATCATAACCTGATCATTTCGATCATCACGATTCAGTACTTCAGTGCCTACCTGGTTCGTTACCATGGCACTTACATTTTAGCTTTTGCGCTACATTTGGGAAACTACGAAACTTCAACACATTTTTGGCCTTAGGGCTACACTCGAACAACACAAGACACCGTGGGTGTCATACTTACCAACACACTTGTCTACATTGTGCTTTGGGCACAACACACGATACTTCGGTACTGCCACTTGATACGTTAGTGAAACCCTCCCAGTATGATTATACTAAATTTTAGAACATTAGTGCTACACTCACGGTACATGGGTACTGCATTACGGTGCTTCGGGCGCTGCATTACGGCACGTGGTGCTGTATTTCATGGTACTTCGGTACTACATTCATAATACATTAGAATTACATTACTGTGCTTTTAGCACTGCATTTTAGTACTTAGGGTACTACACTTTGACACCTTAGGGCTACACACAGTACGAGGATACTGTTTTATTGCCCGTTAGTCTACTACAATGGCGTAGTCTTGGTTGATTACGTTGGACGCATTACTCAGTCGTTATTTTGATTACACATTAAGACTGACAGCTTAACTAACCACAAAACTTGGAACATGGTGAAACACGAGAACACGGCAGAAGATTAACTCGACAGATTTACATACCACACGCGACACCGAGGACTTCGACTCCATTGGGGATAGAATAATTCCACCTCGTGAATTGTCCTATTTATAACAACTTCAAACATCTTTCATAAACTTCGAAGTCCGAAATCTTATGACTCATACCTTAAACGGTTTATGATCTTTATCGTCGCACATCATCAAACTCCACGTTGTACAGTGGTAGAATACATCTTGTATGAATATTTATGATAACCTTAATTTAAACCTCACGTATCCCTTCATCCTTGTCATTAAGACTCTCATCAGGTCGCCCCAACGACAATACTCCCGTCAAGTTGAGCTTGACCAATGCTTTACCCAACAAATAACTGCTGTTTTAACTACTCGAGACTTGCAAACATTCGATGAGGAGACACCGAACGACAAATCTCCAGCCCGACCATGTACGTCCAAGGATTTTCTGAACTACAAACCTCTAAACTTTGAAGGCACTGAAGGTGCCATTAGCCTGTTACACCACCCGATTCAATCAGTTGGCACTGCTGTGCCCATCCATAGTTGATCCGGAATACAAATGGATCGAATGTTACATCTGGAGACTTTCCCTCGCACATTCGGAGTATAGTCACCGCCTCCAACTCTACAACCACTCTAAGTGCCGTTCGTATGACACATGATCTTGTGACATAAGCGGTTCGTTAAGGAACACCTGCTGCCAAAGGCACTTCACATCCGTCTGGAGATAACCAGCGTAAATGGATTGAGAACCCCAACCAGCCAACCGACAAAAGCCTGCTACTCCTGACCCATATACTGTTGACTTTGACAATTTAAAATCGAACAAGGGGAGCAAACCCTGCTGCTTCCGTGCTACATGCTTTGATAAAACGTTACTTACAATTCAGTGTTTCAATTGTTTCCTTAAGATTTTAATACTCAATATGACTAAGAAACGACAAACCTTTTCAGCCATCAGTGCAGCCCCGATTTCACGATCGAACTCCCTCCCGCTTATCTCATACTGTTGAGACCAGGAACATCGAAATTACCAATAATACGCAACTACTACTCTAACACCGTACCGTTATCTTTTATTCTGAGGAACCCTATACCTTCTTACCGCATTTTAGTAACGACCGTTGTACATATTTGTGATGAATACAACCTGGTTCCTGCATCAAACTTTCACGTGTCTTTACATTAACGACGTCTATAATGAAAACGTGTCTTGATATGAAACAATCATTTTGTAGGGAATGACCGACCACTCCAGCAACAACCTCCCATCGGACAACGATCAACCCCGTGAGGAACAGACGATGTTTCCTTACCTCCTCACTTTGGAAAACGACACTGAATCCTTGAAAGACGAAGCAATAGAGCAGATGGCAGCACATGCACTGCCTAACGTGGAGGGAACTGCTGAATCAACTCGAGCAAGTTCCACTCCCAATTTCACCATTACTGACCTTGCCACTGCTACTTTTGCCACTCGCTCGCTCACAAAGGGTGCACTTGCTACTAATAACACCAACATCAAAAGTACCCAACGTACTGACATAACTCTTGACACTCTACGCAAACAACTAGCCGAGGCTCAAGAGGAAATTGCGGATCTCCGTAAATACATTTAACAAAACAATGTACACCTTCTCAACCATTGCACCCGCCTAATCTAAATGGATAACAAACTAGGAAAACTATGGGTGCTACAGCCAATAATTCAAAACACAAATCTCATGGTCGACAACACTACGGCACAGGCTGCCCAACCGAAGGTTCACACTAAAGCGGGCACTGAGATTCAAGTTCCAAACCCTAAAATGAATCCGGGAGAGAATCCTAACATTTGTCTTACTCAGTCCGAAGCCAAAAGGGCGAAAACTATTCAAGCCAACATTGTTCAAATCGAACCGAGAAATTACAAAGGATGCGAACCCTTTTGTTCACTATGCAATCGACACCATGATGGACCATGCGTACCGCCCTGTAAACGATGCAGAAGTTATGGGCACCAATTTCAGGAATGCAAATTCCTTCCTAAAGATATAAACTCTAGGGGGTCGAAAATTTGCTTCAAATGTGAAAACACTGGGCACATCAAGAGTAACTGCCCGCCACTGACTACCAAGAGTAACAACGATAAATAAAGGAACATTCATGTTGAAACCTTCACAGACAACGCCCCTGAGACCGATTTCGCCCGAACACCCCTGCGGGTACGTCTCTACACGATAACGCAATTGTTATATGATACTAATAGAGTTTGGTTACTCTACAAAAATACCGACCATCACAGACTTTGTGAACACTATAGGCTTCTCTAGGCTACTAGTACACCAAGTAGCTACTCTACGGACACCGACTGACCAACGATCTGACCTTGTCCTTTGGACATCATGGTCAACCATGCCTAAACCTTCCCTCCTCCTTTCCCTATTGGACATCTGGGCTTTCGCCTAACAAAGGGGAGGAAGGCCACGCGACTTAGACGTTGCATCACGTGACGCGATCACGCAGACCAACACTTCGAACAAATTGCGGGGCGAAATTCCCTTAACAAGGGGAGAATGTAACACCCGCCAAATTAGGACTAGTTAATAGGTCCTAATCATTTTATAATACATATAATTAGTGCCAGCTAAAGCTAATTGTGTGTATCATTACGTGTATTATATATATATATATATATATATATATATATATATATATATATATGCATTTACACGATCAGATTTAATCGTGTCATTTTATATCGGCCGAATTCCGATACAAATTTATACGGACGTTGGTGAAACTTTTATTAAATAATATGGAATTATTTAATAACATTACTTATTACTTTATATTATGGTTATAATATAACAAACATATACGTTTTGCTTAAAACGTAACCGAATGCGACGAAAACGCGCGAAACGCGCTTGACGAATGAAATTTATAAAAATTATATTTTTATAATTCATTTCCAAGTATTTTAATGAAATACTTTAAGTAAAATCAACGCGATTACGCATAATCATTAATAACGTTTAAAAACGTTACGCTATTTAAACAGACGTACAATTCGCGACTGACGACCAAACAAAAATCCAAATATTAATTTGGATATTGAAACATAACATTTTGAATAAAAATTAATCTTAAAATATTGAGTTTTAAATCGTATACGAAAACTTATATATAATACGTTATACGGTTAATCGAACGTTTAAATGACCGGGGAAACGAACACCGAACGAAGCACGAATTTGGGGAACAATTTGGGAGACACCCACCACCTTGTGGGGCCCCCTTCCAGCTGAAATTCAGCTCCCCGAAAGGGGGATCTTGCCCCCTTGACCAACTCCAACAAATACCCCTTTTTGCTCCCCATTTCCCTCATTCATGTCTTTCCATCTCTCTCTCTAGCTTCTCTCTAAGAAAACACAAACAAAAACCTCTCCCTCTCCTCTCTAATCAGCTAACACCCCCCACCACTTCATCATCATCATCCACCATCATTATCTTGAAGAAAACACAAGAGGAAGAAGGAAGAAGAAGGATCAAGCAACATCTCTCTCATCTCTCTCTCTAGCCACGGTTTTTGTAAGATTCACCACTTCCCTCTCTCTATATTTACATGATATACTTAGATCCATGTGTCATGAAGCTCATCTAACAAGATAATGTCCAAAATATAAGCTTAAACACGTTTTTGAAGAAGTTGTATAAAAACAGAAAGCTGACCAGAATTTTCGTCTCACGAAAACGACCATAACTTGAGTTCTAGGATGAATCAACACACGAGCCATATACCGAAATCTCCGTATGAATGTCTTCTACAAAAAGTTCTTCTTTAGACTTTTCCAGAAACGCATGGGTTTTTGTGTAGAAACCGATATATGGACTGAGGTCGTTTACCGACTAAATCTGACCACTTTCCATTCCCATTTTTGTTTAAAATAGTAAAAGGCCTTATAAAATCGTGATAAATTGCAAAAATGAACTAGACATCTCGGAGAACATGTGTGATTTTCGGTTAGGCTTGATTCGGTTTAAAAAGTGGTTAAAACGAGTGTTGATTTGGGTACAATATCTGGAAAACATAACTACAAGGGCTGTTTTGGTTATTTTGTAAAACCGACACTTCGAATCAATCCCGACACGAAACGATAATTTTTACAAGCTTTAGAAACATATTTAAGACTTCCCTAAAAGTTTTAAATCAAACCGAACGCGTCTGGCCTTGTAAACGAAAACGAACACTTAAACGAAATCGGAAATCACACCTGCGACAATACCATTGTCGCATGAACAGTGTCCGAGAATACACCATTGTCGCATGAATAGTGTCCAAGAATACCCCATTGTCGCATACCTTATTTTTGCAATAACTAACACTTTCATACTCTAAACCGTATCATAATCGCTATTGTCTCATGAATAGTAATTCCCGACAATCCTTATTGTCTCATAAATAGTAATCGCTATTGTCTCATGAATAGTAACTCCCGACAATCCTTATTGTCTCATAAATAGTAATCGCTATTGTCTCATGAATAGTAACTCCCGACAATCCTTATTGTCTCATAAATAGTAATCGCTATTGTCTCATAAATAGTGTCCAACACTAACTTTGTTTAACCGACTTTTCAACAGACAATATCACGATATACTTGATATACTTGATTTAACGTCAATGACAAATATACAATATTTGAAATAACTCGGAAACATATGACACATATACTTTTGTAAGTATACAATGAGACAAACATAATAATAATACTTTTAATAATCATTATTACAAAACTTACCAACGGGCCATACACATTTTCGAAACTCAAACTAATCAATCAAACCAAATTATTTGCACATTACTAGTTAGATGAACAACTAGCATAGATGGTCTGTTAAGACGTCGACACATATTTATAACCTTGCGCGTTTGAACGCCCGGCAGGTTACAGTCTTTGGACACCACTTATACTACTTCATACTTGCTTCGTTGCAACATATCAGACTCAGGTGAGTCTCATAGCCCCTCATTTTTAATGTTTTAAACCCAGGGGTGGGAATACATGCTCGGTTTCATTTACATGTGAACACAAGTACAAAACCCGATATATTGACTGCATGAGTTGTTTTTACTAATCATGAAGCCCTCCACATCATAGTTTGTTAGTATGGATTTAGCGCGAGTGTTAGTATATGGTACCATATGGGATGGACAAACCCCGTCCGGGGTAGTCGCGCTACCACGACTGCGGTCGAACGGACGCATTATCATTTGTTCACACGTGTGTATGATTAGGCACATGCAGGAGGCAAAATCGGGCACTTGATTGTGATCCTGACACCTCAGTTAAGCTCAAACTATGAGCTCATGGCAGTAATATACACATTTATTTGATTTATTTCAAATCACTATACTAAATCTTGTGGTTCATACATTATTAATTCATCATTACACCTGTGAGCTCACCAGCTTTTAGCTGACCCTTTTAGCATGTATTCTTAGGTACTCAGCAGCAGTAGGTCTGCTCAGGATTTTATATAGCTCGAGTCGCATGCAGACAACAAGAGATTTTCCTGCATTATTATATTTTGTAAAAGTAGTAATGCCATAGATTCTCTCCGATAGGGTACCGAGCTTTTGTAAACATTATAACTATTGTAAGCTTTTATTACAATCAATGTATTTTTGTAAACGACGAATATAGATTCGTTCATTATGTATCTTGGTGCCTGTGATATTTGATTAGTCGTGCCCCGACCCGATTCGCTTCCGCACAGTAAATTTGGGGGTGCGACAAAGTCACCCTTTTAGAATATGGGTCTAGGAACAATAAAGCTGTGGAAATGCTCGCTGCACCGTACACCGTTAGTACACCAAGGTTAAAATGCAGCTGTGGAAATGATTGCTGCACCGTACACCGTTAGTACACCAAGGTTAACATACAGCTGTGGAACTACTTTAATGTACAGTACACCGTTAGTATGTCTGACACCCGGCATTTTAGGCCATCATTATTACGCTTAATTTTATCATTAATAAATGTATTAGTCAGAAATGGGACTAAGTACACATACTCATTCGTATATTTATATATACAAGCTAATGCGATCTATTAAAAATCTCGCAACAACAAATCTGAAAGCGCGCAGAAATACCAAAAACGGACATTGGTGCAAAACTTTATAGATAAGGTATTGTTGTTAAAAATAATAATTATTTATTCGGACAAAAATAAAACATATTTCGTTTTATTCAAAACGTATTCTGTACGAGATGAGACCACGCGAAAACAAAGTTAAAATTTTATAACTCGGATAAAGTAGTCTTATAAATATACTTCGATTTAAAAATGGTACGAAATTTCATTTGTAAATTTATTATTTAAAAATATTACACAAATATACGATCGGGTTCATGAACACGGGATTTAATACCACAAATTGGGGACAAAAGCCACCAAACTCCCCCCTCCTTTTTGGTTTAAGCCGGCCCCAATCACCCCTATCCCCATTTTCTCATTTCATTTTCATATACACCACACCATCTCTAGCTTCTTCTCTCCATCTCAACTTCATCAACAACAACAAACAATAACAATAACAACAACAAATCGGCAGCAGCAGGAGCAACCAACCATCATCATCTTCATCACCTTCATCATCTTCATCATCCCCATTTTCAAAAACTAAGGAAATCACTCTCTCTCTCTCTCTAGAAATTGTTTCTCTTTCTAGAAATTGCTTAGATTACTTAGAAATGCATGTTAGTAGCTTCTTATAACATCAAAATGCCCAAAAATCGAACCAAAACTCATTTTGAAGCTTGAAGTCGTCGAACAGCTTGTTGTGTCGCATTAGGACCAAAAACAGTGGTGCGACATAGCCTGTGTCGCAGGTTAATGTCGCAGGATTAATATCGCAGCCTATGTCACATTACTGCGACACAAATCCTTGTGTCGCACACCACACCATCGTCGCATACTGCGAAACAACACACTATGTCGCATTAAATTGCGGACGTCGTACAAAGCAACACAAGCTCCTATGTCGCACCTAGTGTCGCTACTTGCGTTGCAAAACACAGAACCTTGAAAACCTATGTTTTTCACTAAGTGTCGGGACTAGATTTTACCACTTGATTTTACTCCGAATTTGGAGTTCGGATGCGTTTTTACAAAAGCAATGCGTTTTTACCCAGCCAGGGGCTCTGCCCTTTGGACCCCGCCAAGGGTTGCCACCCCTTGGACCTCGCTACCAAGGGCGCTTCCCTCGGACCCCCGTACACAATTTCATACTTTATAAAAGTACAATGAAACAAATATAATGATAATGTTTTCAGAGATTATTATTATTATTGCAAACAGTCACCAACGGGCTGTACACGATCTTTAAAACCAAGCAACAAATAAATACTCGAACGACTTACTTAGTCAGACTGTTTAGTCTCGTACTTATATAACCTCACATGTTTAGGGCACTAGGAGGTTACCATTGTGACGACATGCGTATCGTAGGATCGCTAATAACTCACAGGTGAGTTCATAGCCCCACTCTTCGACTGTTTTACCGTTTTCGGGGTGAGAATGCATACACGTTTTATTAACTGTTCATTGATTAATGAATACAACTTGTTTTACAAATGTTTATGATAAACATGTTACGATCCAACATTAACGAGTTCTCAAAATATACTTAAAAGTATTAAGTACTCGAGAGACGGAAAACACTTAGTCAAACTGCTTGTGCAATCATCTAGGGACTGTTGCGCCGTCAGAGTGCTGACTCTGCTTCGGTCATTCTAAGGTGGGCACAGCGGTCCTGCAAACAACGATGCAACACGTGAACGTGTTAGGTTTTAAATTTATATGAGCTGGGGCTCAAACTATAAGTACTACCTATTTTTGGGGAGTAAGCAGTAAGTATAACTCGAGTGTCGTTCTTAAAATTGGAGCGAATGGAACTAAAATGGACTTACCGTAAACGAGCTTTCTGATATGATAGGTTTATAAAAGTAGGTAGGTTTTGGTTGGTTTATCTAATACTAAATAAAACAAGTAAATAAAATAGAGAGTAGGCAACAAGTAGAGCGTGATTGCTAAAACTTTGATAATTAGGGTTTCTGGATGATATTCATTATAAAGATGATTGGAGACTACCTTGGGCAAATCATCAGACGGACAGTTGGTGTAAACACTAGGACCCTACATTTTAGTCTAAAAGCCTAAAAGCATATGTCACTGAATCCTAGGTTATCCTGATGCTGATCAGAAACAGGTTGTTTAAACCCCCCTCATTTGTCTTAAAAGTCTAAGCGACCTCTACGGATGATATATCCTGGGTGTAGGCATAAGGTAACAAACTGCAATTATATATCTGACCTTTCTTAACACCTTAATCTATCTGAGTTTATCTAGGTAAGTACAAATTGTATGCTATATATGTTGAGCTGTCAGTTATGTTGAGTTAAGCGGTTTAAGCATCTTGTATTACAGCCGAATACTTTCTTTCTTTTCAGAACTCATTTTTATCAGGTTTAAGCATAATCAACTCCGTCATGAATTAGACCCTCCTTTGCTATCAGGCATTCATCCCTAGGAATATTCACGGTGTACAGTGCAATTGGCATATCCACAGTGTTCCAGACTCAAGGTATACTCACAGTGTACAGTGCATTAGGCATATCCACAGTGTTCCAGACTCAAGGCATACTAACGGTGTACTGTACATTAAAGTAGTTCCACAGCTGTATGTTAACCATGGTGTACTAACGGTGTACGGTACAATGAGCATTTCCACAGCTGTATTTTAACCTTGGTGTACTAACGGTGTACGGTGCAATGAGCATTTCTACAACTTTATTGTTCCTAGACCCATATTCTAAAAGGGTGACTTCTAGGTATTCCACGATGAAATAGACCTACGGCAGTTCCTTAGCTTCCATGTATTTGTACTCCACACGAGGCGTTTCCAACGCTATACGAAGTACAGTGCTGAATTATGGAATATTCATAGCTTCATATTGTAATATAAGATAACTATATCTATGTAGTATTAGGTTTGATCAGATCCTATCCTAAGACAATAGTCACGTGAAAGACTGGAAAGGGTGGAAACTTGATTAAGTCTATATTCATGTAAAACTCAACCAGATATACAGCAAAACAATCACCAATCATAGCATGTTAAATATGAATTAATATCATCCATAATCCTAATATCTACATTTCAACAATCACAGTATCAAACTACATAAATAGCATAGCAATATTCACAAACAAAGATATCATGCAAACAAAACATAATAACCGTAAGTAAAGGAATAAGTAATAACCAGTATTTAAGCAGAGTAACACTGAGTAGTACAAGACAGAGTCTTGAAAACTTCAATACAATAAAAATCCTAAGCTACAACTATCTTCCCCACTCGAACCGTGCCTACATCTCTCTAGTTCTCTAGAGAGAGAAACTAGAGAGAGAAACTAACCTAATCTAAACTAGAGAGAGAAAGAGTGTGTGAGAGAGAAAGTGAGAGATTTCTTTTGAAGAAATGGTGTGATGAAAGTGTGTGAAATGAGGATACGGGGTGCTCTATTTATAGGCCACCAAGGATGCAAGAGTACAAGTCCACAAGCATGCACGTACAAGCAAACGAAGCAAAATGAGAGACCACAAGAAGGCAGGAGGCCATACACGGCCTAAACAGGGCCGTACACGACCTGTTTAGGGCTGTACATGGTAATACCAGGGCCGTACATGGCAATACCAGGGCCGTACACGGCTATACCAGGGCCGTACACAGCTTCATGGTGGCCGTGTGCTAGGCCGTGTGATTTTTCCGACTTTTCGCGTTGCTTAGGAAGGTCGTATCTTCTTCGTTACGCGTCCGTTTGAATTGGTTCTTTCGCCTACGGTCTCATATTTCCGTTACGCTTCTAATGATGTCAATTTGGTAGAAATTGGAGGTGTGGAGCCCAGGCGTGTCCAGAATATATTTCGTAGTCTTCGGTTGTGCTGTTTGTAGCATATCTTCTTCATCCTTGATCCATCTTGAGCAATCCTTATATCCACATTCTTTTAATCTCCATGGCTACAAAATAAGATAGTTATGAGGTCCTGGTATGAAGTTTACAGTGGAATTAGGGTTAGGCTCAAAATGGTGCCTATTTAGGTCAGTTTTCCGCCCCTTTTGCTTGATTTTCAAAAGACCGACAAGTTTATACCTTTCTAACAAAAGTTGTTGAATAATGATGATTTTAAGATGTATTTGTTAGAAAAGAGCTAAATATGGGACAATTAATGCATGTAAAAACGTGACTTTTTGCGATACATCAAATATCCCACACTTAAGCTTTTGCTTGTCCTCAAGCAAACCTCATTTGGAAAATAGTTTTTGAAAAATTATTTTGGATGCTTAGAGTATCTTCCGCAGAAAGTCACTTTCTTCAAAGTAGATAAATCTTTTCGGAAAGTAAGCATAAAAAAAATTTAACTATACTTAAACATAAAATTGATCAACCCTTTTTGGCATACTTTGCAACTCTCGAGACGTAGATGTACATGACTGGGCGATTCTCATGAGTGGGTCACTCAATTCACTCAAATTGTATCGGATTACCTATAATCTATAGAAATGAAATCGCTCATTGCCAGTCATGCAGTGCTTATCGTCATAGGCTTGGTCGAGAATCAAATCTCCACCACTTCTTTGAGAACGGTGCTAATTATCCCAAGGCATTTTAATCGGGTTGTGTGAGTAAGGGTAAAGTGGGTAAGGATAGGGGTAGGTTGGTCAACGCATGGCTTTAGGGTTTTGGAACTTCAGACTCGGAGTTTTTCATAGATCAAAGCAAGTTTCACTTGAGATAACTACTAGAGTAGACTCATCTCCTAGAGGAATAATCTCTTCTTTTGATGTTTCTTTTGAGATCTAACGGATTTTTCTTCTTTGGGGAGTAGTCTGCTTATTTTTCTAGGAGTTCTCCAAGGTCTGCTTTTTCTTTTCTTTCTTTTTTTTTTCTTCTTTTTATGACCTCGGAGATCCTTCATGTAGTGGGACATCTTTGACTTCTCTTCTGACAAGTACCAATTTTTCGTACTGTCTTCTGCGGATAATATCTTCGTGATGAGTACTATCTTCGCTTTTGTATCGTATATTTTTTTAGATTTCTTTTCTCTTAAACTCTTGAAAGATACGGAGAGATTGAAGATAAGACACTGATGTGTGCTAAAGTATAGGCAATTATAATCACAAGTTTTAAATTAAGGAAATGCTAAATAATACTATCACACAATTCAGGCAAGATTAACCCGTTCATGTAATATAGCTTAATAAGTAAGTCCAAATTCGAACACAAGGAACACAAGAAACGTGATTATGATTTATAACCAATTATCTATTTATTCCTAATTACAACTATTTACAATAATAATACAAATAAAGTAAAGGATCCAATTTACAATAATATACAAGATAAGGGGGATGTTTTAGTTCCGAACGAACATATTTATATTTATTTTTTGATACAGATTCTAATAGATAAGTTTCAGGAACAACTTAAGAATACTCAGATAGATAGAAGATTATAATTATTCAAACTATTATTTATTAAACTTATTATATTTACTTATGTCTATTTGCTTGTTGGCTATTAACACCATAGTGAATTACTAATGTAGAAAATTACTTAAGGTTAAGCTAATCTTCATCATAGCAATACAGTCATAAGGTTACGCAAAGTATCACTAATTAATAAGATCTATCAGCAGTTTATCAATACAGTTTCATCGGTATGGCGTGAATCACAGAATTACTTTACATTAATGAATTATTCTTCGTCTATCGCATAAGGTTAAGATCAAGACATAAACACAATCACTTAATTTATATAAACTTAATATGGTCATCCTCGTTTAATATAAATCAGTCTAACTATGTCAAGAACAATCATCAATATATCATAATAAAGACAATTCTTGTATAATAAACATTCAATAATATAGTTCCAACATAAACATATAATTCATATAATAAACTCAATAAACATTCATTCAAATAGCTATAACGAAAACCTAATTAACAAGTAATTCAAATAAACAATATCCATAAATTAACTTAATAAGGTTATTAAAGTTACAAGGATAAAGTAACCGAACCAATTGTAGAACCAGCTTTTCCTAGGGTTAAAAACCTTCAAACCCTAGCTCCTTAACCTCCAAAATCGCACCTTAAGTCGACCTTAAACCCTAACAATCGGTTTTGGTATTCTTGAATCGTATATCTCAAACCTAAACTTAGGCCTCTATTTATAGTTTTCAAAAGCGCCAGTCCAACCGCCGGTTGGAATTCCCAACCGCCGGTTGGATCAATTTGAGTCATGGTCCAACTCCGCGTCTAGAACCGCCTTAATCCCTTTATACCCCAACCGCCGGTTGGACTTCAATTCTAGAATCTTCCAACTTCGGGTTGAGCTTCTATTTTTGGGCTTCTTCTTTTCTTTAACGGATTTTAATCTTCATTTTGGCCCATTTCTTCAATATTATCATTCTAGTCTTCAATTCTTTAAGGTTTAAGCTCCTTTTTCTTCATTTCTTCTTTTTCCTCATTTTCTTCAGTTTTGGATTCGTTCTCGTTCATTTTTCTTCAATCTTCAATTAAAATACATCTCTGCAAATATTAACAAAATAAGTATCTAAAATTATATAAATGCACTAAAATGTATATAAATATAGGGATAAATTACTATAAAATATATTATCTATTTGATGCTTATCAAATATCCCCACACTTAAGTTCTGCTTGTCCTCAAGTAGAATACTGAATAAAATTTAAAATAAGCATCAAACTAATATTTAAGAATCAGAATACCAATACTAAAAATATGTTTCGTAAATTAAAAATTTAAACAATTTAATTAATATGGATAACTATAATGTATAAATAAAAATTAATATTATTTATGTAATATATAGCTCATGAATGATTACTAATATATTTGTCCACTTTAAACAATCTATATTCATACCTCTCAATATATCTTTATTGTTAGTATGTATATTACTTATGATTTCCATATATGATATACCTTTAAATTTAATTATACAATTTTCTTTTATATTCCCAATAAATATATGAAATACATTTTTAAGAATCAAGACATTGGTGACAGGTCTGCATTTTCATGCAACAGAGCGACATAACTTGATTCAGGTTTAAGCAAAACAAGACTTGGTCAAACCATTTTGGCGACCTCATTAGGTATCTTTTATTTTTAAGACTTTTCAAGTACTTTTGACTTGTGTTTGCTTAATTTTTAGGTATATATTAATAGAGACCAGGTTTATACTTTCGTATAACAGAAGAAACCATCAATATATACCCCCAAATGTTTCCACATAAGTAAAAAGATATATAAAATTATTGTATAATAAATTTAAAATTTAAGACTTCTTATGTCATACATCATATTATGTATCATAAAATAATATACAAGTTATTTTATTAATTTATTAAAATTCAGAAATCTTCATATTGATTGCCTATTAGTACATCATATCACATAACTATATACTACTCCTTATTTAGTAGCTTACGTTATATATACAAAACAGTTAATCCATATTAAATTCTAAACCTTTAAATACAAAACAAAACTTTTAACAAAAGTATTCTAACTAATAAATACTTAGTTATTAACTTAAAATTTTAAATTTTTAATAAAATTTAAGAACAATAGAAACTTAAATAATTAAAGAAATTCATTTTCTTACGAACCATATTCCCACACTTAAATTATACAATGCCCTCATTGTATAAAAATTGATAAACAAAAGTGAGTAAGGGAAAGAAAAATAGAACAGAAAAACTTCCCTGACTGAAATTATAAATTTCATCATCGGCTAAGAAAAATCTGCTTGGTTGATTCCTTGATCTCTTGAAAAATAATATACAACATCCACACTTTCATAGTTAATCACGATTGCATTTAGCATATGCAATAAGCCTTTAAACCCCTCGGTATCCCGAGTGGACGAGTTATAGTCTCGTGAGGGTTTCCAGGGAACATACCCACAAAGTTCATAATTAATAAGATAAACTTATTAAATTTCCAAAATTCCAATTTCAATGCATAGTTCAGCTTTACTATATAATATTGTATACTATATACCAATTTTGCAACATGGTAATTGTAGTCTAAAAATAAATAGGCAAACACATTAAACGTACCAAATATAA
The DNA here is from genome assembly GCA_949592205.1 of Helichrysum umbraculigerum. Taxonomy (NCBI): domain Eukaryota; kingdom Viridiplantae; phylum Streptophyta; class Magnoliopsida; order Asterales; family Asteraceae; genus Helichrysum; species Helichrysum umbraculigerum. The sequence continues at coordinate 64,974,251 of CATIUR010000003.1, forward strand.
AAATAAAAAAAAATAAAATTAAAATTAAAGATAGTCCAGAAACATATAAACACTTGCTATTATCTTCTATGGGCTTATTGTGTATAAAAACTTATGAAACTACTGCTATTCAGATTATTTCCAAATAAATCCAAAAAGTATACAATCTCTAGTCGGGTACCAACAACCATCGATTTCCTAACTCAATACTGGTAGGATTCTAAAAAGTGTCAAACCGCCGGTTAAATATGTTAACCGCCGATTGGTTTATAGCAGTGACTTTTACAAGAATAATATTATACTTAATTAGCCCTATTTAATTCAATTTTCGTAGCAACGTTTCTAGTGATCATGGTTTCTTAAACCTATCCTAAAACTAAAATTAAAGTCTACTAAATAGCCACACAATATTTCTATACTAATTCTTTAATAATAACGTTAAACTTATTGAACAAACTTCATTTACTTCAAATAATTGATTAAAAGTCTCTTCATCAACGTTTCATATCATTATCTAGTAAAACATTTTATAATAATTATCTTTATAGCAAAAACATATATACAATTCAGATTCCAAAAATCCTAACTATAAAGAACAATTAAATAAAAGCAATCACTGTATTAATGTATCCACACCTTAGTAAGAAAATAATACCAATATTCAAAGAAAAACCATTCATTCACTAAGTTAACAATATATTAAGAATATGGTATGTATGTTATTAGTCTAGCATATAACATAGTTAAATTTTTCATACCTACTTCCATTATTTTATTAAAATATTTTAACAATTCTTATAAAATAACTCATACTTGTCAAACCAACATTATAAACATTTTACGATGTCACAAAAAAAACTTATAAAAATGAGGATAAAATCCAATATGAACCTTAAAATGATTTCTTTTTATGCAGGCATAAAATATGGTTATTAAATTGAAAAGTACCATACCTTATATAATATAACCGAGATTAATATGAAAACATTTAAACACTTCAATACTAATAGAGAAATAACATTCAAACATATATACGAACATGACAATTATTCCTAAAATAACACATATATTAAAAACTTAATAACTGTCAACAAACAAATAACGAAAGTTTAAAAAGAAATCATAACTAATAACAAAATGAAAAACTCAAATGAGAATAAGAATGTGCGAATGTCTTCAAAGTTGATGAACCCATTCTCGAGCTAGTGGTGAAACATAGTAACCATTTGGTAGCATAAAGGTTATAGGGATTTTCTGGTCAGGTGGAAAGATTCTTAAAAAGTATCTAAACATGGTTTTAGTGATATCTGGAACTTGAGCATTGGAATCTTCAAAATGTCGGTGATGTTCATCAGCTGCTATTTGCAATTCGTAAAATTCCCTTATTATTTTCTTTATTGCCTTAGCTACTTGTCCTTCCTCATTAATCACCTTACATCCATTTACTTCCTTAATTTCACACTCTTGATGCTTACGTCTTAACTCATCCATAAAACCATAAAATCCTAAATGTAACATTTCATACTTTCCAGTTGTAGGGTCTCTTACTACCTCTTCAATTTCCCATAGCATTCCTTTCATTAACTTCCTCTCACGCTCAGTAAATAACAATCCCGAAAATCTAAACATATTTATCATTCTTGTATAAATTTGAGATAATCCTAAATGAAATAGATCAATGCGACAAAAATGATTCATCCCATGAAAAATTGACTTAAGCTCCATAATCACATAGTTCGCCACATTAACTAATGCCACTTCAGATATCCCATCCGGAACTTTCCTCTTCAGCTCATCTTGTGCTGGATAGTACAAATCATTGATTATTTATTGCACATAATATTCCACCGTGCAGTCTACATAGTAAGTGCTGCAATTCTTATAATCTTTTTGTTCCAATAAGCTAATTACTTCCTGCAATTCTTCTCTCAAACAAATATCTGCCATCTGCATTGGATTTCCAGTTGCCCAATCCAATTGATTCTTATAGGATTCCAATAAACTTATTTGCTTATCAGAATAAGGAAACGGATATCTTGTCAATGCTCTGTAAACACATGAATACAAAATCTTCTGACCTTCAAAGAAATCTTCCTCTTGAGCTTCTTGCTGATATAGTGTATCCTTAAGTTCAGTTATATATTTATCAAAATAATTCACCATCTGCGTTTGGTTAGGATTATACCAGTCTTCATATTCTTTTTCAATCTTCTCAATTATGTATTTTTGTTCAGGTGTAAAGTCAATAGTAGATGCCCTGATGACAGCCATAATATGATATGTATAATCTTTTCCAACTTCTAAAAGCTGAATCATTCCACCTCTCGTACTAACTACTGGCACAAGTATCCTTCCTAAATTAGTATCTTCAACCTCAGTGTTAATACCTAAATCAATCCCTTCTTCTTCAGACATACTTTCTAAATCCTCTTCCTCTTCTTCAGATATAGTATCTAGTGTAGGGTTATCAAATATCCTAAGAGAATGTTCATCAACACAGACTTCCTTGCATTCCACAGTTTCATTCAAAATTTCCGTTTGCTTATCTTCCATTTCACTATCAGTTAACGAATTCTGTATACACAATTTATCACTTAATTTAGAACACATATAATACAAGTAAAACATATTATACAAATAAGATACATTTACATAATTACACATATTTAATCAAATTATTAAATTTCTTTTACAAAGCTAGTCAATAGATCTCGGTAGCTCCATTGATAGTACACAAAAGCGGAGAAACAGGTCAGCGCGAAGCTTATTAAAAACCTATTTCTTTTGAGAAGCACCTTACCTCTTATATGATAAATCAATTAGGTAGGGCTTTACTCTCCTTATACCTTTGTTTTTGTCAGTATTCTCAATGGATGAGCCGATATTTCGTTTTGATTTTGCAAAGTATTATAAATAAAAATTATACAGGTAAAATAATTAGTTTAATTAAAATACACCGCTTCCCCGATAGAACAAAAGTTCAACCGGTTAAGTGTTCCCTGGCAGCGGCGCCAAAAACTTGATGTGTGCTAAAGTATAGGCAATTATAATCATAAGTTTTAAATTAAGAAAATACTAAATAATACTATCACACAATTCAGGCAAGATTAACCCCGTTCATGTAATATAGCTTAATAAGTAAGTCCAAATTCGAACACAAGGAACACAAGAAACGTGATTATGATTTATGACCAATTATCTATTTATTCCTAATTACAACTATTTACAATAATAATACAAATAAAGTAAAGGATCCAATTTACAATAATATACAAGATAAGGGGGATGTTTTAGTTCCGAACGAACATATTTATATTTATTTTTTGATACAGATTCTAATAGATAAGTTTCAGGAACAACTTAAGAATACTCAGATAGATAGAAGATTATAATTATTCAAACTATTATTTATTAAACTTATTATATTTACTTATGTCTATTTGCTTGTTGGCTATTAACACCATAGTGAATTACTAATGTAGAAAATTACTTAAGGTTAAGCTAATCTTCATCATAGCAATACAGTCATAAGGTTACGCAAAGTATCACTAATTAATAAGATCTATCAGCAGTTTATCAATACAGTTTCATCGGTATGGCGTGAATCACAGAATTACTTTACATTAATGAATTATTCTTCGTCTATCGCATAAGGTTAAGATCAAGACATAAACACAATCACTTAATTTATATAAACTTAATATGGTCATCCTCGTTTAATATAAATCAGTCTAACTATGTCAAGAACAATCATCAATATATCATAATAAAGATAATTCTTGTATAATAAACATTCAATAATATAGTTCCAACATAAACATATAATTCATATAATAAACTCAATAAACATTCATTCAAATAGCTATAACGAAAACCTAATTAACAAGTAATTCAAATAAACAATATACATAAATTAACTTAATAAGGTTATTAAAGTTACAAGGATAAAGTAACCGAACCAATTGTAGAACCAGCTTTTCCTAGGGTTAAAAATCTTCAAACCCTAGCTCCTTAACCTCCAAAATCGAACCTTAAGTCGACCTTAAACCCTAACAATCGGTTTTGGTATTCTTGAATCGTATATCTCAAACCTAAACTTAGGCCTTTATTTATAGTTTTCAAAACCGCCAGTCCAACCGCCGGTTGGAATTCCCAACCGCCGATTAGATCAATTTAAGTCAAGGTCCAACTCCGCGTCTGGAACCGCCTTAATCCCTTTATACCCCAACCGCCGGTTGGGTAATCCAACCGCCGGTTGGACTTCAATTCTAGAATCTTCCAACTTCAGGTTGAGCTTCTATTTTTGGGCTTCTTCTTTTCTTTAACGGATTTTAATATTCATTTTGGCCCATTTCTTCAATATTATCATTCTAGTCTTCAATTCTTTAAGGTTTAAGCTCCTTTTTCTTCATTTCTTCTTTTTCCTCATTTTCTTCAGTTTTGGATTCGTTCTCGTTCCTTTTTCTTCAATCTTCAATTAAAATACATCTCTGCAAATATTAACAAAATAAGTATCTAAAATCATATAAATGCACTAAAATGTATATAAATATAGGGTTGAATTACTATAAAATATACTATCTATTTGATGCTTATCAGACACCAATAGAAAGATGTCTCAAGCAATCCTTTACTTATGATCTATGAATTTCACGAGCTGGAATGGGGTTTAGTAGGAAAGTGTTTGTGTTGTGGGGGAAGTGTTTAGTGTTTTTGTGGTTCTGAAATGAAATTGCTAAGGCGCAAAGGGTTTTCTAATCGGATCATCAACTATCTTAAAAAGAAAGTTGGAAGGGTTGGCTTGAAAAGATATGAATGAAGTGGGTTAATCCTAATAAATGCCAAGATCATCTAATTGCACCTATACCGCGTACGGCACTCATTGGTATGGTCTCAAAATGCATTACAGGAGCAAGTTCTAATTCAAAGACACATGCATCGGCGCACACTCCGAAATGAAAGTGAAGCATTAAAAATATATGCTTATAATGGTCTCAAAATACCTCACAACAAAAAGGGGTTATATGCACCAAGTCATGCGATGCCTAGAGGATTTCACGATTTCAATTTAAGATATGTTCTTATTTTTTCCTTATCTTACTTTCCAAAGCAATTTTTTTAATTTGACAGAAGGTTTATCCCTTTAAAAGAATTTTCTAAGACTAAAATCTTTTGAAAAATATTCGAAATCAACCGAATGGATGCCGAACACCGTCGAGGTTGGGTTTTTGAATGTTTTGGTGTTTTAAAAATCTCAACCTTTTAGGTTGGTTTTGCGAAAATTTTTGAAAAAGTTTGAATTAAAACGGAGGTATTACTTTGGACAGGCAAATATAAACTTGCAGTATTTATATACCGTGTATCCCACACTTAAAATAACATTGTCCTCAATGTTCATTGCTAAGACATAGGATTTTCTTCGGAAAAAAATCCCAGACTTAGGTTTTGAAATAGTGGAACAATTTTAAGTGTTTTGAAAAATTTGGTGGGATGGAATCCCACACTTAGAATTTAGGCATAGTTGGATATATGGTAATGGCGAAAATCGTGACAAAAAGAAAGGAACTTCCCTAAGGTAGAGACGGGGAGATGTGTTTAAAGAAAGAAGCGGCGATCTGCAGGTGATTAAAGTTTCTTGTTTGATTCCATGCAGAAAGTAGTTTCTTCGTGAACGATCGGCATCTCCTTTCCTCAATTCTCATTTGCACAAACACATTTTACTTATTCTAGCTAAGAAAAATAGAGATTAAAACATAATAAGTAAACTAAATAACTGATAACTAAATATATAAAGAAACTAAGCAGACTATGTCTGGTAGTTCATATCCCAAAAATATAACAAAGTAAAGTTACACAACCACACAACAAGTCAAAAGTATGGAATAGAGGAAACAGTAAGTATGTAGATATGGGTGCACAGATCTAGGGTGTTGGAGAGACCTGATCAGAGTCCTGAACAGATGGCTGAACCGGTGGAGGAACTGAGGAAGGTTCGACAACTGACTGCTGACCACTGGATACTCTCTGCTCCTCTGACCTCACCTGTCTGTACTGCATCAATACATCTCTAAGGGAGCAGGCAGGTAACTTCATCGGATCCTCCAAGGCCAACTGTCAAAAGTCCTCATAAGTCATCCCCTCACGCTCCATCTTGGTCCTGTAAATATGCCTAAGCATGTCCTCTGTAGGAAGCTCATCAGAAGATATAAGGTCTAATGCAAGCAACCTTGCAAACTCTGATAATGTGAAAGGATCAGCGCCCAAATGAACAATATCTAGTCGGTAGGAACCAGCAGCCTCTCCTCCTGCGGACTGCTGAGAAGAATGGGCTCTACGGGCTAATGCAGTGGGATGTGGAAATGCAGCATCAACCGATAAATAGTGCTCGACCGACCGTGTGGGTGGAATGGTAGTAGTAGGTGGTATGTGGGTAGTGTATGGTGGTATGGTAGTAGGTGGTGGAATGGTAGTGGATGGTGGCATGGTAGTGGATGGTGGAACTGGTGGTAGTGGCACACACTCGTACAGGAGCGACTCTGGAGTTGGAATACCTAAAGCCCTAGCTATAAGTGTTTGATGCGCGTTATTGACAGCCAATGCGTGCAAAATGAAGTACTGGGTCATGGGAGTGACTGGATCTGTATGACGTATATGAGCTCGGGGACCTGATGTCCCAACCCCAGCATCCCTGACTGGTGTCCTGGTACTCCTGGGCATAGCCGGTACTCTATCCACTCTATCAGTAACCGGAGTCTCTATATCCTCCTCTCTGACCCTCTTCCTGGTCATGAAACATCCTGGAATAGGCTGCTGAGTGTCCTTCCAGTAACACTGCCTCTCAGAATCCTCAGTAATCAGCTGGATCTGCTTGCAGTAATCCAAGTCACAAGGTAATGAAATGGAAGACACTCTATACTCGTCCTCATGACTCTTTTTCAAGAGTCGCATCCCTCTCAATAATCTAGTAATGAAGGCTCCCATAAACACATGCTTTATCAGGTCCAATTTCTTCTCCTTCGCCATCCTCTCAGCAATAATGCAAGCCACATTAATATTCTGGTGGTTCATGATAGCATCAATCATATACAACTCATCCCCATTTATCGGCCCGATCTCCTTCTTTCCCATAATAGATGTCACAATAAGCTTGTGTAGGAGACGTAACTGAGGTAGAATCAGAGCCGAGGACTTGGCACCACAAGTGTAGTGGGTGCCAGTCAGCTCACTCCAAATGATCCTATGGTTCCTCTCGGGATGACGAGGAATCGTCTGATGACCACGTAGAGACAAATCTGAGCTAATCTGATCCACCGAATATAATCCCAAATGTCTAGCTAAGCCCGAAATGGATACACTCTGGCTCTTCCCTCGGTATCTAAATGTTATCTTCTTGTCATTACCAATCTCTAACTCCGGGTCAAGCTCGAATGTCATCAAGAACTCAGTAACAACCTCAGGGTATATGGGCTCACGAATGATAAAAAGCTGGATCGAAGAGCTGAACTCATGTCCTTGAACATCGTATTCTATCAACCTTCTCAACCTATCTTCAACTCCAAGTTTCCCCATATCTTCCCAAACTATGTACCTATTACTACCAAATGTCCTCTTTAACCATTTCCGGATTAAAGCCTTTCCTTGTGTAGTCGTGGCCAAATAAGCAAGCGTTGGTGGAATCGGGTCTATCTGTTTAAGAAAAACAAGGAAACAAGTCACATAAAAAAATAGGATTATCTAATGGTTATCCCGAATCTTTAGAAAAAATTCGAAATGTAGGCTTTAGATTTTGCATTGATCCCATTATTTTTCTATGATTTTTCCTAAAACCGCAATCAACAATTTGCAATCCAACCAAATAAATAGAACTGCAACTTTCCTATTTTCTAAGCTTACTTAAAGATGAATATTTATAGACATGCTAAGTAATCAAATAATCAAGCAATCATCATGATCATAAATCATATAATTACCTTACTTAGATTTAATATAAGCAAGAAAAGCGATTCTATTTATTTTCCATCATTTTGGTTAAAGCATAAGACTTTAATTAGAGGATGATTAATTTGAAATTTCACTATCTTTATTGATTAAAGTAGTGCCACTTCAAATATTATTAATTGCATTTTTATGAAGCAAATTACATCAAATTTAAATAAATACCATTTTAAAGATAAAGATTTTTAATTAAAGTAATGGTTTTTAAATAATCTTGCATAAAAAGCCTTACTTAAATTCATAAACATGCAATTAATCAATCCTCTTAAACCTTAACAATTAATTACTTATGTAAACTAATCATTTTAAGCACAAATTAATCACCGAAAAGTCAAACATAAGCAAATAATCATCAAAAAGTCAAAATTTGCTAAAACCCTAACAAAAAGTCAACTTTCAAAATCAAAACATCAAATCTAACCATGGAATCTTCAAATTACTTTCACAAACATGTTGCCAATCAAGAATATAACACTTTGCAAACAAAAAGCATGAAACTTGATAATCAAAATCAAAATCTAAGCATAAACCCTAACTTTATAAAAATATTCAAAATGATGATTTAGGGTTAGAATCATACCTCAATCTTGATGTAGGATGATCTAAATGCAAAATAGATGAAAATATGGAAGATTTGAAGCTTGATTTGAAGAAAAATGATGGAAAAATGGAGGTATGGTGATGGTGATGAAAGCCACGGTTTTGGGGAAGAAGAAGGATGAAGAAAAAGTAGCTTTTTACTTTTTGTGAAAAGTGGTGGAAGCTTCTTTTGTTTTTATGCATTTTAGGTTGCATTTTTAATTTAAATGCGAACGAAACGAAATGTATACTTGGGTTTTTAAAGTTTAAATATTTTTTATGAAAATCAACCAAAATACGTACGAAACTTTCGTATTTAAATTCGTATATTAAAAACGTAACATTAAATCGCGTGCGAAAACATTTGCATTTTTAAATACGTTTTATTAAATCTTTTTGTGTTCTTTAAAATTAAAACCAATCCAATTAAATTTTCCAAAATTTAAAATAAAACTTTGTCAAATTTTTGAGACATTTGGACTGTTTGCGAAAATTCGTTTAAAAACTTACGCGTTTAAACTTTAAAGAACGTTTCTTTGTTTTTATAAAAGTAAATTAAAATAAAATCTAATTAAAATTAATTTTGTCCTAATTAACAAAATATTCAAACCTATTTACATTAGACCATCATCTTTTATCTGTCAGTGCTTATGACGGCACTCTCAGATAAGCCTGAAACATGCGAGAAAGTGTGGCAAAGAACGAACGTACCTTGAAGCGCTTTAATGATACTATGAATTAGGTCAGCGGGATTTATATAATAATGCTCAAATTCTCGTAAGAATTCTTTTTCTTCTTGACCTAATGCTAGTAACGCATCAATGAATTGGTTATATGCTCGTCTTACCTTCCTCGGATTCGAAATACCATCCCTGAATCCCGTGTCTATAAAACATAGATCAAAGAGCAATTCTCCGATGACATGCTGAAATTCCTTTTCTTCTTCTGAATCAGGGATTCCAGTAGTAGAGTGAACTACTCGGGAAATCTTTCTGATGTAAATCCTTTGTTACTCAGTAAAAGGGAATTTAGATGTTAGTAACAACTGAGCAAACTTAACATAGATTTCTTTTCTCTTTTGGAAGAAAGCAGAATCCATGGCTTCCTTAGTAGAATCAGGGAAAATTGATCTCAGTTCATTAATCAGATAAGTGGCAGGATCAACAAAGAACAGTTTAACGCATGGAATCAAAGTATATGTGATAGGGGCTCTCTCAATCCAAGATTCGAGCTCGTCAATCAGGGCAGCAACATAACGATTAATCCTAATCTGTGAAACAGATGGATACTCAGTGCTAGCTATTAGATCCGTTAGTAGGTCTAACTCTGATTTCAGTGATAACTCATCTTTTTGATCGTAATTAGCACGTAGACATGTTATTATGTAACACCTCACAAATTTGAACACGATTAATAACATTAATCACTTGCATTATTAGGCTAATTCCCTACTTGAGTGAATTCACAACACATTTTAGAGGTAAGTCTAGCATAGCCCAACTAGTTAGTACGCGTAGTATTACGTAGTCGTAATTACGTACAGATCAATTTGAAAACAAACGCGACAAAAATGTACGACTGTTGGTGAACAAAATTATTTAATAAAACGAAATTATTAAATAACGTAGTAACTAATAAATATTTTGTCAAAAATATTTACCAATTTATTTTATAACGCAAAACGTCAAAACGTATAATTAAAAATCAAACAAAGTTTGAAATTTATAAAATTTATAAATTTGGTTCCATAAAAAGAGCCTAATTAAATATAATGAAATATGTAATTTAAAAATACATTAGTTGAAATACTGTAATATTTAACGATCGGATAAACAAACACGGAACGCAAACACGGAGGCAGAAGTGGAACAAAACCACCTCCACCTCCCTATTTTCTCTCCATTTCTTTTCACTTTCTTTCTTTTCTCTTTCTCTTTTCTCTCTATTATCACCACCACCTACCAAAACCACCACACAAATCACCACAAAACTACCATCAAACGACGCCGAATCAACAAACAAAATAGAGGAAAACGACCACGAGACTACGATCTATCTTTCTACCTTTTCGGATTTCAAATCCGACACTCGTAAGTTTCCGACAAATCCCACAAATCTTTAGATTTCCAAGTTATAATTGCTACTTAGTGTTTAACATACTTAGAATAACATGTTTTAGTGTTTTATACAACCGAAAACGTTCCAAATCAACCAAAAATCCGATTTTTTTCTCGCTGTTCGTCGAGCAGGCGACTACGTCGCTTTGGGACCGAAAACAGTACTGCGACGTAGGCCTTTACGTCGCATTACCCTTCCTTACGTCGCACATAGCGACGCAGACCACTACGTCGCATTAAATTGCGAGCGTCGCCTTTGCGACGCAACCCATGACGTCGCAAAACCTGAATGCGACGTAGACCCGTACGTCGCACCCTACGTCGCATAACAACCCAGCGTCGCACCTTACGTCGCTAAAAACAGGAAGTTTAAAAACTTGTTTTCACTAAGTGTCGAACTAACCGGAAACGCATATCTTTATACAAATTCGATTCACGAGCCTTACAAACAATTCAAACATACTTGTTTTATCGAGATGCTGATTTCAAACTTTCACCAACGAGTCGTATACGTTTTCACAAACAACGAAATACAAACATAAACATTAAACGAACGATTTGGACGTGACTTGGTTGTACAAACACTAGCATGGATGATTAGTTAGACATCCACATACTTATTAAATCTCGTACGTTTAGGACGTTAGGAGATTTCAGACCGTACTTGGGCTTAAGTTTGCTAGCACTCGCACAACTACTTAAACTCAACAGGTGAGTTCACAGCCCCTACTTTTACTGATTTAACTGCTTTTGAACAGGGGTGGAAAACATAGTCAACTATTTTACTTATTGCCATAAACTGCTTTTACTTACATGATTGTTTATCATACTTGATTACTCGAACTATTAGAGTACTTTGAACTATTAAACTGTTGAACAAACTGGTGTCTGCGGATTAACATTTACATATTGACACACTGAACTAATAGGATAAATTATCGACAAACTGTTTTAACTAGACCGGAGAACGACCGGTAAACTGTTTTGCAAACGACTGTAAACTATTTTGGTATCTTACCGGAGAACGACCGGTACATATTGGTAACTTGTCGGAGAACGACCGACACTAACTTGGTATCTTACCGGAGAACGACCGGTACATTTGGTAACTTGTCGGAGAACGACCGACACAAACATAACTTTTAATCTTGTTTGGTATACCGGAGAACGACCGGTACTTTTGTGTAAAACGCTGGAGAACGACCAGCCACGTATTTTAGTGCCAGAGAACGACTGGCCAAGGGACGGGAGAACGACCCGTGCGTCTTGGATGGGAGAACGACCCATGCGTTTGTTGGACGGGAGAACGACCCGTGCGTATTTGACCGGAGAACGACCGGCACTGTGTATTTGTAACTCGCTGGAGAACGACCAGCACGTGTTTTAACTTGAACTTTGGGCGAACAACCCACAAAACTGGTATTTGGATAACATTCTACAAAACTTATACTCGACTATTATGGCAATACTATTTGTGAACATAATTGGATAACAACTGTGATACGAACTTGATTCAACTTGTGTAAACTTAAAACCTGTGAATTCACTCAACCTAGTTGTTGACTTTTACTATGTTTTTCAGGGAATTAGCTGCGCATATAAGAATCGCCAACACACATGGAGAACTAGGCGACCCTTGAAGTTAGGATGCCAACTTTTTGGAAACACATGGATTTCTTTAGTATAACTGAAATGCTTTAGTCATATTTCAGAAATCTACTTTTGTAAACTTATTACTTTTAACTTATACGATTCGAGGAATCGTAAACTTTGTAATTAATAACTTTTGGCATCTTATTATATATTGTTCTGTTGTAATCATAAGCTCTGATACGTATGCATGCTTTATTATTGTGACACCCCAGTACTTAAACTAAAACGCTTCCGCTAAACGAATTTTGGGGGTGTTACAGATTGGTATCAGAGCCAATGGTTATAGCGAACTAGGAAACTTTAGGTGACTTAGAAACCTAGAGACCTAGACTATAGCCTTGGCTAGAACGTACATGCATACATACATTTGCATACATCTAAACTATCGTTACGATACCTCGATACGCGTGAACTGTTCACCACATCCGACTCGTTCATTGTACTCTGATCTCATATGAACCTGATCGTGATTAAACGGTTGATGAAAAGAAGTATGTATTTGGCATCATATAATGACGCCTGGCCAACGTGATTATATCATACTAAGTACATATGGGTGTTTCATAGTCGTAAGATACGTGATGGGGATTCGACAAATTTTGCTTGATACTCGAAAACTTGAAATATGTGAAACTTTATTCCTCACATATTTTTCATTGGCATTGACTTCTGCATCTTTTCATCGCAGAACGTCAGCATGCCGCCTAAACAAAGAAAGACTCGAAACAGTCGACGAAATTCTCCACCTGTACCTCCAGAAACAACCGAACAAATCATCGAACGCCGCGTGGCTGAGGCTATTGCTCAGTACGAGGCTAGCAGAAATCGTGAAAACCCAACCAACAACAGTGGAGCTACCCCCGTCAACAGCGAAACTCCAACTAACACCCAGCAGGGGTGTTCCTACAAAACCTTTCAGTCTTGTAAACCCAGCACCTTCACCGGGACCGAAGGGGCCATTGGCCTGGTCCACTGGATTGAAAAGATGGAATCAGTCATCGACATCAGCGACTGCGCCAACGACAAGATCGTGAAATACGCCACCTGCACTTTAGCCGACAAAGCGCTAACCTGGTGGAACGTTCAAGTCCAGATTATGGGACGCCCAGCTGCTCATTCCATGACCTGGGTAACTCTGAAGCAGATGATGATGGAGGAATTTTGCCCTCCCAACGAGATGCAGAAACTCGAAACCGAGTTTTGGAACATTCAGATGATCGGAGCTGACATTTCCGGTTACATAACTAGATTTCAGGAGCTTGCACGTCTGGTGCCTCATATGGTAACCCCCGAGAGCAAACGCATTGAGCGTTACAACAGGGGTTTGGCACCACAAATCCGAGGCATGGTTATGTCCTCCAAACCCGCCACTTTTAGGAGCGCAGTGGATCTGGCTCACAGCTTAACCGACGACGCGGTCGAGATTGGAACCCTGAAAGCTATCACAGGGAAAACTGAACTTACCCGTACTGATGCGGGCGACTCTGGAACCCACAAACGTAAATGGAACAATGATGGTAACGACCGTCAGGGTCAACAAAACAGAAACCCGGGAAACACCCGAGCCTTTGCCGCAATCACCAACTCTGGACCCAAAACCTATCTTGGCAACAAACCAAAATGCGACAAGTGCGGGATGCATCATAATGGCAACTGTGCTTTCTGCCAAGATTGCAAAAACTGGGGTCATTTGGCCCAAAACTGTAAAACCAACCCTCCTCCTCGATCAAACGCATGTTACGAGTGCGGCGAATCTGGACACTTTCGAAATCAATGTCCAAAACTGAACAACAACCAGGACAACACTGGGAACAACAATCAGAACAACAACCGCGCCGTTAACAAAGGCTACACCCCAAGCCGCGCATACATCCTCCGCGCACCGGAAACTGTTGCGGACTATGGCAAGCACGGTATGTCTTACCAACTATTGCTACGATTTAACGTTTCTTTCATTCGAATGTCAATTCGAACATATCACTTGGTAAACTTCGACTATTAACGAACGCATAACTATTTAAACTATACCGCGAGTATACTAAACTGATTTGAAACTTTCCTGGCAACGATTGAGCGCCACCCAAACTGGTATTATTATTGACGACGTGACTTATTCGGAGAACATACGCCGCGGGCGATCCGACTTGATTTTAAATCTCGGGACGAGATTTCTCTAACATGGGGAGAATGTAACACCTCGCAAATTTGAACACGATTAATAACATTAATCACTTGCATTATTAGGCTAATTCCCTACTTGAGTGAATTCACAACACATTTTAGAGGTAAGTCTAGCATAGCCCAACTAGTTAGTACGCGTAGTATTACGTAGTCGTAATTACGTACAGATCAATTTGAAAACAAACGCGACAAAAATGTACGACTGTTGGTGAACAAAATTATTTAATAAAACGAAATTATTAAATAACGTAGTAACTAATAAATATTTTGTCAAAAATATTTACCAATTTATTTTATAACGCAAAACGTCAAAACGTATAATTAAAAATCAAACAAAGTTTGAAATTTATAAAATTTATAAATTTGGTTCCATAAAAAGAGCCTAATTAAATATAATGAAATATGTAATTTAAAAATACATTAGTTGAAATACTGTAATATTTAACGATCGGATAAACAAACACGGAACGCAAACACGGAGGCAGAAGTGGAACAAAACCACCTCCACCTCCCTATTTTCTCTCCATTTCTTTTCACTTTCTTTCTTTTCTCTTTCTCTTTTCTCTCTATTATCACCACCACCTACCAAAACCACCACACAAATCACCACAAAACTACCATCAAACGACGCCGAATCAACAAACAAAATAGAGGAAAACGACCACGAGACTACGATCTATCTTTCTACCTTTTCGGATTTCAAATCCGACACTCGTAAGTTTCCGACAAATCCCGCAAATCTTTAGATTTCCAAGTTATAATTGCTACTTAGTGTTTAACATACTTAGAATAACATGTTTTAGTGTTTTATACAACCGAAAACGTTCCAAATCAACCAAAAATCCGATTTTTTTCTCGCTGTTCGTCGAGCAGGCGACTACGTCGCTTTGGGACCGAAAACAGTACTGCGACGTAGGCCTTTACGTCGCATTACCCTTCCTTACGTCGCACATAGCGACGCAGACCACTACGTCGCATTAAATTGCGAGCGTCGCCTATGCGACGCAACCCATGACGTCGCAAAACCTGAATGCGACGTAGACCCGTACGTCGCACCCTACGTCGCATAACAACCCAGCGTCGCACCTTACGTCGCTAAAAACATGAAGTTTAAAAACTTGTTTTCACTAAGTGTCGAACTAACCGGAAACGCATATCTTTATACAAATTCGATTCACGAGCCTTACAAACAATTCAAACATACTTGTTTTATCGAGATGCTGATTTCAAACTTTCACCAACGAGTCGTATACGTTTTCACAAACAACGAAATACAAACATAAACATTAAACGAACGATTTGGACGTGACTTGGTTGTACAAACACTAGCATGGATGATTAGTTAGACATCCACATACTTATTAAATCTCGTACATTTAGGACGTTAGGAGATTTCAGACCGTACTTGGGCTTAAGTTTGCTAGCACTCGCACAACTACTTAAACTCAACAGGTGAGTTCACAGCCCCTACTTTTACTGATTTAACTGCTTTTGAACAGGGGTGGAAAACATAGTCAACTATTTTACTTATTGCCATAAACTGCTTTTACTTACATGATTGTTTATCATACTTGATTACTCGAACTATTAGAGTACTTTGAACTATTAAACTGTTGAACAAACTGGTGTCTGCGGATTAACATTTACATATTGACACACTGAACTAATAGGATAAATTATCGACAAACTGTTTTAACTAGACCGGAGAACGACCGGTAAACTGTTTTGCAAACGACTGTAAACTATTTTGGTATCTTACCGGAGAACGACCGGTACATATTGGTAACTTGTCGGAGAACGACCGACACTAACTTGGTATCTTACCGGAGAACGACCGGTACATTTGGTAACTTGTCGGAGAACGACCGACACAAACATAACTTTTAATCTTGTTTGGTATACCGGAGAACGACCGGTACTTTTGTGTAAAACGCTGGAGAACGACCAGCCACGTATTTTAGTGCCAGAGAACGACTGGCCAAGGGACGGGAGAACGACCCGTGCGTCTTGGATGGGAGAACGACCCATGCGTTTGTTGGACGGGAGAACGACCCGTGCGTATTTGACCGGAGAACGACCGGCACTGTGTATTTGTAACTCGCTGGAGAACGACCAGCACGTGTTTTAACTTGAACTTTGGGCGAACAACCCACAAAACTGGTATTTGGATAACATTCTACAAAACTTATACTCGACTATTATGGCAATACTATTTGTGAACATAATTGGATAACAACTGTGATACGAACTTGATTCAACTTGTGTAAACTTAAAACCTGTGAATTCACTCAACCTAGTTGTTGACTTTTACTATGTTTTTCAGGGAATTAGCTGCGCATATAAGAATCGCCAACACACATGGAGAACTAGGCGACCCTTGAAGTTAGGATGCCAACTTTTTGGAAACACATGGATTTCTTTAGTATAACTGAAATGCTTTAGTCATATTTCAGAAATCTACTTTTGTAAACTTATTACTTTTAACTTATACGATTCGAGGAATCGTAAACTTTGTAATTAATAACTTTTGGCATCTTATTATATATTGTTCTGTTGTAATCATAAGCTCTGATACGTATGCATGCTTTATTATTGTGACACCCCAGTACTTAAACTAAAACGCTTCCGCTAAACGAATTTTGGGGGTGTTACATATTATCCTATCAATCACTACAAAGGTCTTCCTCTGCTCAGTTGAAAAGGGGAAATCGGATATCTTAAGGTTCCTAAGAAAATCAGCACAGATATCTATTCTCCTACTAGGCTTGTGAAAATTTCCTAAGTGATGTTCATTACTTGATTCTGATGGGTTATTACTTGCTTCAGTGTTGGGCAAGGTTGGTGTTTCTAGTTCAGGATCCTCCGGATACTGGAGACGCTCATCCACTTCTACACTTTGAAAAAGAGTGGTAGGCTCGCAATTTATCCGGAAGATCATACCTAAATTATTCATCTAAGCAATGAAGTCGCTCATTCAAATCCATCCAAGGCATTAGTGGATAGAAGAAAACTTCAATACCGAAAGGAATGTCTTCTGGTAGGGTGGTAGGTCTAAGGTAATGTGGGTACTTAGATAAGATTGAAAAAATCTCAGGGTCAAGTGTGGGTTGACCACTTAATTCAATAGTGACAGAAGGTGGAATCTTCTACTGAGATGTATCAAAACCTAAGTCTAAGGATGAATATTTGTCAATCTCAACTTCCTGGTTAACACAGACCACTTTGTTGGAAGAAACAAAGAATTCCGCATCGTCCATGATCGTTATCTCATCCATGGGAGAAATAAGAGTGGAAGGAGAATTAGGGTTTCTAGGGTTTTCTAATTTAACTAACTACTAAAGCAATTAATTTCCTAAAGTAATGAAAATCTTAAGGAAGGGTCTCCTAAAAGTCAACTATCTACGGTAATTGTCGTGTCATCAGTGGTCGGTCGGGTTTTACCCCGGTCGCGAAACCGGCTACTGACAGACGACGGTGGTAGTTTTAAATTTGTAATAGTCGGGGGGATCCTAATCCTCCGTACTACCTACTGGAACTGGTATGAATACCTGATACGAGTAAGTGGTAAGAATGATCCAGGGTCATTCCTCACGACGGCAGAATTGAGACAGAGCTAGTTCTGATAAGTCGGTATTTAAGCTATGGTTTTTATAACTGGAAGGGTGTTTGTTTTTGGATTTTTATCTAATTAAACTACTAAACTAATAAAACATAAAACTAAAGGGAGACTAGCATATATAACACTTAAGGATAATGAAGACGTGGTTCACCATGACTTAGGATAGCTGTGATGATGTTTTAGTTTGAAAACGTCTTTTAAAGATTTGTGTCTTGCTTTCACGTAGATATCTTGTAGTGTAAACACTAGCACCCTACTGATCAGGTTAACCGATCAGTATGTCACTGAGTACTAGGCTATCGAGAGTATGGTCAGATCGGACTGCCTTGAAACCTCCCTCACCATCTCTTGAGACGAGATCAAGTGACCCTCCAGACGGGGTGCAAGAATAAGGCGACAGTCCGCGATTTATCCACTGACCTTTCTTTAACACAGACAAAGATATCTAAGCTAGGCAAGGCATTTAAGATTTAAGACAGGTGGTGACTGATTAATGTATACATTAATGGTTATGATTGAGTTCAGAGATGTTCGGCTGTGATACAGTCTTCAACCCACAGAGTTTCCACAGTTACATTGTGTATTCACCCGTATTACAGTCTTTCCTGGATCACAGACTCAACCAGGATGTAATACAGTGTTCAGCCTACGGCCTTTCCACGGCTTACCGGATACTCGGACGTTTTAGGGCTTTATCCTGTATTACATACTTTACGGCTATCTAAACTCAAAATATCTAAGCTTGTATTACATTAAAACCATCTATGATAGCTAAACAACCCGTTCACTTTATAAATCTCAGCCCAATAAATCTCTGATTAATTCACGGTGTACTATACGATAAGTTGGGCAGTATTTCCACAGCTTCAAAATCATACTACATTTATTTCGGAAAACATAGATAGGTAGTGACCGTTTGATCAATGGTTCATGAATCCTTTGTCATAAAGGTTCTAACCACGTTTATTGGAGGAAAGGTGATAGTTTAGTTTAAAATCATAAATGTATAGTTAACCAGCACCTCAAGTTTTCAATCGTAATATATAATAATTGGGAACATTATTCCACTACGGATTGTGCCCACGACTTTCGTAGCTTCCACGTTCCGTACTCCACACATTCGTGATGTTTCCGGCGCTATACAAATGAAAGCCGTATAGCGTTACCTCCGTTGTTTCATAATGATATTATCCCAATCATATATTTAAAGTAACATCATCACTACTATCTAAATCATGGCAAACGTACAAACACACTACTCACAATGCATAGCAATAAACATTTCTAATATTAATAAATCACATACATCAAACAAGAACAATATGACAAATTAATGATAGAAAGGATAGAAAATACCGATAGGAATTGCGAGCAGAATAACACTTGTATTTCTTCATTAATATCCAAGCATTACATAAGCTAGCCTCTATTAATTAACTACATAACTAATCTACTAGAAAAGAAAAGGTTTCCCTCCCTAATCATCTCGCTAGTCCAAGGGTTTAAAATCCTAGCAAGAAACTAGAGAGAAAGACTAGAGAGAGAACCTAGAGAGAGAAACTACTAAAGAAAACCTAGAGAGAGAGAATTCTAGAGAGAGAGAGAGAGAGATAATTTGTGAATGAGAGGTGTTTTTTGAAATGAGAAATGGATGGGGTATTTATAGGAGAAGGTTAGGGCTTGAGGTACAAGTCTTTAAGCATCAAGAACAAGCATCAAAGCATCATACGGGGCAAGGGGGTCAAACGGCACCTCACAAGGCAAACGCCCCCGTATACGGCACCCTAAGGGCCGTATACGGAACCTAGGGTACCGTATACGGTACTTAGTGCCAAGGGAGGGAGGGGTTGGTGCTCTATTTGGCCTCCGTTGACTTCTCGGTTGCTTGGTTCGTCCGTATCTTCTTCGTTTGGAGTCCGTTTTGCTTGATTCTTGCGCCGTTGGCTTCGTTTTTCTGTTACGCTTCTAATGACACTAAATTTTCCAAATTTGTAAGTCTTTGACTTTTGCGTGTTCCGGATGACGATCGGCGGGCTTCCAGACTGCACCTCTTCTCCGTTCTTCGTCCGTTTCTTCTGATTCTTTCACCTCCGGTCTTGTATTTTCCTATGGAATCATATAATATGAATTAAGATCTAATTACATAAGAAAATCAATAAGGGAATATTTAAGGTGATAGTTTTGCCTCGGTTTGCGTGTTATTTGGACATTTTAACCGATTTTTGTAGCAACGTCTATATTTAGACTACCTTGGTGATTTTTAGTAAATAATGATTATTTGGAAATGTTTTCACCAAATAATAGTCCAAAAAGTGCGGAAATATGTGCTTAAAAACATGACTTTTTAGGTCACATCAAGTATCCCACACTTAGAAGTTGCTTGTTCTCAAGCAACAACTCAGTTATGTCCAGTGAAAATATTTTTATAATAGTTTTGGTGAGTTAAAAATATTTCCAAGTAGTCACCACTTTGTCATATGGGAAAAATATTTAGAGAACACAGGGAAAGTTAAGATGATCTTTTCAGAAATAAGTACTGACTTTCCCAGGCGTACTTTCCAAATCTCGTGATCTTGGAGTATACATGACTAGGCGATCTTACTAAAGGTGGGCACTCAATTCACTCATAGTGTATCGGGTTTCCTATCATTCTTGCACAATTGAAATCGCTCAAATAGCCAGTCATGCAGCACTCATCATCGTAAGCTTGGTCGAGAATCAGATCTTCACCACTTAGGAAGAGGACGGTGCTAATTATCCCAAGACATTCAAGTGGGTTGTAATGTTTGTGAGGGTTAAGGGGTATGGACAGTGATGATTTTTGGTTGAAAGGGTTGCTTATCTTAGGCATCATAAGAATCATGAAAAACTTATTATAGAACGGAGGAGATAGCTACTCGTATTTCATCGGATCTTTTTTTGAACGATTGATATTTTGAAGCACTTAGCTTTATTTTTATTTTTATTTTCTTTTCTTTTCTTTCTTTTTCTGCTTTTTATTTTCTTTTTCTTTCTTCAGAACTTCTTTGCCAGAGAATTTCCAAGGATATTTTTCTTTTCTTTCTTATCAAGGACTTCTTCGAGTCTTTTCTTTGGTGCCAATTTTTCGCACCTTTGATTTTCTTCAATTTTGGTGAACACGAATGAGTAGATCAATTCAGAAGAAGATTCTTCAAGATGTTTTTCATAATCCTCAGAAATTCCAAGATAAGTTGTTGGGAAGTTTTGGATAAGTGGGTTAAAAATGTAGGGTTTTGAAGAAACGAAAGGTTTAGGCTCAACAGGGTTTTCTAGGCGGATCATCGATACTAAAAATGAGTATCGGAAGGGTTTTGGGCTTGAAAAGATATGTAAAAATGGGTTAAATCCTAAGGAATGTTGAGATCATCTAATTGCACCTATACCTTTTACAGTACTCACCAATGTGGTCTCGAAACGTATGTCAGGAACAAGTTCTAATTAACAGATACTAGCATCGGCACACACAAGAAATGAACAAGGCTCAAAACCTCACTGCAAATATGGTTTGTATGTACCTAGCCATGCTCCTTTTAGATTATCACTACTTATTTAAGAAATTTCTACCTTAATTTCCCTAATATTCCTGAATAACTGACTCATATAAGAAATGGTTCCTCTTGAAAGATATTATAACTCAAAAATAGCAGAGCTAATCGAATGATTTGGCCCGTACTTTATTAGTTTTGTTAAAAATTTTGAAAATTTTGAGGAACATTTTCTGAGTTGAGCTATTCGGACATAAAAATTTGTAAACATCCAATCCAAGGTATTCTATACCTGCTATCCCACACTTAGAGGAACATTGTCCCTAATGTTCTCTTGAGTTGATATTTTTATGTAAAGTATAATCTCACACTTAGAGTTTGAGCATATAGAAAATGTTACTCAAGTGTATGTAATGGGCTGGAATCCCACACTTAGTGATAAGCTTTAGGATATAGTATAGATTACTTCTTAGATTAACATGCTAACAAAACAAAATTTAAATCAAGAAACGGAGTGAAGGTTTAGGAAATTCCCCAGATAATGATTAACGTTATGAAGCTGAGATCAATAATTGAGAAGAGAAGAGTCGATGTGATTCTTGTTCCACTTCTTGTATGAAGAACGGCTCAGCTTCAAATGCGTTGATCTGGCAGTTGGTACCAAGAGTCCAAACTTAGCAATGAATCGCCCCATAATGTAGGTGGAGATTCTTATTAGTGAATCTCACACTTTAGTGTTTAAGATGTGGAAACAATTCTTGCTAAGTGTGTGTAATGTGGGATGAAATCCCACACTTAAGTTTTTGAAGATCATTGGCACGCGCGAGTTATGAGAGAAGATAAACCACGCTCCTTCCCTCAGAGATGTATTGATGGCACCCCGAACGGTCGGTCTAGGAATCGCTTCCTGTCGTTGCGGACCTCACGCTCGAGGCGGCGTCAGGGGTAGTTTTAAATTTATAATTGCCGGAACCTAAACCTTCCGAACAACGTACTGATACTAGGTACGAGTACCTGATACTAGTAAGTGGCAAGGATGATCCAGGGTCGTTCCTCACGACGGTAGAATTGAAACAGAGCTCACTCGGATAACTTAGTAATTAAGCTGGGTTTCGAATAGTTGGAAAGGTTTGTATTTGGTTTTCTAATTTATTAAACTAATAAAAGATAAAATAAAAGGGAAGCTAGCATAATTGCAACACTTAAGGATGACGGAGACGTGGCTCACCATGATTTAGGTATGATGTTCAATATGGGGCACATCTAGGTAGCAGACAAATAAACTATAGATGTAAACACTAGGACCCTACTTCTTTTGATAGATTCTAAATCAGTATGTCACTGAGTACCTAGGCTATCGTGATTCTGATCAGAACAGGCTGCTCAACCCCCCTCACCTGTCTTTTTGGAGACAGTGACCCTTAAAGGGTGCAGGAATAAGGTAACAGACTGCCCATTGGGTTATTCTGACCGTTCTTAACACCTAAGTCCAAATGTTATTATCTAAACGTGTACTGATCATTATCCTTGTATTCTAAACTATCAGTTTTGTAGAGTCTAGGGGTTTTAAGAATCCTGAACCACTGCTGGGCTTGACTTTCATCTCTAGACTCATTCCTTACGTTTGATTAGTTTAATTACTTCTGTCATGATCAAGACTCTCCTTTGCAATCAGTCATTCAGCCCTAGGAACACCAGCGGTGTACAATGCATACTCATTCCACATCGTACCACCCTAGGAACCGTTCACGATGTACTTCACTTAAACAATTTCCACAGATCCTCGTAACCAGGGATATGATTGCGGTGTACTAAGATATTTCCACAGCTTTTATCCCTAGGTACAGGTACGGTGTACTATGCCGAAGTGTTTCCATAGCTTCAGTTACAGGGGTAGACAGATGGTGTACTGTAACATTTCCACAGCTATACTGGTTCCTAGGCCATATTCTAGGGTCTCTAGGTCATCCACAGTGTTGGCACAGACGGCTTTTCCGGGGCTTCCACGTTGTACTCCACCAGTGGTGTTTTCAAAGCTATACCCATTACTTCAGCCGAATTATAGTGACAGGCACGGCTTCGTACTATAACACAGATAACATATCTACCATAACTTAGGCCTACAGCTAAGGTGATAGTCACGCGAAGGACTGGAAAGGGTGATCCATAACTAAGTCTAGATGCATGATAAGTTTAGACAGATACAAGGTTTAACAATTCCATTAATCATACAGAGTTACAGCTATCTAAATCATGGCAAACAATCAAGTACTACTCACAAAGCATGGCAAAACATATTTCAAATATTAACAAATCACAAACATCAAACAAGAACATTATGACAAATCAATATAAGAAAGGGAAGATGTTACCGGAGAATAATTGCGAGCAGAATAACACTTGTATTTCTCCGAATAATATCCCAAGTATTACAAATGCTAGCTTCTACGAATTACATTACATAGCTACTCCTAAAGCGATGGATTCTCTCCCTAATCTTCTAACTAGTTTCTAGAGAGAGAACCTAACTACCTAGTATTTCTCCTCTAACTCCTCAGAGTAGTGCTAGAGAGAGAAAGCTACTAATTATTCTAGTGATAGATGAATGAGTATTGAAGTGTGTATTGTTGGTGTAGAGTGTTTTCAAAATGATGAAATGAGGCTTGTATATATAGGCAACGCACAACCGTATCCGTAGACCGTATCCAAGACTTCAAACGCACAACCGTATCGCAAACCCGAATAAAAATCACATTTTTATTGCCTAAACACACGATACGGTTGAGCTAGGGCAAATACGGGAGAACTGGAGCAAATACGGTTGAGCATAGGGTGAATACGGGAGAGCACAGGCCGTATACGGCTGTGCTAGGCCATATACGGTCTAGCTAGGCCGTATACGGTCTGTGCTAGGCCGTATATGTCTAGTTTGGCCGTATACGGTCTAGTTCTCCCGTATCCTGATTCCTCGGTTCTTCGTTTCTTCGTTCGGGCGTAATTTCTTCATCCGATGTCCGTTTTGAGCGTTCTTTATATCCCTGAAATCGTAATTGAAAAACGAAGACAATGAGATAAGTTAGAGGTCCTAACTCTATGTCTTGCTCAAAAAGTGCCAGAATACGTTAACCGGAAGATTCAATGATTGTTTGTGCTCTATTTTACTCATTTTTAGGTTGTTTTTGTTGATTCTTGAAACATCGTCTATATTTTAGCCCTCTTGATGAAATGTGACATTTAAGTTCATATTCAAGTGTTTTCATTAATAATAGGGCTAAAATGGTGAGATAATGACGCACAAAAACATGACTTTTTGCGTGTCATCAAATATCCCACACTTAGACTTTGCTTGTCCTCAAGCAAAACTCAAAATTCTCACTTGCTTTTTAGGAAAAGATATTTTGAAAACACGAGTTTTATTTTTGGGGTGAGTCAAAACGTATCAAAAACAACCATCTCCATATACAAGCAACATATCCTGGAAATAAGAGAGAATAAGGTATTCCTTTCAGAGGCATAAAATGACTTTCTTAGGCATGCTTTCAATTCTCACGATCTTGGAATATACACGAATAGGCGATCTCACAAGGTGGTCACTCAATTCACTCAAAAAGTGTTTCGGGTTACCTATCAACCTAATCAAACGAAATTGCTCATAAGCCAGTCATGCAACATCCATCGTCATAGGCTTGCTCGAGAATCATATCTCCACCACTTAGGTGAGGACGGTGCTAGCTATCCCAGGACATTCAGAGTGGGTTGTAATGGCAAGTGAGGGTTACGGGGTATGGATAAGTGGGAATTTTTAGTTGTTGTAAAGGGTTTTGCTTATCTTAGGACTTCCAAACTTTTGAAAAACATTATTTAAACAACCTTTTTAATGAAAACGGAAATGGATAACAGTACGGGAAGAAGATAGCTATTTTGACTTCTATCTTTTGAAAATACACGAGGGAATTTATGTCTTTTATAAGAGAGGGAATTTTCGAGGGATTCGAAGCACTTAGCTTTATTCTATTTTCTTTTCTTTTTCTTTTGTTTCTATTTTTGGGCTTTTCTAGGTATTTTATTTTGTTTCTTTCTTTTCCCCTTTTGAAATCCTTTTCTTTCTTTCATCTTTTTCATCCTTTTGATGACTTTGCATTTACTTGGTGTCAATTTTTCACACCATAAACTCTCAACTTTTGATTTTTATCAAGGGAACGCACTCGAGAGATTTTGAGTAAACACCAGTATTTGTGATTTGGAGTGAACGCAAAAAGGACATTTAAATGACATTTTCCACAAGTTTAAAATTTCTAAGATAAGATTTTTGGTGGGTGTGGAATAAATGGGTTAAGGTTTTAAAGGGTTTTGAAAGAAACGAACAGGCTAAAGCTCAACAGAGTTATCTAAGCGGATTGTCAACACTAAAGATGAGTGTTGGAAGGGTTTTTGGCTTGAAGAGATATGATAGAAAGGGGTTAAATCCTAAGGAATGTCAAGGTCATCTAACTGCACCTATACCGCGTACGGTACTCTACCAATGTGGTCTCGAAGTGCATACCAGGAGCAAGTTCTAATTCCGGATGCATGCATCGGCACACTCAAACAAACGAATAGTGAAGCATTAAAGATGAATGCTTATAGTGGCTCAAGATACCTCACTGCAAGTTTTTGGGTTTGTTTGTGCCTAGCCATGCGATGCCCCTATTTAGATTATCATTTTAGACCTAAGAAATTCCTATCTTATTTATTCTTAATTTCCAAAATACCCTACTCATATATGAAAATGCTCCTTCTTAAGACATTTTAACTCAAAAAATTTTGAAAAATTTTAGCAAAAGTGAGTTTTTTTTAAATAAGGAACATTGTCCCTAATGTTCTCTTGAGTTGGGATTTGAGAAAAATCCCACACTTAGAGTTTGAACATATTGGAAAATGTTACTCAAGTGTTTGTTTTGGGCTGGAATCCCACACTTAGTGATAAGCTTAGGATATGGTATAGATTACTTTGATAAAAATAGAACAAAATGATCATATCAATTTAAGGATAAGAACGAGGAAACTCCCCTATATGGCTACGGCATTGAGCTGAGCATCTGAAAAGTAGACTGCGTCGGCACCAGTGTATGTTGGCTCAGACTCCGTCTTCATGAAGTGCACTCGAGCTCAAGCGGTATACTCATCATTTAAAACCATCCACCAACTTCTCTCAAGCATAACTCAGACTAAATGGATAGATTGTAGAAAATGAAGTGATAACATAATCAGGATGCAGGTAGAATCAACCAAGATGCACCAAATGCTTGATAGAGATAATGGTCGAGGATCCTAATCATCGTGAGCCACTGATGTAACTTAACAGCTTATGATGATTTGAAAGTGCTGAATCCTATGGCCCTAATCACCTATCACCAAAGATCTTCTCCGACGAACTGATGGAATGAATGTAATGTTGTTCTTGTCAGACGAGATCTCCAGCTTCCATTTCCATCCCGTCTTTAATCTCTTGATATCATATCCTTGATCAGCTTATATTCCTAAGGTTTAGCAATGAATACTTTATAAGCTGGAAAATACTACTAGCGTTGCGGTGCTTCATGGTCTCCAATGGTGGTAAGGATAAGTGTGAATGGGTGGATGGGTGGGCGGATGTGGCTATGGTGATGGTGGTCTTGGGTTCCATGAAACGCTCTTCTAGCTACCAAGGATGTGGTAAGGTATGGTTGGATTATGGAATGTTGGGAACACATGGTGAATGTCGAGGTCATTTGCTCGATGAACAACCAGAATGTGTTCATCTTTTGTCTCCTGAAGATATATCATTCACATAATAAGCAATGCTCCAAAGTTCCCAAATCTAATGAACGATAGTGCTCCCCTTGTCATTTCTCCATTATACTCTAAGATTCTCCATCCATAGGCGTCGGTCCCTGTCTGTTAGGCATTTGTACAAACAATAGAGCAGACAAATGTGATCTAATAGACATGTGATTATTCCCTAAGTCATGGATTCACTGGTTTTGGAAAGACTTTTAAAAGTGAAGGTTTTTGGAAAACAAACCGGTGTATGACTTCGAGTTTAATCACACTCTTAAAAGCGTCGACCGCCTATAATTTCATTTCAGCACAAACAACAGATATGGAAATACTAGCAATTTCAGTTAAATCAGGCAGCCAAGTATAAAGATTTCCAAAGCACATATTTTTTAAACGAGTTCAAGCATAATACACACATGGACATACAAATCATGTTATAAGGCATTGAAAGATCTCATGTATGTTTACAGAAATATATGTAAGTACCTCAAATGCTCGAAATATGAGAGTGGTGTTTATGATGACTAAGGCACCTAGATAACCAAGTTGCTAGCAGGGTTCCATGTTTGCAGATGCAGAGAACTTTAGATAACAGTGAAACAGATATAGCAATGAAATCCAAACAAGTGGGAGAGGGAAAGTTTCAGGTTTTTAGCAAAAGATTGACTTTAAAGTTCAAAACTGTGACTTCAGTGAATATGAAATTTAAGTTCCAAGTCATTTTTGAAAATCATTCCCTTTTTGTTCACATAAACTTAAGAGAAATTTTAAACATGCTTTTATGGCTTCATTTTCTACTTATTGGGGTTAGTTAACTATTACTGATACTAAGTTAGACAAGGGTTGCCTCCCGAGAAGCGCTTGTTTTTGTTCGAGTCTCGAGCCTGACTCTAGCTCTATTTCTCAGACGATAACGGTTTACTTGCATCCATCAGTAGATGCAAGTGAAAGTATTGGCGCATACCTATATAGTTAAAGCAAGTTATTCCTAGGGTATGTCCAATAAGATGAGAAGGTGCGTAGAAGTGAGTGATTCGTTTTACTTGAGGTATAATAAATCTCTCAACTTCTTGCACTTTCTCAGTTTGGATGGGTCGGTCAAAGAGGTTCTCATCACTCCATGACGTATACGTCATTATGTAGCGGAGAGATGGTTTGTAGGGAGATCTTGACGCAGAACCCACCTTACTTCCTATGGTCTCTTGGTTGATGATAGTGTTGTACTCTGGGCATGGAGGTGGGACAGAGTCCATTGACGTCTCCAATCTTGTAGCAACATTTTCATCAATTACTTGGGTGACTAGGTTATCTAAGGCAATAGAAGGTTTAATTAGATCAAGGAGTGATTCATTCTGAAAGATATGTGGGAAAGTGTCAACCACGTCAGTTTGAGTTGGGATGAAATCACTTGTAAGAGTCGGTGCATATTCCTCCCGTCCTTCTGAGTCTTCTTTGTAAATCTCCTCTTCCGGGCTCTCCATTTCTATCTCCTCGTCTACCTCATCGTACTCGTCACCCTGGCCAGTAGTTTCGAGTTGCAGTGGTTCGGAGAGCTCCTCTAGAATGAACTCTTCGTCGGTCTCGGACGTTGATAGGTTAAGAATGGGTGGAAATGAGGGTTTAGAAGATTGGGTGGGTGTAGGATTTGAAGGTAGTTTGCAACCAAACTCATGAGAATGAAAATCAAGTGAAGTAGATGTGGTGTGTGTGTTTCTAGCATCTTCCTGTAGCTTAATGTTAGGTCTAACTTGATTTCTATCTCCCTCACTACTCACTTGTTGTTCAGTTAAGTTATGAGAGGTGCGTTTTAGCAATTCCTCTTGTTCTTTTAATAATTGGTCAAGTGAGTTGTAAGGGGGTGAGAAAGCAGAATTACTGCTGAGAAAGGTCAAAGACGTATCCCTCAGGTCATAACTCTCATGCAGTTGAGGTTCAGGTACAGGGTAAGATGGGTAGACTTCGAATGGTTGAGGATAATAAGGTTGGTATTGGTTTTGGAAAGCGTGAGGGTCATATTGATTTTGTATTTGAGGATCTAGGTACCCTACGTTATCCACATAATTCCTATTATATCCTTGACATTCGTTATCTAAGTGGGAATCACTCCTACATCTATCTTGAACAAGACTATCAAATTGATCTATTAATTGTTGAACATTTGCCATTACCCAAGTTTTAGATAACACAGGAAGAAGGTTTAAGAATTAAAGTTGTAGTATGGAGGGAAGTTATTCTAAGCTACGCTAAGCTAAACTACGCTAATCTACGGGCATAAAGTAACTTCGGATAGGGATGGTGAGTCCCAATCCAAAAGGATCTCTTAAAAACTAAATTTGTCTAAACAAGCTCCAAATCGTACTACCGTCCCCGGCAGCGGCGCCAAAAACTTGATGGCACCCCGAACGGTCGGTCTAGGAATCGCTTCCTGTCGTTGCGGACCTCACGCTCGAGGCGGCGTCAGGGGTAGTTTTAAATTTATAATTGCCGGAACCTAAACCTTCCGAACAACGTACTGATACTAGGTACGAGTACCTGATACTAGTAAGTGGCAAGGATGATCCAGGGTCGTTCCTCACGATGGTAGAATTGAAACAGAGCTCACTCGGATAACTTAGTAATTAAGCTGGGTTTCGAATAGTTGGAAAGGTTTGTATTTGGTTTTCTAATTTATTAAACTAATAAAAGATAAAATAAAAGGGAAGCTAGCATAATTGCAACACTTAAGGATGACGGAGACGTGGCTCACCATGATTTAGGTATGATGTTCAATATGGGGCACATCTAGGTAGCAGACAAATAAACTATAGATGTAAACACTAGGACCCTACTTCTTTTGATAGATTCTAAATCAGTATGTCACTGAGTACCTAGGCTATCGTGATTCTGATCAGAATAGGCTGCTCAACCCCCCTCACCTGTCTTTTTGGAGACAGTGACCCTTAAAGGGTGCAGGAATAAGGTAACAGACTGCCCATTGGGTTATTCTGACCGTTCTTAACACCTAAGTCTAAATGTTATTATCTAAACGTGTACTGATCATTATCCTTGTATTCTAAACTATCAGTTTTGTAGAGTCTAGGGGTTTTAAGAATCCTGAACCACTGCTGGGCTTGACTTTCATCTCTAGACTCATTCCTTACGTTTGATTAGTTTAATTACTTCTGTCATGATCAAGACTCTCCTTTGCAATCAGTCATTCAGCCCTAGGAACACCAGCGGTGTACAATGCATACTCATTCCACATCGTACCACCCTAGGAACCGTTCACGATGTACTTCACTTAAACAATTTCCACAGATCCTCGTAACCAGGGATATGATTGCGGTGTACTAAGATATTTCCACAGCTTTTATCCCTAGGTACAGGTACGGTGTACTATGCCGAAGTGTTTCCATAGCTTCAGTTACAGGGGTAGACAGATGGTGTACTGTAACATTTCCATAGCTATACTGGTTCCTAGGCCATATTCTAGGGTCTCTAGGTCATCCACAGTGTTGGCACAGACGGCTTTTCCGGGGCTTCCACGTTGTACTCCACCAGTGGTGTTTTCAAAGCTATACCCATTACTTCAGCCGAATTACAGTGACAGGCACGGCTTCGTACTATAACACAGATAACATATCTACCGTAACTTAGGCCTACAGCTAAGGTGATAGTCACGCGAAGGACTGGAAAGGGTGATCCATAACTAAGTCTAGATGCATGATAAGTTTAGACAGATACAAGGTTTAACAATTCCATTAATCATACAGAGTTACAGCTATCTAAATCATGGCAAACAATCAAGTACTACTCACAAAGCATGGCAAAACATATTTCAAATATTAACAAATCACAAACATCAAACAAGAACATTATGACAAATCAATATAAGAAAGGGAAGATGTTACCGGAGAATAATTGCGAGCAGAATAACACTTGTATTTCTCCGAATAATATCCCAAGTATTACAAATGCTAGCTTCTACGAATTACATTACATAGCTACTCCTAAAGCGATGGATTCTCTCCCTAATCTTCTAACTAGTTTCTAGAGAGAGAAACTAGAGAGAGAGACTAGAGAGAGAACCTAACTACCTAGTATTTCTCCTCTAACTCCTAAGAGTAGTGCTAGAGAGAGAAAGCTACTAATTATTCTAGTGATAGATGAATGAGTATTGAAGTGTGTATTGTTGGTGTAGAGTGTTTTCAAAATGATGAAATGAGGCTTGTATATATAGGCAACGCACAACCGTATCCGTAGACCGTATCCAAGACTTCAAACGCACAACCGTATCGCAAACCCGAATAAAAATCACATTTTTATTGCCTAAACACACGATACGGTTGAGCTAGGGCAAATACGGGAGAACTGGAGCAAATACGGTTGAGCATAGGGTGAATACGGGAGAGCACAGGCCGTATACGGCTGTGCTAGGCCATATACGGTCTAGCTAGGCCGTATACGGTCTGTGCTAGGCCGTATACGGTCTAGTTTGGCCGTATACGGTCTAGTTCTCCCGTATCCTGATTCCTCGGTTCTTCGTTACTTCGTTCGGGCGTAATTTCTTCATCCGATGTCCGTTTTGAGCGTTCTTTATATCCCTGAAATCGTAATTGAAAAACGAAGACAATGAGATAAGTTAGAGGTCCTAACTCTATGTCTTGCTCAAAAAGTGACAGAATACGTTAACCGGAAGATTCAATGATTGTTTGTGCTCTATTTTACTCATTTTTAGGTTGTTTTTGTTGATTCTTGAAACATCGTCTATATTTTAGCCCTCTTGATGAAATGTGACATTTAAGTTCATATTCAAGTGTTTTCATTAATAATGGGGCTAAAATGGTGAGATAATGACGCACAAAAACATGACTTTTTGCGTGTCATCATGTATGTAAGTTCCATGGTCCGCAGGTGTATGAGCTTGTTTGTCTGCTTTTGACTCCATGGGTTCTTCCTTGAATGGTCGTCAACTCTGTAGTACTCCTCGCTCATTCATCATCCAATCAAATCACCAAATTTTCTCAAAAATAACGAAGATGAAAAAGATAGATTGTAGAAAACAATGTGAAGTGATGCCGCCCTCCGACACAAGCAGGATCAGCCAAGAAACAACAAATGTTTGATAACCCGAGATTTTCACCGACAAACTGATGTAATGAATCTAATGTTGTTCTTTTATCGGCTGAGATCTCCAGTTTCCAATCTAATCCCGTATCTATTCCTTTGCATGAGTGGTCCCCAATGGTGGTGGTTGTACGTGTGAAGGGGTGGATGGATGGGTGAATGTGGGTGGATATGGTGATGGTGGATGGTAGTGATGGTTTCGGGTTCCATTATGTGGTAGGGCATAGGTATAGGGTTTGGAATTTGTGGGCACATATGATGAGTATTGAGCTGATATGATCATCGTTGTGTTTGAAATCGTCATCTCTTATCCTGCAAAGCAATGCTCCAGAAGTTCCCAAATTTAATGAACTGTAAGCTCCCCATGCCTTCTTTCCATTATTCTCAAAGATTCTTTATCCGTAGGCATCAGTCCCTGTCTGTTAGGCATTTGTACAAGTAGAACAAACAAACGTGATCTAACAAACAAGTGATTATTCTCCAAATCATAGGTTCACTGGTTTGCGAAAAACTTATCAAAGTAAGTGCTTTGTAGATGAAACAAACCAGTGTATGACTTGGAGTCTAATCCCACACAAAAAGTGTTAGTTGCCTATAATTTCACCGCAGCACAAATAGCAGATATGGAAACACTAGCATGAGCATTTAAATCAGGTAACCCAGTATAAAGATTTCCAAAGCACACATTTTTAAACGAGTTCGAGCATAACACACATATTAACATACAAATCAGTGGTTTTCAGATAAATCAATTAAAGATCTTATATGTATGTTCACATAAATATATGTAAGTACCTCAAATGCTCGAAACATGTGGGTGGTATAAGATGACTAAGGTTCCTAATTCTCATTCTAGTAGGTTTCCAAGTTTGTGAGTGAAGGGGACATAAGAACTTGAGATCTTATATAATGGTGAAAAATGGATATTGCGATAAAGTTCAAACAAGTGGGAGTAGGAAGTTTTAAGGTTTGACAAAATAATTTCGCAAACCATCCTTTTTGTTCATAAAAATAGAAAACTCGGAACATTCATTTAAGGGATTCATCTTCTACTTATTGGATTAACATACGACTACTAAGTTAAACACGGGTTGCCTCCCGAGAAGCGCTTGTTTTTGTTCGAGTCTCTAGCTTGACTCTAACACTACTTATCATGCAATCCTAGGGGCTCCCTTGCATCCATCAGTAGACACAAGGGGTAGTATTGGTACATACCTAAAAGTTTACAGCAGATTAAGGCCAGGGTATGTCCAATATAAGGAGATGGTTCGAAGTGAGGGAATGGTTCTACCGAAGGTATAATAGTTCTCTCAACTTCTAATAACTCCTTGGGTTGGAATGTCAGAATGAGTCGGTCAAAGGAATCCTCACCTCTTAATGATGTATAAGACTTTATATGGTGGAGAGATGGTTTGAAGGGAAACCATGACGCAGAACCCACCTTGCTTCCTATGGTCCTTTGGTCAATGCTAATGCTATACTTTGGGCATGGAGGTGGGACATAGTCCGTTATTGTCTCCAATCTTGTAGCAACATTCTCATCAACTACTTGGTCAAAGGCAATTGAGGGTTCAACTAGATCATTGGGTGATTCATTCGGAAAGATAGATGGGACATTATCAACCACAAGTTGTTGCGGGATGTTGTCAACCATGTTGTTTTGACTTGGAATGAAATCACTTCTCGGAGTCGGTGCGTATTCCTCCGGTCCTTCTGAAGCTGAGTCTTCTGTGTAAATCTCCATCTCCGGGCTCTCTACTTCTATCTCTTCGTCTACCTCGTCAAACTCGTCACTCCGAATCGTACTACCGTCCCCGGCAGCGGCGCCAAAATCTTGTCGTGCCGTTAGCGGTCGGTTGGGTTTTACCCCGGTCGCGAAACCGGCTACTGACAGACGACGGTGGTAGTTTTAAATTTGTAATAATCGGGGG
Organism: Helichrysum umbraculigerum; assembly: GCA_949592205.1. Taxonomy (NCBI): domain Eukaryota; kingdom Viridiplantae; phylum Streptophyta; class Magnoliopsida; order Asterales; family Asteraceae; genus Helichrysum; species Helichrysum umbraculigerum. Next base: position 65,008,716 of record CATIUR010000003.1, read on the forward strand.
GAGCCTAATCCTCCGTACTACCTACTGGAACTGGTATGAATACCTGATACGAGTAAGCGGTAAGAATGATCCAGGATCGTTCCTAACGACGGAAGAATTGAGACAGAGCTAGTTCTGATAAGTCGGTATTTAAGCTAGGGTTTTTATAACCGGAAGGGTGTTTGTTTTTGGATTTTTATCTAATTAAACTACTAAACTAATAAAAAAAAAACTAAAGGGAGGCTAGCATATATAACACTTAAGGATAATGAAGACGTGGTTCACCATGACTTAGGATAGCTGTGATGATGTTTTAGTTTGAAAACCTCTTTTAAAGATTTGTGTCTTGCTTTCACGTAGATATCTTGTAGTGTAAACACTAGCACCCTACTGATCAGGTTAACCGATCGGTATGTCACTGAGTACTAGGCTATCGAGAGTATGGTCAGATCGGACTGCCTTGAAACCTCCCTCACCATCTCTTGAGACGAGATCAAGTGACCCTCCAGATGGGGTGCAGGAATAAGGCGACATTTAGCGATTTATCCACTGACCTTTCTTTAACACAGACAAAGATATCTAAGCTAGGCAAGGCATTTAAGATTTAAGACAGGTGGTGACTGATTAACGTATACATTGATGGTTATGATTGAGTTCAGAGATGTTCGGCTGTGATACAGTTTTCAATCCACAGAGTTTTCCACAGTCACATTGTGTATTCACCTGTATTACGGTCTTTCCTGGATCACAGACTCAGCCAGGATGTAATACAGTGTTCAGCCTACGGCGTTTCCACGGCATACCGGATACTCGGACGTTTTATGGCTTTATCCAGTATTACATACTTTACGGCTATCTAAACTCAAAATATCTAAGCTTGTATTACATTAAAACCATCTATGATAGCTAAACAACCCGATCACTTTATAAATCCCATCCCAATAAATCCCTGATTAATTCACGGTGTACTATACGATAAGTTGGGCAGTATTTCCACAGCTTCAAAATCAGACCACGTTTATTTCGGAAAACATAGATAGGTAGTGACCGTTTGATCAATGGTTCATGACTCCTTTGTCATAAAGGTTCTAACCACGTTTATTGGAGGAAAGGCGATAGTTTAGTTTAAAATCATAAATGTATAGTTAACCAGCACCACAAGTTTTCAATCGTAATATATAATAATTGGGAACATTATTCCACTACGGATTGTGCCCACGACTTTCGTAGCTTCCACGTTCCGTACTCCACACATTCGTGATGTTTCCGGCGCTATATAAATGAAAGCCGTATAACGTTACCTCCGTTGTTTCATAATGATATTATCCCAATCATATATTTAAAGTAACATCATCACTACTATCTAAATCATGGCAAACATACAAGCACACTACTCACAATGCATAGCAATAAACATTTCTAATATTAATAAATCACATACATCAAACAAGAACAATATGACAAATTAATAATAGAAATGATAGAAAATACCGATAGGAATTGCGAGCAGAATAACACTTGTATTTCTTCATTAATATCCAAGCATTACATAAGCTAGCCTCTACTAATTAACTACATAACTAATCTACTAGAAAAGGAAAGGTTTCCCTCCCTAATCATCTCGCTAGTCCAAGGGTTTAAAATCCTAGCAAGAAACTAGAGAGAAAGACTAGAGAGAGAACCTAGAGAGGAAAACTACTAAAGAAAACCTAGAGAGAGAGAATTCTAGAGAGAGAGAGAATTTGTGAATGAGAGGTGTGTTTTGAAATGAGAAATGGATGGGGTATTTATAGGAGAAGGTTAGGGCTTGAGGTACAAGTCCTTAAGCATCAAGAACAAGCACCAAAGCATCATACGGGGCAAGGGAGGGTCAAACGGCACCTCACAAGGCAAACACCCCCGTATACGGCACCCTAAGGGCCGTATACAGCACCTAGGTTACCGTATATGGTACCTAGTGCCAGGGGGTGGGTTGGTGCTCCATTTGGCCTCCGTTGATTCTCGGTTGCTTGGTTCGTCCTTATCTTCTTTGTTTGGAGTCTGTTTTGCTTGATTCTTGCGCCGTTGGCTTCATTTTTCCGTTACACTTCTAATGACACTAAGTTTTCCAAATTTGGAAGTCTTTGACTTTTGTGTGTTCCGGATGACGATCGACGGGCTTCCAGACTGCACCTCTTCTCCGTTCTTCGTCCGTTTCTTCTGATTCTTTCACCTCCGGTCTTGTATTTTTCTATGGAATCATAAAATATGAATTAAGATCTAATTACATAAGAAAATAAAAAAGGGAATATTTAAGGTGATAGTTTTGCCTCGGTTTGCGTGTTATTTGGACGTTTTAACCGATTTTTGTAGCAACGTCTATATTTAGACTACCTTGGTGATTTTTAGTAAATAATGATGGTTTGGAAATGTTTTCACCAAATAATAGTCCAAAAAGTGCTGAAATATGTACTTAAAAACATGACTTTTAGGTCACATCAGTAATCTTAAAGTTCACTACGCTTAACCGATCCCCGGCAGCGGCCCCAAAAACCTGTTACGCCGTCAGAGTGCTGACTCTGCTGCGGTCGTTCTAAGGTGGGCACAGCAGTCCTGCAAACAACGACGCAACACGTGAACGTGTTAGGTTTTAAATTTATATGAGCTGGGGCTCAAACTATAAGTACTACCTACTTTTGGGGAGTAAGCAGTAAGTATAACTCGAGTGTCGTTCTTAAAATCGGAGCGAATGGAACTAAAAGGGACTTACCGTGAACGAGCTTTATGATAGGATGTGTTTATAAAAGTAGGTAGGTTTTGGTTGGTTTATTTAATACTAAATAAAACAAGTAAATATAATAGAGAGTAGGCAACTTGTAGAGCGTGATTGCTGAAACTTTGATAATTAGGGTTTCTGGATGATATTCATTATAAAGATGATTGGAGACTACCTTGGGTAAATCATCTGACGGACAGTCGGTGTAAACACTAGGACCCTACGTTTTAGTCTAAAAGCCTAAAAGCATATGTCACTGAATCCTAGGTTATCCTGATGCTTATCAGAATTAGGTTGTTTAAACCCCCCTCACTTGTCTTAAAAGACTAAGCGACCTCTACGAATGATATATCCTGGGTGTAGGCATAAGGTAACAAACTGCAATTATATATCTGACCTTTCTTAACACCTAAATCTATCTGAGTTTATCTAGGTAAGTACAAATTGTATGCTATATATGTTGAGCTGTCGGTTATCTTGAGTTAAGCGGTTTAAGCATCTTGTATTACAGCCGAATACTTGCTTTCTTTTCAGAACTCATTTTTATCAGGTTTAAGTGATGGCACCCGAAAGCGTCGGTGTCGTTGGTGATAACTAATCGAGCGCCAACAGGGGTTTTAAAATTTATAAATAGCGGGGCTTAAATTATACGTACTACCTACTCTGGTTAGCAAGCGGTAAGTATGACCTAAGATCGTTCTATGAATCAAAACGTGTGGGTGATTAAAGCTGGTTCTTTCGGTAGGGAAGTATTTAAGATGGGACAAAGTAGGTAGGTTTGGGAGGTTTTAAACTAAAGACAAATAATTAAAATGCAGGAAAGTAAATTACAGAAATTAAGATGAAGGAAAGCAGATAAAGATAAATATGTGATTGTTGAGACTTTGATAATTAATGTTTCGGGATGACAGATTAAATAAGGGCAGTGCTTAACAAAATAAACAAACTATTAGGTGTAAACTCTAGAACCCTACCAACTAATTTTCCCATTGGCATGTCACTAGGAACTAGGTTATCATGATTATGATCGGAGCAATACGCAAACCTCCAATACTCATCTAGTTGAAAGATAAGCAACCTATCTTGGTTTTATACCTAGGTGCATGAATCAGCGGCGAATCTTCTCATAGGTCCGACCGTTCTTAACCCGTAAGATTGTAACACCCCCAAATTTAATGATTTGCGGAAGGGAGTTTTGAGTGTTACTAATCACGGTAATCATCGCACAAAGGTATAGTGAGCACATCGAGCTAGGATCCTGAAGGCAAATCCTACTGAAGCTATGTACCTAAGAATGCATCACTAAAAACGTCAACCAAAAGGTTGGTGAATCTCACAGGTTTGTAGTAATAGTAATAAAATGTGAGCACAAGACGGTAAGTATACAGTTTGTATGAATACAATAAGACAGTTGATGTGACCTAAAAAGTCATGTTTTTAAGCATATATTTCCGCACTTTTTGGACTATTATTTGGTGAAAACATTTCCAAACCATCATTATTTACTAAAAATCACCAAGGTAGTCTAAAGACAGGCGTTGCTGCAAAAATCGGTTAAAACGTCCAAATAACACGCAAACCGAGGCAAAACTATCACCTTAAATATTCCTTCTTGATTTTCTTATGTAATTAGATCTTAATACATATTTTATGATTCTGTAGGAAAATACAAGACCGGAGGTAAAAGAATCAGGAGAAACGGACGAAGAACGGAGAAGATGTGCAGTCTGGAAGCCCGCCGATCGTCATCCGGAACACGCAAAAGTCAAACACTTCCAAATTTGGAAAACTTAGTTTCATTAGAAGCGTACCTGAAAAACGAATCCAACGGCGCAAGAATCAAGCAAAACGGAGTCCAAAAGAAGAAGATACGGACGAACCAAGCAACCGGGGAATCAGTATACAGCATATGGAGCACCAACCCCCCCCCCCCCCCTTTGCCCACCTAGGTACCATATACGGTACCCTAGGTGCCGTATACGGCCCTTAGGGTGCCGTATACGGGGGTGTTGTGCTTGAAGGGTGCCGTTTGAACCCCCCCCCCCCTTGGTCCGCTTGCCCCGTATGCTGCTTTGATGCTTGTACTTGATGCTTCAAGGCTTGTACCATGGCTTTCCTTCTTCCCCTATAAATAGTCACCTCCATTTCTCATTTCCACACACCTCTCATTCTTACAACTTCTCTCTCTCTCTCTAGAATTCTCTCTCTAGCACTACTCTTAGGAGTTAGAGGAGAATTGTTCTTGTAGTTAGTTCTTCTCTCTAGTTTCTCTCTCTAGCACTACTCTTAGGAGTTAGAGGAGAACTAGAGAGAAGATTAGGATTATATTAATTATGTAGTTAATTAGTAGAGGCTAGCTTATGTAATGCTTCGATATTAATGAAGAAATACAAGTGTTATTTTGCTCGCAATTCATATCGGTATTTTCTGTCCTTTCTATTATTAATTTGTCATATTGTTCTTGTTTGATGTATGTGATTTATTAATATTAGAAAAGTTTATTGTTATGCATTGCGAGTAATTACTTGTATGTTTGCCATGATATAATACCATTATGAAACAACGGAGGTAACGTTATACGGCTTTCATTTGTATAGCGCCGGAATCATCACGAATGTGTGTAGTACGGAACGTGGAAGCTATGAAAGTCGTGGGCACAATCCGTTGTGGAATAATGTTCCCAGTTATTATATATTACAATTGTTTGTGAACTTATAAGCTGAACCTCTACCCGTTTATCTGTCCAACTTATGCTGTGGTTTGTATCCTCCTCCCTAGAACCTGACCAATTGCTAGAAGTAGGATTGCCAACTATTCTGTGTATGATGATCAATGAACTCAAGATGGTCGTTGTTCCCTTGATTGAAACATATCCGAGGGACACGAAGCATAGGATTAGAGATAGATTAGGTTCATGCTTATTTGTTGTGTATCTTTGGGATAACTTCCAGGGTACCCATGATGTAATCCTTAGGTCAGTACTGTGATGCTAGTATTCCGTCCTATTGCATGTTCTTGTTCGATTGTTGCTTAGGTACTGCATGCTAGACCTACAATAACACTGTTGCTGCCTTAATAATTATGTTTTCATAAACATGATAAATGTAATACAGATAGGTTTGAAAACTTGTGGTGCTGTTTAACTATACATTTATGATTTTGAACTAAACTATCACCTTTCCTCCAATAAACGTGGTTAGAACCTTTATGACAAGGAGTAGCTAACCATTGATCAAACGGTCACTACCTATCTATGTTTTCCAAAATAAACATGGTCTGATTCTGAAGCTGTGGAAATACTGCCTAACTTATCGTATAGTACACCGTGAATTAATCAGAGATTTATTGGGCTGGGATTTATAAAGTGAACAGGTTGTTTAGCTATCATAGATAGTTTTACTATAATACAAGCTTAGATATATTGAGTTCAGATGGCTGTAAAGTATGTAGCCCAGTTAAAGCCCTAATACGACTGAGTATCCGGTTTAACGTTGGAACCACTTATGGTGAAGTACAAACACGTGCAAACTACGGAAAGGTCGAAGGCTGTATACTGTGTTACATCCTGGTGTAGTCTGCATTCCTGCTTAGCTGCTTTGCTGCTCTTCTTCTTTATCAAAGATAGCTATTCCTCGTGATCCAGGAAAGACCGTAATACGGGTGAGTACACAATGTAACCGTGGAAAACTCGGTGGGTTAAAGACTATATCACAGCCGAATATCTCTGAACTCAATCACAACCGTTAATGTATTAGTAATCAGTCACCACCTGTCTTAAATCTTAAATTCCTTGCCCAGCTTAGATATCTCTGTTTGTGTTAAAGAAAGGTCAGTGGATAAATTACGGACTATCGCCTTATTCCTGCACCCCATCTGGAGGGTCACTTGGTCTCGTCACAAGAGACGGTGAGGGAGGTTTCAAGGCAGTCCGATCTGATCATACTCTCAATAACCTAGTACTCAGTGACATACTGATCGGTTCACCTGATCAGTAGGGTGCTAGTGTTTACACTACAAGATATCTACGTGAAAGCAAGACACAAATCTTTAAAAGACGTTTTCAAACTAAAATATCAAAACAGCTATTCTAAGTCATGGTGAACCACGTCTTTGTTATCCTTATGTGTTATATATGCTAGTCTCCCTGTAGTTTTATGTTTTATTAGTTTCAGTAGTTTAGTTTAATTAGATAGAAAAACAAAAAAAAAAACCCTTCCAAGTTATAAAAACCCTAGCTTAAATACTAGTTAATCGGAACGAGCTCTGTTTCAATTCTGCCGTCGTGAGGAACGACCCTGGATCATCCTTACCGCTTACTCGTATCAGGTATTCATACCAGTTCCAGTAAGTAGTACGGAGGATTAGGCTCCCCCCGACTATTACAAATTTAAAACTACCCTGCCGTGTATCTCGGTGGTCGGACCAACGACCTGAGTAAAATCCGACCGACCGCTCGGGGCACGACAAGTTTTTGGCGCCGCTGCCGGGGATGGTAGTACGATTCGAAGCCTGTTTAGATAAATTTGTTTTTAAGCGTTCATTTTTTACTTGGATTCACCTTCCTTGTCAGAAGTTACTTTCCGCCCGTAGATTAGCGTAGTTAGCTTAGATTAGCTTAGAATAACTTCCCTCCATACTACAACTTTAATTCTTAAACCGTCTTCGTGTGCTGTCTTTTTCTGAAAACTTGGGCAAATGGCAACTCAACAACAACTAATAGATCAAATTGAAAGTCTTGCTAAATCAATCGAGGATAGATGCAGGAGTAATGCCTACATAGATAACGAATGTCAAGGGAATAGTATGATTTATTCGGATAACATAGGGTACTTAGATCCTCAATCTCAACATCATTATGGCCCTTATGCTTTCCAAACACATCAATACCAGCCTTACTATCCTGAATCATTCAATGTCTACCCACACTCATCTTACCCTGTACATGAACCACAACCATACGAGAGTTCTAACTTGAGAGATATGCCCCTAACTTATCTCAGTAGTAATACTTTCTCACCTTCCTACAACCCACTTGAGCAACTACTTAAGGAACAAGAAGACATGCTTAGAAGATGTACTGATAAGCTGTCTGAAATACAAACACGAGTCCAAGTGAGTAGTAATGAAGCTAGGAATCAAGTTATAACCGACAATTGGCTACAGGAAGATGATAGGCACTTACACCACATCCACATCCGTCGATACAGACTTTCATTCTCATCAGTCCGGTTGCAAACTTCCTTCAAAGCCTTCACCTACCCAATCTTCTAAATCCCCACTTCCACCCATTCTCAACCTATCTACGTCCGAGACCGATGAGGAGTTCATTCTAGAGGAACTTTCCGAGTCATGACAACTTGAAACTCTTGGCCGGAGTTACGAGGATGACGAGGTAGACGAAGAGATAGAAGTAGAGAGCCCAGAGATGGAGATCTACACAGAAGACCCAGCTTCAGAAGGACCGGAGGAATACGCACCAACTCTGAGAAGTGATCTCATTCCAATTAAAACCAACGTGGTTGACAACATTCCGCAACAAGTTGTGGTTGACACTGTCCCACTTATCTTTCCGAATGAATCACCCCTTGATCTAGTTGAACCCCTAATTGCCGACCAAGTAGTCGATGAGAATGTTGCTACAAGATTGGAGACAAAATCGGATACTATCCCACCTCCATGCCCAAAGTACAACATTAGCATTGACCAAAAGACCATAGGAAGCAAGGTAGGTTCTGCGTCATGGTTTCCCTTCAAACCCTCTCTCAACCATATAATGTCCTATACATCATTTAGAGGTGAGGATTCCTTTGACCAACCCATTCTGACCAAGGAGGTATTAGAAGTTGAGAGACCTATTACACCCACGGTAGAACAATTCCCTCACTTCGAACCATCTCCTTATATTGGACATACCCTGGCCTTAATCTGCTTTAAACTTTTAGGTATGTTCCAATACTACCCCTTATGTCTACTGATGGATGCAAGGGAGCCCCTAGGATTGTTCAATAAGTAGTGTTAGAGTCAAGCTAGAGACTCGAACAAAAACAAGCGCTTCTCGGGAGGCAACCCGTGTCTAACGTAGGTTTGGTAATAGAAGTTAATTTAGGAAACTAACCCAATAAGTAGAATATGAAACCCTAAAATAAATGTTCCAAGTTTTCTATTTTTATGAACAAATAGGATGGTTTGCGAAATTACTCCCTTAAAAGTCAAATTTTTGTCAAACCTCCTACTCCCACTTGTTTGAACTTTATCGCAATATCCATTTTTCACCATTATATAAGATCTCAAGTTCTTATGTCCCCTTCACTCACAAACTTGGAAACCTACTAGAATGAGAATTAGGAGCCTTAGTCATCTTATACACCCATTCACATATTTCGAGCATTGGAGGTACTTACATATGTTTCTGTGAACATACAAGATCTTTAAATGATTTTAGAATACCTGATTTGTATGCTAATATGTGTATTATGCTCGAACTCGTTTAAAAATATGTTCTTTGGAAATCTTTATACTTGGTTGCCTGATTTAAATGCTCATGCTAGTGTTTCCATATCTGCTATTTGTGTTGCGGTGAAATTATAGGCAACTAACACTTTTTGTGTGGGATTAGACTCCAAGTCATACGCTGATTTGTTTCATCTACAAAGCATTTACTTTGATAGGTTCTTTGCAAACCAGTAAATCTATGATTTGGAGGATAATCACTTGTTTGTTAGATCACGTTTGTTTGTTCTTGTACAAATGCCTAACAAACAGGGACTGATGCCTATGGAAAAAGAATCTTCGAGGATAATGGAAAGAAGACAAAGGGGGCTTACAGTTCATTGAGTATGGAAATCTTTGGAGCATTGCTTTGCAGGGGATAAGAGATGACACTTCTAGACACGAAGATGATTTCTAGTTGTCTATGACTAGTTCATTAGGTTAATCAGCTTAATACTCATCATATGCGCCCACAAATTCCAAATCCTATAGCTAAACCTTACCACATAATGGAACCCGAAACCATCACTACCATCCACATTCACCCATCCATCCACCCTTTTGCATGTACAACCATCACCATCAGGGACCATTCATATGAAGGAATAGATACGGGATTGGAAACTGAAGATCTCAGCCGATAAAAGAACAACATTAGATTCATTACATCTGTTTGTCGGTGAAAATCTAGGGTTATCAAACATTTGGTGTTTCTTGGTTGATTCTGCTTGTGTCCGGAGGGCGACATCACTTCGCTTCATTTTCTACGATCTATCCTTTTGAGTCTTAGTTATTTTCGAGAGAAATAGGTGATTTGAGTGGATGTTGGATGACTGGAGGATCCAAGAGATGACGAGCATTCAAGGAAGAAACCGTGGAATCAAAGGCAGACAAACAAGCTCACACACCTGCGGACCACGGATCTTACATACATTTCTAAGGGAAGAAGCGTGGTCTATCTTCTTCCGAAACTCGCACGTGCCAAAGATCTAAGTGTGGGATCTCAACCCGTACTGCAACCACTTAGCAAGAATCGTCTCCAAATCTTTAAACACTAAAGTGTGGGATTCACCAAAAAGAATCTCCACTTACATGATGGAACGATTCTCTGCTAAGTCTGGATACAAGGCATTGTGCACCAGATCGACATGTTCAAAAGCTGAACCGTTCTTCATGGAATCAGAGGATCAAAGACCCACTTCATCTCCTCTCACTTATCGATCTCAGCTTCATAACGACAATCGTCATCTGGGGAGTTTCTTAACCTTCACTCCGTTTTCATGATTTTATTTTTGCTTTGTTAGCTGTTAAAATACAAAGTAATCTATACTCTATCCTAAAGCTTATCACTAAGTGTGGGATTCCAGCCCATTACATACACTTGAGTAACATTTTCTATATGTTCAAACTCTAAAGTGTGGGATTATACTTTACAGTATAATCTCAACTCAAGAGAACATTAGGGACAATGTTCCTCTAAGTGTGGGATAGTAGGTATAGAATACCTTGGATTGGATGTTTACAGATTTTTATATCCGAATAGCTCAACTTAGAAAATGTTCCTCAAAATTTTTCAAAATTTTCAAAATTTTTAAAACTAATAAAGTATGGGCCAAATCATTCGATTAGCTCTGCTATTTTTGAGCTATAATATCTTTCAAGAGGATCCATTTCTAATATGAGTCAGTTATTCAGGAATATTAGGGAAATTAAGGTAGAAATTTCTTAAATAAATAGTGATAATCTAAAAAGAGCATGGCTAGGTACATACAACCCTATTTGCAGTGAGGTTTTGAGCCTTAAAAGCATTCATCTTAAATGCTACATTGTTCATCTCTTGTGTGTGCCGATGCTAGTATCTCTAAGTTAGAACTTGTTCCTGACATACGTTTCGAGACCACATTGGAGAGTACCGTACGCGGTATAGGTGCAATTAGATGATCTCGACATTCCTTAGGATTTAACCCATTTTTACATACCTTTTCAAGTCCAAAACCCTTCCGATACTCATTTTTAGTATCGATGATCCACTTAGAAAACCCTGTTGAGCCTAAACCTTTCGTTTCTTCAAAACCCTACATTTTTAACCCACTTATCCAAAATTCCCAACAACTTATCTTAGAATTTCCGAGGTTATGAAAAACATCTTGAAGAATCTCTTTCTGAATTGATCCACTCCTTCGTGTTCACCAAAATTGAAGAAAATCAAAGGTGCGAAAAATTGGCACCAAAGAAAAGACTCGAAGAAGTCCGTGATAAGAAAGAAAAGATTTCCGAAAGAAAAGCAAAGAAAAATATCCTTGGAAGTTCTTTGGCAAAGAAGTTCTGAAGAAAGAAAAAGAAAAAAACAGAAAAAGAAAGAAAAGAAAAAGAAAAGAAAACAAAGCTAAGTGCTTTAAAGTATCAACCGTTCAAAGGAAGATCCGACAGAAGACGAGTAGCTATCTTCTTCGTTCTACAATAAGTTTTTCATGATTCTTAGGATGCCTAAGATAAGCAACCCTTTCAACCAAAAATCACCACTATCCATACCCCTTAACCCTCACAAACATTACAACCCACTTGAATGTCTTGGGATAGTTAGCACCGTCCTCTTCCTAAGTGGTGGAGATCCGATTCTCGACTAAGCTTATGATGATGAGTGCTGCATGACTGGCTATTTGAGCGATTTCAATTGTGCTAGAATGATAGGAAGCCCGATACACTATGAGTGAATTGAGTGACCACCTTTAGTGAGATCGCCTAGTCATATATACTCCAAGATCACGAGATTTGGAAAGTATGCCGGGAAAGTCAGTACTTATTTCGGAAAAGATCATCTTAACTTTCCATGTGTTCTCTAAATAATTTTCCCATATGACAAAGTGGTGACTTCTTGGAAATGTTTTAACTCACCCAACTAATATAAAAATGTTTTCACTTGACATAACAGAGTTGTTGCTTGAGGACAAGCAACTTCTAAGTGTGGGATACTTGATGTGACCTAAAAAGTCATGTTTTTAAGTATATATTTCCGCACTTTTTGGACTATTATTTGGTGAAAACATTTCCAAACCATCATTATTTACTAAAAATCACCAAGGTAGTCTAAATACAGACGTTGCTGCAAAAATCGGTTAAAACGTCCAAATAACACGCAAACCGAGGCAAAACTATCACCTTAAATATTCCCTTCTTTATTTTCTAATGTAATAAGATCTTAATACATATTTTATGATTCTATAGGAAAATACAAGACCGGAGGTAAAAGAATCAGGAGAAACGGACGAAGAACGGAGAAGATGTGCAGTCTGGAAGCCCGCCGATCGTCATCCGGAATACGCAAAAGTCAAACACTTCCAAATTTGGCAAACTTAGTGTCATTAGAAGCGTAACGGAAAAACGAATCCAACGGCGCAAGAATCAAGCAAAACGGAGTCCAAACGAAGAAGATACGGACGAACCAAGCAACCGGGGAATCAGTATACAGCATATGGAGCACCAACCCCCCCCCCCTTTGCCCACCTAGGTACCGTATACGGTACCCTAGGTGCCGTATACGGGGGGTGTTGTGCTTGAAGGGTGCCGTTTGACCCCCCCTTGGTCCGCTTGCCCCGTATGCTGCTTTGATGCTTGTACTTGATGCTTCAAGGCTTGTACCATGGCTTTCCTTCTTCCCCTATAAATAGTCACCTCCATTTCTCATTTCCACACACCTCTCATTCTTACAACTTCTCTCTCTCTCTCTAGAATTCTCTCTCTTGCACTACTCTTAGGAGTTAGAGGAGAATTGTTCTTGTAGTTAGTTCTTCTCTCTAGTTTCTCTCTCTAGCACTACTCTTAGGAGTTAGAGGAGAACTAGAGAGAAGATTAGGATTAGATTAATTATGTAGTTAATTAATAGAGGCTAGCTTATGTAATGCTTGGATATTAATGAAGAAATACAAGTGTTATTCTGCTCGCAATTCATATCGGTATTTTCTGTCCTCTCTATTATTAATTTGTCATATTGTTCTTGTTTGATGTACGTGATTTATTAATATTAGAAATGTTTATTGTTATGCATTGCGAGTAATTACTTTTATGTTTGCCATGATTAATGAGTAGTTTGTGGTGATATATCTAATTGGGATAACACCATTATGAAACAACGGAGGTAACGTTATACGGCTTTCATTTGTATAGCGCCGGAATCATCACGAATGTGTGTAGTACGGAACATGGAAGCTATGAAAGTCGTGGGCACAATCCGTTGTGGAATAATGTTCTCAGTTATTATATATTACAATTGTTTGTGAACTTATAAGCTGAACCTCTACCCGTTTATCTGTCCAACTTATGCTGTGGTTTGTATCCTCCTCCCTAGAACCTGAACAATTGCTAGAAGTAGGATTGCCAACTATTCTATGTATGATGATCAATGAACTCAACATGGTCGTTGTTCCCTTGATTGAAACATATCCGAGGGACACGAAGCATTGGATTAGAGATAGATTAGGTTCATGCTTATTTGTTGTGTATCTTTGGGACAACTTCCGAGGTACCCATGATGTAATCCTTAGGTCAGTACTGTGATGCTAGTATTCCGTCCTATTGCATGTTCTTGTTTGATTGTTGCTTAGGTACTGCATGCTAGACATACAATAACACTGTTGCTGCCTTAATAATTATGTTTTCATAAACATGATAAATGTAATACAGATAGGTTTGAAAACTTGTGGTGATGTTTAACTATACATTTATGATTTTGAACTAAACTATCACCTTTCCTCCAATAAACGTGGTTAGAACCTTTATGACAAGGAGTAGCTAACCATTGATCAAACGGTCACTACCTATCTATGTTTTCCAAAATAAAAATGGTCTGATTCTGAAGCTGTGGAAATACTGCCTAACTTATCGTATAGTACACCGTGAATTAATCAGGGATTTATTGGGCTGGGATTTATAAAGTGAACGGGTTGTTTAGCTATCATAGATGGTTTTACTGTAATACAAGCTTAGATATATTGAGTTCAGATGGCTGTAAAGTATGTAGCCCAGTTAAAGCCCTAATACGACTGAGTATCCGGTTTAACGTTGGAACCACTTATGGTGAAGTACAAACACGTGCAAACTACAGAAAGGTCGAAGGCTGTATACTGTGTTACATCCTGGTGTAGTCTGTGATCCAGGAAAGACCTTAATACTGGTGAGTACACAATGTAACCGTGGAAAACTCTGTGGGTTGAAGACTGTATCACAGCCGAATATCTCTGAACTCAATCACAACCATTAATGTATTAGTAATCAGTCACCACCTGCCTTAAATCTTAAATGCCTTGCCCAGCTTAGATATCTCTGTTTGTGTTAAAGAAAGGTCAGTGGATAAATTGCGGACTGTCGCCTTATTTCTGCACCCCATCTGGAGGGTCACTTGGTCTCGTCACAAGAGACGGTGAGGGAGGTTTCAAGGCAGTCCGATCTGATCATACTCTCAATAACCTAGTACTCAGTGACATACTGATCGGTTCACCTGATCAGTAGGGTGCTAGTGTTTACACTACAAGATATCTACGTGAAAGCAAGACACACATCTTTAAAAGACGTTTTCAAACTAAAATATCATAACAGCTATTCTAAGTCATGGTGAACCACGTCTTTGTTATCCTTATGTGTTATATATGCTAGTCTCCCTGTAGTTTTATGTTTTATTAGTTTCAGTAGTTTAGTTCAATTAGATATAAAAACCAAAACAAAACCCTTCCAAGTTATAAAAACCCTAGCTTAAATACTAGTTAATCGGAACGAGCTCTGTTTCAATTCTGCCGTCGTGAGGAACGACCCTGGATCATCATTACCGCTTACTCGTATCAGGTATTCATACCAGTTTCAGTAAGTAGTACGGAGGATTAGGCTCCCCCCGACTATTACAAATTTAAAACTACCCTGCCGTGTATCTCGGTGGCCGGACCAACGACCGGAGTAAAATCCGACCGACCGCTGGGGGCACGACAACAGTAAATAAGAATTTTACAAATGCAATAAGGTAGTAAGTAAGCATCACACAATTGTTATAATCAGTAAGTAATGATTGTACAAATGCAATTGGGTAGATATACGTTGCTGTGAGCCATCATAGTCGAAGCTTAACAAGTCTGTAATTGGGCCCCGTGAGTGCTAATCCAAAAACGCTCATACGAAATGAGTAAGAAACGCCCGTTTATACAGTACAGTTCGTGGTAGTGCGTGCTACCCCGGGCGGAGATTGTCAGTCCCATATGGATCCATATACTAAAACTCGCGCTTATCCTATAATTAACAACTATGATTCAGAGGCCTTCATTGGATTAATCGTAACTCATGCAATTTAGTATATCAGTAAGTCTGTAAGTCGATAAAGTATGTAAATCGGTCAAGTAGTATGTCTGTAAAGTCTGAAAGTCTGTAGTCTGTATGTCTGTAAGTCTGTATTGTACTAAGTTAGTAAGACCATAAGTTGGTATGACGATAAGACTGTAAGACTATAAATCTAAGTTGGTAAAGTAGTAAGTCTGTAAGACGATGAATCTGTAGTAGACTGTAAGTCTGTAGGTCTGTAAAGTAATAAGTCGGTAAGAAAGTAAAGTAGGTAGGTCGGTAAGACAGTAAGTCTATAAGTCTGTAAAGTAGTGTGGTTGTACGGTCTGAAAGTATAAGTTTGTAAAATAGTAAGTCGGTAAGTTTGTAAAATAGTAAGTCGGTAAGTTTGTAAAATAGTAAGTCGGTAAGTTTGTAAAACAGTGAGTTTGTAAGTCGGTAACAAAGTAAGTGTCACACCCCCAAAACGGTAATCGTGTTTAATAACAGTTTAGCGGAAGCTTTTATTTGATTAGCGGAAGCATTTTAATAATATTTAAGCATTGAGGGCGGACAGATTCGATAGTGCATTCATTGTATCAGAGTATATGATCATACAGAACATACATATATATTTAAGATGCCATAAGTTTAAAGTTATTACAAAAGATACGACTTATAAAGTCGTACATAAGTAAGGTTGTCGAAGACAACTTAAGTATTTGAAAATACATATTTATAAAAGAGGGATTTCATAAGTATAATCAATGGAATTGATAATACAAAGGAAATCCATGTGTCCCAAAAGTGGCATCATAAATAGTCAGGTTGCCTACGTCCTTTATGCATGCAGGAGTACTTGAGTCCTAATTCCCTGAAAAACATAGTAAACTGTCAACATTGAATGTTGAGTGAATTCACAGGTTTAGTTTTGTATAAATCATTCATGTACACAAACATAATATTTATATGTAGGTAGGAAACACAAGTATTCTAATTAAAGAAAACATTTCCTAAATATGTAAGAATGTCATTCTTACAATAATAATAGCAGTGTAGGAAACACAAGTTTAATCATAAACATTTCCTAGCAAGTAGTTGCAGGATATACAGGTTTATCAAATGAGTAAACATATCCATTTCAATAGTTAAGGAAAATCAGGTTTAGCAATCAAGCAAACATTTTCCAACAGATAGTTAACAGGAATACAAGTTTAACAATAAGGTAAACATTCCAATAATAGTTGTTGCAGGAAATACAGGTTTATCAATCAAGTAAACATTTCCTATAAATAGTTGTTTTGTGGGAAACCAAGTTTAACCATTTAAGGTAAACGTTTCCTAGTAATAGTATCTCAAGGAACACCTGTCCTATTAGTCATCACAGGGAATACCCTTCCCAAATCAAATTGTTGTTTAGTTGTTTAGTTGTAAATGTGTGGAAAATATAGACTATAATCCCTCCAAGGTGAGCTAAACCTTTAGAGTTAAAGTAACGACACTAGTACTATAACCAAACCACGACTAGTTGTTTTGTTGTTGCCTCAGTAACATCTTAAGTATACACTCCTCGTTACGACTATCGTCGATGTGGTTGGAATGACCAACGAGTAATATCCTGGGAGGGTTGTCAAATCGATAGTACTATCTGTATACTCAGTGGCTAGAGTCACCTAGCTAATGGTTATAGGTTGTAAGCACTGGGACTTATGTGCACTACAACTACCTCACGTAAACCTAGGATCGTACCAAGATCTGCTGTCTTATTCCCAAATGTTGTGAAAACGTTTCATATAATTAATTCCAGTTAATTCAATATGAAAACATTTTATAGAAATAGTTCAAGTTCAACAATATAATATGAACACCTTTCATATTAACAATCCAAGTTTAATAGCATGAATATGATCATGTTAATCAGTTCACGTAATAGCATGCAACACAATACAATAAAGCATATAGCATGTTATCACATTGTACTATGTTTTCCACCCCTGGTTTTAAAAGCATTTAAAACAATAAAAGTTAGGGGCTGTGAACTCACAATTTGAAAGTCTTCAGCGAAATAAAGCTAACCAAACAATCCAAGCGCGTCCTCAAATACCTAGACGCAAATAATAATACTTGTATAAGTATGTGGATTATTTGTTAAGTTGTAGAGTTTATAATATTTCAGTTGCTGATGAGGTTTGCGTTTCAATTAGTCGTTGAGTTCAAGTATGTATATTTATATACATATTAGTTGAATATATATATTCTAATATATATATTAGTTGTCGTCATTGTAAATGTCCATATATACATAGATATAAATGTAGTTGTCGTTGTTGTCGATTATGTTTTCAAAACATATCTTGGTTAGTTATACAAAATATAATTTGTTTTCGTTTGTCGTATATAGTTGTACTAGATAATTTAAATCGTTCATTTTATACGTTTCATTAGATATATATATTGTCCGTTCGTTTGTATATATATATTTTATAATTGTATCAAGTTTTGTCGCGTTCTAAATGTCCGTATTCAAAATGTCTCAATGTCGTGACCATAATATTATCAAGTCCCGTTGTCGCAATATTAGTCAAGTACTAAGTCTCGGTCCATATAACGATTATTAGTTTGTACATTTTGTGCAATAAAATGGAATGGGCCTGGACAGCCGGGGAATACGCCGTATTCTGGTGAATACGCCGGATTCGGTCCAAATTAGGGGAATACGCCGGATTCATATGAATCCGCCGTATTCATTTCAAATGTGGGGAATCCGCCGGATTCATATGAATCCGCCGGATTCGTGTATGTCTTTTACTCGTTCATCGTTTTAGCCGAGGTTTGAGTGCGGGTCAAAGGTGGGAATACGCCGTATTTAACTGAATACGCCGTATTCGACTTGTTTAAAATGGGAATCCGCCGGATTCCCGTGAATCCGCCGGATTCATCTGAGTTTCGGCTGGGAATCCACCGGATTCACTTGAATCCGCCGGATTCAAGGGTTTTCCAGGTTCTGGTTCGTCTCTGTTATTTCAAATACATACGGGTTTTGATTTTAAGTCCGTTTTTAACATGTTCAATCATCATTATATGTTATATAAACACATTATAACATGTTTTAACAAGTTTATAACAACAATAATCATCAAAATCATAAATTTAAGGAATTTATAGAAATGAGATAAATTGGAGAATTTTTCCTCACAATGATTTAGGATGGAGATTGATGATGATTCTGAGATGATAGTGATGATAATGACGATCGTTGATGATGATGATGATTATGTGATCATTTTTGTGAAGTGTTTGATGTTTGTGTTTTGAGATGATGAAGAAGATGAAGGTGATGTTGCTGCTGCTTGTTTGCTGTCTCTGTTTGTTCCCTCTGCTCCAGTACGCACACACACAAAAATGGAGAAAGTGTTTGGTGAATGTGAATTATTGGAGATGAAGGTAAATGTATAGCAGAAGTTTTGGTTCCAGATTTTCAACTGAGGTATGGAGGGAGTATAAAATTGTCGCCAGATATTTTAGTTGGTGCATTATTATTAGTTTTTAGCCCGTTAATTTCGTGTACGGGTATAATTTGTGGTACTTTATGTATAATAAAATTTTGCGTTATGTTTCTCGTTATCACAGATTTAGAACTTTGAAATCGAAATGTGAAATACTTTGTTACAAGTATCATTAAAATTAATCACAGTAAAAGTACTGTATAGGTAAAACGCGTGCCAGATTTCAGTTAAATTCGGAAATCATATTTTGAAGTAATGTTCTACACATTAAAACAGTAACTTACGAAATAATACTTTTATTATTTGAAATCTCTAGGCGCGTTTTAAAATTGTTTATGTTCGTGTAACGTGTAACCAAAATCGTCTAAATCTTTCGTTTCTTTTCGTTGTAATACTTTTATATAATAATTTCAATATAAACATTACTCAAAAGTATTTTCGAAGTTCATTTCGGAACTTAATTATTCGCGATTAATACGTTTATTATAAAACGTATAATTTATTATATTATTTCAATAATATAATTATATAATAGTTGTAATTAATAATTTTTGAATTATTAATTATTTTGTATCACCAATATTATTACATTCTATTCGTAGAGTTCGATATATTTATTTCGTACGTAATTATATATATACACATATAACTACTATCAAATATATCACATAACACATAGTAAGTTTATCAAAACTTAACACATAAATTGTTTTGAATTCACTAGTCAGGGAATTACTCTAGGTAATGCATGAAATTAGGTTAAGTAAATACCCTAATTGGAGGATTGTCACAGTAAGTTTATGAGTCGGTCAAACAGTACTTAATATGTCGGTAAAACAGTAAGTTTAATAGTGGGTGAATTAATAAGTACGTATAATAAGTTTGTAAAGTAAACCAGTAAGGTCGGTAAAACAGTGAAGTAGGTGAGTCGGTATGACACTAAAACAGTAAGTAGATAAGTCGGCAAGACAGTAAGTTTGTACACGTATTTCAGTTAACAAGTAATTTCAGTAAACAAGTAATGCATCTCCCCCAAAATAGTAAAAACTGTAAAAAAAAAAGGGGCCGTGAGACTCACCTGAGTCTAGTAGTATCAAGCAATGAGGTTCTCCGAACCAGTAACCTCTAGCGTCCTAAATGCGTAAGGTTAAGTAAGTAAATGGATATCATTAAGATTATCCATGCTAGTTGTCCACTCAACTAGTTAATGTCCATTAGTCTGTTATTTGTAATTGTTCGTATTTGTAGTCTGTCGTTGTGTAAATATGGCCCGTTGGTGACGGTGTGTAATAATAATTCAAGTATTATTATTATGTATTTCATTGTATCGTATACTTGTAAAGTATATTTGTAAGTCTGTTTATGGTACCGCGACGTGAAAGTGTTATTCGAGTGTAAGCTCGTAGTAGTGTGGGTATAATCCCATTTAACTGCGAGTGAAATCTCACATGTAATTTTGAGTGTAATCTCGTGCATGTATGAGTGTAATCTCATAGTGGTTTCGAGTGTAATCTCGTATTTAAGTTATAGCGTATACTTCCCAAAGTATAGTAGTTTTCATGTATAATGTGTGTCGAGTAACGTTCGTTTGTTGTATGGTATGTATAACAGTTCACGTATACTTATTAAAGTACATGTATTTTTCTATCCGCAAATATACATATACTAGTGCTATTACCCGTGCGATGCACGGTTGCTCGTAAGTTTTTATACATAAGGTTTGGTAAAAGTTAATTTGGAACTAATATGAAAAGCATTAAGCTAGATTATTCATAAGAGGGATATACAAAAAATATATGGTGTGATGATAATTTAAATTTGTAGTCTAAGTACATGAACAAATTTGCAAAAATAGGAACATTGCATTGTCATGCTAAAGATTAGTCTTCAGTTGTATTCTCTAATTATATTTTGGAGGTCTCATAAATTTGCAACAAATATTTCAAGTTTGCATTTAGCTCGAATTGATTCTAATGCAATTTGAGAATCTTGTGTTTATTTTTGTCGCTTGTGTTTATTTTTGTCGTTCAAGTTCAGTTTATATAAGAATTATTGTATTATAATAAAAAATCCAAGAAACTTTGAATTATAATTTTGTTACTCCCTCCGTCCAATTTAATTGTTATCAGACAAAAAACACGCAGTTTAAGAAAACATCAACTTCTCTCTTACTTTTTGATAAGATGACAGTTATACTATTTACTTTTTACCTGTTTTTTTGTCTTACATATATAAATTAGTGGTATAAAAATATTTTAACTCGTCATTTTTATCTATTTTAGAAGTGGATAATTAATTTGGGACGGCTCAAAATGGAATACTGGACTATAATTTTGGGACGGGGGGAGTACTATATATGTAAGACGACATATCAAAATATAGTTCATGTTTAAGGCTATGAGACTTAAGATCTATATATGTAATGCATGGATAAGATATTGGATAAGTATAAATTGCAAGCCTTTCTTCAAACTGACTATGACATATTACGACTTTGAACGAAGGCATACAAATATATCTTCGACAAAAGCCTCCACAAAAAATACAATTTTAGTTCCTTAGCCTAAAACATAAATATAGAATAACATTTGATTAGGAAAGTGCACTAAAACCTTCTAAATATATAAGAAAATACATTTATTAAACTCACTAATTTCATATTATACATGTATATTAATTGTGATCTAGATAATCCCAATTAATTAATAAGATTAAGGTGGTAAGAAGGCACTCACTATGTATCTGCGATCAACAATTATTTAGAAATAGGAAACTGATAAAATAGAAGATATATTGAACTATTTCAGTGGGTGGCCCAAATACCTAAAACGGATGATATGATGTGATCAAGATGGACAACATCGTTAATCATATTTTGAAAGGATATTCATCCTATACATTGATGGAGGCCACTCAACCGTTTTTTTTTTATTTAATCGTAGCCGTCTAAAGTTGATAGACCTTTTCATCTCGTCCGTTCTAAGTCAGCCTGAGCAGTTCCTCTATTAAGTGAGCGGTTTCCCATTATACCAATCACATATTCCCATTATACCAATCACATAGACTACTGTTGATCCGTATTCCTCCATCTTCACCTTTGCCGCTATTCTCATTCTAATCGGTGTCGACCGATTGCTGCAATGTTGACAGTCCATCACCCCTTCATCGTGACCATCACGGTCTCTCATAAAACACATGGCCCTTCTATCGAACGGTAAACCCTAAAATTATTGTTTGCGTTTTGTACTAGCCGATGCTGCTGTAGTCCTTTCTATTTCATAGTCGCAAATAATTATGCCAAAGAAGTTTTTTCAAATTTTTTGGTATTCAATCACTGATTGTGCGCCAACTGTTTGATAAATTGCTTGAAAATAATCAACTTTTTTTGGTATTTGCTTAAGGAATTCACAGTTTCAGACGGATATTTTCTTTTGGATGAGCGCAGTTGCACAAGATATGCAAAGTTATAAAGTGGCCGCTGCATTTTTCGAGAAGGCCGATACTCATGCGAGAACATGTCCTATAAATCAGGTAAAAATCTCTCTTCTTTTGTTTTCATTCATCAAGTTATTCAAATATTGGGGTTTGTATATCTATTAGTTGCTTTTACAAATTTGGGAACATTAATTAACTTCATGTTATGGTTATAATTATAAAACTAACAACCATATGTGTTCTTTGTTATGCTTGAAACATGTTGCAGGCATACTTTTTATCTTAAGAGGTTGTTTGTAGAAGCATATCCAGTTTGTTGTTTAAATGTTAGGAAAGACGTTCAAAACTAAAATTCTTTCCGGATGAGCTTGCGAATGTGAGTTAACATAATATCAGTTATACAGTAACTAAGTAGTAGGCAGAATAGGGTTGTATATGATCTTCACCGGGTCAAACGGGTCGATCCATGTGAGTTAACATAATATCAGTTATACAGTAAATAAGTAGTAGGCAGAATAGGGTTGTATATGATCTTCACCGGGTCAAACGGGTCGATCCATTAAAACGGATGAAAAATGCTTTTATTATTCTTGAAATGCTGAAAACCAACCCTCCATATTGATTTATTATTGTACCTTAAATTCTTTATTTTTGATAATATAGTTTCTTTGGTTTTATATAATGAGTACATATAAACTTATGACATTTCAATCCAACCCATTGAAGCCATTATGACCCGTAACCCAACACGTATTTTGTAACCAAGCAAAATTGCAAACTTATTGTCAGATTTTGTTTGCATAACTGATATCTAAGTCAGTTGCTCTTCAAAATGACACTATTTTTGTTTAACCCGTGTTTATTTTTGTTTTTTGTTATATTATTTAAATTTATAACTCTGTTCTCGATTGTTTTGATTTCGAGTTTATAACTAGGCTGTTTATTGGCATGGAAACATATTGTATTTAAGTTGGTATTGTGTACAGTTTTGGAGATACAAATACATGTGAACTTTTGCCTTTAAGGGATGTACTTTACACATGTACAAGATGAGGGAGTGAATATAAGCGAAAGGCCTTGCAATTGGTGGGTTTGTATAGTCTGCAATGATCCTTCTATCTACTTAGGATTGGATCATAGCAATTCTTCCTATACATTGAAAAGGGTCAATTTTATTTTTAATTTTTTCGTATTTGTTTAACTGTTTTAATCTTTAATGTAGGGGCTATGCAGAGATTCACAGTTTTAGAGTCTGTAGATTTTCTTTTAGTGCCAAAGCTACTCCGTGCTACGGCGGATTCAGGATATTGGTAGCTTTACGAAGGTAAACTACTAAGCTTAACCACTTAATACACAATATACATACACATCGATTGATAAAAGCACTCTCATCATGAATATTGAAAACTTTTTTTTATGGACTATAGACTGCATAATGGATTCTTTAAAACTGAATTAGTTGGTCTTTTGTGAAGTGTTGACGGTTCTATATATGTAAGTTTGCTTCTAATATTATCGACAATACACTAAACAACATCAAATAAACAGCTAAATGACAACAATGATAGTCCTTTTAATTTTATTGGTCACTCAAGGTGCAGGGCTAAATGAAATACCCATGTAGCATTCATTATATTTATTAACTCTAAGGCTGCCCTACTTTGTCTTCTAAAATGCTGCATATAAAGTCCTTTATTCTGGTCTATATAGTCTATTATCCATTTAAGGTTATGTTATTAAGTCACCTTACATACCCCGCATAGATGGTTTTGGTTGATTTCTTCCATTGATTTGTCTTTTTAAATAAGCAAGTGCTATCTTCTGACCTTTACAATGTCATGTTGACGGGTTGTTTGGTCTTGCATGTTGTATATAGTTCAAACTCTGATCAACCTTTTAGGGTCAATTGGGTATTCTGGATGCATGCTTAAGGTGTACAAAGCAAATGTAGTTCTGGAGGATTTAACCCTTTTTTAGGGTCATAGATAAACCTCTTTATTGAGCTTTGAGCTTCCCTTCGTCTCAATATCACGAGGTATATATATTCAGCTTTTGAAAGTTTCTGCTTCAATATATGGTTTATCATAGAACATATTGGAAAAGGAATAATGTGCATATGTAGGAAACCTTTAGCTATCTATGCCTCTCTTGCTAATTGATACTATAACTTTTTGCTCAACAAGCCTGCAGACAGTACATTTGAGCTATTGGCAGTGAGTTATTTGAAAACTACATAGGCCAGCTTGCCATGCAACCGATGGCTTCTTTGGATATTCACGCAAATGATGCGCTGTTTAATGTACATAGTTCAACCTATCATAACCAACCACTGGTACTATATTGGTACTTTACTACTTATTATCTGTGTTGAATTATTACCGAGATGTTTCTTTTACATTTGCTTGATTTATGTCTGTAGTTTTGCCAAGAAGCTCTCATGTTTGGAAAACACAGACCAGGTCCTAAAATGGTAGGCATCAAGTACCCCTTTGAAGGAATCAACTAACATGACCTAGCCGTTTGTTTCGGTATGTTGATGGAACAACTTTGATTTTATTGTAGCCTCAAATGTTGATCATAAGATCCTTTGGCTATGATTGATCTGTGAATTCTTGTGTTATCACAATAGTTGCCTACTGTGACCGATAATCATATTTACAACTATGTCTAATGATTTCAATATATGTACATAAACACCATGATCTTATATCCTTTCTATTTTAAAATTTGTTGTCATGCCTTTTTCATCACTGTTGGTTTACTTTGCTATCTTTTTTATGGTATGCAAGTGTTTATCTTCTATATATATTGCTAATAAAACAACTAATCAAACGAATTATATCTAAAAAATTAGTGTTCCCGGGGCACCGCCCGGGTATTACACTAGTTTTATACGGTTGAATAACAAAATTATGATGAATTCTATTATTTGAAACAACAAATTTACCGATCATGTTAGATTTGATAGTGGAACGAACCCTTTAAATAGGAGGTTTCCAAATTCATCCACAAATTCGGTACTCTGTCTATTGTTAAAAAAAAGTATCATGCAAGTAAACATTAATATTAAATAGGTAGAAAATAGGGTGAATTACTTTTTCATCAACCATGTATGCCTATAGGTTAATAAAGTATGGTTTACAAAGGAAGACAGAAGTCGTTAATATTCGATGCGATGGTTGGACGTTTATTATGAGAGGTGATGAGGCATGTAATTAAATTAAGTAGTTTGATGTTTTATAGAGGAAACGATTATCCATTGTATTGTAATAATATAATAATATAATATTGTCAGTTAATTGTTAACCGACATGATTATCATGTTGGTGTCCCAATACCTTTAAGTGGAATCGATAAGATAATAAGGAAACGTAACAACCGTTATGTAATATGATATTTTATGGAAGGACGGAAAGCAGTGATAATATGCCACGTGTCAACATGAGATTCAATATCCTCTATTAATTGTATTTAGATATACGTGTCCGAAAGTTGTACTATCCGAAGTTTAATTAATCCGAATTTGGAGTCCGAAAGTGTTGATCCGAAACTACAAAATCCGAATTTAGCATAAAAGTCCAAAAGTCAACGAAAGTCAACTCTGAAAGTTGACTTTCGGAGTCAAATTTAATGTTCATCCGAAAGTCAAATTGGTCAAGGTTACTATTCATCCGAAAGTCAACAAAAGTCAAAGTTCGGAGTGCAATTCAGTCCGAATTTGTGATTTTTATTTAAAACAGCAAACGTTAACGAAACGTTCCGAAATGTTTACACAATGTTCCCACATATGTTATGTACTTACTGTATTTGTTTCATGAGTTTTGGAGGTGGTTTGATATTTTATAAAAATTCGCAAAGGATCAGGGGTCTGTTTAGTCCGAATTTAAACCTTTGATCACAAATCTAATTTTCTGGAAAAATGGTTGTATTTCTGGAATGAGCCAAAGAACAACTTTTTGTAGATAACATCCATACGGAGATTTTGGTGTAAGATTCATGCATTTATTTAACTTAGAACTCAAGTTATGGCTCCGAGAATGAGGTGCAACTTTCTGTCTCCAGAGGCCAGAAAGTATATGTCGCCGGAGAAAATTATTCTCGGGTAATAAACGGGCTCGAAATGCTACGAAACAAATTTTGTTAGAAATATTATTTCTTGCACTACATTTTAGGCTTAAGAAATGCATCATTTCATGGAGAGATGAGTTTTAAATAATTCGTTGAAGTGAAGCATTTTTCTGGACAGAAAACATAGTCACATGTTTTAGTGTTTTAATCGCGTTTCGGTTAATGATTTGGACATTTAATGATTAAGTGGACACTAAAACATGTTAATATATATGTTACAAGTATTTATAAGGAAATAAAGTAGTTCTTACAAAGAGAATGATGAAGAGATGAAGAAATGAAGTCGAAAGCCCTTTTCCTCGCGTTTTCTTGAATTCCGACGTGGCAGCCGTGGTGGACTTGTGGTGGCTCAATGGTGGTTGTTTGGTGGTGTTCTTTGGTTGGTTGGGGGCTGACAAAAACGCAGGAACCAAGAGGGAGAGAGGGAGTGTAAGGGTTGTTGGTTGAGAGAAGCAAAAATGAATGAGGTGTGGTGTTGATTTGATGATGTTTTAAAGTCAAACATGTAACACCCGGTCAAAAAGGGCCAAAATTCGGACCCAATTTAAACTTTCTTCCACGTATTATATACGCTCAATGCCAAAGTATTCAAGTATTATATATATAATTGTATATATATAACATAGAACGATTATTAAATAATCACTTATAAACGAATCTGAAAGCGCACAAACTTGTAAATGGACGTTGGTGTAAACTTTTCTAAATAATATATTATCTTCGAAAATAATATTTATTTATTCGGAGAACATTTAAATACATTTTCACTTCATTTAAAAATGTAGTCTACTTAGTTGAGAGCGCGCGACAACATATAAAATTGTAATACAAACATTTTATTATTATAAAATGTTTCAACTCAAAAACATTTCGAAATTTTATAAATGAATTTTAGAAATTAAAAAATATAATTTATATAACGATCGGGTACCCGAACACGGATATTTCGTACTGCAAATGGGAGACAAAAGCCCCTACCTTTTCCCCCAAAAATTTGGATCTGGTCCTCTTTCCTTTCTTCATACGCAGACCCAAACCCCCCTTTTTGTATCATTCCATTTCCTTCTTCTTTATCCATCTCTCTCTACTCTTTCTTCGACAAAAACCATAACAATAACAATAACACAAACAACATCAGCAGCAATAGCAGACTGAGCAGCTACAGCAACCCCATATCATCATCATCTTCGTTATCAATTTTCATCCTCACTTTCACCTCCTCACCTCCATCTCTCTCGGCTCACTTTCTTCACCGAGCACCATCATCGAGACAACAACAATACAAACAACAGCAGCTCCGATCATCATCATTAAATCATCATCATCATCATCATCGATTATCTTCACCACCATCTCAATCTCTCTCTCGGCACCCCCACCGAGCACCACCTCATCACCGGACACCACCACCATCATTTCGAAATCAACAACAATGACACCACTCTCGGTAGCAGCAGCGGGTTAGAACCATCGTCTCCATCATCATCATCGTGCACGTCATCATCACTCTCGGCTTCCTCATTTTCATCCGTGAGATTCTTTCTTTTTATCTTTGATTTCATGTTTAGAAGGTGTAATACATCACATTTTAGTGTTATATCCATGAATTCATGACTAAAATTAAGATAGAAACCTGTTTTGTGGTCTGATTATTGAGAATTGAAGCTGAAAACCATAGAACCCGACGGGTCCCGGGTTAACCCGGCGGGTCGACCCAAGAACCAGGCACAAACAGGTCTGTGGCTAAGTGTCGCTGACCACTTAGCGACACTTGATGAGTGTCGCTATACCCCCCTTAGTGACGCCTACAAAGCCTTCATCGACACTTACTCAAGTGTCGCTAAAAATGCTGAAATTGTGTACTTTTCAATAAGAACCTTAGTGTCGCGATTCAAACGAAGTGCCGCTTTAAGTGTCTCCGAAAATGATTATTTTTATGAAAACCCTTTCAAAAAGTATCAAAAACTAAATGACACGAACATTTTATACGATATGATACGATAACAAATTAAGTATATTTATACGAAACAAATAAAATTATACTTTTGAAGTATAATTTCAATCCGTCACCAACGGACAGTACTTATTTTTATAAATTTCAAAATAAACACAAAACAAACACGCGGACATATTTAAATCGAATGAACACTTATGGATGGTTTATTTAAAACGTCCACTTACACATATATAATATCGCGTATTTAGGACGACAAGGAATTACAACTCGGATCATAAACTTACTTTTGGAACGCTAGCTCGTCAGGTGAGTTCACGGCCCCACACTTTCAAACGTTTTACTGTTTTCGGGATGGAAATGCATACACGACGTTTTTATAAACTATTGTTTATTAAAAACTACCAATTTAACAAGATGATTACTTAACCCTGATTATACTAGGATTACAACTTGATAACACTTTGGTATGCTACTTTACCCTAGCTTGATGATACTTGTATACTCTTACGAGTACAACTTACATGTTGTGGTGGAATTACAAAATGAGTGACTGTTACAGGTTACGTAATTGTTGTGTATTTGTGATGATTCTCAAATGTGTTGTTCTTTTATGTGTAGCTTACTTATGTGTAACTTAAATTATATGTACCCAAATATGTGTTAGTTAATTTCCTTGTGTGGTTACCTTTATATGTTATTTTAGAAATAGTGTGTCTATTTGTTAAGAATTTCAAGAATACTAGACATTACAAGACACAGATTCAAGAATACAAGAAATCATAGTTACAACCTAAGAATACAAGAATAATTGGATTTAATTACAAGATTAATAAAAGATTAGAATACAAGAACACTATAAAACTAGAATCAAGAAATTGCAAGTTACTCAGAACATAAGAATTACAAGAAATACAAGAACCAAGAAATAAAGTCAAGAAATATCAAGAACCTATGTGATGGCAAGAAATTGTCAAGAATGTCAAGAACCTATTTGCAAGAATCAAGAACTTATTTGCAAGAATCAAGAACTTATCTGTCAAGAAATGTCAAGAAGCTAGAAATTACAAGAACTAGAAACTAGAACACCTAGACTACAAGGACTTAGACTGTTCAAGAACTCAAGAAACGGGACTCAAGGAAACTAGAACTAGTTTAACAAGAAATCGTATGATTTATATTCATATTCAAGAAATATTCAAGAAACTTAGAATTAAGAAATTCAAGAAAGTAGAAACTGGATAAAACAAGAATAGAAGCTAAGACTTCAAGATTCATTCGGAGTTACAAATTTTACTTAAGTACAGATTTTATACTTCTTGAAATGATTTGTAAAATCATTATTACTGTTTTCTGATAAACACCTGTGAACTCACCAGCTTTATAGCTGACTGTTTTAGTATGCATTTTCAGGTAACATTGCTGTAGTAGGATCGGCCCGTCAGGATCCTAGTTCGAGTCGCATGCATACATTTAGCTGGAGATTTCTTTGCATTATTTTTGTATTATTAGTCATGTATCGAAATCTCTAGGAATCATTGGCGAACTCCAACTACTTTTGTATAAACTTATTTATTAATGTAATGTATTTTCGACGTCTCATTTAGAGTCGTTCATTATATACATTTGTGCTTGTGGATATTTGATTTGGTAACACCCCGACCCGACCGCTTCCGTAACCCAAAATTTGGGGGTATTACATATTGGTATCAGAGCCTAAGGTTATAGTGAACTAGGTTGCATTTAGTGGGCCTAGACTATGACCGTTAGGCAGTATTCCTCATTAGGTATAACTGGTTCAGGGATTACATCATACGAGTTTAATTTAACATAGCGTAGCTAACTATGTACAATTAAACAAAGATGATGTGATATCTGAAAGGGGTTATACTGAATCAGGAATGCACTAGTTGACTCTGATTGTTATATGCTAAACACTTTGGGCTATTATATGTATTGTAGGTATATATTAATAGGCCTTACTTGTGTAATACTTTCTACGTTATTATATATATATTGAATATATATACCACTTTCACTCGACAATGTTATCGTTAACACTCAGGCCACCTGTAATGCCAATTTTGGCTAATACAACATCACTCGATATTAAGAACAAGTATTGTTCTCACCCGCTACCGTGTAACTACTTATATACGTATGACGACCAACAAAACATTATGCTGTACCACTACTTACTCACGTGGAAGTTATCACTCTACATTCTTCCTACCATCTTTATCCTTCGGGATCACGATCGAAAGCCACTACCTGGAGAACTGCTAAATCCTCACTAACAAAACCTTATTACACGCATAATGTTAATAACATCATTCCATCCGGACGAAATTCTAACCTAAGTGTTACAAATTTCCGACACCTACTATAAATTCAAACTCTTGTAATCCTTGAACTCGTATGTTAAGGATTACAATCTTGTTATTTTCTATTATCCAATGATACACATGACTTGACATCTTTTCATGTGTACATAATTTTGATTATCGTATTTTACACTCAAACACTGACATGTCCTTTACATTGTTATTAAAGGAACATGCCTCCGAGACGACAAACACCCAACGATGAGGAAATCTCCCAAATCATCATTCAGGCAGTAACTCAAGCCCTGACTGCCCAACAGCTGATGAACAACACTCCACAAACCAAGCCCTGCACCTATAAAGACTTCCTGAATTGCAACCCTCTGAACTTCTCTGGCAACGAAGGAGCCATCGGTTTGGTACGGTGGATCGAGAAGATGGAATCTGTCTTTCGCCTCTGCAACTGCACCGAAGATTGCAAAGTCAAATACGCCACCTGTACCCTCTCAGACAGTGCTTTGACATGGTGGAACTCACATGCTCAATCTAGGAATCGATGTTGCATATCAACTTCCGTAGGAAGAACTAAAAAAGATGTTAAGGGACGAGTACTGTCCCAATGAAGAACTTCAGAGACTGGAAGATGAATTCTGGCATCTAACCGTACAGGGAACCGATATCATTAGCTATACCACTAGTTTCCAACAACTTTCTCTCTTATGTCCATCTATGGTTAACCCTGAATGCAAACGTATCGAGAGATACATCCGCGGACTTCCAGAGAGTATTCAGGGAAACGTCACTTCATCAAAGCCTGAAACAATTCAGAATGCCATCCGTATGGCACATGAACTTATGGCTTTAGTGGTTCGACGTGAGAACCCTATCACTGGAATCAACAAAAGGATACGGAATAAAGATTCCGGCATTGACAACATGTACCAACAACCACTCAAGAGGCTGGAAACAACCAAGACCTATGCTAACAGGTCTGAGAACAGGAGCGGTTATGGAGGTCGACTGCCATACTGCTCTGACTGCAATCATCATCATGCGGGCCTCTGCAGCAAACCTTGTGAAAAATGCAACATATGGGGACATCAAACTAAGGACAACAAATTTCTCCCTACTACCGACACCACAAACTCACCACAGTCTTGCTTCGAGTGTGGCAGTACCGGACATTTCATACGTGACTGTCCGAAACGCAAGAACAAGAATGGCAACCGAAACAACTACGCCCGCTAAGGCGTCACGTAAAATTAGGGTATGTACCTCGTGTCTTATACCTCATTACGACTCAAATTCTTTCCATACTCATTTTTTACAAAATGTACTTCTCTCATTACTCATAGATACTCCCCCTCATTATATCAGTATTCATCACAAGTATTAGATACTCACGCCGTCTGTAGGACGTCAATCCTAACAAGGGGAGCAAGGTAAGATAAGAACTAGATGAGAGACCCGGACTACTAGAAACTTATGTTAGAAACGAGACACCATTACAAGAATCACTATGTCAAGAAATTACAAGAATCACAATGTCAAGAAACTCGAGACAAGAAATCATAGGTCAAGAAAACCCTAGATCAAGAAACTATATGTCAAGAAATCTTAATCAAGAAACGATAGACTAAGAAATCTTGAACTTAGATCGTGAAAAGAATCATTAGAACAAAACGCCTAAGAAACTCAATCGTCTTACTCTTAAGACCTCATGTTCATTTCTATCACCGACTGAATTTCGGGACGAAATTCTCCTAACAAGGGAGAATGTAACACCCGGTCAAAAAGGGCCAAAATTCGGACCCAATTTAAACTTTCTTCCACGTATTATATACGCTCAATGCCAAAGTATTCAAGTATTATATATATAATTGTATATATATAACATAGAACGATTATTAAATAATCACTTATAAACGAATCTGAAAGCGCACAAACTTGTAAATTGACGTTGGTGTAAACTTTTCTAAATAATATATTATCTTCGAAAATAATATTTATTTATTTGGAGAACATTTAAATACATTTTCACTTCATTTAAAAATGTAGTCTACTTAGTTGAGAGCGCGCGACAACATATAAAATTGTAATACAAACATTTTATTATTATAAAATGTTTCAACTCAAAAACATTTCGAAATTTTATAAATGAATTTTAGAAATTAAAAAATATAATTTATATAACGATCGGGTACCCGAGCACGGGTATTTCGTACAGCAAATGGGAGACAAAAGCCCCTACCTTTTCCCCCAAAAATCTGGATCTGGTCCTCTTTCCTTTCTTCATACGCAGACCCAAACCCCCCTTTTTGTATCATTCCATTTCCTTCTTCTTTATCCATCTCTCTCTACTCTTTCTTCAACAAAAACCATAACAATAACAATAACAATAACACAAACAATATCAGCAGCAACAGCAGATTGAGCAGCTACAGCAACCCCATATCATCATCATCTTCGTTATCACTTTTCATCCTCACTTTCACCTCCTCACCTCCATCTCTCTCGGCTCACTTTCTTCACCGAGCACCATCATCGAGACAACAACAACACAAACAACAGCAGCTCTGATCATCATCATTAAATCATCATCATCATCATCGATTATCTTCACCACCATCTCAATCTCTCTCTCGGCACCCTCACCGAGCACCACCTCATCACCGGACACCACCACCATCATTTCGAAATCAACAACAATGACACCACTCTCGGTAGCAGCAGCGGGTTAGAACCATCGTCTCCATCATCGTGCACGTCATCATCACTCTCGGCTTCCTCATTTTCATCCGTGAGATTCTTTCTTTTTATCTTTGATTTCGTGTTTAGAAGGTGTAATACATCACATTTTAGTTTTATATCCATGAATTCATGACTAAAATTAAGTTAGAAACCTGTTTTGTGGTCTGATTATTGAGAATTGAAGCTGAAAACCATAGAACCCGATGGGTCCCGGGTTAACCCGGCGGGTCGACCCAAGAACCAGGCACAAACAGGTCTGTGGCTAAGTGTCGCTGACCACTTAGCGACACTTGATGAGTGTCGCTATACCCCCCTTAGTGACGCCTACAAAGCCTTCATCGACACTTACTCAAGTGTCGCTAAAAATGCTGAAATTGTGTACTTTTCAATAAGAACCTTAGTGTCGCGATTCAAACGAAGTGCCGCTTTAAGTGTCTCCGAAAATGATTATTTTTATGAAAACCCTTTCAAAAAGTATCAAAAACTAAATGACACGAACATTTTATACGATATGATACGATAACAAATTAAGTATATTTATACGAAACAAATAAAATTATACTTTTGAAGTATAATTTCAATCCGTCACCAACGGACAGTACTTATTTTTATAAATTTCAAAATAAACACAAAACAAACACGCGGACATATTTAAATCGAATGAACACTTATGGATGGTTTATTTAAAACGTCCACTTACACATATATAATATCGCGTATTTAGGACGACAAGGAATTACAACTCGGATCATAAACTTACTTTTGGAACGCTAGCTCGTCAGGTGAGTTCACGGCCCCACACTTTCAAACGTTTTACTGTTTTCGGGATGGAAATGCATACACGACGTTTTTATAAACTATTGTTTATTAAAAACTACCAATTTAACAAGATGATTACTTAACCCTGATTATACTAGGATTACAACTTGATAACACTTTGGTATGCTACTTTACCCTAGCTTGATGATACTTGTATACTCTTACGAGTACAACTTACATGTTGTGGTGGAATTACAAAATGAGTGACTGTTACAGGTTACGTAATTGTTGTGTATTTGTGATGATTCTCAAATGTGTTGTTCTTTTATGTGTAGCTTACTTATGTGTAACTTAAATTATATGTACCCAAATATGTGTTAGTTAATTTCCTTGTGTGGTTACCTTTATATGTTATTTTAGAAATAGTGTGTCTATTTGTTAAGAATTTCAAGAATACTAGACATTACAAGACACAGATTCAAGAATACAAGAAATCATAGTTACAACCTAAGAATACAAGAATAATTGGATTTAATTACAAGATTAATAAAAGATTAGAATACAAGAACACTATAAAACTAGAATCAAGAAATTGCAAGTTACTCAGAACATAAGAATTACAAGAAATACAAGAACCAAGAAATAAAGTCAAGAAATATCAAGAACCTATGTGATGGCAAGAAATTGTCAAGAATGTCAAGAACCTATTTGCAAGAATCAAGAACTTATTTGCAAGAATCAAGAACTTATCTGTCAAGAAATGTCAAGAAGCTAGAAATTACAAGAACTAGAAACTAGAACACCTAGACTACAAGGACTTAGACTGTTCAAGAACTCAAGAAACGGGACTCAAGGAAACTAGAACTAGTTTAACAAGAAATCGTATGATTTATATTCATATTCAAGAAATATTCAAGAAACTTAGAATTAAGAAATTCAAGAAAGTAGAAACTGGATAAAACAAGAATAGAAGCTAAGACTTCAAGATTCATTCGGAGTTACAAATTTTACTTAAGTACAGATTTTATACTTCTTGAAATGATTTGTAAAATCATTATTACTGTTTTCTAATAAACACCTGTGAACTCACCAGTTTTAAAGCTGACTGTTTTAGTATGCATTTTCAGGTAACATTGTTGTAGTAGGATCGGCCCGTCAGGATCCTAGTTTGAGTCGCATGCATACATTTAGCTACAGATTTCTTTGCATTATTTTTGTATTATTAGTCATGTATCGAAATCTCTAGGAATCATTGGCGAACTCTAACTACTTTTGTATAAACTTATTTATTAATGTAATGTATTTTTGACATCTCATTTAGAGTCGTTCGTTATATACCTTTGTGCTTGTGGATATTTGATTTGGTAACACCCCGACCCGACCACTTTCGCAACCCAAAATTTGGGGGTGTCACAAAACAATCAACAAAGTGTGGGTGTGGCATGGGCTGCAGATTTTTGGTGGTCCCCACCCCCATGTGGGTGTTAAATCTTGTTCCCCAAATCTACGTTAGGTGCGGTGTTCGTTTACCCGATCGTTTCGTCATTTAATTAATCGTTATACATAATATATAATACGTTTCGGTAATATTTTAAAACACGATATATTTAAATGATAGTTTCACCCAAAATGTTATATTTTAGATAACTAAAATATTACTCGAACTTTCGTTTAGTCGTCGGTTGCGAATCGCGCGTTCGTTTGAGTCGTGTAACGTTTTTATACGTTATAATTATACACGTGTAATCGCGTTATTTTTACTTGAAATATTTTATCAAAATACTTAGTTTTAAGTTATAACAATATAACTTTGGTTTATTTCATCGGTCGGGCACGTTTTGTGCGTTTTCGTCGCGTTCGGTTACGTTTTTAGCAAAACGTATGTGTTCGTTATATTATAAACATAATATAAAGTAATAATTGACGTTATTAAATACTTCCATATCATTTAATAATAGTTTCACCAACTTCCATTTTAAGTTTCTGCGTTCTGTCATATTCGTATATACACGATTATTAAATAATCGTTTAACGTTATTATATATATTTATATATATAATACTTGTACACTTCAGTAGTTTGAGTATATAATACTTGACATAAAAGTTTAAATTTTGACCAAATTTTGGGTCATTTTTGACCGGGTGTCACATTCTCCCCTTGTTAGGAGAATTTCGTCCCGAAATTTGTTCGTAGTAATTATCGGTATATCGAAATAATGGTATGTGCATCTCTTAAGAAAGTGTGGAAGTGACACAACACTTATCTAGCGTTGTCTTCCTCCCCTTGTTGGACTAGGGCCCTACCGGCGCCTAAAAGAATTTGAAAGGTAAGTTTCGAGGTGTGTTGACCATTAGGTCTATATGACAAGGTCAGTCAGTCGGTTAGTCGGTAACCATAGTGTAGCTACAATGTCTACTAGTAGCCTAGAGTAACTGTAATTCCTACAGTGTTCTTAAAGTCGGTAATAGTCGGTAGTACTTTAGAGTAAGCTAAACTCTATTGGAGTCGTGTAAAAATCATAGGTATCAGGTCATTCGTATTCAAGTGGTAGTGTATACTTTTAAAAGAAAATGTGTTTGTATGTATAAGTATCATCCTATACTTATAAAGTGTATGTATTCGTACGTTCCAGTATTATTGTATAAAGTATACTTGTCATTTTCGATGGTGTGAGCGTTAACGAGGGTATTATCGTGTAAAGTTTTTATATACATACATTCAATATGTATAATGGTGTGGGAAGTAGTTTGTAGGTAAGGCCAATTCATATATATACAATATATAATAGCCTAATCATATATGTATATTCCATATATACATATATATATCCACCTAGTTGTGTCTAGCATAAAACAAATAGGAGTCCCGGTTCTCTCATGGTCAGAGTCAACTAGTGCATTCCTGTTCAACATAACTACTTTTAGATCTTACATCATTTTCCTTTAATTGTACATAGTTGATCAGGCTATGTTAAATTAAATTCGTATAATGTAATCCCTGAACCAGTCATACCTAATAAGGAATACTGCCTAACGGTCATAGTCTAGGCCCACTAAATGCAACCTAGTTCACTATAACCTTAGGCTCTGATACCAATCTGTAACACTCCCAAATTTAATGATTTGCCGAAGCGAGTTTTAGGTGTTACTAATCACGGTAATCATCGCACAAAGGTATAGTGAGCACATCGAGCTAGGATCCTGAAGGCCAATCCTACTGAAGCTATGTACCTGAGAATGCATCACTAAAAACGTCAACCAAAAGGTTGGTGAATCTCACAGGTTTGTAGTAATAGTAATAAAATGTGAACACAAGACGATAAGTATACAGTTTGTATGAATACAATAAGACAGTAAATAAGAATTTCACAAATGCAATAAGGCAGTAAGTAAGCATCACACAATTGTAATAAGTCAGTAAGTAATGATTTTACAAATGCAATTGGGTAGATATACGTTGCTGTGAGCCATCATAGTCAAAGCTTAACAAGTCTGTAATTTGCCCCCGTGAGTGCTAATCCAAAAATGCTCATACGAAACGAGTAAGAAACGCCCGTTTATACAGTACGGTTCGTGGTAGTGCGTGCTACCCCGGGCGGGGATTGTCAGTCCCATATGGATCCATATACTAAAACTCGCGCTTATCCTATAACTAACAACTATGATTCAGAGGCCTTCGTTGGATTAATCGTAACTCATGCAATTTAGTATATCAGTAAGTCTGTAAGTCGGTAAAGTCTGTAAATCGGTCAAGTAGTATGTCTGTAATGTCTGAAAGTCTGTAGTCTGTAGTCTGTATGTATGTAAGTCTGTATAGTAGTAAGTTTGTAAGACCGTAAGTCGGTATGACGATAAGTCGGTAAGACTGTAAGTCTAAGTTGCTAAAGTAGTAAGTCTGTAAGACGATGAATCTGTAGTAGACTGTAAGTCTGTAGGTCTGTAAAGTAATAAGTCGGTAAGAAAGTAAAGTAGGTAGGTCGGTAAGACAGTAAGTCTATAAGTCTGTAAAGTAGTGTGGTTGTACGGTCTGAAAGTATAAGTTTGTAAAATAGTAAGTCGGTAAGTTTGTAAAATAGTAAGTCGGTAAGTTTGTAAAACAGTGAGTTTGTAAGTCGATAACAAAGTAAGTTTATGAGTCGGTCAAACAGTACTTAATATGTCGGTAAAACGGTAAGTTTAATAGTGGGTGAATTAATAAGTACATATAATAAGTTTGTAAAGTAAACCAGTAAGGTCGGTAAAACAGTGAAGTAGGTGAGTCGTTATGACAGTAAAACAATAAGTAGATAAGTCGGCAAGATAGTAAGTTTGTACACGTATTTCAGTTAACAAGTAATTTCAGTAAACAAGTAATGCATCTCCCCCAAAATAGTAAAAACTGTAAAAAAAAAAAAAAAAAGGGCCGTGAGACTCACCTGAGTCTAGTAGTATTAAGTAGTAAATCAAACAATGAGGTTCTCCGAACCAGTAACCTCTAGCGTCCTAAACGCTTAAGGTTAAGTAAGTAAATGGATATCATTAAGATTATCCATGCTAGTTGTCCACTCAACTAGTTAATGTCCATTAGTCTGTTATTTGTAATTGTTCATATTTGTAGTCTGTCGTTGTGTAAATATGGCCCGTTGGTGACGGTGTGTAATAATAATTCAAGTATTATTATTATTATGTATTTCATTGTATCGTATACTTGTAAAGTATATTTGTAAGTCTGTTTATGGTACCGCGACGTGAAAGTGTTATTCGAGTGTAAGCTCGTAGTAGTGTGGGTGTAATCCCATTTAAGTGTGAGTGAAATCTCACATGTAATTTCGAGTGTAATCTCGTGCATGTATGAGTGTAATCTCATAGTGGTTTCGAGTGTAATCTCGTATTTAAGTTATAGCGTATACTTCCCAAAGTATAGTAGTTTTCATGTATAATGCATGTCGAGTAACGTTCGTTTGTTGTATGGTATGTATAATAGTTCGCGTATACTTATTAAAGTACATGTATTTTTCTATCCGCAAATATACATATATATACGTGTCCGAAAGTTGTACTATCCGAAGTTTAATTAATCCGAATTTGGAGTCCGAAAGTGTTGATCCGAAACTACAAAATCCGAATTTAGCATAAAAGTCTGAAAGTCAATGAAAGTCAACTCCGAAAGTTGACTTTCGGAGTCAAATTTAATGTTCATCCGAAAGTCAAATTGGTCAAGGTTACTATTCATCCGAAAGTTAACAAAAGTCAAAGTTCGGAGTGCAATTCAGTCCGAATTTGTGATTTTCATTTAAAATAGCAAACTTTAACGAAACGTTCCGAAATTTTTACACAATGTTCCAACATATGTTATGTACTTACTGTATTTTTTTCATGAGTTTTGGAGTCGTTTGACATTTTATAAAAATTCGCAAAGGATCAGGGGTCTGTTTAGTCCGAATTTAAACCTTTGATCACAAATCTAATTTTCTGGAAAAATGGGTGTATTTCTGGAATGAGACAAAGAACAACTTTTTGTAGATAACATCCATACGGAGATTTCGGTGTAAGATTCATGCATTTAGTTAACCTAGAACTCAAGTTATGGCTCCGAGAAGGAGGTGCAACTTTCTGTCTCCAGAGGACAGAAAGTATATGTCGCCGGAGAAAATTATTCTCGGGTAATAAACAGGCTCGAAATGCTACGAAACAAATTTTTTTAGAAATATTATTTCTTGTACTACATTTTAGGCTTAAGAAACGCATCATTTCACGGAGAAATGATTTTTAAATAATTCGTTGAAATGAAGCATTTTTCTGGACAGAAAACATAGTCACATGTTTTTGTGTTTTAATCGCGTTTCGGTTAATGATTTGGACATTTAATGGTTAAGTGGACACTAAAACATGTTAATACATATGTTAAAAGTATTTATAAGGAAAGAAAGTAGTTCTTACAAAGAGAATGATGAAGAGATGAAGAAATGAAGTCGAAAGCCCTTTTCCTCGCGTTTTCTTGAATTCCGACGTGGCAGCCGTTGGTGGACTTGTGGTGGCTCAATGGTGGTTGTTTGGTGGTGTTCTTTGGTTGGTTGGGGGCTGACAAAAACGCAGGAACCGAGAGGTAGAGAGGGAGTGTAAGGGTTGTTGGTTGAGTGAAGCAAAAATGAA
Organism: Helichrysum umbraculigerum; assembly: GCA_949592205.1. Classification (NCBI taxonomy): domain Eukaryota; kingdom Viridiplantae; phylum Streptophyta; class Magnoliopsida; order Asterales; family Asteraceae; genus Helichrysum; species Helichrysum umbraculigerum. Next base: position 65,049,227 of record CATIUR010000003.1, read on the forward strand.
TGAGGTGTGGTGTTGATTTGATGATGTTTTAAAGTCAAACAATCAACAAAGTGTGGGTGTGGCATGGGCTGCAGATTTTTGGTGGTCCCCACCCCCATGTGGGTGTTAAATCTTCTTCCCCAAATCTACGTTAGGTGCGGTGTTCGTTTACCCGATCGTTTCGTCGTTTAATTAAACGTTATACATAATATATAATACGTTTCCGTAATATTTTAAAACAAGATATATTTAAATGATAGTTTCACCCAAAATGTTATATTTTAGATTACTAAAATATTATTCGAACTTTCGTTTAGTCGTCGGTTACGAATCGCGCGTTCGTTTGAGTCGTGTAACGTTTTTATACGTTATAATTATACGCGTGTAATCGTGTTATTTTTACTTGAAGTATTTTATCAAAATACTTAGTTTTAAGTTATAAAAATATAACTTTGGTTTATTTCGTTGGTCGGGCGCATTTCGTGCGTTTTGGTCGCGTTCGTTTACGTTTTAAGCAAAACGTACGTGTTCGTTATATTATAAACATAATATAAAGTAATAATTGACGTTATTAATACTTCCATATCATTTAATAATAGTTTCACCAACTTCCATTTTAAGTTTCTGCGTTCTGTCAGATTCGCATATGCACGATTATTAAATAATCATTTAACGTTATTATATATATTTATATATATATAATACTTGTACACTTCAGTAGTTTGAGTATATAATACTTGAAATAAAAGTTTAAATTTTGACCAAATTTTGGGTCATTTTTGACCGGGTGTCACAAAGATAGTTTACTACTCTATTAGCATGCGGATTAATAACTTTGTATGTTTAGACCGCCGATTTTGTGAGACTTAGTGTTTTAAGGATTCTAGGTCGTTATGACTTTACTCTTATTCCTAAGCCTTTTCATTATTCATTAAGGTTCTGATTACTTCGACTTATGACTTAAATCTCTCCTTTTCAAACAGTTATACATCCCTGGATTATTCGCAGTTTATTAAAACATGTTTCATAAACAGACCATGCCTTTCAGTAATTAGACAGTGTACTTTACATGGTAGTTCCACAGCTTCTTACATCTAACACGCGGTCAAGAGCAATTGACAGTGAAAGTGACACTCTAAACTAACTAAATGTAAAGCAGTGCAGAAATGTAAACCTAATATGTACAACGAGTGGTTTCACTGTGTCTTACTTATTGCATGTCATGGGCATAGATAACTACTTACCATAATTAAGGTTGATCAGGTCCTAATTACTAGGTTGCAGTCACGTGGATAACCAGAAAGGGTACTCCATAAATTAAACTTAAGCTCATAAAGTCTTAACAGTACAAGGGTTACTAATTCCTATTTTATCTGATGGTGTGTTTTACGAACATTACTTTGTAGTGTGTTAACTTTCGTAGGATACACCAGTTAGTTTTGAAGTTGTATTATCCTTTCGGAATTCCAACTGTTAAACTAGAGCTGATTCCAGTGATATGACTACCTTCGGTCGTTTATTGACTTCCATACATTTGTACTCCGCTTAAAAGCGTTTCCAGTACTATATCGAATAAAAAGTCGAATAGGGGCCGTCACATCACTTTACGATTGTCGTACACTAATTATGTAACGTCATCCCTACTTATAATTATCTACATCATCAACAATCACAATAATAAACTACTCGCAGTTCATGGCAACAAATAAATCACATACAAGGTAATAATGCATATTTAAAATACAAAATAACAAGTATGATAAAGGTTTAGATATCACCCGGAAATAAATGCGTAGCAGCGTATTATTATGATTGACAACTCTTTCGTATGTACAAAGATTTATCTCCAATTCCCTAGCATTCGTTCTAGCCTTTATATTAATCCGTAGATTAATTACAATAATCCAAGAATAAAGAAAAACTATAAAATACAAGAGAATTTCTAGAGTGGAGTTTTGAGAGTAAGTAAGAGTGTGCGAAGAGAGTGTGTTAAAATGAAACCATTGGTCTCCTATTTAAAGGTGAAATCCGGCTCATGTTAGCATCTTGAGGAGCACATTAGCAAAAGGTGCAAAAGTTAGTGGCACATGTACCCTAAAGCGTGTAAAGGTGTAGCACATGTACCCTAAAGTTGCGGAAAGGTGTGGCACCAGGTACGAGGCGAGTACAGGCAAGGACCAAAAAGCGACCGAGGGATGGGCGGCAGGCACACGGTGGCGCCAGCTTGGTGGCCGGCGGCGGCTGGCAGCCTGCCATCCCGGTTCGCCATCTTTTGCTTCGTTTCTTGGTTCGTGCGTGTTTTCTTCGTTAGGCCTCCATTTGCGTTGATTCTTTTTTTGTTGGATTCTTTTTTCAAAAAAGAAGATTTTGATGAAAAGAAATCCCAAAAATATGTCTCTGAACTTTAGATGTGTCGTGCGAATCGTTTGAATCTTCCGGCGCACGTAGAATCTTCATTCTTCATCCGTTTTTGCCGATTCTTCTTCTGTTGAATTCGTATTTTGAAAATGAACATCTTGGATAAGATAAATCTTAGTGGTGGGTACTTTGTCTCTAAATCTTGTTTTGATTGCCTTGAATCTTCGACTGTGCGTGGAATCTTCATTTTCTCGTCCATTTTTAGTGATTTTTCTCGAGCTTCCGCGTTTTCACCTTCTTGGCACAATACCACTGATTTAAGTGATAATTGAGCTTATATTCCAAGTATTAGTCTTAAATGAGAGAGATATCGGTAGTAAAAACTTGACTTTTTACGCGATATCAAGTATCCCACACTTAGACTTTTGCTTGTCCTCAAGCAAACTCATTCATAAAAGGCCTTTAGAAAGATTCTAGTTACACATATCTTTTAGAAATACTATTTCCAAAGAATGTAAAGTTCCAGATATGAAAGAATTCTTATGAGAAACTAAGGGTTTAATGAATTTGATACTTTCTTCAAGCAACTTAGGTGGTAATCATGACTAGGCAATCCTTGCAATGGGTCACTCAAATCACTCAGGTGTTTAGGGTTTCCTACTTGCTAGTGTCAATCACTCATATAGCCAGTCATGCAGCATTCTCGTCATAGGCTTGATCAAGAATCAAATCTCCATCCCTTCGGATGAGAACGGTACTAATCTTTCAAGACATCTTAAAAAGGAATCAGGTTTTTGGTGAAGAAGGTGTGTGAAAAGGAAGATTATGGTTTTTTATTTCCTCTTATCTTTCTTGAAGCTTGGGTGTTTTTCCGAGAAAGTATCTTTTGGAATTTCTCAGATTTGAAAAGACTTGATAGTGCAACCCTTTTTTGTAGATTTGAATTTTTCCCTTTCTGGACTTTTCAGGGTAGTGCCGGCATATATGTTTCTTGTTTCCTTTTCTTTTTCTTTTCTTTTCTTTCTTTTTATCATGCCGTCCCTACCGATGGATATTTTGTCCGAAAGGTTTTGTATGGTATTGGGTTGTGAGGTTATGTTGGCTTTTCTTTGTGGAAAATTTGGGAAATTGAGAGTGTCTCTGAAAATATTAGAAGACGTGGCTCCCATAGGCTCGGGATGAAGATGTAAAGGGAAGTTTTGTTTGGATAGTGGGTGTGAAGAGTGAGTGGATGTTTGGTGGTAAGTGGGTGTTGGGATTCCTTAGAAAGTACCGAGATAGGATGTACCTATGACACATATGACACTCATTGGTGTGATCTCGAAATGCATTGCAAGAGAAAGTTCTAATTCAAATGCATACATCGGCACACACATGAAACGAAAAGTGAAGCATTTTAAGGATGAATGCTAATTAGGGCTCAAACCTCACGAATCGAATGTTTTGGTCAATGTGTACGTAGTCATGTGTTGCCCTTTTCGTCCGTATCTCATTCTTAAAACAGTTTTGTTTCTTTATAAAGAACTCGTTTCTTGCTGTAATTTATATTTTGAAAAATAGAGGTTCTAAAGAATGTTGCTTTTGAATCCCAAAAATTTTGAAAATTTCTCTATTTTTAGCCTTTTAATGAAAATATTGTTTATGTTATGGACAAGAGGTGAAACTTGCAGTTATATACCGTATATCCCACACTTAGAGGAACATTGTCCCTAATGTTCGAATCAATGTATTGAATACCTCTTGTTGAAGTATCCCACACTTGGAGATTCTACTTATTTTTGGATTGTTATATAAGTGTAATGTGGTTTTGGAATCCCACACTTAGTTTTTGGAATATCGGAAGAGATTATCGGTGCTTTAAATGGATAGAAGGTTTGGAACGGGTTACCGCTTCGTGATACGTTATGCGTACTATTAGCTACTCGTCAAAAGATTGCTGGTTTGCTGTTTGTGGCTTCCGGCATCCTTCGTGGCGTGGTTGACATCTTTGTCCGGAATGGTCTTCGATAAATAGTATTTGGATCAAACAAACATTCCACTCAATAATCAAATAATAGCTGCTGATAAGAAAAGTAAAATAATAAAATAGATGTGATGTCCATGCATCCACAGTACATCAAATACAACTGATAATAAAGTCTTGGTAGAAAATAGTAAGAAGCGGAGCAATTTATTGCTCGGCTGGTGGTGCTCGTGATACTGCTGATGAAGATCCGAAGGGTGCATAGGAAGTCTCTTCTGATGAGGAGTCATCTTTTGGGTTATACTGATATTGGGTACCCTCATCCGATGCGTCCTGATCAGCTCCTGCGTCTACTGTAAAAACTCCATCATGTATCAACTGATCAATAAAAGGCCCTACGGGCATGTCAAAACTGTCAAGTGGAATGGCAGGCGATCCCTGCAGAGTGTGTCACCCAAATAAGTCTGTCAGTGAGAAGACACTGGACCCTGTACTACGATGATGGGATCGGACTGTCTGAGACTTCTGCGGCTCTGTGCAGTGGCAACTTGCCTAGAAACTCTGGTTCTTCTGCTATCTCTCGAAGGCTGTCCCCTAACTGAACCAACCACTGAGGGGACAGGTTGTCTCATCATAGAAACCCGTGCTAGAGGTGGCTGTGGTCTAGATGGAACTGTCTGAGGAGGTAAGCCACGGCCGTGACCTGGATATGGGTGAGGTGTCTGAGCAGGAACTGCAGGGGGATATATGCGTGATGGTGCTCGACCCAACCCGCATGGTATGTCTGGGAGTGGGCTCACTGGTATCCCTGCAATCTGCTGCCTCATAGCCCTGTAGCATCTAACCTGCATCTGCATAAGCCAATACCAATAGTCTGGCACTGGAGGAGCCCCATAGTGATAGATATATCCGGGCATCTGTACTCTGGGGGCTGATATCGCTCATTTTGTCTATATAAATCTATCGCGATATCATTGTTTTGCATTTGTATTTGAGTAAATTTCATGAACTTTCGATACTTATTTTGTTTGGAAATTTATCTCAGGTCCAAACTTGGAAAAGCACGCAAAGGGTGAAGTTTGGATGAATTATAGACCTAAAATTGCAAAGGAAGAAATGAGCTGAAAGGATCCCGCACTTAATGAGGGTCGTCATTTATGGCATAATTAATTTGATCAAGCTGCAATCAATGCGATATTAGGGTAGTGGATAATTAATGTGATCAAGCTGCAATTAATGCGATACTAGGGTAAAACAATGTGACCCGTCCGGATATGGAACCTCACCCGAACGGGTAAGGTGATCCACCCGATCGGGTTAATTTACGCGAACGGGTATACTGGTTCAAAATGGTTGCAGCAACGAGCCCGTGGATGATGAGTTAGACTTTCACATCTCACCCATCCAGGTAACTTTACCCACCCGATCGGGTATGGGCGGCTACCCGTCCGGGTACCTTTGCTCACCCGGTCGGGTAATTTGGCGGGTACTGTTCACTTTCTTCGCGGATAAATGGGGAGCTCGATATCTGTTGGATTTTATGTGCGTGTGAGATTTTCCATGGAGAAGCAATTAATGCCCCAACCATGTTTTGGTCCAAGCTACTTCCCGCTCATGAATGGTCCACTGGTCTTCTGGATTTGGAAGCTGGGTTTTTATAACCCTAAGAAGAAACATCAGATACACACAACATCGGGGAGAGATATACTACTTTTGTTCTGGTTTTTCTCTGTACTCTCAACAAAAATCTACGACCCAAAAAGAAACACAAATTTCACTCATCTTCACCTATCAAAAAATCAGGGTTGTTAATTTGAGGAAAACATCAGCAACAAATATCACTGTAATTTGTGCAAGCACCTTTGGGTACAATTTCATTCCATTTTAATTTAAGTTAATTATGATTCCACTTATTTCTTGCATTTGTTTGAAGATTGTTGTCACTATGAGTGGTGAAATAGCTTGTTTGGATGAAATAGCTAGTTGCTTAGGGGTGTGTATCTTTTGTTGTTAACTTATGTGCGAGTTTGTGAATCAACCATGAGTTTGTAAGAGTTTAGCTTGTTGTTGTTATGAAACTTTGGTCATTTTCACTAAGCGATTATAGCGAACGTTTGTTGCTTCTTAAAAGTACCTAAATAAGTTGTTTGTCAATTGTGGAACAAAGCATTTGGTAATTGTAACAACAATTAGTTAAATAAATATAAGCTAGCAATTATAGCGAATGTTTGTTGTGTGGTTGATTTGCAAACTCTTAAAATCTTAATTTATGTTAATCGGAGAACCTTGTGTGATTGAGCTTAATCTCTAGAATTTGGCAATTTGGTAATTTACTAATTGATATAGCGAACGTTTTCAACCTAGTGAATTGCTATTGATTATTTGTCTATAAACAATTGAACAAAATTGCGAACGTAATTTTGGAATGTGTCAAATGATTTAGCTAAATTGTGCAAGTTTGTAACCATGGCGAACGTCCGTTACTTGATTAATCATAGGTTTGTTAATTGAAGTTGAACTATAGGTCTCAGAGAACTTTGAGCTTAGGTTTGATGAATGTTACCCATTAGCATATGTCTTAACCGGTTATAATTCTACACCCCGAAATCACTAGTGAAATAATCCAAGCAAGCATTTGTTTTTAATATTTGAAAAGTTCCAAACAACTAATTTGACTCTTCCTGAGTCCACCTTTCTCATTGAAAGATTAAGTGTAGTTTTAAAGCATCGTGACAATTCGGTCACACAACCAACCACATTTTATTTTCTCTTTTTAAATTGCTCACACTTACATTGATCATCCAATCTAGTTCCCTGCGTTCGAACCTGAACTTACCATACTATACTATTACTCGACAGGGTCCACTGCCCGGTTGTGTTGTGGTCTAGCTCGGTACTTTTGGGTTTACTTATCAACGATAAATTTTATAACTAGATTTTAGCACATCAAGTTTTTGGCGCCGCTGCCGGGGAACTTGATTTGTGGAAATTGATTTAAATGTGATTAATTGATCCTTTCTAGAATTTATTTTGGAAAGTTACATTTTGTTTGTATTGCGCCGGTGCGTTGATGGTTTTATCTTTTGTGATCCTTCAGGTTTGACTTGGTAGTGGATGAACACAAGGAGCTCCGGTAAAGAGCTTCTAAGTCCCTTGTCCAATCCGGAAAAGACCAAAAGGAGCAAACGAAGGAGGAAGCCAAAGCAAAGATCATCGGAATCATCTAGTAGTCAAACGGATACCGATACATCTTCGGGAAACACCGTTGAGGTGGAAGAGACTTTTGTGGAGGACTTTCCATCACCCGAAGAAGATCCTTCGACACCTTCCGAAGGTGAAGAAGAGATGGCGGATGAGGATGACACTCCTATTTTCTCACGGGAAAGAACCGTGGCGCCTACACCGGGGTCGGCCATTCGGGTTCAAGATAATGAGAATGACAATTTTTCTTTGAAGGGTCATCATATGCAACTTATCCGAGATACCCAATTTGATGGAAGGGTGCGGGCCGATCCGCACAAACACATTGCTAGTTTTCTTGAGATTGGAAGCTATTTCAAGTATGGGGCGAATATGGATGAGGCAATTCGCCTACGGACTTTTCATATGTCTCTATGTGGTGAGGCAAAGATATGGTTTCAAGAGTTAGAGCCAAACACCATTAGATCATGGAACGAGATGAGAGAAGCTTTTGTGAGACGATTTTATCCTCCGGCATTGGCCGAGCATTTGTTGAATGAGATTAGAGCCTTCAAACAACAAGAAGGCGAAACTTTAGTAGAAGCTTGGTGTCGATTAAAGGAAATGTTGAGAAATTATCACGGGCATGGGCTATCAAAGGAGGAGATCATTACATTGTTTTATAATGGGCTCGGGATTGAATCGGCCAATGTGCTAGATGCCTCCGGAGGAGGTCTATTTCTTTACAAGACACCTAATGAAGCTTGGAAGGTGTTGGAAGATAAAGTCACACAAAGCTTGAATTGGGCGAAAGACAAAGGAGGAAAGCCGGTGAGAAAGCATGTTGCATTTGCCGAGGGTACTAGTAGTGGAGGCGGAAGCTCCAATGACTCGGCCATGATGAAAGAAATCAAGGCTTTGTCTTCCAAGTTCGATGCTCAATTCAAGAAAATCAAGGGAGAGATCAAAGAGCTTAGAGATGGTTGCGGTAATTGTGGCGGAAATCATGCCACGGCTAATTGTGCACAAGACGATTTGCCAATGGCGGGAGATGAGGAAGATGTAAACTTTCTCCAACAAGGTAATTACCAAAGCGGGAACTACCAACGGGGTGGTTATCAAAACCGAAATTCGGGAGGTTCCCAAGGAGGAAGCTACAACCAAAACAACCGATTTTCTCGGCCGAATCAACCTTACAACCAAAACTCCAATCAAAATTACAACCAATCCCAAAACCAAAATTACAATCAAAACCAACACCAAAACCCTTCAAGCCACAATAACCAAACACCGGTTCAAAAACAAGAGCCAACTCTATCGCCAATGGAGCAAATGATGAAAAACTTCATGGCAAAACAAGATGCTTGCACCGAAAGGTTGAAGACCCAAATGATGAACATTAGGTTAAGCGTGGAGCAAGGTCAAAAGAACCAACAAGCTTCCATTCAAGACTTAGAGAGGAAGATGGATAGGTTGTCCGAGGGGCAAAGTAGTAGGCCAACAGGTGGCTTACCAAGCAACACTCAACAAAACCCAAGACAAAATCCTTCACCCTCTAGCGGTTCCAAACCTTACCAACCACCACCCGCGAGAAATGAGCATGTGAATGCTATAACCACAAGAAGCGGAAAGGAACTTCCACCACCATCACAAGCCAAAGACAAACATATTTCTAACCATGTTTTGCAGGACGAGGCGGAAGAAGAAAGTGAAGAGAATGTTGATGCTCCTATACCAACGGTCACACCGGTGTCACCTACACCGGTTGTGAAAGCATACAAGCCAAAGATTCCATATCCCCAAAGGCTAAGAAAGGAAAAGATTGCGGCACAATATGGAAAGTTTGTTGACATGATCAAGGTGTAACACCCCCAGATTTACTGTTCGCGGAAGCATACATTGGGGTGCTACTAATCAATAAACAAAGCACATAAGATACATAATGAACGACCACTACATGCGTCGTTTTACAAATACCTTGATTAATGTAAGAGTATACATACGGTTTACAAAAGATGAGTTCGCATAGATATTTGAAAGATTCTAATACATATCTAATTTATACAAAATATAGAAATGCAAGGAAATCTCTATATGATTATATGATTGTATGCGACTCGAGCTACCGTATCCTGATGGGCAGTCCAACCTACTGCTGAGTACCTGAGATAACATGCTAAAAGGTCAGCTATAAAGCTGGTGAGCTCACAGGTTTGATATGATAATATATGATTTGTGAACCGCAAGATTTAATGATTCGATTTACAAAGCATGTAAATAATTGATTGATGGGTATCACATGAATATTTGTAATTAAACAAATAAGTAAAGATTGATACAACTAACATGAGCACATAGTCTGAGCTTAACTGAGGGGTCAGGATCACAATCAAGTGCCTGATCGAGGGTGCCTCTATGCGTATGCCTAATCAACATACGTTTGAACAAATGATAATGCGTCCGTTTGACAGGTTAGTGCTTGCTAACTCGGACGGGGATTGTCAATCCCATATGGTACCATACACTAACATTCACGCTAAATTATATTAACAGAACTATGCTTCAGAGGACTTTGATTGATTAGATGAAAACAACTCATGCAGCATACGTGATAATTTGATACTTGCGTTCACATGTAAAGCAAAACGATCATGTATCTCACCCCTAGGTAAAAGCATTTAAAAAGGGGCTATGAGACTCACCTGAGCCTAATGAGTTGCTAACAAGCAATAATGATGTTGTTCAAGAGTAATGATGTCGTCTCCAACGACTGAAACCTGCCGGGCGTATTAAACGCGCAAGGTTTTAAAATGATTAGATGTCTCAACAGATCATCTATGCTAGTTGTTCATATAACTAGTTATGTCCAAATGTTTGATTGTTTTGTTTGAGTTTTTGAAAACATGTACGGCCCGTTGGTGATGGTTTGTAATAATAATTCGAAAGTATTATTATTATATGAGTCATCATTGTGTCGCATAGTTGTAGATTTATTCGCGTATACTTATCCGAAAGTATATATGCATTTGTATCCGAAAGTTGGGGTTCAAAAGTGTAAAATTCCTAAGTTTGTGGTCAAAAATACAATTTATAGGAAAGTCAACGAAAGTCAACTCGCTGGTCAAAGTTGGTCAAAGTTGCTGGTCAAAGTTGGTCAAAGTTGCTGGTCAAAGTTGCTGGTCAAAGTGGTCAACTCGCTGGTCAACTTGCAGGTCAAGCTGGTCAAGGTTGCTGGTCAAAAAGAAGTTTGGTCGTTGATGGGATCAGTGACGTAGGAATTTAGTCACTGAAGGGTCAGTGACTTAAGAGGTTGGTCGCTGATGGGATCAGTGACTTAGGAATTTAGTCACTGAAGGGTCAGTGACTCAAGAGGTTATTGCATCAGATTTTTCTCATTTTAGTCCACTCGTTTTGACTAGTACTAATCCGAATCAGGCTCTACCAAAAATTACACATGTTCCCCTATGGGTCTAGTGTAAATCTGCACTTTATGGTAATTTTATAAGTTCATCTCGATATTTAATAAATTTCGCGAATGAACCGAACTCAGTTTTCGAACAATTGCAAACCAGTCTCAAAGATCAGTTTATACAAAAAAATACGTACAGATCTGGAAAAAGTGTAAAACACGAAAGTTGTAGCTATTTTCAATACACAACTTTTTAAAAAAAATCCGTTGTCTAACTCATCCTAGATATCAAGTTATGGTCGTTTTGGTGTGACGATTTTTCTGTGACAGATTTATACATATATATATGTTTAGTAAAAACGATTTTTAAAGCTTTGATTTGGACATTTTCTAGTTAATTAAGCAACTAGACATGTAAATAAACATAATATAAATATTTTCTAAGTGTCGGGATCTTACGAGAGTCAGCTTTAAAAACCGAGAAGATGGAATCGTAGCTCTTCGCGTGGTGATCGTCTTTGCTTCAATAGACTTGATGATCCAAGGTGGTTTAATGGTAGATTATGGTGGTGTTCTTGGCTGGTTGTTAGAGAGGAAAAAGGGAGAGAATGGAGAGCTAGAGAGAGAATGAAGATAGTGGAAAATGGTGGTGATTGAATGATATTATGGATGAATGTTTTTGAGTTAAAGTCAAGGCAACAAGATCCACCTTTTGTGGATCTTGTTTGGCCGATTATTATGGTCAAAAAGGAGGCAATGTATGATTAAATCTTGTCTCCAATTATTTGTATTATACCCGTATTTATTTACCCGATCGTTTAAACGTATATTTAGACGTTATATTTTATACGCCATACGTACGTATTTTAAATAACGAATGAACTTTAGATATTTTCGAGTTGAAGTATTTTATCAAAATACTTATTAATGACTTATAAAATATAACTTTAGTTTGTTTCGATTATCGGGCACGACTTGTGCATTTTTGGTTGCGTTTGATTGTTTTATACGACACGAAATACTTTTGAAATGTTATCGAAATAATACGTAATAAATAATGAGTTGTATTAAATAACAATTCTATATTACTTAATACTTATTTTCACCAACGCCGTATAGATGAATCGGAATTCGGCCGATTTGAAAATGCACGATTTAAACAAATCGCGTACTGATATATATATATAACAATATACATATTGATACATACAATTAGCCTAAAACATAGCACTAATTACATATATTGCTAGATGATTAGGATCTAATAACTAGTCCTAATTTGATGGGTGTCACATTCTCCCCTTGTTAAGAGAATTTCGTCCCGAAATTTAGCTCTGAGTCGTGGTTGAAGTAGAATCAGTGAATAATTGAGGATACTTGAGTCATATTTGATCTTCCCGTTCCCAAGTGAATTCCGGACCACGCCGCGAATTCCACCGGACCTTAACGATGGGAATACGACTTTGCTTAAGTTGCTTGACCTCACGATCCAGGATTTCCGCAGGTTCCTCGACAAAATGAAGCTTGTCGTCGATTCGAATCTCATCGAGAGGTATAATGAGTGTCTCATCAGACAGACATTTCTTGAGATTAGAAATGTGAAATGTGGGATGCACGCTCCTGAGCTCAGGTGGCAGCTGCAATCGATATGCTACCGGACCAATTCTTTCAAGGATCTCAAAAGGTCCGATGTATCTAGGGTTTAACTTGCCACGTTTACCAAAACGGATGACACCTTTCCAAGGTGATACCTTGAGCAATACTCGATCCCCAACCTGGAACTCGAGATGCTTTCGTCTCACGTCAGCATAACTCTTCTGACGATCACGTGCGGCTTTCAGCCGTTGTTGGATACCAACGATCTTCTCGGTGGTTTCATGAATGATTTCAGGACCAGTGAGTTGGCTATCTCCAACCTCGGTCCAACAGATAGGCGACCGACACTTACGACCGTAAAGTGCCTCGAAAGGTGCAGCTCCAATACTGGTGTGGTAGCTGTTGTTGTACGAAAATTCACACAATGGCAAATGATGTTCCCAATTTGCACCGAAATCAATTACGCAAGCGCGTAGCATATCTTCCAGTGTTTGAATTGTCCTTTTACTTTGGCCATCGGTTTGAGGATGATACGCAGTACTCATATCTAGACGAGTACCTAACGATTTCTGTAATGATTGCCATAAGTTAGATGTGAATCGGCTGTCTCTATCAGAGATAATTGAGATTGGAACGCCGTGCCTTGTTACGATCTCCTTCATATAGATTCGCGTGAGACGTTCCATTTTGTCGGTTTCCTTCATGGCCAGGAAGTGAGCAGATTTGGTTAGACGATCAACTATTACCCATATAGTATCGTAACCACTTGATGTTTTCGGGAGTTTAGTGATGAAATCCATGGAGATTTTCTCCCATTTCCATTGAAGGATTTCCGGTTGCTGGAGCAAGCCGGAGGGTTTCTGATATTCGGCTTTAACCTTGGAACATGTGAGGCATTTGCTGACGTACGTGGCAATCTCTGCTTTCATGTTCGGCCACCAGTACAGTCCCTTGATGCCATGATACATCTTGTCCGATCCAGGATGTATAGAGTACTTGGACTTGTGAGCTTCATCCATCACAAAGTCTCGAAGATTCCCAAACTTGGGTAACCAGATTCGGTTTGCGAAGTACTTGACCCCATTGGGTTTGGTTTCAAATTGATTCTCCATGTTTCGCAAGGCCTCTTCCTTGATGTTTTCAGGTTTCAATGCTTCGAGTTGAGCGGTGAGGATTTGAATGATTAGATCATTATGAATGGTAATACTGAGGGCTCGGACTCGAAGAGGTTTGGTGCGCTCTTTTCGACTTAGGGCATCAGCAACTACATTTGCTTTGCCCGGATGATACTTGATCTCACAGTCATAATCGGTGAGCAACTCTACCCAGCGTCGTTGCCTCATGTTGAGATCCTTCTGATCAAATATATGCTGAAGACTTTTATGATCAGTGAAGATGGTACATTTCGTGCCATATAGATAATGTCTCCATATTTTGAGAGCGAACACTACGGCTCCTAATTCGAGATCATGGGTTGTGTAGTTCTTCTCGTGAACTTTGAGTTGTCGGGAGGAATAAGCTATGACTTTTTCTCGTTGCATCAACACGCAACCAAGACCTTGATGTGAAGCATCGCAGTATACCACGAAGTCTTCGTTACCTTCGGGTAGTGATAGGATAGGCGCAATGCAAAGCTTTTGCTTTAATAACTGGAATGCCGACTCTTGCTTATCAGTCCAATTGAACTTCTTCTCTTTCTGAGTCAGTGTTGTGAGTGGTTGTGCTATCTTGGAGAAATTCTCAATGAAGCGTCGATAGTAACCAGCCAATCCTAAAAATTGGCGTACTTCTGTCGGCGTTGACGGTGCTTGCCAGCACTTGGTAGCCTCAATCTTTGAGGGATCAACATGAATTCCCTGACTGTCAATCACATGACCAAGGAATTGAACAGTTTGCATCCAGAACTCACACTTGGAGAACTTAGCATATAACTCTTCGTGTCTGAGAAGTTCTAGAATGACTTTGAGATGCTGCGCATGTTCCTCCTCGTTGCGCGAGTAGATAAGAATGTCGTCGATGAAGACAATGACAAACTTGTCGAGATATGGTTTGCACACTCGGTTCATAAGATCCATGAATACTGCCGGTGCGTTAGTCAAACCAAAGGCCATAACCTGAAACTTGTAATGACCATAGCGAGTTCGGAAAGCAGTTTTCGGAATATCTTCATCGCGAACTCGTAACTGATGATAACCCGATCGTAGATCTATTTTTGAATAGATGCTTGACCCTTGGAGTTGGTCGAACAGGTCATCAATACGGGGAAGTGGATAACGGTTCTTGATGGTTAATTTGTTCAACTCTCTGTAGTCGACACACATCCTGAATGAACCGTCCTTCTTTTTCACAAACAGGACCGGAGCTCCCCATGGTGAAGAACTCGGTCTAATGAATCCCTTATCCAGGAGTTCCTGCAACTGAGTAGACAACTCCTGAAGTTCTGAAGGGGCTAAACGATATGGTGCTCGTGCCACGGGTGCTGCCCCAGGCACAAGATCTATTGAGAACTCAACTTGCCTTGGTGGTGGAAGACCAGGTAATTCTTCAGGAAAGACTTCTGGAAAGTCTCTGACGATGGGCACATCCTCAAGTCGCTTCTCTTCAGACTTCTTCTCAATAACATGAGCGAGGATTGCCTGATACCCTTTCCTAAGGTACTTGCGAGTCTTCATGCAGGATATGATATTCAATCTCGTTCCACTGGTCTCCCCTTGTATGATCAAAGTACCACCAGTGACGAGAGGAATACGAATGATCTTGTCATGACATACAACTTCAGCTCGATGCTTGGATAGCCAATCCATGCCTACTACTATGTCAAAACTTCCAATCTCGATGGGTATGAGGTTTATGGGAAATAGTTCATTTGCGAGGTTTAGGATACAATTTGGTATTACGCTATCGGCCTCGATCAATTTGCCATTAGCTAACTCTACAGTGTACTTAGCTTCTAAGGCAACAGGGGGAATGTCTAATAGTGGGCTAAATTCCTCAGATATAAAACTCTTATCAGCACCAGTATCAAACAAAATTGAAGCAGTTAAATTTTTGAGAAGAAACATACCCGTGACCACATTAGGGTCTTCACGGGCCTCTCCAGCATTCAGCACAAAAGCTCTGCCCCTAGCATTGTTGTTGTTGTTCCCTTTGTTCTTCAACTTTGGACACGCATTCCTGAAGTGTCCAGTGTTTCCACACTCATAGCATGCTCGGGGTTGGTTGTTGTTGGTGTTGGTGGTGAGGTTGGTTGCTGGTGCTCGACAGTCTTTGGTAAGATGTCCATATTTCTTACAGTTGTTACAGGGGTTACTACAAGGACCATCATGATGACGATTGCACTTTGAACAGTAGGGTTTACTTCCAGTGTACCCTTTCCTCTCTCCAGAACCTGATGTGTCATTCTTGACAGTCTCAGTCCTTTTGAAGGTCTGCTGGTTCTGATTTCCAGACCACTTTCTCTTGTTGTTGTTCCCAGAAGATGAGACAGGGTTTCCTTGGCTCTCTTGCATAGCCATGAGCTCATGAGCTAATCGAATTGCTCCCTGAATGGTGGTTTTGCCGGAAGAAGCGACGTTCCCCCGGACAGGTTCCGGAAGACCGCGAATGTACCTCTTGACCTTGTCGGTCTCAGTGCTTACTAAGGCTGGGCGGAGGGTTGCCAGTTGTTGGAACCTAGTGGTATAACCAACAATGTCGGTTCCTTGAACCTTGAGATGCCAGAACTCCTCATCTAGCTTCTCGAGTTCTTCAGATGGGCAATACTCATCTGTGAGCATTTTCTTCAGATCTTCCCAGGGAAGTAGATAGGCGGTATCTATACCCACAGACTGGGTATACGAGTTCCATCAGGTGAGGGCACCGTCAGCAAGGGTGCATGTGGAAAACCGAATTCTATCCCCTTCCGCACATTTGCTAATGCGAAAGACGGATTCCATCTTCTCAACCCATCTGATTAGGCCGATGGCTCCTTCAGTTCCTTTAAAGCTCAGGGGTTTGCAGTTTTGGAAATCCTTGTAGGAACAAGGCTTAGTAGTGGGAGGGGTATTGGCAGTACCACTATTCCTTTCGGGGGTCTCTGATGAATGTCGCGCCAAGGCTTCAGTCACAGCCTGAGAGATGATAGATGCCATCTGGGCATCAGTGTAAGTCCTTGACTTTGGCGGCATGATTTTCCTGAGTCTAGAAGGATAGGGTTTGTGAGAGATTGTCCATAAATGATGATTATCATAGATGTACATATACAAATGCGATAATATACAACATCACAACATGACAATCAACATTATAGAACAATCAAGAGGAGTTGAATAACCATCTCTACTGACTAGCAACTACGTGCTAACTAGCCTGGCTATCTGAATTGTTGTGACTTGGGTAAGGTTTCGCTCGAAGTGACTCGGTGGTCCTCCTAGCTACCTATGAGTTTCGTGATTACAAGAGATGTTGTCGAGAGCGGGATGAAATAGAAGATGTTTCGGTGGGTGTGTGTTGCCATCTCTATGACAAAGTGTTTGAATATGTGAGTGTCTATATATATAATATATAATAGACTAGCGTACTGTGCTTGATCGATGACTAACTATGTATATATACTTATATCACATAATAGTCTTATGAGTGTCTAGCACAACAATTATGAGTCCCGGTTTCTCTCGAGGTTAGAGTCAACTAATGTGTTCCTATTCCAGCATAACCATTTCAAGCCTTACATCATCTTTATTTAATTGTACATAGTTGATCAAGCTATGTTAAATTAAACTTGTATGACGTAACTCTTGAACCAATCACACTTAACAGAAAATACTGCCTAACGGTCATAGTCTAGGCCCACTAATGCAACCTAGTTCACTATAATCTTAGGCTCTGATACCAATCTGTAACACCCCCAGATTTACTGTTCGCGGAAGCATACATTGGGGTGCTACTAATCAATAAACAAAGCACATAAGATACATAATGAACGACCACTACATGCGTCGTTTTACAAATACCTTGATTAACGTAAGAGTATACATACGGTTTACAAAAGATGAGTTCGCATAGATATTTGAAAGATTCTAATACATATCTAATTTATACAAAATATAGAAATGCAAGGAAATCTCTATATGATTATATGATTGTATGCGACTCGAGCTACCGTATCCTGATGGGCAGTCCAACCTACTGCTGAGTACCTGAGATAACATGCTAAAAGGTCAGCTATAAAGCTGGTGAGCTCACAGGTTTGATATGATAATATATGATTTGTGAACCGCAAGATTTAATGATTCGATTTATAAAGCATGTAAATAATTGATTGATGGGTATCACATGAATATTTGTAATTAAACAAATAAGTAAAGATTGATACAACTAACATGAGCACATAGTCTGAGCTTAACTGAGGGGTCAGGATCACAATCAAGTGCCTGATCGAGGGTGCCTCTATGCGTATGCCTAATCAACATACGTTTGAACAAATGATAATGCGTCCGTTTGACAGGTTAGTGCTTGCTAACTCGGACGGGGATTGTCAATCCCATATGGTACCATACACTAACATTCACGCTAAATTATATTAACAGAACTATGCTTCAGAGGACTTTGATTGATTAGATGAAAACAACTCATGCAGCATACGTGATAATTTGATACTTGCGTTCACATGTAAAGCAAAACGAGCATGTATCTCACCCCTAGGTAAAAGCATTTAAAAGGGGGCTATGAGACTCACCTGAGCCTAATGAGTTGCTAACAAGCAATAATGATGTTGTTCAAGAGTAATGATGTCGTCTCCAACGACTGAAACCTGCCGGGCGTATTAAACGTGCAAGGTTTTAAAATGATTAGATGTCTCAACAGATCATCTATGCTAGTTGTTCATATAACTAGTTATGTCCAAATGTTTGATTGTTTTGTTTGAGTTTTTGAAAACATGTACGGCCCGTTGGTGATGGTTTGTAATAATAATTCGAAAGTATTATTATTATATGAGTCATCATTGTGTCGCATAGTTGTAGATTTATTCGCGTATACTTATCCGAAAGTATATATGCATTTGTATCCGAAAGTTGGGGTTCAAAAGTGTAAAATTCCTAAGTTTGTGGTCAAAAATACAATTTATAGGAAAGTCAACGAAAGTCAACTCGCTGGTCAAAGTTGGTCAAAGTTGCTGGTCAAAGTTGCTGGTCAAAGTGGTCAACTCGCTGGTCAACTTGCTGGTCAAGCTGGTCAAGGTTGCTGGTCAAAAAGAAGTTTGGTCGCTGATGGGATCAGTGACGTAGGAATTTAGTCACTGAAGGGTCAGTGACTTAAGAGGTTGGTCGCTGATGGGATCAGTGACTTAGGAATTTAGTCACTGAAGGGTCAGTGACTCAAGAGGTTATTGCATCAGATTTTTCTCATTTTAGTCCACTCGTTTTGACTAGTACTAATCCGAATCAGGCTCTACCAAAAATTACACATGTTCCCCTATGGGTCTAGTGTAAATCTGCACTTTATGGTAATTTTATAAGTTCATCTCGATATTTAATAAATTTCGCGAATGAACCGAACTCAGTTTTCGAACAATTGCAGACCAGTCTCAAAGATCAGTTTATACAAAAAAATACGTACAGATCTGGAAAAAGTGTAAAACACGAAAGTTGTAGCTATTTTCAATACACAACTTTTAAAAAAAAATTCGTTGTCTAACTCATCCTAGATATCAAGTTATGGTCGTTTTGGTGTGACGATTTTTCTGTGACAGATTTATACATATATATATGTTTAGTAAAAACGATTTTTAAAGCTTTGATTTGGACATTTTCTAGTTAATTAAGCAACTAGACATGTAAATAAACATAATATAAATATTTTCTAAGTGTCGGGATCTTACGAGAGTCAGCTTTAAAAACCGAGAAGATGGAATCGTAGCTCTTCGCGTGGTGATCGTCTTTGCTTCAATAGACTTGATGATCCAAGGTGGTTTAATGGTAGATTATGGTGGTGTTCTTGGCTGGTTGTTAGAGAGGAAAAAGGGAGAGAATGGAGAGCTAGAGAGAGAATGAAGATAGTGGAAAATGGTGGTGATTGAATGATATTATGGATGAATGTTTTTGAGTTAAAGTCAAGGCAACAAGATCCACCTTTTGTGGATCTTGTTTGGCAGATTATTATGGTCAAAAAGGAGGCAAGGTATGATTAAATCTTGTCTCCAATTATTTGTATTATACCCGTATTTATTTACCCGATCGTTTAAACGTATATTTAGACGTTATATTTTATACGCAATACGTACGTATTTTAAATAACGAATGAACTTTAGATATTTTCGAGTTGAAGTATTTTATCAGAATATTTATTAATGACTTATAAAATATAACTTTAGTTTGTTTCGATTATCGGGCACGACTTGTGCATTTTTGGTTGCGTTTGATTGTTTTATACGACACGAAATACTTTTGAAATGTTATCGAAATAATACGTAATAAATAATGAGTTGTATTAAATAACAATTCTATATTACTTAATACTTATTTTCACCAACGCCGTATAGATGAATCGGAATTCGGCCGATTTGAAAATGCACGATTTAAACAAATCGCGTACTGATATATATATATAACAATATACATATTGATACATACAATTAGCCTAAAACATAGCACTAATTACATATATTGCTAGATGATTAGGATCTAATAACTAGTCCTAATTTGATGGGTGTCACACAAGGGCATCCGAATCAATGTGCCTTTGGTTGATGTATTAGCCGGGATGCCCAATTACGCAAAATTCATCAAAGATTTGGTGAGCAACAAAGACAAATTGTCGGAGGCATCGGCTATGTTCTTAAATGAGGAATGCTCGGCACTTGTTCAAAACCAAATTCCACCCAAGCTTGGAGATCCCGGGAGTTTCATCATTTCTTGTACATTGGGTAAAATCATTACTTGCGATGCACTCGCGGACCTTGGTGCTAGTATTAATTTGGTGCCCTATTCGTTATATGCTAAATTGGCCCTAGGATCCTTGACACCCACCCGTATGAGTATAAGACTTGCCGATAGGTCATTCTAATATCCCGTTGGGATTGCGGAAAACATGTTGATAGAGGTAGGGCAATTTACCTTCCCGGTTGACTTTGTTATCCTCGAAATGGAGGAGGATAGTAAAGTGCCCTTGATTTTAGGACGACCTTTCTTGCACACCGCAGATGCCATAATAGGAGTCAAGGACAAGAAATTGACCCTAGGTGTAGGTGACGAAAGGATTACTTTCACGGTCGATAAGGCCATAAAGCATCCTTATTCTAACGATGATTCTTGTTTTAGAATTGATGTCATAGATGATGCGGTTGACGAGGAGCTACAAGGATTGCTAGGTATGGAATCGGAACTTGCTAGCTTGTTAGAGTCAAATGTTGAGATGATGACCGAGGAAGAGCTAGTCATGAGCTTAGAAGAAACAAATGAGGAAGATGAGCTAGTTGATGAGGACACTTTTGAAGAACTCACTAAAGATGACCAAATGAGGATCAAGACATCCTTGGAGGATCCGCCCAAAGATTTAGAGTTGAAGGAACTTCCGAGTCATTTGGAATATGCATACCTTCATGAGGAGAAATTATTTCCCGTAATCATTTCTTCATCCCTTTTACCTCATGAAAAATCTAATTTGATTGATGTGCTTGTGGCTCACAAAGGAGCGTTTGCTTGGCGCACGTCCGACATACCCGGAATTAGCCCCTCATTTTGCAAACACAAAATCAATTTTCTAGATGAGGCAAAACCCGTTGTTCAAAGACAACGGAGGCTAAATCCGAACATGAAGGACGTAGTCAAGAAAGAAGTTGTAAAGTTTCTTGATGCGGGTATCATTTACCCCATCTCGGATAGTCCTTGGGTTAGTCCGGTACATTGTGTACCAAAGAAAGGGGGGATGACCGTAGTTGCCAATGACCAAAATGAAATGATACCCACTAGGACGGTCACGGGATGGCGTGTGTGCATTGATTATAGAAGGTTGAATGATGCCACGAGAAAAGACCATTTTCCCTTACCATTCATTGACCAAATGCTTGAGAGGTTGGCGGGTAATGAATATTATTGTTTCCTTGACGGATTTTCGGGATATTTCCAAATACCCATAGATCCCGAGGATCAAGAAAAGACCACCTTCACTTGCCCATTTGGGACCTATGCCTATAGAAGAATGCCCTTTGGTCTTTGCAATGCCCCCGCCACTTTTCAAAGGTGTATGATTGCCATTTTCCAAGACATGATCGAAACCTCCATGGAAGTTTTCATGGATGATTTTTCCGTTTTTGGAAACTCGTTTGACTCTTGTTTGGCCAATTTGAATAAAATGCTTGAAAGGTGCGAAAAAGCACATTTGGTTTTAAATTGGGAGAAATGCCACTTCATGGTGAAGGAGGGCATTGTGTTGGGACACAAAGTGTCGGGGTTGGGTATTGAGGTTGACAAAGCTAAAATTGATGTGATTGCCAAATTACCCCCACCCACAAATGTGAAAGGCATTAGGAGTTTCTTAGGTCATGCCGGTTTCTACCGTAGGTTCATCAAGGACTTTTCCAAGATAACGAGACCAATGACCAAGCTTCTTGAGAAAGAAGCTCCTTTTGTGTTTGACAAACCGTGTTTGGATGCCTTTGAGACACTCAAGAACCAATTAACCAAAGCACCTATCATAGTCTCTCCCGATTGGTCCCAACCGTTTGAACTCATGTGTGATGCAAGCGACTTTGCCCTAGGAGCTGTCTTAGGACAAAGAGTAGACAACCATTTTAAACCTATCTATTTCGCTAGCAAGACCTTGAATGGGGCCCAACAAAACTACACAACCACCGAGAAAGAATTGCTTGCCGTTGTTTATGCCTTTGACAAATTTAGGCAATACCTTGTTCTTTCTAAAACTATTGTGTTCACCTATCACTCGGCCCTCAAATATCTCTTTGCCAAACAAGACGCTAAACCGCGTTTTATTCGTTGGATTCTTCTCTTGCAAGAATTTGACATTGAAATCAAGGATAAGAGAGGTGCCGAGAACCTTGCCGCCGATCACTTGTCAAGATTGGAAAATCCAATTCTTGACAAGCAAGGCGATACTAATATTGATGATTCCTTTCCCGAGGAATTTCTTTTGCAAGTAGGTGATGAAAACGAGGGTGAGGAAGCACCATGGTATGCCGACTTGGCAAACTATTTGCTTGGTGGAGTTTTGAGGAAAGGGATGACTCACCAAGAGAAAAGCAAATTTTACTCTAACTTGAAGCATTATTTTTGGGAAGAACCTTATTTGTTCCGGGTTTGTGCGGATGGCATGGTGAGGAGGTGTGTTTCGGGTGGTGAAACAAGGAAGATTTTGGATGAATGTCACTATGGGCCCACCGGTGGACATTATGGTCCCTCGGTCACCGCCAAGAAAGTGTTTGACGCGGGTTTCTATTGGCCAACCATTTTTAAGGAGGCAAACACTTTGTGTCAGACATGTGATGCATGTCAAAGAGTGGGAAGCATATCGAAAAGGGATGAGATGCCACAAACTAGTATCCAAGTTTGTGAAGTGTTTGATATTTGGGGCATAGACTTCATGGGACCGTTCCCACCTTCATTCAAAAATGAATACATTCTTGTAGCGGTTGATTATGTGTCCAAATGGGCGGAAGCCAAGGCACTACCAAGGAATGATGCTCGGGTGGTGATTGATTTCTTGAAAAGCCTATTTAGCCGGTTTGGGATGCCCAAGGCATTGATTAGTGACCGGGGAAGTCACTTTGCAAATGCCCAACTCGAAAAAGTCTTGAAGAAATATGGGGTGACTCACCGTTTTTCTACCTCCTACCACCCGCAAACAAGTGGACAAGTGGAGAACACCAATCGGGCATTGAAAAGGATTCTTGAGAAGACGGTGAAGGACAACCGGTCAATTTGGTCAAAGAAGCTAGAGGATGCACTGTGGGCGTTTCGAACCGCCTATAAGACACCTATTAGGACGACACCCTACCGGTTACTTTATGGTAAAACTTGTCATTTGCCTCTTGAAATTGAGCACAAAGCTTATTGGGCGATCAAGAATTGCAACTTAGATTTGGTCGAAGCGGGAGAAAAGAGGATGTTACAACTCCATGAATTAGACGAGCTTCGATTGCAAGCTTATGAGAATTCCCGCCTCTACAAAGAAAGAACTAAAGTTTTGCATGACCGGAAGCTGAAAACAAGGAAAGAATTCAAAGCCGGCGATATAGTTCTTCTTTTTCAATCACGTTTCAAGTTAAAACAACCGAAGTTCAAACCAAGGTGGACCGGTCCTTATACGGTCAAGCATGGTTATCCATCCGGATATGTTGAACTTTTCGGTTCGGATGGAGGAACTTTTATTGTAAATGGTCACCGGTTAAAGCTTTACCATGAAGAAGAAGTTGATGGCGAGTGGGAGGAGCTCGCAACTTACCCCAAGGACAAATGAATTCGGGGTCGAGTCTAGCTTGGACTCGTTAATAAATGAAGCCCGATCACGAGAAAACTCGTGTTGATATCCTTTTTGTTTTATTGTTAATATTATTTTTGGTATCATTTCTACTAAATGTCTTTTGTGTGTGTGCTGCTTAGTGTTGCTAAATTGGACCTCTGATTTGCCTATTTGCTATACCTAGTTGATGTGTCACTGTGTGAATCTGTAATTTTTAAACTGAAAACGAAAGTCACCCGTCCGGGTGAGTTAACATACCCGTCCGGGTATTTATCTTCAGCCGATCGGGTATTTTTACACGATCGGGTATTTCTTTGAAAAAGTGTCACAGCGCCGAGACCTGTGTTGAGATGACAAAATCCCACAAGGGACCCGTCCGGGTATCCCGCTTGACCCGTTCGGGTATATAATGTGACCCGTCCGGGTGTGTTTATTAACCTGTCTGGGTGTGTTTGTTAACCCGTCCGGGTGTGCTTTGTTACCCGTCCAGGTATTTTGGCGGCCAGCGTTTTTTTTTACCAGGCTTTAAGGGTTCTCTCTGTGATTAGCTCATAACCATAAAACACCCGTGTCTGCTCTCTCTCACTGCCGACTTCACGATTTCAACACCACCCATTGAAATCACGATCTCAACCCCAATTTCTTCAAGAATCTTACAATTAACCACTTCCTAATCATGTCTAGACCTTCTAAGGTACTCATTAACTGCTTTTATTTGCCAAATAGCTCAAATTTTTGGTATGAACACTTAGGTACGGGTTTAGCTTAAATCAAGTGTGGGGATGTTTCTTGTGTGTAATTGTTGATTTACATGCTACATTCATGTATTTAACTTGTTTCTATCACGTTTTCATCCTTGAATTGCTTGATTTGGGTACTTTGAAAATTAGGGTTCTTATGACTAATTTTTGGGTAATCCGAATTCTGTGAGAATGGCTTGTTATTTGGTAATGTTTAGCATGTGTTACATGATTACTATGGTTATTGTTGCTTATTCGTTGATTATTTGCAGATTCTAGGAATTAGGGTTCTTGAGAAATTTAGGGAAGATGAAGTTGACTTTTTGGGTCAAAGTTTGACTGATTTTTTATGATTTTCGATTATAAGGCATTGATCAAGTTCAAGTTGTGTTTATAATGCATAATTGAAGCATATGTTTGAAATTGAAGTCATGAACTTAGGGGAACGTGAACGATAGAATTGAAGTTGATAGTACATTACATGATTAAGTATGAATTTCTGATGGACAAACTTGTTTGATTAAATTGTGTGGCATTGACATTCTTCAAGCATTGTTTTAGATTAGACTTCATACTCCTCTATGCAACTTTAAATCTTAATTGGAAATTGTGTGTTTTTGCAAAAAGTGATTTTGAGTTTAAGTGGTGTTGGGCATGGTGAAACTAGGAGCTGTTAGGTTATGTGGTTGTTGTTTGTGACATTAATCGCTCATTTTGCCAAACTGGGGCTAACACTAACATCTGTTTTGGACATGTTTGTATGTTTGTTGTGTTGTGTTGTGCAGCGAAACAAGAATAACCAAGGGCAAACTTTTCAGCCTCAATTCCCTCTGAGTATCTTTGCGGACCTACTCCCTAGGGACCGCCACCCAAATCTGATCTTTCAGCCCTAGCACCACCGTTATATGGAGAACTGTGAGGCACTATTTAAAATACACAAGAAAGAGAGCGAATACCCAAAAATCATCGATTGGACACCTTTGAATGAGGTCGGTTTTGCTCGTCAGATCACCCGAGCTCTTACTCAGTCTATGCGTATTGATGGTGAAGTTATTGATGTCAGAGATTTTCAGAAGTTGATTGAGATCCAGGAACCAATTTATGAGGAACTCACTATGGAATTCCTTACCACCCTGGAAATGTTCGTCATTGATGGTATCGACTGTGATTTTTTGGGTTTCAAGCTGGGGGGAAATCCTCACTTCTTGTTGCTTAGGCAACTGGCCAGCTACCTGCAAATCTACGCCCGAGAGGAGTTGGACGCCGATTGGTTTGATAGATATATTCTGACAGGGGCTCGCCTAGACGAAGGCGAAGTCTCCGCTGAGGTTTGGGCTAGGTTTAGTGACAATGAATATAAATCCGGAAGAAACCCCTCGAGTGCCCTAAGGAGTCCGAAAGATAAAGTCCTACAAAAACTTTTGGCTCACACCATCACACTTCGGGGGCAAAACACGGAGAAAGTATCAAAAGCAGATTTGTGGTATTTACTTAAGTTAAGGGACCGGGAACGAATAAACCTTCCGTATTGTGTGGGTAAATTTCTTCATTCGTATGCAAGCGGGCCTAAACCGGAATCCAAATTGTGTGGGGGTCATTTTATCACCAGGATTGCTAAGGGTTTGGGAGTCAACCTTCAACCTCGGAACCACCCTTACACTGTTGTACACAACCCGAAATTATTCATTGGTGTCGACATGTATAGACCCACTGGGTGGTCCGGATGCGTGGAGGAAAATACCTTCCTTATTTCCCTGCCGAGTCATCCTCACGGGTGAGGGTACCTCGGGAAGGATCACGGGGTAGACAGCATGCTTCACAGCAAGAATCTGAAGAAGAGGAAGAAGATGAAGAGGAGGCTGAAGAAGAGGAGGACGAGGGGATCGCGAAAACCGTAGCTCCTAGTAAGGGTTCCCAATCTGGGGAGCCCGCGTATTGGCAGAGTTTTATGTCCAGTTTCAACAATATGCAACTGGAGCAGGATTGAAGATGGGGAGAACAAGAAAAGTGGCAACGGGAGAATGTGACTTTCAGGGATGAGTCTAGGTATGAGTGGGGAACTAGTCAATACCAAAACGATTGGCTCATTCACGACCATGAGCGGATGGGCAACCATGTGCCCGACCATGTGCCTATCCCGTATCATCACCCACCTCGTTGGGGCGAGCCGGGGGGTGTCCTCCCTGCCCCTATTTATGATCGGGATGTTGCTTTAGTAGAGCTCCAGCGACACCATGAGCACATGCACACCTCAGATTATCATCAGCAGCAACAAGATTGGGGCACCAATTGGTCATCCCCTCCGTCTACCTCTCAGCCACACTCCTGGACTGTCCTAGAGCCCTCTAATTGGCAACAGGAAGCCCATCATCATTAGCTCTTTGGATCTCCTTCCCCATATCCGCACCAGCAGCATCAGCAGGATCCCACCCAGGACCCGCCCCATGGTGGGGGTTGGTAGTTGGGTGTTATTATTATTATTATTTATCGGACTGTAATTATTGAACAATTTTCTATTCTCTGTTATTTTTCCATTTGGTACTTTGGATGATTAGCATTCATTTGCCCTCTTGATTAAAAAAAAAAAGTGTGTTTCTTTGTTCCCATTTGTAGCATTCGGAGCTGGAATGGATCTCTGCACGCCTATCACGAGCCAGCTCTTCCTTCCACGCCTTCTATGCAAAACCCCCGGGGAAGTTCTCGTTCCCTTTGCCCCTCTCCTTGTTCTTTTCTACTGTTTTTGCATTGAGGGCAATGCAAATCTCAAGTGTGGGGAGGTATTCACTTATTTCCCATTTCTAGTGAATTGTCGTTTCTTACCTTTTATTGGGTTTGTGAAGTCTATTGGCTCCCCAATCGAACTTTACGAATCCCATTAACGGGCTATTGGTCACTTATTGGGTCTGTTATTGATCTTGGGTCCGATAGATTTTTACAAGTTACAATGAAAGGCCGGGAAATGATGATTTGCTAAGGATGTGTTTGTCCTTAATAGATTGATTGCTTTGAAAATCTTAAACTTTGAAAATTAATTAGAAGCGATTTAATCTTCCCTCTTGCAACTTAACCTTTTGAGATGTGTCATAAAAAGCAACCTAATAGGGTGAATTGCATTACTAGCACACTTGTAGCCTCCACTATGAAATTGTGAGACATTTGAGCCTAATTGAGAAAAACACTTACCTTTAGTGTTTATATTGTTTGTTGCTATGAGTGTGCCGGTGATTGTAGTTTGTTCTAGAACTTGCCCTAGTGATGCATTTCGAGACCGCTATGGGATCATAGAAATGTGATGTAGGTGGGGTCGAAGACGAGGAGGTAT
Organism: Helichrysum umbraculigerum; assembly: GCA_949592205.1. Classification (NCBI taxonomy): domain Eukaryota; kingdom Viridiplantae; phylum Streptophyta; class Magnoliopsida; order Asterales; family Asteraceae; genus Helichrysum; species Helichrysum umbraculigerum. The sequence goes on from CATIUR010000003.1 coordinate 65,077,228, forward strand.
TCCTAGGAATTTTTGATTTTATTTTGCTTTACAACCATTTATATCCAGTTTACACAGGTCGTTAGCACTCATTTTTAGTGCTAAGAAACCCCTAGAAAACTTCCACATTCAATCCACTAAATATTAGCCTATTTTTTTTGTGTAGTCAATTCCCGAACCATTTACTTTTATAAGATGTTACCTAGTTGGAACTTATGTTGAGTTTTACCAAAATGTGACTTAAATCGTTTTGAATTGAAATTCTAGTGTTAAATTCTATGACTGAGGTTGGAAACAATTAAATGAATAGAATTTAATTATTATGCTTAAAGTTTATGGTTGGATGATTGTAGTCAACTAAATGGCCTTTGAATTCCTGAACAAGTAGTTCCCGAGGGGTGTTTTACACCTAGTCGCCGAAGGCCTTTATCCGGTCTAGGATGGTTGGTCCGAAAGTTCGTTACACAGGATTCATAGAAAGTCATAGAATGCAATTATTCCAATAAAATGTGAAAAATCAATTTGAGTTATTTATGTGCAATTGTTGAAGTATAAGTTATAAATGAGAACAAGTAATAATTCAAATTGATTTAGCACGAGAATCCCAAGTTTCATTACTGTCACGTGTTTAAACCGATAGGTAACATTTCCACGTTTTTCATGGGTCTTGACTACCGTTTTTCACCAATTATTGTGTCTGACATGCCCAATTCCATATCTAGCCTACATTTGTTACAACACACGTTTAGGATACCTCCTTTGAGATCTCGCTTGGTGCTCACGCCAAGCCGGTGGAGATTTGATCCTTTTGCAAGCCTATGGTAACAATGCATCACGACTTGGCTTGATTGAGTGTTACATTACTTACTTCCTTACCTTGTAGTCTTATAGGTTGAGAGTGAGTGACTAAACACTTATCCTTATGTGAGGTGCTAGGTCGTGCATTCGGGCTTGACAAGCTAAAACATCTCAAGTTTCTAATACTTATACATATGTCACTTACCTAATTGCTTTGGTAGTTAGTGTAAGTATTGTTTTGGTAAACTTGATCTTCACTGATAATGTTGCAAGAGTGGGGCTTTGAAATGGTAAAACTATGGTTTGCTTGAGGACAAGCAAATTTCAAGTGTGGGGATATTTGATATCGCTCATTTTGTCTATATAAATCTATCGCGATATCATTGTTTTGCATTTGTATTTGAGTAAATTTCATGAACTTTCGATACTTATTTTGTTTGGAAATTTATCTCAGGTCCAAACTTGGAAAAGCACGCAAAGGGTGAAGTTTGGATGAATTATAGACCTAAAATTGCAAAGGAAGAAATGAGCTGAAAGGATCCCGCACTTAATGAGGGTCGTCATTAATGGCATAATTAATTTGATCAAGCTGCAATCAATGCGATATCAGGGTAGTGGATAATCAATGTGATCAAGCTGCAATTAATGCGATACTAGGGTAAAACAATGTGACCCGTCCGGATATGGAACCTCACCCGAACGGGTAAGGTGATCCACCCGATTGGGTTAATTTACGCGAACGGGTATACTGGTTCAAAATGGTTACAGCAACGAGCCCGTGGATGATGAGTTAGACTTTCACATCTCACCCATCCGGGTAACTTTACCCACCCGATCGGGTATGGACGGCTACCCGTCCGGGTACCTTTGCTCACCCGGTCGGGTAATTTGGCGGGTACTGTTCACTTTCTTTGCGGATAAATGGGGAGCTCGATATCTGTTGGATTTTATGTGCGTGTGAGATTTTCCATGGAGAAGCAATTAATGCCCCAACCATGTTTTGGTCCAAGCTACTTCCCGCTCATGAATGGTCCACTGGTCTTCTGGATTTGGAAGCTGGGTTTTTATAACCCTAAGAAGAAACATCAGATACACACAACATCAGGGAGAGATATACTACTTTTGTTCTGGTTTTTCTCTGGACTCTCAACAAAAATCTACGACCCAAAAAGAAACACAAATTTCACTCATCTTCACCTATCAAAAAATCAGGGTTGTTAATTTGAGGAAAACATCAGCAACAAATATCACTGTAATTTGTGCAAGCACCTTTGGGTACAATTTCATTCCATTTTAATTTAAGTTAATTATGATTCCACTTATTTCTTGCAGTTGTTTGAAGATTGTTGTCACTATGAGTGGCTAGTTATTTATATGCTTGTTTGGATGAAATAGCTAGTTGCTTAGGGGTGTGTATCTTTTGTTGTTAACTTATGTGCGAGTTTGTGAATCAACCATGAGTTTGTAAGAGTTTAGCTTGTTGTTGTTATGAAACTTTGGTCATTTTCACTAAGCGATTATAGCGAACGTTTGTTGCTTCTTAAAAGTACCTAAATAAGTTGTTTGTCAATTGTGGAACAAAGCATTTGGTAATTGTAACAACAATTAGTTAAATAAATATAAGCTAGCAATTATAGCGAATGTTTGTTGTGTGGTTGATTTGCAAACTCTTAAAATCTTAATTTATGTTAATCGGAGAACCTTGTGTGATTGAGCTTAATCTCTAGAATTTGGCAATTTGGTAATTTACTAATTGATATAGCGAACGTTTTCAACCTAGTGAATTGCTATTGATTATTTGTCTATAAACAATTGAACAAAATTGTGAACGTAATTTTGGAATGTGTCAAATGATTTAGCTAAATTGTGCAAGTTTGTAACCATGGCGAACGTCCGTTACTTGATTAATCATAGGTTTGTTAATTGAAGTTGAACTATAGGTCTCAGAGAACTTTGAGCTTAGGTTTGATGAATGTTACCCATTAGCATATGTCTTAACCGGTTATAATTCTACACCACGAAATCACTAGTGAAATAATCCAAGCAAGCATTGTTTTTAATATTTGAAAAGTTCCAAACAACTAATTTGACTCTTCCTGAGTCCACCTTTCTCATTGAAAGATTAAGTGTAGTTTTAAAGCATCGTGACAATTCGGTCACACAACCAACCACATTTTATTTTCTCTTTTTAAATTGCTCACACTTATATTGATCATCCAATCTAGTTCCCTGCGTTCGAACCCGAACTTACCATACTATACTATTCCTCGACAGGGTCCACTGCCCGGTTGTGTTGTGGTCTAGCTCGGTACTTTTGGGTTTACTTATCAACGATAAATTTTATAACTAGATTTTAGCACATCAGGGGCCGGGACAGAAGGTCTTGCCCTAACAGGTGGAGGTACTACTGGTGTCGGTGCAACTAGGTCCTCATGATCATCCTCATCCTCATCTGAATCCGAATCTGAGTCTCCGGGTTTTCCGGACCGCTTTCTCTTTCTTGTCCCTCTAGGTAGAACTAAGTCTGGTACCAGGGTGTCAACACTGTCGGGATCTGCTGGTCGCGCTCTCATATAGATAGTGCCATCACTCAAACTCCTGATTATTCACATCATCTTTAGAAACTCATAGTTTATTGGTTGGGCACTCCACTTGGGTAGACTCTTGAATCTTTCCACTTCTGCTGTTCTAAGCAGTCCCATCTTTCTTATTAACCTTGTAACCACATGCCCCATGAATGATCTCTTCGTACCAAAACTCTTTTCCTCAAAAATCCGCTTAGCAACTAAGTGGGCAACCTGAATGTTCCTCCTGCTGAGGATACATGCCATCAATGCAACATCAAACTCAGAGACTCGACCATTAGTCGTATGCTTCCCATCAAGTGAACATGCCAGTAGCTTGTGCAAAATCTAAAGAACTGGGTCTCTGAGTTGGGTAGCTTTAATACCCGAGAAATACGGCTTTGGCGACCAATGACTCCATGCCTCAGCGGCAGTAACCGTGAGGGAAACCGTGGTGGCTCCACTAGTGAACATGGGGGATCGTATCTCATCTGGAGTATAGAGATCTAGGTGCTGTGCGAACTGAGCTAGTGACAAGGTGAACAAGCTCCCCATATACCTAAAGGTGATCAAACCATCTCCCACTATGCTCCGTTGCTCATATTTGTAGGTGGTCATGAACTCAGTGATCATTTCCATGTACACTGGCTCATCGATGCTGAACAGTCTCTTGAAAGACTCGAAAGGCTGACCCTCTGTTGAGTAATTGAGTATATCCTCTAATCTATGCTTGAGTCCTAGAACTTGTAGTTTTTCCCAATCTATATATCTAAATCTTTCAAAAGACTTGTCTCTCCATATTTGTGCCATTTGGGCGTATTCTGGCGTGGCACTAAGATAGGCTAGAGAACCTGTAAGTGGGCATGAGGGGTTTAGCTTTGGTTTCATCATGGTACCTGAGAACATGAGAGATTTAAAGTAATGGATTCTTGAGAAAGGGAAAAATTAAAGCATTTCCGAAATTCTTAAAGAAAATTCGAAATGAGGGCTTTAAATTTGTGACAGTCCAAAGATTACATCAAATATCCAATATTCCCAAGCAACAAATAATCAGTTTTAATAATACTAAGGTAACACCAATGAAAATATATAGTCATGACATGGCAATAGCTTTATCGTGAAATATTATCATTTACAAAGTTTGGCGTTACCCAATTTTGAAATGTCAAGATCCCACAATTCATGGTCGTATCGTTATCAGAAGAGTTTGACTTTTTAGGAGTTCAACTTGAAGTAAGGTTTTTGAAAAAGGATTTGTTTAAAAATTCAATACTTCAAGTTGACTTTGTAGGTCAAAGCTTTCCTCAAATGATATTTTTCAAGTATCTGCATGCCAAGATTATAACCTATTCATGTATAATGATCTAAACTATTTTAGGCATTTCCTAATTGGTAAACAAGCTAGGTCATGCACAAAAGTTATCACACCCATGTATTTGGTTTAATTCAAGACTTTTGTTTTCAAAATGATGATTCTTTAGTTATATTGCCTACTTTGACTAGTCAAACAAGTACAAGCATCCTAGTAAGCAAGAATGGTCAAGCAATTTTAATCCATTATTCTATTCATGCAAGCTAGTTAACTTTTTGTTGACTTTTAAAAGTCAAACTTACAATATTCAATTATTTAAACTAACCACATTGTACAATTAACATGTGATAATCATTCAAGGCTTCACAATTAAACTTAAATACTTAGAGACTAACACTTATTCAAGCAAAATCTTAGACTAATCAAAGTGGTTAAGGTTCATTCACTTGAAAAGTCAAATATGAGAGAACTAGCATGGTAAAGTGGTAGTAGCATGTAGTTCCTAAGCATCTAACCAAGAAAAGTTCTAGTTCCTAGTTACTAACTTAGCTAACTTCATGAAATAAGTTCTTTTAAGTTCAAAGTGGGTTTTGATGATCATACCTTCGTTTTAGTGGATAAAACTTGAAAATGATTATACAACCGTGAAGAACATGCAAAGAGGAGCTCAAAAGGACACAAGATCACAAGTTTTGGTGGAGATTTGATGGTGGTTTCATGGTGGTGATGTGTATGGCCGGTTTTTGGAGAGGAGAGGGGAGGAAGGAAGTGTTTTTTCTTTTTATTTTTAAATTATGGAGATGTATGGAAGGTTTAGTGGTCCCTAGGAATATATGTCATATTCTTAAGTACCATATTCCTTACACATGGTCCCTAATGTACTCTAAGATTAAGCCGAATGCTCTAGATTAATTCCTAATGTCCTATTAATAGTAGCTACGAATCTTAAGTGTACTTAAGGTAACTAGTTACTTGTTTCTTCCTCGTTACGTTATAAGTAATTTAAGAAACGCGCAAATTTTTGCGGGACAATTATAATCAACCTAAAATATTAAACTTAGTGTATTTTTGGGTGTTTTAAAATCTTTGTCTGACGCGGGTCTATGGAATGTACACGTTTCGGCTAAAAAGCTTGAAATTGCGTATTCTTTTCGACATGCGCGTATTTTCAGGCAATGATTTAAAAACATTTTCTTAAAGGTCGCTTTCAAGAATTTATTTATTACTATATGTATACTAAAATATGCTCTTTTAAAGTCGCGAGCCTCGACCTTTTCAGAGAGAATTGTTTTACGATTCGTTCCGATCCCTGTAAAGGGAAAGGGTTGAGATTTGCTCCCTTAAGCGAACATTTTTAGGTACAAAACGTTTTAAAAGCTCCCAAATGACATTATAAACTAAAAAGTAATGACAGTTCTCTAATTCCCCTAGGATCTTTCGTTCCTTGTACCCTAAATTGACAAGATCATCAATCAACTTATTATACGCTTTCTTTATCTTTTTGGGGTTTGACAAACCGTCGCGTGCTCCTTGGTCATTGTAATTCAGATCGTGAGTGAGTTTATTCATGACTTCCAGAAACCCTCTCTCTTCTTGCGAATCAGGTTCTCCGGTTGTAGACTTAACTATCGAAAGGAGTTCACTGATTTTGGCTTTTTGTGTGGAAGTGAAGGGGTATTTTGTAAAGGCGAAGATTCGAATAAGCTTGACGTGAAGGTCTTTTCTTTTTGCAAAGAGGGCTGTGTCGATTCTTTCCTTGGTGGAATCAGGAAAAACGTCTCGCAATTTGGAGATCAAGTAAGAGGCGGGGTCAACAAAGAATGGAATTTTACCAGGAATGACGATGGGGATCATCGGGTCTCGTTCTATCCAGAACTCAAGTTTCTTGATCATTGCAGTGATATTGTGATTGATTAATATCATAGATATTGGGAGAAAATCCATGTCGGCAAGTGATTCAAAAAGTAGATCTAAATCTGCTATAAACTTTAGTTCTTGGTCTCTGAAATTGGTGGAAGTGCTTTCACATTCATGACTCGACAGGCGAAGAAGGAATTCTACTTGTTTTTCTAATTTGACAATCGTTTCTCGTTGTTCGTAGACAAAAAGGGAGGTTGGCGGAGTTTAATTGCCTAACGAATGCCTTATAGACATCTACCCTATGGGAAGGATTGAAGGAAGCACCGAGGTGGCATTCTTCAAAACAAGGTTGTTCTGGCTCCACTGATTAGACAGGGTTTGGGCATAAACCGATGTTTCGGGAATGAGGGTGATTAAGTCACGTATTTTCGGAGGTTTGACTTCATGGTCATTTTCGGGAAAATTATTGAAGTGGACAGAATTTGGTAATTCAGACGAATGCAAAGTTGGAGAGTGATCTTCTGGAGATGATGCAAGGTTAGGTAACTGATTCGTGTCATCAAAGTCCAGGTAATGTTTTGGAATGGAAAGTGGGGTACTAAATTCTTCTTGGGTGTCGGAAGTTTCCTTAGCTTTAGAGGAAGAAGGTGAAAAGAAATCAGATCCTATCTCTTTTTCTAAGTAGTCAAAGAATTCCGTATCATCCATTGCCTTAAATTCATCCTTTGAAATGAGGCAAGAAGTGGGTTTTCGAGTTGTCATTTTTAAACTAATATTATCCTAATTAACTACTACTTAATTAATACTAATTACTTAAACTAACTTTCGAAAGATATCTGAAAAGATTTCGATCGGAAGGATCTCCTAAATACTACTACTTAAGGCGGCTTTGAATCGTACGTTAACGATTCCCCGGCAGCAGAGCCAAAAACTTGATGGCACTTGAAAGCGTTGGTGTCGTTGGTGATAACTAATCGGGCGCCAACAGGGGTTTTAAAATTTATAAATAGCAGGGCTTAAATTATACGTACTACCTACTCTGGTTAGCAAGCGGTAAGTATGACATAAGATCGTTCTATGAATCGAAACGTGTGGGTGATTAAAGCTGGTGCTTTTGGTAGGGAAGTATTTAGGATGGGACAAAGTAGGTAGGTTTGGGAGGTTTTAAACTAATGACAAATAATTAAAATGCAGGAAAGTAAATTACAGAAATTAAAATGCAGGAAAGCAGATAAAGATAAATATGTGATTGTTGAGACTTTGATAATTAATGTTTCGGGATGACAGATTAAATAGGGGCAGTGCTTAACAAAATAAATAAACTATTCGGTGTAAACTCTAGAACCCTACCAACTAATTTTCCCATTGGCATGTCACTAGGAACTAGGTTATCATGATTCTGATCGGAGCAATGCGCAAACTTCCAATACTCATCTAGTTGAAAGATAAGCAACATATCTTGGTTTTATACCTAGGTGCATGAATCAGCAGCGAATCGTCTCATAGGTCCGACCGTTCTTAACCCCTAAGATAGTTTACTACTCTATTAGCATGCAGATTAATAACTTTGTATGTTTAGACCGTCGATTTTGTGAGACTTAGTGTTTTAAGGATTCTAGGTCGTTATGAATTTACTCTTATTCCTAAGCCTTTTCATTATTCCTTAAGGTTCTGATTACTTCGACTTATGACTTAAATCTCTCCTTTTCAAAGAGTTATACATCCCTGGATTATTCGCAGTTTATTAAAACATGTTTCATATGCAGACCATGCCTTTCAGTAATTAGACAGTGTACTTTACATGGTAGCTCCACAGCTTCTTACATCCAACACGCGGTCAAGAGCAATTGACAGTGAAAGTGACACTCTAAACTAACTAAATGTAAAGCAGTGCAGAAATGTAAACCTAATATATGCAACGAGTGGTTTCTCTGTGTCTTACTTATTGCATGTCATGGGCACAGATAACTACTTACCATAATTAAGGTTGATCAGGTCCTAATTACTAGGTTGCAGTTACGTGGATAACCAGAAAGGGTACTCCATAAATTAAACTTAAGTTCATAAAGTCTTAACAGTACAAGGGTTACTAATTCCTACTTTATCTAATCGTGTGTTTTACGAACATTACTTTGTAGTGTGTTAACTTTCGTAGGATACACCAGTTAGTTGTGAAGTTGTATCTTCCTTTCGGAATTCCAACTGTTAAACCAGAGCTGATTCCAGTGATATGACTACCTTCGGTCGTTTATTGACTTCCATACATTTGTACTCCGCTTAAAAGCGTTTCCAGTACTATATCGAATCAACAGTCGAATAGGGGCCGTCACAACACTTTACGATTGTCGTACACTAATTATGTAACGTCATCCCTACTTATAATTATCTACATCATCAACAATCACTACTCGTAGTTCATGGCAACAAATAAATCACATACAAGGTAATAATGCATATTTAAAATACGAAATAACAAGTATGATAAAGGTTTAGATATCACCCGGAAATAAATGCGTAGCAGCGTATTATTATGATTGACAACTCTTTCACACGTACAAATATTAATCTCCAATTCCTTAGCGTTCGTTCTAGCCTCTATATTAATCCGTAGATTAATTACAATAATCCTAGAATGAGAAAAACTATAAAATACAAGAGAATTTCTAGATTGGAGTTTTGAGAGTAAGTAAGAGTGTGAGAAGAGAGTGTGTTAAAATGAAACCATTGGCCTCCTATTTATAGGTGAAATCCAGCTCATGTTAGCATCTTGAGGAGCACATTAGTAAAAGGTGCAAAAGTTAGTGGCACATGTACTCTAAAGCGTGTAAAGGTGTAGCACATGTACCCTAAAGTTGCGGAAAGGTGTGGCACCAGGTACGAGGCGAGTACAGGCAAGGACCAAAAAGTGACCGGGGGACGGACGGCAGGCAGCCGGCGGCGGCTGGCAGCCTGCCATCCCAGGTCGCCGTCTTTTGCTTCGTTTCTTGGTTCGTGCATGTTTTCTTTGTTAAGCCTCCGTTTGCGTTGATTCTTTTTTTGTTGGATTTTTTTTTTCAAAAATGAAGACTTTGATGAAAAGAAATCCCAAAAATATGTCTCTGAACTTTAGATGTGTCATGCGAATCGTTTGAATCTTTCGGTGCACGTAGAATCTTTATTCTTCATCCGTTTTTGCCGATTCTTCTTCTGTTGAATTCGTATTTTGAAAATGAACATCTTGGATAAGATAAATCTTAGTAGTGGGTACTTTGTCTCTAAATCTTGTTTTGATTGCCTTGAATCTTCGAGTGTGCGTGGAATCTTCGTTTCTCGAATTGTTATGGGGTCTAAGTGTGACTTCCTAATACTGAACCAAGGGCTAGTAGATGGTAAGTATGACCTAGAGTCGTTCTTAAAGAGAAACTGAATTGAAACGGAGGTGATCCAATCAATCTTTGTTTTCTAGTGACAGGTTAATTAGCGCGTAATATGGGATGATGACTTTTAGGGGAAACGTTTAACTAAATTTGGAACATTTACTAGATTTGACAACTTATGGTATAACCAGTAGATTCCTTATTAGTCGGTTATCAACTAATATGTCACGAGGAACTAAGGTGTCATGATTCTGATCAGACAGACAATGCTCAACTCTCCACACTCTCCTGTGACGGAGTCAGTGGCCCTTATTACTGAACGCATTTGCTCATGGGCGAAGGAACATAGTAGCAAGTCCATAACAAGTCTAACCGTTCTTAATACCATAAAGACTACTAATTCAGCAAACAACTAACTTAGAAAATATGTTTGGACTTTAATTGATCAATTCCTATTAGTGAAACTCAAGCATGATAAGCGAGGGAAAACGTTTAGGTTTCTTGCGTACCTTACTTTAGGTTTCATAGTTTAAGGAAAAGTATCATTTTAATTTGGATTTTAAACTTGCCTTTCTCAATACAATTAACAAATTCCTAGGTTTTCAGGAATGGTTATTTAGCCTATAGCCTACCTACTCTAATCTAATCTAATCTAAACTAACTAATCTAATTAAAATGCTGACGGCGTTTGCATAAAGTTAAACCCAGACCGTATCAGAAAATACTATGGTAGTTCATAATGTATTTAATCATTAACCGATGTTTCCATTGTGAGTTTAATTGCTTTGTGATGTTTTCATGATAAGTACATTGTGATTGGAAGTGTACTGATAAGCATCAAATAGATAGTATATTTTATAGTAATTTATCCCTATATTTATATACATTTTAGTGCATTTATATGATTTTAGATACTTATTTTGTAAATATTTGCAGAAATGTATTTTAATTAAAGATTGAAGAAAAAGGAACAAAAATTAATCCGAAACTGAAAGAAACTGAAGAAATGAAGAAAAAGGAGCTTAAACCTTAAAGAAATGAAGATTTAAAGAGTTAAAATGAAGAATTGGGCCAAGAAGACAAGGAAGTCCGGATATGAAGATTAAAAGTCCAAAAGTTAAGCCCAAGCCCGAAATTAGAATATTCTGGAAATTACATTCAATCGGCGGTTGGATTAACCAACCGGCGGTTGGGCATTAGGGTTTAGAGGCGGTGCAGACATGTGGAGTTGGACCAGGAGTCAAACTGATCCAACCGGCGGTTGGAATATCCAACCGGCGGTTGGGAGGTCGGCCAGCAAAACTATAAATAGAGGCTTAATTCAGGTTTAAGGATATACGATTCAAGAATACTAAAACCGAAAGTTCGGGTTTTAGGTCGAATTTAGGTGCGATTTTGGAGGCTAAGGAGCTAGGGTTTGAAGGTTTTTAACCCTAGGAAAAGCTAGTTCGTCAATTGGTTCGATTTCTTTATCCTTGTAACTTTAATAACCTTATTGAGTTATTTATGATATTGTTTATTTGATTTAATTGTGAATTAGGTTTTCATTATAATTGTTTGAATGAATGTTTATTGAGTTTATTATTTGAATTATATGTTTATGTTGGAACTATATTATTGAATGTTTATTACACAAGAATTGTCCTTATTATGATATTTTAGTGATTATTCTTGACATAATTAGACTGATTTATATTAAACTAGGATGACCATAACTGTTTATATAAATTAAGTGATTGTGTTTATGTTTTGATCTTAACCTTATGCGATAAACGAAGAATGATTCATTAATATAAAGTAATACTGCGATTCAAGCCTAACCATAGAAATTGTATTAATAAATTGATGATAGATCTTATTAATTAGTAACACTTTTCGTAACCTTATGATTGTGTTGCTATGATGAGGATTTGACTTAACTCTAAGTGATCTTCTACATTAGTAAATCACCAGTAATAATAGCAAACAAAGCAAATAGACATAAATACATATAATAAGTTTAATAAATAATAGTTTGAATAATTATAATCTTTTATCCAATTGTGTGACACCCGTCAAATTAGGACTAGAATTTAGTGCCTAATCAAGTTTTAATACATGTAATTAGTTCTGTGTTAGGCTAATTAATGTATCAATTATTATATATATATTGTTGAATATATATCTACAATTACGCGGTTTGTTTAAATCGTACGAGTTTCAAATCGAATGAATTTCGATACAATTAATACGGACGTTGGTGTAAAATTTATTAAGGTAATACAAACATTATTCAATAACTCAATTTTATTAGGAATATTATTTATTGTAATATTTCGTGGTCAATTCGTATTTCACAAATAACACATATATAATTAAAATACAAACGCGCAAACAAATATAACGAATTTCATTTTAAATATCATAAATAGATAATTGGTAAAATTTTACAATAAAACATTATGTAATAATTTATAATTTAAAATGTATCCTTAAATAAATAAAATAAATATTTAACGTTTAAACTACGGAGAAAACGAACACCGCACGGAGCGAAGCGCGTGGACTGAAAATGGTAGGGATCCCACCATAATCACCTCCTCATCTTTCTTTTCTTCATTTTTCAACTTCTTTCTCTCTCTCTTCTCCCTATTTTCTCTCAACAAACTCCATCACCACCACCACACGAAAATCGCAAAATAAACACCTCAAACGACCTCGGATCTTCAAGCCCCTTTAGAATAAACGACCACCACGCGACGATCTACACTTCTATCTTTCCGGAATTTCATTTCGGCGATTTGTAAGTTTCCGACACAACTCCGAAAACTCTCGTTTTTAAGTTTTATAACTTGCTAGTTGTTTGTATAACCTTGTAATGTCCTAAAATGGGTTGGGTAAAAATATTATGCCGATCGATGGCCGGAAAACGCGTTTTTGGAGTTGAAACTCCGATCAGACTCCGTACGTCGCATTTGGCCTGGAGCAAATGCGACGTAGCGACCTACGTCGCACTATATCCCCAACGTCGCATATAGCGACGCAGCGACCTACGTCGCACTATAACCCCAACGTCGCACTTAGCGACGCAGACCCTTACGTCGCATTAAATTGCGAAAGTCGCACATAGCGACGTCATGCCCAACGTCGCAGTCCGGATCTGCGACGTAGCACCCTACGTCGCACAAAACAGAATCTTCAAACCTCAAAATTTTGAAGTCAAAGTTACTGTTCAAAAAAAAAAGTCAAATTTACTGTAGCAGTACTGTAGCAGTACTGTAGCAAAATCAACATTTTAGAATTATTATTATTTCAACTAAATCACCAACGGGCCGTACACATTTTCAAATACACAATTGAATCAAACAAGTCGTAGTAACTTGTAACAATACAATCAACCAAATCGGGGTAATTTGGACATTAAGTTAGACAAACAATTTCAATGGTAGTCTTTCGAGATACCAATACAATTAATAACAATTCAAGTGTCGTGGACACATTCAGGTTTCAAGTCTTTGGACACCAACACACTGCTAATTACTTCAAGTTTAATTGCTTAACATTCCAAGACTCAGGTGAGTTTCATAGCCCCATTTTCACTGCTTTACAACTAGGGGTGTGATATTACTACTCGATTTTGTTTTACAAGTAGAACGCAAGTGCCAAACTTCAAATACTACATGAGTTTCAAGCTAATCAATTTAAAGTCCTCCATAAGCATAGTCTCTAGTATTTTATAGCGTGAATGTTAGTATATGATATCATATGGGATTGACAATCCTCATCCGGGTTAGCACGCACTAACCGGTCAAACGGATGTATTAGCATTTGGGAAGACGAGTGTTGATTAGGCACTCGTAGGAGGCATTTCAAGTTAGGTTTCCTTAATTGGGCCTGACAAATCAAGTTAAGCTCAGACTATGTGCTCATGGACAGTATAACTTTTATTTTGCTTAATTGCATTTTAAATTCAATATAAATCTTGCGGTTCTTACAACTATACATTGACATACAAACCTGTGAGCTCACCAGCGTTTTCGCTGACCCATTTTAGTATTTATCACAGGTACCCAGCAGTAGTTTGGCTGCACAAGCAGGAATTATTAGCTCGAGTCAGCATACATACAACTAGAGATTGGACTGCATTATTATATTTTGTAAAAGTAATTATGCTATGTAATCTCTCAATTTCAGGAACCGAGCTAATGTAACTATATTTTGATGTAAACATTTACTTTATCTATACAAGTTTAAAACGACGCATATAGTGGTCGTTCATTATATCTTATGTGCTTTGCATATTGATTAGTGACACCCAAATCAAGCTTCCGCAAATCATTAAATTTGGGGGTGTCACAGATTGGTATCAGAGCCTAAAGTTATAGTGAACTAGGTTGCATTTAGTGGGCCTAGACTATGACCGTTAGGCAGTATTCCTTATTAGTTATGACTAGTTCAGGGATTACATCATACGACTTTAATTTAACATAGCCTGATCAACTATGTACAATTAAAGAAAGATGATGTGAAATCTGAAAGAGTTATGTTGAACAGGAATGCATTAGTTGACTCTGACCTCGAGAGAAACGGGACTCAAAACACGTCTGTGCTAGACACTCAATAGGTTATTATGTGATATACATATACATTTACATAAGTAGACCTCGTTACAACTTTAGACTATATTATATTATATGAATATAGGCCTCTTTCTCTCTAACGTTTTGTCTCGAAATGACAAACACATCACTAGTTCATCATACTCGGACTAGTATCTTATTTCATTTCCTCGTTCTTTCTTACTCAGCATCATGCCTCCACGTCGTCAAATTACCCTTAGCGAAGCTGAGATCGCGGGGATAATTGCCCGCAGTGTGACTGAAGCCTTGGCTACCCGAACACCACCTGGTAGTGAGGACACCGCAACCAATATTCCACCACCCAAACCCTGCTCCTATAAGGACTTCCTTAGCTGTAAACCGTTATACTTCAAGGGCACGGAAGGTGCCATTGGCTTGATCCGTTGGATTGAGCGTATGGAATCTGTTTTCAGCCTCTGCGACTGCACTGAGAACAACAAGGTCAAATTCGCTGCTTACACCTTTCAGGAAGGTGCACTCACGTGGTGGAAAACCCACGCAAACTCCGTAGGCCTTGAGGTTGCAAATCGACTTCCTTGGGCCGAACTGAAAAAGAAACTGACAGAGAAATACTGTCCTGAAGAGGAATTGCACAGGCTGGAAGAAGAATTCTGGCATCTGGAGGTGCAGGGAAATGATGTCGCTGATTATACCACCAAATTTCAGCAGTTTGCTCTATTATGCCCAGGTTTAGTCGAACCAGAAATTAAGGGCATTAAGAAATACATTCGTGGACTCCCCGAGAACATCCAGGGCAACGTCGCCTCATCCAAACCAACTACTACTGAGAGTGCCATTCGATTGGCCCACGAACTCATGGCTCTAGTTGTCAGCCGTGAGACCTCCAACACCTCATCCTCTAACTACAACAAACGCAAATCCACTGAACACCACCACAACTCAAACAAGAAAAACAACGCCATCCAAGTCTACACCTCAAACTCTGAAACCACCCGCAGCTACACCGGGGACAGACCTTATTGCCCCAAGTGTAACTACCACCACTTTGGTCAGTGCAATACCCCTTGCAACAACTGCAGGAGGTATGGGCATTCGACTAAGGATTGCCGAGCTCCCAAATCCAACAACAACCCCTCTGACAGAAATACCCGACAACCTAAGTCCTGTTATGAATGTGGAAACCCAGGACACTTCAGGGATTCTTGCCCAAAATTGAAGAATAAGGGCAACAACAACAACAACCACCGCAACAACACCAACACCAAAAGTAGCGCCTTCGTAATCAACTCAGGGGATGCCCGTCAGGACCCGAATGTGGTCACGGGTATGTTCCTCCTCAACAATTTAACTGCTTCCATACTGTTTGATACTGGTGCCGATAGGAGTTTTATTTCTGATGAATTTTGTCCTCTACTTGACATTACACCTGTTGCTTTAGACGTTAAGTACACCGTAGAATTAGCAAATGGCAAGCTGATAGAAACTGATAGTGTGATACCTAATTGCACTTTAAATCTAGCCGACGAAACCTTCTCCATAGATCTTATGCCTATTGAAATAGGGAGTTTCGATGTCATCGTAGGCATGGACTGGTTATCCAAACATCGCGCCGAAATCATTTGCCATGACAAAGTTGTTCGCATACCTCTCGCCGTCGGTAGAACCCTAATCATACAGGGGGAGACCGGTGGGACGAGGCTTAACCTCATATCTTGTCTTAAAACCCGGAAATTTCTGAGAAAGGGTTATCCATCAATCCTCGCGCACATCATGGAGAAAAAGTCGGAGGAGAAGCGACTTGAGGATGTTCCAATTGTTCGAGACTTTCCAGAAGTCTTTCCTGAGGAACTGCCTGGTCTACCACCACCAAGACAGGTTGAGTTCTCAATCGATCTTGTACCAGGTGCTGCGCCTGTGGCCCGAGCACCATACCGTTTAGCTCCATCAGAACTTCAAGAGCTGTCCACCCAGTTACAGGAACTCCTGGAACGGGGGTTTATCAGGCCGAGTTCTTCACCTTGGGGAGCTCCGGTCCTATTTGTTAAGAAGAAAGACGGTTCTTTTCGAATGTGTATCGACTATCGAGAGTTGAACAAGTTAACTGTCAAGAATCGGTATCCACTCCCTCGAATCGATGATTTGTTCGACCAACTTCAAGGGTCGAGTTGTTATTCAAAGATTGATCTCCGATCCGGTTATCACCAATTGCGTGTTCGCGATGCCGATATTCCAAAAACCGCTTTCAGAACCCGTTACGGGCATTACGAATTCCAAGTGATGCCATTCGGCCTAACCAATGCACCGGCTGTATTCATGGACCTTATGAATCGGGTGTGCAAACCCTACCTTGACAAGTTTGTCATTGTCTTCATCGATGACATCCTCATATATTCACGAAGCAAAGAAGAGCATGCGCAACACCTCAGAACCATCCTTGAACTACTTAAACACGAGGAGCTCTATGCCAAGTTCTCTAAGTGTGAGTTCTGGATCGAAACTGTTCAATTCCTTGGTCACGTGATTGACAGGCAAGGGATTCACGTTGACCCGTCAAAAATCGAGGCTATCAAAGACTGGCAATCGCCAACCACTCCGACCGAAGTACGGCAGTTTCTAGGACTGGCTGGATACTATCGACGATTCATTGAAAATTTCTCCAAGATAGCCATACCACTTACGACTCTGACCCAGAAAGATAAAAAGTTTGACTGGACTGATAAACAAGAATCGGCATTCCAACTCTTAAAACAAAAGCTTTGCAGTGCTCCAATCCTCTCATTACCCGAAGGCACCGATGACTTCGTGGTATACTGCGATGCTTCACATCAAGGTCTCGGTTGTGTGCTTATGCAACGAGACAAAGTCATAGCTTATGCTTCCCGACAGCTCAAGATTCATGAAAAGAATTACACCACCCACGACCTCGAGCTAGGAGCTGTCGTTTTTGCCCTCAAAATCTGGAGACATTACCTTTATGGTACCAGATGTACAATCTTTACAGACCACAAAAGTCTCCAACACATATTCGATCAGAAGGATCTCAACATGAGGCAACGTCGATGGGTCGAGTTGCTTACCGATTACGACTGCGAACTCAAATATCATCCAGGCAAAGCAAATGTTGTTGCTGATGCTCTCAGTCGGAAAGAGCGAGTGAAACCACTTCGGGTTCGAGCCCTTAGCATGACCATTCACAACAATTTAAACATTCAAATCCTCACTGCTCAACTCGAAGCCTTAAAACCCGAAAATCTCAAAGATGAAGCCTTGCGGGGCATGGATAAACAATTCGAAATCAGACCTAACGGGATTAGGTATTTCTCAAACCGAATCTGGTTGCCTAAATTTGGGAACCTACGAGACTTGGTGATGGATGAAGCTCACAAGTCCAAATATTCTATCCATCCGGGATCCGATAAAATGTACCACGGTATCAAGGACTTCTACTGGTGGCCGAACATGAAAGCCGAAATCGCCACCTATGTCAGCAAATGCCTTACTTGCTCCAAGGTCAAAATCGAATATCAAAAACCTTCTGGTTTACTTCAACAACCCAGTCTTCCGGAATGGAAATGGGAACAAATTGCCATGGACTTCGTAACCAAACTACCCAGATCCTCGAGCGGTTGCGATACCATTTGGGTGATCGTGGATCGTCTCACAAAATCTGCTCACTTCCTGGCAATCAAGGAATCCGACAAAATGGAACGCCTCACCAACATTTATCTGAAGGAAATCGTGACCAAACACGGTGTTCCAATCTCAATTATCTCCGATAGAGATAGTCGTTTCACTTCACAATTTTGGCAATCACTTCAAAAATCTCTGGGTACTCGACTTGATATGAGTACCGCATACCATCCTCAAACCGACGGTCAAAGTGAACGAACCATTCAAACACTTGAAGACATGCTACGGGCCTGCGTAGTAGACTTCGGTGTAAACTGGGAAAAACATCTACCATTGTGCGAGTTCTCGTACAACAACAGTCATCATACCAGCATCAAAGCTGCACCCTTCGAGGCACTGTACGGTCGTAAGTGCCGGTCACCTATCTGTTGGACTGAAGTTGGGGATAGCCAACTCACAGGTCCAGAAATCATTCACGAGACGACCGAGAGAATCGTAGAAATTCAAAACAAACTCAAGGCCGCGCGTGATCGTCAGAAAAGTTATGCTGATGTGAGACGCAAGCCACTCGAGTTCCAGGTTGGGGATCGAGTCCTACTCAAAGTATCGCCTTGGAAAGGCGTAATCCGGTTTGGCAAACGAGGGAAGTTAAACCCCAGATACATTGGACCATTCGAGATCCTCGAAAAGATTGGTTCAGTGGCATATCGATTGCAGCTGCCATCCGAACTCAGCAGCGTGCATCCCACATTTCATGTTTCAAATCTGAAGAAGTGTCTGTCTGATGAGACACTTATCATTCCACTCGATGAAATTCGAGTTGACGAAAAACTTCACTTTGTTGAGGAACCCGCTGAAATCATGGACCGTGAGGTCAAACAACTTAAACAAAGTCGTATTCCCATCGTCAAAGTTAGGTGGAATTCACGGCGCGGTCCGGAATTCACTTGGGAACGGGAAGACCAAATGCGACTCAAGTATCCTCAACTCTTTACTGATTCCACGGCAAACACAACTTCAACATAAATTTCGGGACGAAATTCTTCTAACAGGGGGAGAATGTGACACCCGTCAAATTAGGACTAGAATTTAGTGCCTAATCAAGTTTTAATACATGTAATTAGTTCTGTGTTAGGCTAATTAATGTATCAATTATTATATATATATTGTTGAATATATATCTACAATTACGCGGTTTGTTTAAATCGTACGAGTTTCAAATCGAATGAATTTCGATACAATTAATACGGACGTTGGTGTAAAATTTATTAAGGTAATACAAACATTATTCAATAACTCAATTTTATTAGGAATATTATTTATTGTAATATTTCGTGGTCAATTCGTATTTCACAAATAACACATATATAATTAAAATACAAACGCGCAAACAAATATAACGAATTTCATTTTAAATATCATAAATAGATAATTGGTAAAATTTTACAATAAAACATTATGTAATAATTTATAATTTAAAATGTATCCTTAAATAAATAAAATAAATATTTAACGTTTAAACTACGGAGAAAACGAACACCGCACGGAGCGAAGCGCGTGGACTGAAAATGGTGGGGATCCCACCATAATCACCTCCTCATCTTTCTTTTCTTCATTTTTCAACTTCTTTCTCTCTCTCTTCTCCCTATTTTCTCTCAACAAACTCCATCACCACCACCACACGAAAATCGCAAAATAAACACCTCAAACGACCTCGGATCTTCAAGCCCCTTTAGAATAAACGACCACCACGCGACGATCTACACTTCTATCTTTCCGGAATTTCATTTCGGCGATTTGTAAGTTTCCGACACAACTCCGAAAACTCTCGTTTTTAAGTTTTATAACTTGCTAGTTGTTTGTATAACCTTGTAATGTCCTAAAATGGGTTGGGTAAAAATATTATGCCGATCGATGGCCGGAAAACGCGTTTTTGGAGTTGAAACTCCGATCAGACTCCGTACGTCGCATTTGGCCTGGAGCAAATGCGACGTAGCGACCTACGTCGCACTATATCCCCAACGTCGCATATAGCGACGCAGCGACCTACGTCGCACTATAACCCCAACGTCGCACTTAGCGACGCAGACCCTTACGTCGCATTAAATTGCGAAAGTCGCACATAGCGACGTCATGCCCAACGTCGCAGTCCGGATCTGCGACGTAGCACCCTACGTCGCACAAAACAGAATCTTCAAACCTCAAAATTTTGAAGTCAAAGTTACTGTTCAAAAAAAAAAGTCAAATTTACTGTAGCAGTACTGTAGCAAAATCAACATTTTAGAATTATTATTATTTCAACTAAATCACCAACGGGCCGTACACATTTTCAAATACACAATTGAATCAAACAAGTCGTAGTAACTTGTAACAATACAATCAACCAAATCGGGGTAATTTGGACATTAAGTTAGACAAACAATTTCAATGGTAGTCTTTCGAGATACCAATACAATTAATAACAATTCAAGTGTCGTGGACACATTCAGGTTTCAAGTCTTTGGACACCAACACACTGCTAATTACTTCAAGTTTAATTGCTTAACATTCCAAGACTCAGGTGAGTTTCATAGCCCCATTTTCACTGCTTTACAACTAGGGGTGTGATATTACTACTCGATTTTGTTTTACAAGTAGAACGCAAGTGCCAAACTTCAAATACTACATGAGTTTCAAGCTAATCAATTTAAAGTCCTCAATAAGCATAGTCTCTAGTATTTTATAGCGTGAATGTTAGTATATGATATCATATGGGATTGACAATCCTCATCCGGGTTAGCACGCACTAACCGGTCAAACGGATGTATTAGCATTTGGGAAGACGAGTGTTGATTAGGCACTCGTAGGAGGCATTTCAAGTTAGGTTTCCTTAATTGGGCCTGACAAATCAAGTTAAGCTCAGACTATGTGCTCATGGACAGTATAACTTTTATTTTGCTTAATTGCATTTTAAATTCAATATAAATCTTGCGGTTCTTACAACTATACATTGACATACAAACCTGTGAGCTCACCAGCATTTTCGCTGACCCATTTTAGTATTTATCACAGGTACCCAGCAGTAGTTTGGCTGCACAAGCAGGAATTATTAGCTCGAGTCAGCATACATACAACTAGAGATTGGACTGCATTATTATATTTTGTAAAAGTAATTATGCTATGTAATCTCTCAATTTCAGGAACCGAGCTAATGTAACTATATTTTGATGTAAACATTTACTTTATCTATACAAGTTTAATACGACGCATATAGTGGTCGTTCATTATATCTTATGTGCTTTGCATATTGATTAGTGACACCCAAATCAAGCTTCCGCAAATCATTAAATTTGGGGGTGTCACAAATTGAGTATACCTAAGTTGTTCCTAAAACTTATCTATTAGAATATGTATCAAAAATATAAATATAAATATGTTCGTTCGGAACTAAAACGTCCCCCTTATCTTGTAGATTATTGTAAATTGGATCCTTTTATTTATTTGTATTATAATTGTAAATATCTGTAATTAGAATAAATAGATAATTAGTTATAAATAAGAATCACGTTTCTTGTGTTCCTTGTGTTCGAATTTGGACTTACTTATTAAGCTATATTACATGAACGGGTCAATCTTGCCTGAATTGTGTGATAGTATTATTTAGTATTTCCTTAATTTAAACATGTTATTATAATTGCATATACTTTCACCACATCAAGTTTTTGGCGCCGCTGCCGGGGAACACTTAACCGGTTGAACTTTTGTTTTACCGGCGGAGCGGTGTATTTTAATTAAACTAATTATTTTCCCTGTATAATTTTTGTTTCTAAATACTTTGCAAAATCATTACGAAATATCGGCTCACTCATTGAGTATACTGACAAAAACAAAGGTATAAGGAGAGTTAAGTCCTACCTCATTGATTTATCATATAAGAGGTAAGGTGCTTCTCGAAAGAGATAGTTTTTAATAAGCTTCGCGCTGACCTGTTTCTCCGCTTTTGTATACTATCAATGGAGCTACCGAGATCTATTGACTAGCTTTGTACAAGAAATCTAACAAATTAATTTTAACTTTAGCTGTTGTATAAATAACTAACTTACATAACTAACTTGCATTACTAATCAATTGGAAAGTTGGGTTGGGTATTATTTTTCAATCATTTAATTTTGAATTTGATTTATTATTAAATAATTGTGAGTAGTTTACATCAACCTACTTATAACTAACATTGCATTTACTGATGGTATAACCCGGACATAACATCTGTATCTAAAAAACAAAATTAATTATTTTTAGTTAGATTTTATTTTTCTTTTCTACTCTTTTTCTTTTTCTTAGTTTTAACAGGTATTTACCATGGATTACATTCATGAGGATTATCAAAATTCGAGTAATGATCCTATTTACCAAGTGATGATTGAGAATCAAGAGATGGATGAATATATCTCGACCATCAATTGTATTAGCTACACAGTTTCTGGAACAAGTACTAGAACGGAAGAAACAAAAACTAATGGCCATACTGAAGGGAATTTCATTCAAGAACTTGAAGAGATGGATAATCAAATCAATAAGTATACTCAATTTTCTGAACCCTTATTTTCTAACAAAATTTTTAGTGAATTTAAACACGAAGAAGATTTGGAGGTAGATTGGTCGTTATCACCTAAATTTGATCACTACGATCCTGACGAGGAGAAACTTGACTTGGGAAACCAGAATGGGGTGATGATGAAAGAGGAAATGATGACGATTATTGACAACTTTCTATCATTGCACCCAGAGGAGGAACATTTTAAGGAAAATGATCAAACATTAGTAAGGATTGAAAAAGATACCAAAAACAAAATTTGCGGTAATCAGATATCAAACAACATTCGGATTGAAACAATGTCAACAGTTGAGATTCGAACGGTGGTTGAGTTGACACAACCAACGGTTGAAATATCTATATGCACAAATTCATTGTTTTACAACTATGAAGATCCTTTTTGGAAATTCGATCGTAAGGAAAATTTCTCGCAATTTTTGGAAAATCGTGGAGCATCTAAGAATGGACATTTACCTGCTATAAACGATAAGTATCTCAGTACTTTACTTTTAACAAATTTACATTGAAATGATATTTATCGATATTATCATCCATGCTTTACACTAAGTGTGGGGAAAATCACTAGATTTTTAGGTAAATAAAGTTAGAGTCAAGCTAGTGACTCGAACGAAAACAAACGCTTCTCGGGAGGCAACCCGTGCTTGTATATTAGGTTGCATTTTTAATTCATTTTCATTTTTAGGTATTTTATTTTTAGTTTTTACTTTTTGTTTTAGTTTGTTCTTTAGGATAGGTATAAGAAACCATAATTATTAGAAAAATACTGTTGGACCTAAGGTGCGTAAATAAGGCTAAATAAACAAAATATGATATTAATGTCGTTATTTAGGAAAATCGCTGCTAGCAACAAACCGGCGGTTGACATATTTAACCGGCGGTTGGGCAGGTTTCTAAAAATCTCGGATAAATTGTTGGGCTGATTCATATAGGTTTTTAAACTAAAAAGAAAATTTCAACTATAATTATTTGGGCCTATTTAAAGGAATAATGGATGGAGTTTTAAAACATCTGAGATTTAAACGATGAAGATTTGAGCCAATTAAATTTTTGGACTACATTAATTAATTACAATTGGGCCAAAAAGATTAAATTTTAAAATTAATTAAATGGGCTTATTATTATAAAAAAAATGAAAAAAAAAAAAGTGAACTTTAAAATTAATTATTTGAAAGAATTGGGTCATACATTATTTTAATTAAACAATGGGCTAATATGATTTTTAAACTTTTAAATAAGCTTACTAATTTGGATTTTGATTTTTAAATTGGGCTTGTTAAAAGTTGGACTTTTAACAAATTAGGCTAGTTTTTGAACTATTTGGGTTAATATTAGGATGATCATGAGATGTTAGACTTTAAGATTATTGGATTAACGTATTAAAAACATCTTTGGGTTTTTAAGCACATTAATAGATGAACTATATTTTTTGGGGATCCAGATCATCATTAGATTTAGTAGGCTATTTAATGTTAAGCACTAGACGATTAAATTCGCAATATATGGCTTTAAGGATATTAGGTTATAACATAGAGATGCTAATAAACTAGTAGTAACTACGGGCCATTAAAATTAAATATATAGACTGTTTCTAGGTTATTGATTTTGGACGTACATAGACTTATTCATCGACGGTTGATTATGTCAATCGGCGGTTGACTTTATTTTAATGATAACCTTACGAACAACAATGGTTTAAACTTTTACTACGGAATTAGCCTAGGTGGAATGATGATAATGTAAGTACCAAGTAGCATGTGGTTATGAGTTTCTTGACTATCTTTAGATTTTTGTTTTTGATGGGTGCCAAGAGGTCGGTTGCGATTTTACTCGCGTCGTTGCGGACCTTCCTCCGGGCACGGCCACCAGAGGGTTTAAAAATTTTTTTTTGCTGGGCCTAAGTATACTAAAGCTATGGGTGAGTACAGCGATAGGTATGACCTAGGGTCGTTCTTCAAACTACAATGGGCATGGGATCTAGGACTTTAGTTATCTATGGTGATTTAGCTAAGGTTTAAAAGAGATTTTGGTTGGTTTTGATTTTAACTAACTACTAATTATCTAAAATTAATGTAAAGTAAAGGAGAGGTGAGGGGAGGTGGCAACGAGAACTTATAGGTGAAGCGAGTGTTTACTATGATAATTACTCATGCTATTTAGGGGAAGTTAATGGGATAAAGCCTTAGTTAAGATGACAGCTATATTTCCTAATGAGCCATAACTCCTAGCCTGTTATCTATCTAACGTAGAGTTGTCCGCAATCAGATAAATAACATGTCACGTGGATAACAGTTATGGAATGTAAACTACATCGGAAGTTGTCCCAAATGTAGCAACCAATTTAACCAACAACCATCCTCGAGTCTTGTTCCCCAATCTCGGACATTTGAGATATCCGAATCATGGCATGAATTGTTGAATAAACAGAAACATGAACAGGGGTTTCCTACCGGAACAAGTTGGGATGGTCTGGTCTAACGGCTGATTAAATTGTTCATCATTATTTCATATAAATCATTTTAACTATTCTATGCATGTTAAACTGGTGTATGCAATTGATAAATATTCAAAAACCTAATCATGTAACTAATCCGCATAACAGAAACTAGCATGCAAACCCTAAGCAACAATCAAACAAGAACATGAAGTAAGGCAGCATAGCAGGGGTCCATCATGCAGAGTGACGGGGTACATGGTTAAGTCACAAGTGTCCCGAAAGTTCTCTCTAAGACATTTGTCAAATGAATTGAATCTAATCTATCTCTAATCCTACGCTCCGTGTCTCCCTCCGGTAATATTTCAACCAGGAGAACACCGGCCATGTCGAGTTCAACGATCATCAGACACAGAATAATTAGCGGCATACAACTAGCAATTGGCCAAGCCTAGAAGGATGTTACTAACCACAGATAAGTTGGATAGATAAACATTTGAGATTCAATTCATAGATTCAAATATATTTCAACAGCATACGGACAGAGTAACAGCATGATTTAATTATAACTACCCTAGCATGGCAACTATCATAGCAAACACAGATTTGTCTAGCTAAGCATGGCAATAATCCTAGCAAGTAATTCTAAACAAGCATAGCAACAGCACAACATTATTTAAAATAACAAGATAGAGATTATAATAAAACCTGACAAAGCGTTATTACAAATCGTGCGACACCGTAGTCTCGGAGCACCTCCGTTACAAAAGAGCATAAAGCTCGTACCCTACTAGCTTAACTAAACTAACTACTAACTAATTTATTCTAGAGAGAGAGTAGAGAGAGAAAGTGTGTGTGTGAATGAAAAGTGTGAAAGTGTATAAGTGTGTTGAAATGTTGAAATGAAGCCTCTATATATAGAATTCGCACAACCGTATCCGTAGACCGTATCCAAATCTTCAAATGCACAACCGTATTGCAAACCCGAATAAAAACCTGATTTTTATCGCCCAAATGCACGATACGGTAGAGCTAGGGCAAATACGGGAGAACTGGAGCGAATACGGCTGAGCATAGGGTGAATACGGGAGAACACAGGCCGTATACGGCTGTGCTAGGCTGTATACGGTCTAGCTAGGCCATATACAGTCTGTGCTAGGCCGTATACGGTCTAGTTTGGCCGTATACGGTCTAGTTCTCCCGTATCCTGATTCCTCGGTTCTTCGTTCCTTCGTTCGGGCGTAACTTCTTCGTCGTTTATCCGTTTTGAGTGATTCTCACGCTCACGGTTTCGTAATTTCCTAACGAAGAAAATGACATAAGTTAGAGGTCATAATTCCAAGTATAGCTTAAATTGTGCTTAAATGCGTGAACGGAGGATTCGTTAATCGTTTGTGCTCAATTTTACTCGTTTTTAGGTCTTTTTGGTTGAATCTTGAAACATCGTCTATATTTTAGCCCTAATGATGAAATGTGACGTTTAAGTTTATATTTAAGTGTTTTCATTAATAATTGGGCTAAAATGGTGAGATAATGGCACATAAAAACATGACTTTTTGCGTGTTATCAGTTAGGCTAGACAAATCAATGTTTGTTGTGATGTATGCAATGTTTGGATAGTTATGATTTAATTTGCCATGTTGTTACTCTGCCTGTATGAGTTTAAACTGTTTGTGAAGTTATAAGCTGAACCTCTGCTCGTTTTATCTATCCAACTTATGTTGTTGTTTGTATCCTCCTCCCTAGAACATGGCCAATTGCTACAAGTAGGATTGCCAACTATTCTGTGTATGATGATCAATGAACTCAACATGGTCATTGTTTGTAACACCCCCAAATTTAATGATTTGCGGAAGCATACTTGGGTGTTACTAATCAATATACAAAGCACAAGATATACAGCAAACGACCTCTAAATGAGACGTTTTGTAAAATAATTTCATTTCATAATTAAATCGTTTGAAAACATATAGTTTTCTTTACAAAAATATGTAAGCCTAGAGTCCGCGTATGTGGCGGGAGATTCTATTACATAACCATAGTTACAAAAGATAATGCCAAAGAATCTCCGTTAAATGCAGTTTGGAAATCATGCGACTCTAGCTAGTAATCCTGGAGTGATCCTACTCCGTAAGTGTACCTGAGAATACATGCTAAAAGGGTCAACCAAAAGGTTGGTGAATCTCACAGGTTTATCAGTAAATAATCAGTTTGAACACAAGATTTCATCAGTAGTGCCCGTAGGCGTATATCAAGTATTTGCAAATCTCGCAAAAGTAAAGAAATCAAGTTATACCGTTGCCATGAGGCTCATAATCGAAGCTTAACCCGTAAATAATCAGTTGCTCCCGTGACATGCTCGAAATTGAGCAAGCATAAGTAAACGAAATAATAGTCGCCCGTTTATACATAACGGTTCGTGGTAGCGCTACTACCCCGGGCGGGGAGGGTCATTTCCCTAATGGATCCATTAACTACTGTTCGCGCTTAAGTACATAACTAACGATATATGATGGAGAGACTTCAGTAAATAGTAAGTAACTCATGCAATTCCGTTTGGTATAGTAAACAATTTAGTACTTGTGTTCAAGAAAAATCAGTAGCATGTATCTCCCCCAATAAGTTAAAACAGTAAAAGTGGGGCCGTAAGACTCACCTGAGTCAAGCAGTGGTAAATAGCAAGTAGTAGTAAAGCAAGTAGGTTCTCCGAACCCGTGACCTTCTAGTGCCTAAACACGTAAGGTTAAGTAAGTAGATGTCTCGCAAGACCATCTAGGCTAGTTGTTCATACAACCCGTTGTGTTTAAATGTTGGTTTGTTCGCGTTCGTAACAAAGTATATGGCCCGTTGGTGATTTGTTATAATTAAAGTTTATCATTCAATACGCAAATTAAAGTAATTGTAATAGGAAAGTATGTTTTATTATGATTGTTAGGTCGTATCGTATAAGGATTTGAGGTTGTAAAAGTTCGACACTTAGTGAAAATGTGAGTTTTCAAGGTTCTGGTTTGTGCGACGTAGCATGCGACGTTGCAAGCGACATAAGGTGCGACGCAGGCAGGTACGTCGCATGATGCGACCTTCGCAAATCAATGCGACGTAGGGGGCGACGTCGCTAATGCGACGTTGGTTCGGTTTGCGACGTTAAAGTCTACGTCGCTACGTGCGACGTCCGCAAGTTAATGCAACGTAATAGGGTGCGTCGCTAGTGCGACGTTGAGGTTTTTGTGCGACGTAGGTCGCGACGTCGCAGAGGCCCCTGGCCAGGTGCGACGTAGCGGTCTGTTGGCCGGAAAATGTGCCGAAAATGAGTTTTCCGGTTTCCGTTCGGTCCAAATCTTTTACCCAACCCTTATATGAACATAATAAGCCTATTTAAACCATAAACTAGTAAAAATGATCAAAAACGAGAGATGTCGGGATTTGTCGGAAACTTACAAAATGTCGGATGAAAAATCCGAGAAGATAGGAATGTAGATCGTGTTGTCGTGGTCACTTTTCTCCAAACGAGTGGTATGATTCGGCGATGTTTTGTGGTGTTATTTTACGATTTTGGTGATGAATGTGGGTTGGTGATTGAAAGTAAAAGAAAGAGAGAGAGAGATAATGGAATTTAGAAATGAAGAAAGAAAAGGAAATGGTGGGAGGTTAAATCCTCCACCATTTTCAGTCTGCGCACTGCGCCTCGCGCAGTGTTCGTTTACCCCGTCGTTTAAACGTTAAATAATTATTTTAAATATTAAATGGTACGTTCTAAAATACAAATTATTTGTGATATTTTATTTAAATATTTTTCTAATCACTTTATATTTGAATCATAAAAAGGTAAGTTTGTTTATTTAATTTGCGCGTTTTAATATCTAAACTTGTGTACGTTTTGTTTGTACGATATAAATGAATACGAAATATTATCATAATAATATTTTTGACATAACAATGTTATTTAATAAAATTGGTCACCAACGTCCGTATTAAATTGAATCGAAATACTTTCGATTTAGAGTGCGTACGATTTAACCAAATCGCATTTTCATATATATTTAACAATATATATAATTCGATACATAAATTAGCTTAACACAGAACTAATTACATGTATTAACGAAGAATTAGGCACTAATTCTAGTCCTAATTTGCCGGTTGTTACATTCTCCCCCTGTTAAAAGAATTTCGTCCCGAAATTTAAGTCGAAGTCGCGTTAGGGGCAGAATCGGTGAATAAGTGGGGATACTTGAGTCGTATTTGGTCTTCCCGTTCCCAAGTGAATTCCGGACCGCGCCGCGAATTCCACCTGACTTTGACGATTGGAATACGACTTTGTTTCAGTTGTTTGACCTCACGGTCCACAATTTCGACAGGTTCCTCAACGAAATGTAGTTTGTCATCTATGCGAATCTCGTCAAGGGGGATAATAAGTGTCTCGTCAGACAAACATTTCTTTAAGTTAGAAATGTGAAAGGTAGGGTGCACGCTGCTGAGTTCAGAGGGCAGCTGCAATCGGTATGCCACTGGACCTATCTTCTCGAGGATCTCAAAAGGTCCAATGTACCTGGGGTTTAATTTTCCGCGTTTGCCGAATCGGATTACGCCTTTCCAAGGCGATACTTTTAAGAGTACTCGATCCCCAACTTGGAACTCGAGTGGTTTGCGTCTCACGTCAGCATAGCTCTTCTGACGATCACGCGCGGCTTTGAGTCAGTTTTGGATTTCAACGATTTTCTCTGTGGTTTCATGTATGAGTTCAGGACCAGTGAGTTGACTCTCTCCCACTTCAGTCCAACAGATCGGTGATCGGCACTTACGACCGTACAGTGCCTCAAAAGGTGCAGCTTTAATACTGGTGTGATAGCTGTTGTTGTACGAGAACTCGCACAATGGTAGGTGTCTTTCCCAATTTGTGCCGGAATCCACTACGCAGGCTCGTAGCATGTCTTCCAGTGTCTGAATAGTTCGTTCGCTCTGGCCATCGGTCTGAGGATGGTACGCGGTACTCATATCGAGACGGGTACCCAGTGATTTTTGGAGCGATTGCCAGAAGCGAGATGTGAAACGGGCATCCCTGTCAGAGATAATCGAGAGAGGGACACCATGTTGGCAAACGATTTCTTTGATGTAAATTTGTGTAAGGCGTTCCATTTTGTCGGTTTCTCTGATTGCCAAGAAATGAGCCGGTTTGGTGAGACGATCGACGATCACCCAAATGGTATCGCAACCGCTCGCCGATTTAGGTAGTTTGGTTATGAAATCCATGGTAATTTGCTCCCATTTCCATTGAGGAATTTCAGGTTGTTGGAGCAATCCAGAAGGTCTTTGGTGCTCGGCCTTGACCTTGGAACAAGTTAAACATTTGCTGACGTACAAAGAAATGTCAGCTTTCATATTCGGCCACCAGTAAAACTCCTTGATGCCGTGATACATTTTGTCGGATCCCGGGTGGATAGAATATTTGGACTTGTGAGCTTCATCCATCACCAAGTCCCGAAGGTTCCCGAAATTAGGCAACCAGATTCGGTTAGAGAAATACTTAACTCCGTTGGGTCTGATCTCGAATTGTCTGTCCATGCCTCGCAAGGCCTCGTTCTTGAAGTTATCGGGTTTCAGGGCTTCGAGTTGGGCAAGGTGTATTTGGGTGGTGAGGTCGTTATGAATGGTAATACTGAGTGCCCGGACTCGGAGTGGTTTTGTTCGTTCCTTACGACTGAGAGCATCAGCAACCACGTTTGCTTTGCCCGGATGATATTTGATCTCACAGTCGTAATCGGTGAGTAATTCAACCCATCTACGTTGCCTCATGTTAAGATCTTTCTGGTTGAAAATGTGTTGGAGGCTTTTGTGGTCGGTGAATACAGTGTTGCGGGTACCATAAAGATAATGTCTCCAGATTTTTAAAGCGAACACCACGGCCCCTAGCTCGAGGTCGTGAGTTGTGTAGTTTTTCTCGTGAACTTTAAGTTGTCTGGAGGCGTAAGCAATGACCTTGTCTCGTTGCATCAGCACGCAACCGAGACCTTGGTGAGAAGCATCGCAGTATACCACGAAGTCATCGGTGCCTTCGGGTAGAGATAGAATGGGTGCACTGCAAAGCTTGGATTTCAAGAGTTGAAATGCCGACTCTTGTTTATCGGTCCAATCAAATTTCTTTTCCTTCTGAGTCAGCACTGTGAGGGGTTTGGCAATTTTTGAGAAGTTTTCGATGAAACGACGGTAGTAACCGGCCTATCCCAAGAACTGGCGTACCTCGGTTGGAGTGGTTGGTGCTTTCCAGTTCTTGATTGCCTCGATTTTTGACGGGTCTACATGAATTCCCCGACTGTCGATAACGTGTCCAAGGAATTGAACGGTGTGTATCCAGAACTCACACTTAGAAAATTTGGCGTAGAGCTCCTCGTGTCTAAGTAGTTCTAGGATGGTTCTGAGGTGTTGTGCGTGTTCATGTTCGTTTCGCGAATAGATAAGGATGTCATCGATAAAAACAATGACAAACTTGTCGAGGTATGGTTTGCACACCCGATTCATAAGGTCCATGAATACAGCCGGTGCGTTGGTTAGGCCAAAGGGCATTACTTGAAATTCGTAGTGCCCGTAACGGGTTCTGAATGCGGTTTTTGGGATGTCAGCATCGCGAACACGCAACTGATGATAACCTGATCGAAGATCAATTTTTGAATAACAGCTTGATCCTTGGAGTTGATCGAACAGATCATCGATTCGAGGAAGTGGGTATCGGTTCTTGATGGTTAGTTTGTTCAACTCTCGGTAGTCAATACACATTCGAAATGAACCGTCTTTCTTTTTAACAAACAAGACCGGAGCTCCCCAAGGTGAAGAACTCGGTCTGATGAATCCTCTATCCAGGAGTTCCTGTAACTGCGTGGACAACTCCTGAAGTTCAGATGGAGCTAGGCGGTACGGTGCTCGGGCCACCGGTGCGGCACCCGGCATGAGGTCAATCGAGAACTCGACCTGTCTAGGTGGAGGTAAACCAGGTAGTTCTTCTGGAAAGACTTCTGGAAAGTCTCTAACGATTGGCACATCTTCAAGTCGCTTCTCCTCCGACTTTTTCTCCGTGATGTGCGCGAGTATTGCTGGGTAACCCTTTTTCAGGAATTTTCGGGTTTTTAAACAGGAGATTAAGTTTAGTATCGACCCATCGGTCTCCCCCTGTATGACCAAGGTACTACCGGCGGCGAGAGGAATTCGGACGATTTTATCATGGCACACAATTTCGGCCCGGTGCTTGGACAACCAGTCCATACCCACGATGACATCAAAACTTCCTAGTTCAACAGGCATTAAATCGATTGAGAAGGTTTCGTTTGCGAGGTTTAAAGTGCAATTAGGTATCACACTACTGGTTTCTATAAGTTTACCATTTGCAAGTTCTACTGCGTACTTAACATCTAAGGCCGCGGGGGTGATATCAAGTAGTGGACAAAACTCATCAGATATGAAACTTTTATCAGCACCGGTATCAAATAATACTGAAGCAGTAAGATCGTTGAGAAGAAACGTACCCGTTACAACATTCGGGTCTTCCCTAGCTTCTCCAGCTTTGATGACAAATGCTCTGCTACGAGCAGGGTTGTTGTTCCGTTTGTTGCTGCTGTTGTTGTTGTTGTTGTTGTTGTTGTTTTTCTGCTTAGGGCAATTATTCTGAAAATGCCCAGGACTTCCGCACCCATAACAAGTCTTCGGGGCACTGGTGTTTCGACAATCCTTGGCCAGATGCCCAAAGCGTTTGCAGTTTGTGCAAGGGCAGGAACCGTCGTGGTGACGATTGCATTTGGGACAGTAGGGCCTGCTTCCAACGTACCCTTTCCTTTCAGAAGTGCCAGATGAATAAGCCCTAAGGGGCTCAGGCTTTCGGTTGGTGATTTGGTTGGATGAGTTGGGGTTTCCTTCCCACTTTCGTTTGTTGTTTGCAGGTGGGGCGGAGGTTGTGTTACGGCGGACAGCGTTTGCCGTGAGTTCATGGGCCATACGGATGGCGTTCTGGATAGTACCTGGTTTGGATGAAGTCACCAGGTCCTGAAGTTTTTCGGGCAGTCCATCAACGTATTTCTCGATCCTCTTGTACTCAGGATCGACCATGGTTGGGCACAGAAGTGCCAGCTGGTGGAAACGGTTGGTGTAACCGGTGATATCATTACCTTGCATCTTATGGTTCCAGAATTCCAGCTCCAGTTGTTTCAGTTCATCCCTGGGGCAATACTCACCCCTTAACATCTCCTTCAACTCCTCCCACGGAAGTTTGTAAGCATTGGCAACGCCCACAGTTTGGGCATAGGTGTTCCACCACGTGAGTGCGGTGTCGGTAAAAGTACTAACAGAGAACTTAACTTTGTCCCCCTCCGCACAGTTGCAGATAAGAAATACCGATTCAACTTTCTCGATCCAGCGTATTAGACCGATAGCTCCCTCGGTACCTGCAAAGTTTAGAGGTTTGCAGTTCTGGAAGTCCTTGTAAGAACAAGGTTTAGCAGCAGAGGTTTCAGCGGCATCGCTGTTTCTCGAGGAATTTGGTGGAGTATTCCGAGCTAAGGCTTCAGTAACAGCCTGGGTTATAAGGGAGGTAATCTGGGCATCGGTGTATGGTCGTGTCTTTGGCGGCATGATTCTTCAATAAAAGAAATGAAGATACATGAGATTTTGTATGAACTTGTAATTGTCACAGATGTACATGTATAAAAGCAGTAATACATAACATCAACATGGAAAATGACAATTAATGTGAGTTGAGATAACAAAGGATATCTGATAGATAAAGTGAGTTCAAAAATTACATCCTACAGAGATATTACAAAAGGGGTCGGGAATGGTTACATCCGACTAGTTTATAGAGTAGTGCTAGATAGTCCCTAGATTACGAGATAGATTACAAGACAAAAACTACACTAATCTTAATGTAGATTAATTTGTTCCATCAGCGCGACAAGGCGGTCCACGGTTTCTGCTAGTCGGTTGGTTTGCCTGGCGTTGTCTTCAACCAAGGCCAGTCGTTGTGCTAGTGTTCGAGAGTGATCCGCAGTCTCCTGTGAACGCTGTTCACATTCTTCTAATTGGTTTCTTACAAGTTCATCTGCACCTAATTCGGCGGTCATGGAATCCTGAATTATGCTTACAGAGAGGTTGGTATCCTCTTGTTCTCGCTGTAGTTGTGATATGCGGTCAAGAGCTTGACGAAGCAGGTAGGTCATTCGGTGTTGTTCCAGTTCCAGGTTTTCGAGTCTTTGCTCCTGACGGCGGGATTAGGTAGCCAATACTGGCAACGTGAGATGTGCCGAGTTCTGAGAGTTATGTACAGGATAAGGGCTGGTTCGAGGTGACCTTGTGTTCCTCCTGGCTACTCGTGGGTTCCGTGACCCATGTGAGTGAGAGTGTGTCGGATTAGGTGGTGTGTTTGCCATTCCTGTGGCAGAGTGTAAGTAAGACGAGGCTAATATGTATAAATATATAATATCCAGCCTAGTGTCTAGCACGTATCAAGTAATGGTCCGGTTCTCTCGTGGTCAGAGTCAACTAACGCATTCCTGTTCGACACAACCATTTCAGACCGCACATCATCTTTCCTTAATTGTACATAGTTGATCAGGCTATGTTAAATTAAAGTCGTATGATGTGATTCCTAAACCAATTATGCCTAGTAAGGGAATATTGCCTAATGGTCATAGTCTAGGTCCACTAAATGCAACCTAGTTCACTATAACCTTAGGCTCTGATACCAATCTGTAACACCCCCAAATTTAATGATTTGCGGAAGCATACTTGGGTGTTACTAATCAATATACAAAGCACAAGATATACAGCAAACGACCTCTAAATGAGACGTTTTGTAAAATAATTTCATTTCATAATTAAATCGTTTGAAAACATATAGTTTTCTTTACAAAAATATGTAAGCCTAGAGTCCGCGTATGTGGCGGGAGATTCTATTACATAACCATAGTTACAAAAGATAATGCCAAAGAATCTCCGTTAAATGCAGTTTGGAAATCATGCGACTCTAGCTAGTAATCCTGGAGTGATCCTACTCCGTAAGTGTACCTGAGAATACATGCTAAAAGGGTCAACCAAAAGGTTGGTGAATCTCACAGGTTTATCAGTAAATAATCAGTTTGAACACAAGATTTCATCAGTAGTGCCCGTAGGCGTATATCAAGTATTTGCAAATCTCGCAAAAGTAAAGAAATCAAGTTATACCGTTGCCATGAGGCTCATAATCGAAGCTTAACCCGTAAATAATCAGTTGCTCCCGTGACATGCTCGAAATTGAGCAAGCATAAGTAAACGAAATAATAGTCGCCCGTTTATACATAACGGTTCGTGGTAGCGCTACTACCCCGGGCGGGGAGGGTCATTTCCCTAATGGATCCATTAACTACTGTTCGCGCTTAAGTACATAACTAACGATATATGATGGAGAGACTTCAGTAAATAGTAAGTAACTCATGCAATTCCGTTTGGTATAGTAAACAGTTTAGTACTTGTGTTCAAGAAAAATCAGTAGCATGTATCTCCCCCAATAAGTTAAAACAGTAAAAGTGGGGCCGTAAGACTCACCTGAGTCAAGCAGTGGTAAATAGCAAGTAGTAGTAAAGCAAGTAGGTTCTCCGAACCCGTGACCTTCTAGTGCCTAAACACGTAAGGTTAAGTAAGTAGATGTCTCGCAAGACCATCTAGGCTAGTTGTTCATACAACCCGTTGTGTTTAAATGTTGGTTTGTTCGCGTTCGTAACAAAGTATATGGCCCGTTGGTGATTTGTTATAATTAAAGTTTATCATTCAATACGCAAATTAAAGTAATTGTAATAGGAAAGTATGTTTTATTATGATTGTTAGGTCGTATCGTATAAGGATTTGAGGTTGTAAAAGTTCGACACTTAGTGAAAATGTGAGTTTTCAAGGTTCTGGTTTGTGCGACGTAGCATGCGACGTTGCAAGCGACATAAGGTGCGACGCAGGCAGGTACGTCGCATGATGCGACCTTCGCAAATCAATGCGACGTAGGGGGCGACGTCGCTAATGCGACGTTGGTTCGGTTTGCGACGTTAAAGTCTACGTCGCTACGTGCGACGTCCGCAAGTTAATGCGACGTAATAGGCTGCGTCGCTAGTGCGACGTTGAGGTTTTTGTGCGACGTAGGTCGCGACGTCGCAGAGGCCCCTGGCCAGGTGCGACGTAGCGGTCTGTTGGCCGGAAAATGTGCCGAAAATGAGTTTTCCGGTTTCCGTTCGGTCCAAATCTTTTACCCAACCCTTATATGAACATAATAAGCCTATTTAAACCATAAACTAGTAAAAATGATCAAAAACGAGAGATGTCGGGATTTGTCGGAAACTTACAAAATGTCGGATGAAAAATCCGAGAAGATAGGAATGTAGATCGTGTTGTCGTGGTCACTTTTCTCCAAACGAGTGGTATGATTCGGCGATGTTTTGTGGTGTTATTTTACGATTTTGGTGATGAATGTGGGTTGGTGATTGAAAGTAAAAGAAAGAGAGAGAGAGAGAATGGAATTTAGAAATGAAGAAAGAAAAGGAAATGGTGGGAGGTTAAATCCTCCACCATTTTCAGTCTGCGCACTGCGCCTCGCGCAGTGTTCGTTTACCCCGTCGTTTAAACGTTAAATAATTATTTTAAATATTAAATGGTACGTTCTAAAATACAAATTATTTGCGATATTTTATTTAAATATTTTTCTAATCACTTTATATTTGAATCATAAAAAGGTAAGTTTGTTTATTTAATTTGCGCGTTTTAATATCTAAACTTGTGTACGTTTTGTTTGTACGATATAAATGAATACGAAATATTATCATAATAATATTTTTGACATAACAATGTTATTTAATAAAATTGGTCACCAACGTCCGTATTAAATTGAATTGAAATACTTTCGATTTAGAGTGCGTACGATTTAACCAAATCGCATTTTCATATATATTTAACAATATATATAATTCGATACATAAATTAGCCTAACACAGAACTAATTACATGTATTAAAGAAGAATTAGGCACTAATTCTAGTCCTAATTTGCCGGTTGTTACATTGTTCCCTTGATTGAAACATATCCGAGGGACAC
This sequence comes from Helichrysum umbraculigerum, assembly GCA_949592205.1. NCBI lineage: Eukaryota > Viridiplantae > Streptophyta > Magnoliopsida > Asterales > Asteraceae > Helichrysum > Helichrysum umbraculigerum. Next base: position 65,114,418 of record CATIUR010000003.1, read on the forward strand.
GAAGCATAAGAGTAGAGATAGATTAGGTTCATGCTTGTTTGTTGTGTATCTTTGGGACAACTTCCGGGATACCCATGATCTAATCCTCAGGTCAGTTAATGTGATGCTAGTGTCCCGTCCTACTGCATGTTCTTGTTTGATTGTTGCTTAGGTACTGCATGCTAGACATACATAACCATTATCACTGCCCTGCTAATTAGATTTTCATAAACATAATACAGGTAGGTTAATATGCATGTAATAGTTGTGATGATTGTATGATTAATGATGTACAATTCAACTGACCGTTAGACAGATTATCCCAACCGGTTCCTTGAGTTAAACCCTGTTCATGCTATTGTTCAATGAACGATTCATGCCACGATACGGACGTCCTCCGGATGTCTGAGACTGGGGACCTGGATTAGAGGATGATTGTCGGTTGAATTGGTTTGTGCATTTGGGAGAACTTCTGGTGTACTGGACACTCTATAACTGCTATCCATGTGACATATTATGTATCTGATTGCGGACAACTCTACGTTAGGTATATACTAGGATCATAGTTGTAGCTCATTAAGAAATATAGGAATGTCTAGTGAGTAATCTGGAATCCTAATTGGTATAACGGAAAAGCTGTAAAACGTCCGAGAATCCGGTATAGCGTTGGAACCACCACTGGTGTAGTACAAATACGTGGAAGCCGAGTAAAGGCCGTAGGCATAATACTTTATCACTAATTAAGCTTTTATGACCTCACCGGATTAGTCATCGCACCTAGTAGCCTTATCCCTCATAACTATCCACCTAATATCATTGCCGAAATCTCAGCAAACATATTCCTTATCTTGATTTCTCTGCGTTCTCCGTACAACCTCGCCTTTAATTGAGTCTTTAATTTTAGTAATTAGATTAGAAAACCAAACCAACCTATCAAAAAGTTTAAAAATCCCAGCTAAATTACAAAAGGTAATTAACCCTCCTAAGATCCCATGCCCGTTGTAGTTTGAAGAACGACACCTGAGTTATACGTACCGCTTACTGCCCTTTAGGTCTTTAAGTTGTATCAAAACTTAGGATACCCAGCATAACAAATATAAAACCCACTGCCGTGAGCCCTTGCCGGACGGTTCAACGACCGGAGTAAAATCCGACCGACCGCTGGGGTTGCGACAGAGAGCTCATCTTTACTCAACCCATATTTTTCTTTTGAAGAATGAGAGATTGCATTGTCTTCAGTGATTATGACATCGTTGTTCTTAGTGAATACAAATTTCTGAAATTGAGCAGAAGAAGATGTGCTGATACTGATCTCTGGATTTGATCTTTCAGATTTTGGAGAAGGTGGTTTAAGCATTGACTCCATCTCTTCGAGAGTCTTCAGAATTTGGTCTTTTGAGATAGATGAATCGGGCACTTCGGGAGTTGGGTTCCTTCTCAAGAGAGTGACAGGTGTGCCATATCCAAGTGGAGCAGCTATGATAGGACTGTTTGGCTGTTTGCTGGATTTCTTCAAAGGAAATAGTACTTCTTTAGATGCAGTTGGTGGATCTGAGATAGCTGAGCATAATCCTCCATCTTCTTGGCAGAGTCTTCTAGTAGTGATGACCATGTTCAGAAGAGAGTTAGTGCTGCTTACTGCGAGGATCTCTTCCAGATGTTCTTCAATTATTTCCTGCATAGAATCTACAAGACCAAGATCTTCTCCCATAGGTTGTTTCATTAGTTTGTCAACATTGAAGGTGACCTCCTCGGTTCTAACTCGAAGTTTTAAAGGTTTTTCATTAACGTCAATGACGGCCTTGGCAGTATTTAGGAAAGGTCTGCCAAGGATGAGTGGAACTTCGGTGTCTTCCTCAATGTCCATGACAACAAAATCCACAGGAAAGACAAATTTATCAACGCGGACCATAATATCTTCAGCAATTCCACGAGGGAGTTTGACTGATCTATCGGCTAATTGGACGGTCATACGGGTTGGTAAAAGTTCGCTTAATCCTAACTTCCTATAAAGCGAGTGTGGCATAAGGTTTACACTAGCTCCTAAGTCAGCTAAGGCGTTGCTTATTTGAACATCCTGTAGATAACAAGGTATAGTGAAACGGCCAGTGTCTCCTAGCTTTTGGGGTAGTCCTTGTTGCATAATCAAAGAGCACTTTGCATCTAAAGGCAAGTTAACTACTTGCCTAAGCTTTTCTTTACTTGATAAGAGTTCTTTAAAGAATTTGGCACAACTAGGCATCTCAACTAAAACATCTAAAAGTTGTACATTTAAGTGTAAGCTTTTAAACATTTCTATATATTTTCCAAACTAAGCTTCTTGTTTCTCTTTCTTAAGCCTAACAGGGAAAGGTATACGTGTAGAATTAATGACTTATGGGGCTTTAGAAGGTCCTGGCTCAGGAGAAGTGACAGGGGTCTTGAGTGGCACTAAGTCAGTGGGAAGTGGAGAAATAGAAGGTTCGTTTCTTGGAATATCTGATATTTTCTCGTTCCTAGTCTCTTTTCCTCCTCTAGTGACAACAAGGATGTCATCATACTCATAGGATGAGTGATAGACAGCTTTTATAATCGCTTCTTCTCTTTGCTTCTCATCAACTTTTAAAAACAACCTTTTTACATTATCCTCCATGTTTTTAACTAAATCGTTTGATATTCTAAGTAAACCATCAATTTGGTTTTGAAAATAAACAATTTGTTTATTTATATTATTTTGCTCAACCATGAAGTTATTGAAAGTTTCGGTTTTTAGACAAGAAGTCAAATGAGAAGAAGTAGAGGGTGAAGAAAGAACTAACGATTGAGAAATGGGTTGATTGGTTGGCCTCTGAATGAAAGATCTTGAATGATGGGCTTGATTAGAGGCTTCGCCAGTTGTAGCAAGAATGTCTTCTTTGGACCTTTGGCTTGAGAATAGCTTTTGAGGTTTCTTCACTTGTTTGGGTCTTAAAGATTCTTGCATCTCCTTGACAACTTTAGTGATAGATTCGATTTGAGTTTTTAAGGTGTCCAAGGCATGTTCAGAAGTACTCCTTTCTTCCGAAGTTGATTCATCTTTCTCCAAGTCATGATGATGCATCGTCATCGTCTCAATCAACTTACACGCTTCGTCTGAAGTATGTAGCATGAAATTTTCGGATGAAGCAGCATTGAGGGATTGTTGATGATGAGGATTCAGACTATTGTAGAATGTGCAGACCATATTCGTTTCAGGAAACTGATGATTTGGACATCTTCCGAGCAAATTCTTAAAGCGTTCTCAAGCAGAGCTTAATGATTCATTATCTTTTTGGAGAAAGTTAGTGATATCATTTTTAAGCTTGGTTTGTAGGGACGGAGGGAAATATTTAGCCCTGAATTTGGTAGCCATCTCTTCCCATGTATATATCGAATTGGGTTCGAGTTCATAAAACCATATCTGTGCTCGAGAGACTAAAGAATAAGGAAATAGGTGAAGTCGGGTGACTTCATTACTGGATCCTGTTTATTCGAAGGAGTCGGAAAGGTTGGTGAATTTATTAAGATGAGAGTTTGGATTTTCAACCGAGAGACCATGAAATTGAAACTGAGATTTGATCATTTTAATGAAGTGTGGCTTAATTTCAAGGTTTTCGTCAGCAGATGATACGATTGGTCCTCCTCGTTCCTCTAGCAGTGGTTTGATTGATAAGGCGAGAGTGATACGATTTGTCATAACTTGTTGGTAGAAAGTAGGGTTTTGGAAAGGATTTGTTTAACTAATCTAATAATGAAAAGGGAAATCTGAACAAAAGACAGGAAAAGGAACTTACGGATGATATTGATCTTCTGAAAGGATCGCTAAAAAACTAAGATAACTAAAAACCTAAAATCGGTCGTTGTAGTCCCCGACAACGGCGCCAAAAACCTGTTGTGTCTCGAAGCGGTCATTATCACAACGGGAGCACAACAGTGGGGTGTTTTAAATTTATAGAGCTGTGGTAATCCTAAGCTAATACTACTTTCAGCCCTAATTAGGTTACTAGGGTAGTAAGCGGTATGTTGACTCAGGTGTCGTTCTTACATATAACAATGTAAGTTAATACAAACCATTATCCCTAAACCGATTATCATTATCGATCACTACAATTACTTCCTCCGTCCTATTATAAGTGTCCATTTTTTTACTTTTGAAAGTCTATATTTTACAATTTTGACCTTAAATATTTTTGTTTGTGTTATATAATATTTGATGCAAAATATATGAATGGATTGGTTTTAAATGTATTTTCATTGATATAATTTTCATAAGGTATTATATAACGCAAACATAAATATTTAAGGTCAAAGGTGAAAAAGAAAGACTTCAATAAGTCAAAAGTGGACATTTATAATGGGACGGAGATAGTATTATTTTATCGTCGTATAGCGCGGGTCTCCAACTAGCATAAAATGAAAAAAATAAAATCATATATTCAAAATCTTCCACAAAATCTAAAACAAACATACCGCGATGGATATATACTTACAACGATAACAATAACAAATAACAAAAACAAAAATATCTATAAAAAGCTGGTCCATTATTATTATTATTATTATTAACTATTATTATTAGGGTGGGGTTATCGTAGTTTAGTGATTTACCGTAGTAATGGTAGAATTGAATACATGATTGACACGTGTCCTAGTCTTTCCTATCTCTGGAATTTTACACTTTACGTCCATTCGCACTAATTTCAAGATATCTTTTACGTAATTAATCTTAAAAAAAAAAACATACCAAATTAATCACTATTTTATCCTCTTTAATTCAATATCAATTTTGATATATTATCTATGAAAATCATACAAATATGTGATACACACATACAACATTGCAAAGATACACAAACTTATTCACACTCTTTAATTACTATACTTTTCAACCCCATTTAAAAATACATCTTAAAAAACCGGTTACCAACGATCAAAAACATCCAAACAAAAATCTACGGAGTAATAATCTGTCGGGACACATATCCGTACGTATAGATACACAGAAAATTACCCTTGGATACACAAAAAAATTACGTATGGATACACAAAAAAATTAATTACGTATGGATACACAGAAAAATTACGTATGGATACACACAAAAATTACGTATGGATACACAAAAAAATTAATTACGTATGGATACGCAAAAATTACGTACTGATACACAAACTACTCAAATACTAAAATCAATATTTAGAACACACAAAACACCCAAAATAAACCATCGGACAAAAAAACTCGCTAGAAAAAAGAGCACCGAAGATGACATATGAAAACTATTGGAAACGGTTGATCAGATTTACCGCCATGTCACCGAAACAATGAGAACAACAAGCTCTCTTCTCCGAACTGCATGTTATCGTCAGAAAAAGAGATGAAATACATATATCTACTTCGCCGGAGAGAATGACATAGATTCGCCGGTGATTTATACGAAGCATGCTCGTCGCCGGAGGAAACGACGCATGTTATTTAACGGAGAAAACTAGACAAGTTCGTCGGAGAAGAGGAAATAAGTTAGCCGAATAAAAAATGTTTGGTTCACCGGCGATGGGAAAAGAATTTTAGATCTGGGATTGATTTCATGTTTGGTGAGTTATGAAAGTAACAAATGAAAGGGTTTTTACTTTTTTGAAAGTGAAATTGTAATTTGAGGGACACGTGTATGGATATGATTCTATCCTACCATTACCACACTAATCATTAATTGTATTTGAACCTCTCTCATTATTATTATTATTATTTTCTATATATATTTTCTTTAGCAATAATTTAATAAAGTAATAAATAATAATAATAATTAATAATTGTATCCCATAATTAAAAATTGTATCCCATAATTAAAAATTGTATCCCATAATTAAAAACAGATGAGAAAACCAAACTCGTACGAAAATCAATATTCCTTCTTCCCGTTGTTCTGACCACCACCGGAGTTTTGACGTGTCGATGGCGATGCCGAGAAATCGACGGACAACTTCCCTCCGTGATACCGATAGTCGACTCGGTGATTCCGATAAAATCGAAGGCACCGGCAGTTGGGACGCTATTGAGTGGACCAAAATTGATGTATGTAATTTCCTCTATTTCATCTCTCTATTCTAACCCTAACCCTAACCCTAGGGTTTTGTTTATATGTATATATACTCAGTATCATCTATTTCTATATGCTTCTTCTCAATCACAAATGTGTTGATTAAATTTTTGTAATCGATTTTGTTTATGTTGAATTCACAGCAGCCAGTATCAAGACCTGTTCCTCACGGTCTATCTGATTTTTTGTACGAAGCTGAGGAGGTTGTTGCTGAGGTAATGTATATACTTCGAATTCGACCTATTGGTGTATGTGCTTTTTTATGTGCATATCTACTGGTTATTGGAAAATGTCAATCTAGGGTGGAGATTAGTACAATTTGATATGTAATGTGTTACTGTTGAAAACCTAGTCATACGTTTCTTTGTTTTGTAGTCCTTGTAATAGAGTTCTTTCTGTTATATGTCAATTAGATATGACATGGTTGCTAGGCTGAAGAGTTGCCGATATCATGTGTTAAGAATAAATAAGGTCACATTATAGGCAAAGTTATTGGCACAGATTGCAACTCAGTTGTTTTTCTTCTGAGGTATTCATGCTGCTGAGGGTACTAAGGACACCTTAATGTTCTCTAGTGTTAAAGCTTAATGATCTTTTATGATCATTCGTTAAAACATGTCAAGTACTATTCCACAGTAAATAATATCAATTGGTCATCATGAGCATATTTAGTGCAATTTCAAAGAGCTTTTTGTAATGTGCAATATGCAGGACCTGATTGATTAAGAATTGTTTCTCAAGTTTTCAGTATAAAATACTCTAACGGTTGAACTTTTTCTGTTAAATCTGGCGTGGGATGATGGAAGTTCGATCCTGAACTTATGGCATTATCCTTTGTTCCAGTGAGAAACCATAAGGTCTGCATATGCATAATCATGAAAGAGGGATGTCAGTAGCAACATCCGTACTGGTGCATGGATAGAAAACCAGCAATACTTGTAACATGTAATAGTGGGCTGAAATGACGTCTATAGATTGATTGAAAACACTGAGAATATGATAACCTTGCATGCTGTAAAGTTGACTTTTCCAATTCTTAAACTTCCTACCTTTCCTGCCTGTTCTCTGTTTCTCAATTCATCTTTGTACGAATATCTTGTATCAGCTTGCTCTTAATTTTTTATTGAACTGCTTCTTGAGTTTTCTTACTTTGCTATATAGGGGTATGGCGTTCTTGTTAACACTGATGAAGCAGGTACCTTGTTTGTGACCAATTTTCGTCTTCTTTTTTTGGTAAGTTGTTCATTTACCAGTGTTCTTTTTTCATCTATCATTTTGCGTGGTAGTCGTATATAAGACATACTGATCATACATTTCCATTTATAGAATTCTAAAGCCCAAGGGATTTGAATATTATACATAATGGTAGAAGGCTAAAAAAATATATTTCACTTGGGATTGCATGTCCAAAAAGCCCATAAAGCAGTCTAAATCTATACATACTACTATCTACGTATAGGATGGACAGAAAGTTCACATTTTGCTACTAGTGTATACACTAAAAATTTCTCGACCACCATCAACTGAAAGGGCAGGGACACCTTTTTTGTTAAGCACATCGATCGGGTTCACTCAATCACAGTGCCTGCATTGGTGCTTGTATATATTGTGTTGTTTGTGTACTTCTTCCTATAACACAGCATATCATATATGGTTACATGAAGTTATGAGCCCTATGCTTCTAATGGTTTTTGAATATGCTTCTATATTTGATATCTGTTTTTTTTTTAACTTTTCAGAGTGAAGGATCCAGGGATATTATCGCACTAGGAACTATACCATTGGCTACCATTGAAAAATACAATAAGATCGTAAGTTATGCAATTTTTTATTTGGATCTGGTTTGACATAACAGTTCTGTGCATTTCTATTAAGTTTTGTCGTAAGTGATACCGTACACTGCATGTACTTGAAAGTTATGGTTCTATTTTAGTGGTCTGTTGTTAACTATTTTCTGCTCCCGTGAGTGAATAGATAACCATTTTAAGCACTTCTCATTGTCTAATTTCAAATGGCTAACTATCATGACAACTTCTCCAACCTTAAAATAAAAATATACTACTTCGTTTAGTTGAATCGGTATATGAATCATTTACATTTACTACTTTAACTTAGCATATTACTTCTTGGTAAAAAAGTGTCAGCGACTTCATAGTTTTCCTGTCACAAATCTCTTCGTTCTCTGATGATGTCATACCGGCTTTCATCCAAAGGGATTGTGACTTACTAGATAGTGGCCCTTTCATTGAAAGTGGCCATTTGGGATGCATTTGCTACTATATGCTTTCTTTGTTGACATCCAGTCCACCCATACAACAGGTCAACCTTCTTTATATATACTTATTTAGTAGTTTAAATTAAGGATGATTAGTACTTAATTATCTGTGAGCTTTTCTTAATCAGTTAATCTTGCACTCGTCAATTAATTAGAAAGTCTTTTTTGTGGGAGTATAGTGTTCATTGCTTTGATGCTGATAATATCTCTCCTTTTTCTTGATATACTGATTTGATCTATAATCTTTGAAATAGGTAATAAAGCAGCAGTCAGGCCCTAGACAATCTGAGAAGACTCCTACGCGAAGGCTTCTTCAAGTCATTGGTATGTTAGGAGTCCTTCCATTCATGTAATGCGGTATTTTGGGGAACATGTTTGTTTGACTTCACATAATTATTATCCTTTAGTTTGAGTATAGTTTAGAGACTTGCTAATTTTCATTTCTATACGGATAAAGGATTTGTGAAGATGGTATTGGTGTTGTATATGTCGGTGGTTAGTTGAGGGTTCATATTTTGAATTTTGATAGTGGACTAATCAATAAACTGGCTCTTGTATAACATCTACTGTAATTTTAGGAACCATCGGTGAACCTTATAACAGTAGCATACCATATTTTGGTTTTCTCGTCTTAGTCATGTGCAACTTTGTAAACTTCGATTATTTATTTTATTCCGAGTGTGTGTTTTATTATTTCCTATTATTTATATTGTGAACATCCTTCAAGAGTAGATATCTTATCATATCCATCTTATCTCTGGTTAATTGTTTGGCAGCTAATGGTATTAATAAGATGTAGTTTGTAATTTGTGTCAAATGTACGTAAACTAAGAAATAACTTGGCCATGCTTAATTTTGCAGGAAAAGATATGAGGATTATTATATTTGCTTTTCGTCCTAAAACCAAACAGGTAACTTCTGTTGATGCGTTTGTATGTCCTTGTAAAGGTGAATCAGTATACTATTCTACGATTTGTACTAGGATTACATCATATTTTAAAACAATGACTCAATGAGTAGTAAGGAGTCTGTAACTTTATTGAAGATATCATTTAGGTTTAGGTTGCTTTTTCCTTCGACATCTTTTGGACGTTGCTTACGGGCTATTGACCATCTATAATTGATTGCTGTGACGAACACAAACTTTATCTATCTCACTTGAAACATCTTGAGGTTTATAAGGGTGGCCTTCTTTGTCTTGATACAGTTAGGCAGAAATAAATAAGCTCTCTGTCCCAGATGATGACTTGATGCAGATATTATGTGATTGCAGAGACGTGCTGTCTTTGAGGCATTACTGAGGTGTGCAAGGCCAGCAAGGCTCTGGGATTTGTATGCTTTTTCTTCTGGTCCTTCCAGATTCAGCAATAAGAGTCCTAGAGTACGGCTAGTGAATGAATACTTGCGGCTTATTGGGATGGAATCACATCATTCATCAGTAAGTACCATCGAAGATGGTTCATTCACGTTGTCTAATAACTGGTGGAGGATCAGCGATATCAATGCAAATTATGACATGTGTGCAACTTACCCATTTTCTTTGCTATTACCTAAAGCCATCAGGTGAGGCATGTTACAGTTATGCTTCTTTTTCTCTTATTAATTTAGCTTGGCATACTTACTTTGTTTGTTGATTTTCAGAGATGAGGATGTGCTACAAGCTTGTAAGTTTCGTGCAAGGTGTAGATTGCCTGCAATATCATGGTGCGATGCACGTAAGTAACTAAGTACTGGATATCTGTAGTCATTATACTGATCAGCTTATTCGTAGTTAGCGACGTTAGTCTGCATGTGCTTGAAGAGTGAAAATGCTGTATCCACCATCTCTTGACATTTAAATGCCGGCATCTGGTTTTAATACACCTGCGTTTGTGTAACGATATGTAGGCACTGGAGCTGTCCTTGCACGATCATCTCAGCCATTAGTTGGTCTGATGATGAATATGAGGAGGTAATCCTAACCTTGCCATATTAACCCTGAATGCCTAGATCATGACACTTTTGTACAGTCTAAAGTAATTGTTTGGAAAAAGTCTTATAGTAACTTAAATGCAGCAATGCTGACGAGAGTCTGGTTGGTGCTCTCTGTACTCAACTTTCTGATGGAAAGAGAGGACGGAGGTAAATCGTCTACTCTCTTGTTTATATTTTTCTTGTAAATTTTGCAATGTGATATTTGAAGTTTATTGGTGTTATAGTTTCAAGTTTTCAACTATACACATATCTTTCTGTTGTTTACATTATCATTTTTCAGCTTCCTGGTTCTATTTCACCAGTTCAGTATCTTGACAGTATTCTATCACTGGACCTATAGTTTACTGTGTATCCTTTAATGTTTCTGATATTAATGTGGTATGATAAAATGAATTTTTTTTTAATTAGGAAGTTATACATAGCTGACGCCAGACCCCGCAAAAATGCATTGGCAAATGGTGCAATGGGAGGTGGTTCAGAGTCATCTTCCAACTATTTTCAGTCTGAGGTCTGTCAAAGGTTTGAGTTAAGTAATTTGTTCTCTTGTCGTGTTAGCCAATTAGTTTTGAATTGTTAACTATGAATGTTTCTGCATGCTTCTTCATTTAGATTGTATTTTTTGGGATCGATAATATTCATGCCATGAGGGAAAGTCTTGTTCGTCTCAGAGACTACTTGGATACACATGGAAAGAGATCATCTGATGGGATGTCATCATTTTTGGTATAGTCTGGACCCTTAACCCCAAGAATTTGACCTTATCAGCAGTGGCTCTTAAAATCTCTTAAATGATAACATTTTTTCCCAACAGAGAAACGGTGGATGGACGTGGGGTGGAGGTAATCTCAGCAGTATGTCTGCTTCTGTATCAACTCTTGGTGACAGTGGTTGGTTGATACACATCCAAAATGTACTGGCGGGTTCTGCTTGGATTGCTGCTCGTGTTGCCATGGAGTCGGCGTCTGTGCTTGTTCATTGCAGGTAGAGATCATTGCGTACTCTTCTAACTTGTATAACTTTTCGCTGTGTGTCTATGCCATGCAATAGCTTAACTACAAATTATCAAAAAGGGTCTGATTGGACGCAATTGTGTAACTAAGTTTTCACTACTGGCTTGGGTTGCTTCTTTCATTAAAAAAAATATACTTGAGGGACTACACCATTTGGTTCAAATTGAGGATGTAGGGAAATGACTTTGAGACGTGGTCATGTATGCAGTCATGTAGACTGTTTAGCATTCACCATGCTTTAAAAATTGGTTAAGAGAAGGTTTTACAGATCAAAATCTTATATCCTTTTCATTTGAAACCTTGGCACCGATCTAAACGACTCTCTGATAGAGATCGAAAGCAACAAGATGATTTTGATTCTTGTATTTTAGTTTATGCAATGTTGAAGTGTTTTAATGTAAAAATTAATCATGTGATCACATCTTTATTTCCATCTTTCAGCTAGCGTACACTTCCTTTTTATGAAGTTTCATTGCGTGACTTTAAGCTATTCTTTTATATGTTTCTCTATTGCTTTTGTGAGCGTGATTTTTTTCTTCTAGTCAAAAAATTTCAGCAACATGTAATTGTTTTATACAGTGATGGATGGGACAGAACAACCCAGCTAGTCGCCCTTGCAAGTTTGTTACTTGATCCATATTACCGCACCATCAAGGGATTTCAGGTACTTGAAGAAAAATATCATCGCTGATAGTTTCAACATCATATAGCTGTTAATGTTACATATTCATTTTGGACAGGTTAATTACCTTGTCACATTATTTAAAGGCATTCCTGATGTATATTTTGATGCAGGCTCTTGTTGAAAAAGATTGGCTTGCGTTTGGGCATCCGTTTTCAGATCGAGCTGGAATGCCAAGCTTATCTGGGAGTGGTTTGGAATTACCGAGGCAATCGTCAAGCTCAAACTTCCCGTCGTCACCTATGCGCCAACCACCCGGATCATTCCCATCTCAATCTCCAGTGTCCTCTCAGAATCAGACACAAACTTCAAATAATTATTCTCCAATATTTCTTCAGGTGGGCTTTTGACGTGTGTTTTTTACTTCTCAGGCTTAAGAACAATGTTAAGCACCTTGTGTAGCATGACATGTGACTTTCAAAATATCTTTAATGGTTATATTTTGATCGAGTGCATTTATGTTCCATTTGACAGTGGGTTGATTGCATCTCCCAGTTATTGCGAATGTACCCGTTCGCATTTGAGTTTTCATCGGTATGCATTTCATTTCATGGATCGTATTTACTGGCAGTTATCTATTTTTTTATCTTTATTTTTTGTCAAAACAGTATTCATTTTTGTCGTTAACCCTTACTTTGGTCTTGCAGGCTTTTTTAGTTGACTTTCTAGATTGTATGCTTTCTTGCCGTTTTGGGAACTTCCTGTGCAATAGGTAAGTATGACATTAAGTTCATACACTAGAGGTTGAAAATCCAACTCATTTTCCTATAAATGAATCAATTCAGGTTATGTTTTTGTCTAGCAGGTTTAACCTCCTAAATGGTTTTATTTGAAAAATAAATTTATTATTAAAGTTAATTATACAAATTTATGGCAGAATTAAATGTTCAAAAAAAAAAAAAAGATTGTCGGCCAACCCAAACAGATTAAGACACAAATTTGCATATATATCCTTTACTCAAACTGCCTCTTATCACCTCTATTGGCTACTGAAAGAGAGATGGATTCACACGATGTTCTGGCTCTACACTTGTGGGTCAGAATTCAGAACATTAGTATCAACAGTTTTTAACCCTAAAGACTTGTTTCTCATATTCAGTGACAAGGAAAGGGAGCAATTTGGCGTATTTGAAGCATGTGGATGTATGTGGATGTATTTGGAGGATATGCGTGCTTCAGGGGGGAGTTCCCACGTGCACTATAACCTCTTCTATGACCCGTCTAAACATGATGGTCCATTATTGCCTCCAGCCGCTGCCTTAGCCCCAACATTGTGGCCCCAATTTCATCTTCGGTGGTCATGTCCTTCAAATGCTCAAGCTGGGGAGGTTGAAGCTCAATGTAGGAATCTCATGGAGCAGATTTCTGAACTTCAAAAGGTAATTGTTTGATTGCGAATCTCTTTTAGCAACCCCTATAATGGTGCACAAAACCTACAAAGTAAGTATATTTTTAGTGAATGAAACAGATGGGCATGTTGAACTTTAAAATGTTGAACTGTTACGAGTAGAAATTGCACAATGGGTGTATTGGTAATGGGTTCGGGTCAAAAAAGGCATCTTTTTATAGGTTGATTTTAAGCATCATTGACTGATGTCTGTTTATCAATTAGTTAGGAAATAAAATTAGTGGGAATTTAATTTTATCAACAACAATTGAGTTTTTTGGAATAATAGACTTAGGAGGTTTTATGCGTTATAATTTACATTAGACGCTTTTCGACTCGTTTCTTTTAGCTAGCTTCATTGTCTAACTATTTAAAATGTTAAGTGGTTCGCTTAATGTTTCTCCTAAAGTGTTACATTTTGGTAATATTGACAGGCAAAGGACGTGGCTGAAAGGAAAGCCCGAGAAACGATTGCCACAATGGATGCCGTGAAAGCTGAGATACGTAATGAGAAACAGGTGAGCAGCTCAGCTATGAATTTAGCAAGAAAAGCCAAAAGGGAAAACGATATCATAAAACGAGCAATACAATCTCTCGGATGTAGTATTCATGTATCAGGAAATGACGATTGTACAATCAACATTGAAAATAACATAGTTAATCTACCCGAGAGAATAACATCTTCTCCTTCAAAAAGAGAATTGGGAGGTAGTCCTCACTCATATGATGAAAAAACGGATATGTCCATCTCAGTTACCCTAACCCCTGATCACGACGATATTCCCGGGAACCCAATTCTTCGGGTTTGTGAAAATTTATGCCCGCAACGGACACGAGATGGGTGCAAGTGGCCTGATGCTGGTTGTGCCCAACTCGAGAGCCAATTTGTTGGGTTGAGAGCTAATTATGATGCTTTTGATCGGCTATCTATATATGACAGCTACTTTCAGCCTGAATGACAAACTCATGGGCCTTTTGAGGAATATTAGTATTATGGTGCTGACATCAGGCGTGTGTTGTACAGTCTGAGCTTCTTCTCAAGGTTAATATATATTTCAGAAGGGGAAATTTTGTTATAATATGTTTGATACTGGTTAGTTATAGGAATGTACAGGGGGAGTGTAGGCAGGGGTTTGGTCCGAGTTGTACATGACCATACCGGTTTTGGGATGTGGTCGAGATGGCTGGTGCAACCATTGTTGCAGATGAGGTGGTTCATACTCTTATGATGCTGCCCTTTTAATTCGAGGTGCACTTGTGTACAGATTCTTGATAATTTACTCATTTGACGCTGAGATGTAAAAATAGGCTGATTTCATAATTAATTTTGTTGGTTAATGAAGTGATGAATCATAAATGTGCTAGTTCAAGCCAAAAAATTTTGTTATTTTCCCTTAATATCAATTAACCAACACTATGAATAGTACTTTACAAATTTTCAATTGTCGCCCTTCAAAAATTTTAAATTGCCACCCTTTAACTTTCAAACCTTCTTTATTCTCTACCCTTTAACTTTTAACCCTTTTTTATTTCACCCCCTAATGTTTTAAAACTTTTTTATTTTCTATCCTCTAATTTTTAAATTTGTACCCCTTATCTTTTAGAATATTTTCACTTTTTACCCTTTAGCTTTTAACTACTTTTCATTTTCTTCATCTCAACTATTAACACTCTTTCATTTTCTACCTTTTAGGTTTTAACATTTTCCATTTTCACCCTTTATATTTTAACTTTAATTTTTTTCCCTTTGTTTTTAATAATAGCTTATACATTTTTTTCCCTTTGCTTACAAAATACTACCTTTTGTTTTATTAGGCAAGAGATTTATATATATATATATAATAAGCTTGATAACATTAATAACAAAATTGTTAGTAGCTTGATGGTTTATGCATTTATTGAAAGTGAATCTAATTTTTCAACCACTATATTATTGGATGAATATATATTTTATGTGAATTGTATTTTACTTTGTTCCACTTTGTAAAATGTTTTAAACAAGGATTAATTTGCTATTCGCATTGCGAAGGGTTCCATGCTTAACATTTGTGAAAAAACATCATGTATTATCATCATTTTATGAAATGTGTAATTATTATATATTAGTCAAGTGATTAGATCGACAAATATGTTATATCAATTTATTTGTTGTAATACTATATTTCAAAATTAGAACTGATTGATAATCATGAATATTTGTTAAAAAAAAAAAACCGATAGTTCAAATCATATATACAATACAATGTTAGTTACATAAACTATAGTCTTGCATAAATAATTTATGTTTATATGTTTCTTTTTTGAAAGCTAATATGGTTTCTCATTGACTAAGTAAAATAAGTAGTTCAAAAGTATTTATAAGTAATGTGTAATGTTTGTTATATATTGAAAATTAAAAATTAAAAACCTATTAGTGGAGTTAAAACATAGTGGAGTTAAAAAACCTATTAGTGTCTTTCAAAATCTCATTAATTAACTCATTTTCTCATGAAATATCATCTTATCTTAAACTCATGATATCTCCCTCAAAATAGCAAGATAAATTGGAAATTTACTTTGCCAATTATATATAAGGAATAATTTTAGTGTACATTAAAAAGTTTAAATATATATCAATATTGATAATTGCTATGTGAATAACCCGGTGCAACGCACGGGCATGAGAAACCTAGTTATTATCATTTCCCTTCCAAACCTCTCTAATGAATATTTATGAATATACGTTTGGGTTTAGTGCCCGAAAATGTAACAAGCGAATGTCTGACATTCGTAGTATGTAGTGAAATATTTGGATTTACATTGTATATAATGAACTTGTAATTATTTAAGTTGTATGTATTTCGGTAAGGGATCAATGGTTCTGAGGGACGACACGTGACAGCTTATATAGTCAACACACGTAAAAAGTACTACTGGTATAAGTTACATACAATGTAAGGAAATTACAAGTTCATTAAATACAATGGAGCCCCGATTAGTTCGTTACATACTACGAAATGTCATACTATAATTTGTTACATTTCACTTTCACGGTTGATAAACTATAAATGCTATCCTTAAACAACTTTTACGTTGAAGTTTGCTAGAATTATACCTTTATATCAAATGGCAAACAAATCTCATGATTACTTCAAGTCATCTCATGATAAATTTAATGCTTTTCATGCTATATTGTTATTTCAATTTCTCATGATATTATGATTTCATAAAGATTCCGGCTATATATACAAACACGGAAATTAAATGGTGAGTTAGCATTCGAATGTATACGTGTTGCTTTTAAAATCTGTCCAACTTTCATCTTCATGTCTCTAACTGTAAAAAAACGCACAAAACAAAATAAATAAAAATAAAATTGTATCCAAAGACCAAAGTTGCCCATTTATGATACCGTACATAATTTAATGTTAGAATTGATCATGCATGGTGTGAAATATTAACTTTTTTTTTTGAAAGGCAGTTTGGAATCACTGACGGCCACTTAGGCCCACCCGATCATCTCACCATAATGCACCCTCGAGAAGAAAGCTCAGCTTCGTCCCCGGCCCAAGTGCCGACAGATCCGGTTGCCGAAGTGGGTAAAACTCCTCACCCCGAAGCCCAAAGGCCCAAGGGATTTTCATGCACCGAGTAGGGTTTGAACCCTGTACCTGCAGCATAAATGCCTGATAGCTCTACCACGTGAGTACTAAAGACTTTTAAAAGAGAATTAATTAAAAAACCAGTTATTGAACGTTGAGGTATCAGCGTCGTAAATAAATGCGAAGTAGAATATAATAATCTTGATGTTTTAGTAAGCAAAAATATAGATACGATGTACGTATATTTTTAGTGTTATATTTTGAACCAATTAATCATGAGAAATTTGCAATTTTTGTCCCTGTGGTTTTCTGTTTTTGCCAGTTTTGTCCTTTTACTTTTTTTTTTCGCTTTTTTTGTCCCTGTGGTTTTCTGTTTTTGCCAGTTTTGTCCTTTTACTTTTTTTTTCACTTTTTTTATCCCTGTAGTTTTCAGTTTTTGCCGATTTTATCCCTGTGGTGTTAAGTTTTTGCCGATTTTATCACTCCCTTCTATCACGAGATTATGTAAAATCGGCAAAAAACTGAAAACCACAGAGATAAAATCGGCAAAAACTGAAAACCACATGGATAAAAAAAGCGAAAAAAAAGTAAAAGGACAAAACCGGCAAAAACAGAAAACCACAAGAACAAAAAAAGCGAAAAAAAAAAAGTAAAAGGACAAAACTGGCAAAAACAGAAAACCACAGGGACAAAAATTGCAAATTTCCCAATTAATCTATTATTATTTGTTTCAAAAATGTAGTGTTAGTAATCTTGAATGACGAATCTCCAATAGCTCCTTAAGTTGTATGACAAAAATGAATCTTTGGACAATCAGATACCAAACTCACTCTTTCAGTGCGAGTTAAGTGACATATTTTCTCTTTAACCTAAAATTAATAAATTTAATCATCCCGTCGCATTACGACGGGCAATTAAAACCTCGTTATAAACATTTTACAAAAAGGTTCTTATGAACATTTAGCAATGATATTAAGAGCAAGAAGTACGAGAGAGAGAGAAACAAATTAATATAATTGGTGCAATTCACTTGCTACATCATTTTATGAGATATATTTTGTGTGATTATAGTATCTCTATCATATTCTAATTTAGTTCAATTTATTATCCTATTTTTAAGTTCTACTTAAATTAGTTCATTATCGTTATGTTCAATTAACTTTCAGATAATTAACTTAATTGTAACTTTTATCTATTTACTTTTATATAGTTTCAATTACGTATCATCTTTTCATAAATCAACGCTTTAACTATCGAACGTTTTATAAAATACATATATTTTAGTGTTTTTGATATTAAGTGTATAACATAGTGTATGACGTACTTAAACGAGTAATACAAATCAATAAGTTATTTCAAGTTTAGTACTCAGGTAACAATACTATTTTAAATAAGAATGCTAAAATGAAACGTTATAAATTTGATGCAAGGTTTTGTGTTACATCAAATTTGGTGCAAATTTTTTAAAAATTTGGTTTATTGTTTCATAATGTGTAAACTATACACTTTATACTATTGTATGTGGCAAACTAATAAAAGCTCTATTGTATGTACTAAAGTTTTCAAAGTGTTTATGGTATACATTTAACTTAATATAGTATGTAATTGACAAAGTTCACCTTATACAATAGTAAGAGCGTAAATTGCAATACATTTTGAAAACATTAACCCTTCAAGATTTGATGGTTCACCAAAGTTTGCACTAAATATGGTGAGTTGGTTGGAAATACAAAAGTTGCATCAAAACACCAAATTTAGTATTTTTAATGCATACATTGGAGATGATTTTCGAGTTATTGTGGTGTTAGGGTAATTTAGTAAACTTGTCAATATTATTAAAATGTATATTTAATAGTACACAATAATTTTTATATAGGGTTAAGTAATTATTAAAGTACCTAACTAAGATATGATATTTATAATGTGTACTTAACTACTCGGGTGTACATAATTTGTATGAAACTTGTAATTTATTGTCGTTGTATGTGTTTTGGTGACGTGTCAACTTGTAACGATGTGATAGCACATCACCAAAATATATACAATGACAATATATATTGGTTTTTTAAATACAATTTACGTCCGAGTAATTAAGCACACACTACAAATATCAGACTTTAGTTAAGTATATTAACCCTTTACTATATAAATAAGAATAATAAGATAAACAATTAATAAGGTGCCGCATAAGTAATTGATTAACATTATTTCTATTCAGGACCGGCAAATAAAATTCGAAGGCCCCGTGAGATGTCAAAGATAGGTCCCATTATAAAAAAGTTATATCAAAGAATACATTAATGTTACGCAATTTGTTATAAATAGTAATGGTAAGTTTTTCTATAACAAATCGACAAACGTTAAACAACTTCATTTTCATTACAGATGGCTCCTTTTTTTGGTTCAAAAACCCCTAACATTAATCAAATTAAAATTGTTGATCAAACTTTTATAGTCAATACTCTCTAAAATGTTTCAATTGATATCAATAGTATTAATTCGTTAACCCTCTATTTTGACATTTTAGACTACAAGTATGACATCAATAATTTAAGTTTTGAGAAACTTCTTTTGACCATTGCTACACTTTACATTATAAGGAACTATATACAATAATGTCATTAGAAAAACAATAAACCTATTTTCAAAGGCAATAAATTATTAAGTAAATGTAACTCCGCATAAAGTTGATTTACATTGAAATCAGATTGTACATTACTCTTTAACACATTTTCAAGATAGTTATTACAATACGAATAAAAAAATCCTTATTATCAAAGAAGTTAATATGATTGTCGATTGGGTCATATTTAGTTTTAATTAATGGAAGTTGATAAGCATCAAATAGATAGTATATTTTATATAATTTATCCCTATATTTGTATACATTTTAGTGCATTTATATGATTTTAGATACTTATTCTGTTAATATTTGCAGGAATGTATTTTAATTAAAGATTGAAGAAAAAGGAACGAGAACAAGTCCAAAACTGAAGAAAATGAAGTATATGAAGAAAAGAAGCTTAAACCTTAAAGAATTGAAGACTAAAATGATAATATTGAAGAATTGGGCCAAAATGAAGATTAAAATCCGTGAATGTAAAGAAGAAAGCCCAAAATGAAGCCCAACCCGAAGTTGAAAGATTCTGGAAATGAAGACCAACCGGCGGTTGAGAAACCCAACCGGCGGTTGAATATATATAATCAAAGGCGGTTCCAGATGCGGAGTTGGAATGGGACACAAATTGATCCAACCGGCGGTTGGGAAGTCCAACCGGCGGTTGGACTGACGGTTTTGAAAACTATAAATAGAGGCTTAGTTTAGGTTTAACGATATACGGTTCTTAGAATACAAAGTCGAATATTAGGGTTTAAGGTCGACTTAAGGTGCGAATTTGGAGGCTAAGGAGCTAGGATTTGAAGGTTTTTAACCCTAGGAAAAGCTGGTTCGACAATTGGTTCAGTTTCTTTATCCTTGTAACTTTAATAACCTTATTGAGTTAATTTATGGATATTGTTTATTTGATTTAATTGTGAATTAGGTTTTCGTTATAATTATTTGAATGAATGTTTATTGAGTTTATTATATGAATTTATGTTTATGTTGGAACTATATTATTGAATGTTTATTATGCAAGAATTGTCTATATTATGATATATTAATGATTGTTCTTGACATAGTTAACTGATTTATATTAAACGAGGATGACCATATTAAGTTTTTATAAATTAAGTGATTGTGTTTATGTCTTGATCTTAACCTTATACGATAGACGAAGAATTTAATTCATTGATATAAAGTAATATTGTGATTCACGCCATACCGATGAAATTGTATTAATAAACTGCTGATAGATCTTAATAATTAGTAATACTTTACGTAACCTTATGATTGTGTTGCTATGATGAAGATTAGCTTAACCTTAAGTAATTTTCTACATTGGTAATTCACCAATAATAATAGCCAACAAGCAAATAAACATAAGTAAATATAATAAGTTTAATAAATAATAGTTTGAATAATTATAATCTTCTATTCAATTGAGTATTCTTAAGTTGTTCCTGAACTTATCTATTAGAATCTGTATCAATTATAAATATGTTCGTTCGAAACTAAAACGTCCCCCTTATATTGTAATATTAATTGTACATTGGATCCTTTATTTGTATTATTATTATAATTAGTTGTAATTAGGAGTAAATAGATAATTGGTTATAAATTAGAATCACGTTCCCTGTGTTCGAACTTGGACTTACTTATAAAACTATATAATACGAACGGGTTAATCTTGCCTGAATCGTGTGATAGTATTATTTAGTATTTCCTTAATTTAAAACTTGTGATTATAATTGCCTATACTTAGCACACATCAGAAGTTAGTAAGACTGTATTTCTTTTTCAACGTCAAACATATAGTAATATCAAGGGCTAATTGTCTGTAAATGTATCGAACTTGTCACGAAATCTTTTTATATGCATCTATCTTCTAAAAATTCTAATGTATGCATCGAACTTACTAATCACTCCTGTTGTATGTAGTCATTAACCGAAAGCAAGGGTAACCAGTTACCCCTTGCTTACGTGGCCAAGGATCGATGAGTTGTCATTGCCACGTCATTGCCACCTGGTCCACGTTAACAAAGTTGGATACATTTTCTTTCACCACATTAATGTCATCACCTTCATCAACTTCATCATCTTCAACAACATTTTCGGTGACTTTTCCGGCGACACCAAAACCACTACATTAACCAACATCTCCATTATCTCTACTTTACAACCATCTTCGGCATGACCACCATCTCTAACTTCAACCACATTTTTCGGCAACACCATCTTTTCCGGCGACATCATATTTCTGATAACACCACAACAACCACTACCATTACAAATATCCTTATTATCTCTACTTTACAACCATCTCCGGTGTCACTACCTTCTCCAACTTCATCCACATTTTCCGGTGACACCATGTTTTCTGGCGATATCATATTTTTCGGTAACACCACCAAGACACGTACAACTGATGGTCACAATCACAAACACATGGTCAATTTTTTGAAACTCCCCTGCATGCTAGAAGAAGGCATGAGTTTTGTTGAACAGCTGAAATGGGACAAAAACTAAAGTTTGATACATTTTAGAAAGTTCCTTATATTCATGTAGTCCCACATGGCACCTAGGTGGCGTACGACGTGGACAAAAGTGGAGTAACCGGTGCCACATAAGCAAAATTTCGGTTTCAGTTTAATGACTACATACAATAGGAGTGATTAGTAAGTTGGATGCATACAATAGAAGTTTTTGAAGATAGATGCATATAAAAGGATTTTGTGACAAGTTCAATACATTTACAGACAATAAGCAAATGCTCGTAGAATTTGGAGGCCCCTAAGTAGTGGTAGCACCGTGCGCTGCAGCGCTGACACATACAATACTTGCTAATCTCCACCATTGTTTCTATTACTATTTGTTGAGTTCTCTAAATTCTCCATCCCCATTGCCTATTTTGATATGTTATTTAGTTTGCATTTCAACTTTATAAGAAGTTTGATTTATGTTAGGGCCGTTAACAAATCGAATCGAGTATCCGGAAATTTGGGTTCGACTCGTTGAACATTTACTCAACTCGAATTCCATTGAATTTCAAGATTGTATTCGAGTTCAAGCTCGAAAATTTAACTATCGTTCGAGTGCGAGTTATGTGATCGTTTAATTTTGAGATAATTTTGTATCGAAACTAGCTTTTGAGATAAAAATGCTTGTTTGGAAGCTCGGATTCATTTATTATCTCAAATAAGCTCATTAGAAAACATATAAAAATATTTAAACTTGACTAAAGTATATAAAACACTCTTTCGACAATTATTGCAACTCAAAATGCTTAATGTTAATTGGGTATTAAAAGTTAAAACCCAATAAACAAATATCTAAGTGAATACTCGAGTCTTGTATTTGTAGAGTTCTTTTTATAAGTTGTTTTCACTCATTCAATATGGGATGCAAAAAGTAAAAGGATCTTTATTACACGTAGGAGGTTAGAAACAATCGTAAGAGAACGAGGACAATATAAATGTTAAGTCATGTGAATGAATCTTAAATTAAGTGCAATATTTGGTGATAGTACAATTTTGAGTTTGTCTAGTTATAGTATAAAGTTTTAAAACTTAATACTGAACACTTATTCAGCTTACAAAGATAAAATTATTATAATAGAAACGCTCGTTTAGCTCGTTTGACTCAATTAACTAGATTTGCTTGTTCGACTTGTGAAAGTTAAAGAGTTTTCAATCGAGTCGAGTTGAATATTAATGTTTCAAGTTTGACTCATAAAACCAATCGAGTAATTATTTATGTTCAACTTCGACTCGAGCTCGAAAATTAGAATGCTCAAATTCAAGAAATTGTCTCGAGCACTCTCATTCAAATATTTAATCTTTACTTGTAGGATTGCTATAAAGTTCTTGAACAGACTTACGTTATAAAACCCGTGCCAATGGGTTGTCGGTTGGGCGTCGGTTGGCCACCGACGATGCCAATGGTTAGACGGTTCCACCGTCGGTTGGAGCCGTTGAAATACCGATGGGAAGCGACGAGGTGAAGGTGGGACCCACTAGCAACTTTTTCTTTTTCTTTTTAATTAAATACGAAAAATATAATATATATATATATATATATATATATATATATATATATATATATATATATAGGAATGGGTCCTTGTGAGAACAAGGAGATAAAAAAAAACGGTGAAAACAGATCTCAGCCCTTGATCTAATCTACTTTATATATATATATATATATATATATATATATATATATATATATATAGAAGGGGTGGAGATAAAAAAACGGTGAAAACACTTTTTGGTTCACAATTTTTTTAAGTTGTGAACTTTTTTTTTTTGCTTCAAATATGTTTTTAATTGTGAACCCTAATATTTTTTTTTGTTTACATAAATGTTCATCGTGAACCTAATTTTTTTTTTTGTGTTTAGCACAAAATTTTTAACTTTTTTAATTGTGAGCTTTATTTTTTCACATAATTGTTTTTACTTTTCTAATCGTGAACCTTTTTTTTTTTTGGTTCACGGAAAGTTTTTTAACTTTTTCAGCTGTGAACCTTAATTTTTTTGAGTTCACGAAAAGTTTTTAACTTTTTCAATTGTGAATTTTTTTTTTTCAACTGTGAACCTTAATTTTCTTTTGGGTTCATGGAAAGTTTTAAATTTTTTCAATTTTGAACCTTAATTTTTTTAAGTTCACATAAAGTTTTGAACTTTTTCAATTGTGAACTTTTTTTTTTCGACTATGAACCTTAATTTTTTTTTGAGTTTCACATAAAGTTTTTAACATTTTCAATTGTGAACCTTTTTTTTTCAACTGTGAACCTTAATTTTTTTTTGGTTCACGGAAAGTTTTTAAATTTTTCAATTGTGAACCTTTTTTTTTCAACCGTGAACCTTAATTTTCTTTAGGTTCACAGAAAACTTTAACTTTTTCAATTGTGAACCTTATATTTTTATTGAGTTCATGGAAAGTTTTTAACTTTTTCAATTGTGAACTTTTTTTTTTCAACTGTGAACCTTAATTTTTTTTGGTTCACGGAAAGTTTTTAACTTTTTCAATTGTGAACCTTTTTTTTTCAACTGTGAACCTTAATTTTTTTTTGGTTCACGGAAAGTTTTTAACTTTTTCAACTGTAAACCTTAATTTTTTTTGAGTTTACGGAAAGTTTTTAACCTTTTCAATTGTGAACCTTTTTTTTTTCAACTGTGAACCTTAATTTTTTTTTTGGGTTCACGGAAAGTTTTTAACTTTATCAATTGTGAACTTTTTTTTTAACTGTTAACCTTAATTTTTTTTGGGTTTACGGCAAGTTTTTAACTTTTTCAATTGTGAACCTTACTTTTTTGTTTTGGGTTCACAGAAAGTTTTTAAGTTTTTCAATTGTGAACCTTAAATTTTTTGTTTTGGTTTTCGGATTTGACTTTATTTTATTTTTTTCCACAAAAATTATTTTTTTTTGTGAACCTTTATTTTTTTTTTGTTTACTTCATAAAAAAAAGTTCACAACTTAAAAAAAATGTGAAGGAAAAAGTGTTTTCACCGTTTTTTTTTTATCTCTACCCTTTTATATATATATATATATATATATATATATATATATATATATATATAAGGTAGATTAGATCAATGGCTGAGATCTGTTTTCACCTTTTCTTTTATTATATATATATATATATATATATATATATATATATATATATATTAAAAAAAACTATCCGTTGGCCAACGGTTTAATTTTTTTTAATTACGAAATAAATAAATAAAATTTAAAAAACTATCCGTTATGGCCCCAACGGTTTTTTTTAAAAAAAATTGAAATTTTTTTTTTTTTTTCAAAAACTAACCTTTTTACACACTATATATATACCCCTTTCCCACACATATTCTTCACTCCAATTTACCGACTTTCTTTCAAACAATACTACAATTCTTCACTACAACTTACCATCCAAATATGTCAAGAAATCAAAAGAAAAATACACCACCACCAACATCAACCGAAAACGATATGTGGGCACATTTAATGAATAATCCAGTACCGAATCCACCATTTTCACCAACGGACTCGTCTTCGGCTCAATCTTCAAACTCTTCACCTAGTCAACCACTCGGGTTTGCATCATAGGCACAACAACAACCACCATACCAACAACCACTACCATACCAACAACCACCACCACCATTCCAAAATTACCAACATTATCAACCTTACCAACATTACTCACCATATCAACCAATTTATCAACAACAAAGCGCACCATCGGCTTTCTCTACATTTCCACCAACCACAGTTAACTATCCACAATTCGGAAACGTTGGTACACCCGAAACCGAACCCGAAACTCAACCCGACCCCGAAAAAGGAAAGAAAGCAAAAAGGGTACTAGTTAAGTGGTTGGACGACAAGACAGTTATGTTGGCCGAACGATGGGTCCATATATCGGAAAAAAGTAAAGAATTTTGTGCACAAAGCCTCGAGATTTTTTGGTCAAAAGTGGTTGCCGACTATAATAGTTTGGCAACCGAAAAATGTACGTTGAGTCAAATACAAGAAAAGTGGAATAAAATCCGCAAAGATTGTAAAATTTTTATCGCAATCCACAAAAATATCACCGACCTGCCGCCAAGCGGTGCAAATGAAAAAACATTTTGGACACATGTCATGAAATGTTTAAGTCCCATCAAAAATACAAATTCATTTACGAAAAATGTTGGTATGTTTTAAGAGACTATCCGAAGTTCTATTTGGATATGGGAGTCATGGCCAACCGGCGTACACACCAACCCGATTACGACCCTATCAATCTTGATGATGACACCTCTTAACATGAACATGGAAAGGTTGTTCCAAAACGATCACATCAGTCGTCCGCCCGGTCGTGCAAGTTCAAGGAAAAGTCAAAAAAGTTCGGGTTCGAGTGATGCGTCTACTTCTTCAAGAAGTTTGAAAGAGCAAAAACGTTTGGCTAATATCAAAGCCGCCGAAATGCAACAAAAATCAATGGGTACGATTGATAAAAATTCCGAAAAAAAGACCATTCTTAAAACTTGGAAACTGCTTTTGCAAAAAATACCCAAATGTATTAAAAAAGGAGAAAAAAATTCTCCAAGAGGTGCGAAAAACCGTGGTTAATAACTAGGATTCGGATTACCAAAAGGTTTTTTGTCAATCGTCGGGTTCGGTCCAAAACATTGATTCGGACAAAGACGAAAACGAAGACGACTCGGAGTAGACGACTAGTTGTATTTTATTTTTCAATAAATGTACTTTTTAAATTATTGTAATGTTTCTAATTTTTAGTTAATGTAATGTTTTATTTTTTATTAATGTAATATTTTTAGTTTTAATATATAAGTGTTTTATTTAATTTTGTAGTTTAAATACTAAAAGTAAATAATGTGTGGGGTCCAGAAAAAAACTGAAGTGTTCACTGTTGGTAGTGAAATATTCAGTTTGTGTCAGTTTTGTGTTCTGCTGACGTGGCTCTAATGTGGCAGAAACTGAAGTGTTCAGTGTGTGTTCACTGTTGGGAGTGGTCTAAAACCACTCCCAAAGGTTACTAAAACTGACTGAAACCGACTGGGACACGACAACGCCACGTCAGTTTTTTCCAAAACAAACTTAAACTGACAAACCTCTGCTATCAATGACACCGTCACTGTAATTTTTGAGTCCCACACCTACCAACTTACTTTTAGTTATACACAAAAAAAAGAAGCAAAGCATCGTCGGATATCCGACTAAATAAAGCGACGGAGCCCAACCGACTAACCCGTAACATCCGCGTCACTCGGAGGAACCGACGAACCAATGGGACTCGTCTAAGTTCATTGTTTCTAACTTATTGTCTCATGGGGTAACTTCAAATTTATATCCATTTAGCACCTCCTGTTATATGCATATGCAATATGCAATATACCTCTCTATTCTATATTAAACATGATGATCCAATTCAAAGGCTTTACTGGTAAGAAACTAGCTGTAAAATACAAAAAGAATGACAACGCCTATGGAATTTTCTCCTCGTATAACGCTCCAACACTCAAGTCTGATGAGGATCGAAGCATATAAAGGTGTCATTGCTGCCTAGCATCAGGTGTTGTGTGCATGAAATAGAACCTCGACCATCTGAATCTAGAGTTTACCCTTTGTTAAATTTCGTTTACTCAGGTAGAAAGAATAGTTCAGAAGCACCAAATGAAGCATATGACCAGATTGTTTATTTCTCTATTTAACAAACTCGAGTTTATACACGATAAAGACAGAGTATGTTTATCAGTTTATGTGCCATTTTGCAACTTAATTGCAATTTAATATCGTTTTATAAACCTATTCGCCGGTTTCAGCGGCTGGTGGTGGTGGTAAATCTTCATTAGATGGCTTCTTATTTATCCTTCTCTCCTTCCATCTTGCCAATGCCCACTTCAAAATGAAAAATCCTCCAATTGCATAGACCTAAATTCAATCACAGCATAAATTAGCTATATAACTTACAGTATTCCAGGTGCACTTCAAGGAGTTATACTTGTAAGCTCAGAACCGGGAGGATACATGATATCAATTAGCTTTCTG
Source organism: Helichrysum umbraculigerum (assembly GCA_949592205.1). Classification (NCBI taxonomy): domain Eukaryota; kingdom Viridiplantae; phylum Streptophyta; class Magnoliopsida; order Asterales; family Asteraceae; genus Helichrysum; species Helichrysum umbraculigerum. Next base: position 65,142,542 of record CATIUR010000003.1, read on the forward strand.
TGTGCATAATGATTTTGTGAAAAAAGCATGCAAGAGATGGCAAGATGGGCGGGTTAGGCTAGTTGGGTAAATGGGTCAAATAGGGGATAGGCAGACATGGGTCATATTTGAATTACTAGTCAAACTGGCCTGGGTCCAGTTGACAAATAAACATTTACCCCCTTTATAAAAGCAATTACTATTAATATGTCAGTTATCATTACAAACCAACATTCCTACAATCAGGGTTGTAAAAGTCAGGATTAATTGTGACTAAACGGATTTAGGGCTACTCCAAAGCAACTCGGCCGTAATCGAGCTTAACATTCGGTCAAAGTCAGACTTGGTCAACAATTTAATATGACAATGTTTATGGCAATTCTATATTTACACATATAATTTCGAAAATTATTACTTAAATGTAAAAAAAAAGGTCCAATCCAAGTAATCCCCGATTACTCGAGGACTTGCCGATCAATCACTACAAGGTCCATGCCGATTACTCCCTGCCTAGAAAATTTTACAACCTTGGCTACTATAGTACATAAACTATTAGATAACAACCATCTATGCCTCTATGGGGTACTAAGTGTTTAACAAAACTTTAGGCAACTTTCTACCAACCGATTCAAATATTCAGATTAGTTACTTGGTTACTTTTCCAAGTCTAACAGCAGAAATAGTATCAGGCATCAATAATTAATAAATACCATTAACAAAATAAAATAAAAAATGTCAACAAAAATCCAGAGGCACAACTCATTCAACAATGAAGGATCAATTTTCTTTGCAATGGTCAAAAACCTTATTAATTATGATTGAAATGGTAATATTCATTTATAAGTAATCATGCTATATATTTTTACAATTCCACATACGTAACTAAATAGGCAATATGAAATTTAAAGAAACCATATATGTCCAAATAAAGACAACAAATGTAGGCACACATGAAGAATCTTGCATAATTGCATCCCTATCTATCTCTATATGCACATTCATAAAATTGAACATGTATCAAGCACACAAAAGTTATCAACACTCTATGCTATGCATACATACTGAATGCCAACTTCATTTACAGCAAAACATCATAATCCGTACATTTCGTCTAAATCACACCAACATATTTGGCTATTTCTACACTAAGTGGATGATCAAATAAAAAAAGCTAAAATTCATAAGAATCGCTAGAATGATTTCGATGCTTTTATTTTGGTAATGAATTCATTTTTACGGATGCACATTTTTTTATCATGTACAAAAATAACTGCAAGTATCATAATCATCCTCACCTTATTAACAAATTTAAAGTCAATAACCATATCTTTATACATTATACAAAAAAAACTTTAAAGTAAAAATATACAGTAGAAAAATAATAAATTAGAGACTGAAATAATTTGACAATAAAAAAGTAAATCACAAAAATTATCAAATTCAAATTAAGAGCTAGGGTTTATAAAAATAAACAGTGAATTTAAAGAGCTAGGGTTTATAAAAATATACCTGCCAAAGAACAACAGGATTAGTGTCTTGCTCCATTTCTTCCGATTCAAGCTTCAACGGACCAACATCCGTTGTCGAAGCAGCCGGAAACCTAACAGTTACCGGTTTCGATTCGTCTTTCACTTCACCGCCGCGAGAAACCGCATCTCCGGCGACTTTACTGTCCGTTTCAACCTTTGCAGGCGGCGGTGGTGGAAACAGGAAGCTGAAAACTTCAGTGAACTTTGAGATGATTGAAGAGAAACGATTTGGAGGTCGGTGAGATTCGTCCTCGGGTTTGTGAATTATCGGAGCTCCGTTTTCCGCCATTTTTTTTGTTGTTGTTGTAGTAGTTTGAAGAAAACGTTACGTTTGTGTGTTTGTGTGTGTGTGATAACGGTGGAAATAACGAGAGTTTAATTAAAGATGAGTTGAGTGGCATAAGACGCGTGTACTACACGACACTGTGATGTAGGCTTCGGTAGTGGTCCATGGCCCAAGTTTCTTATTACAAGTGTATCTATCCATGGGCTGCCAAATTCATGATTTTTTCATGATAACAAGTAAAAACAAATTCCATTAGTTGGAACTTGGAAGGGAGATATTGAAGGGAAAGATGAGATGAATGAAGCTGAGAAAACTGAAAAGTAAAGAAATATAAGTAAGGAAAGACTAGAAATTGATTTATAAGAATTAACAATAATGACACTTGGAGCATCTCCAATGTGTGCACTAAAATAGTATGGTAAATTGCATTATTTTAGTGTAAAATGAGAATCTTTATGGAATATGCTTGCACTAAAAAAAAGTTGCTCCAATGTGTTGCACTAAATTTTTACACTAAATCTTATTTAATTGATTTAAAACACATAATTAAATAATATAATGTACTCCAATATTTTTATTTTGCTTAATACCTTTATTTAGTTCAAGACTAATCTTCTATAAATTTAAATATGATCATATAAATAGTATTATCATACAATATTTAATAAGAAAATCAGAATTATTATGTTTACACTTTTTTATGTATACATATATACATAAACACAGGTAGTTCCAGAGTAAAAAAAAATAATACTAATACTTAGTGTTACTACTTATTGATTGTTATAAAAGAATAGTATATGAGTTTTTATATTTGCTACCTGTATCACAGTTTCATAAAAAGAAAGAAACAAAATACTCCTTAATTATGCCCTATTTGCCCTCTTTGGGTTGAACTGACGGCTCTGTACTATCAGTGTCAATTCCTGATCAAGCATAAATTCATATACCTGAGTGCAATGGGTTGGATCGATTCGATGCTCTCCGTGACTTACGTGGATAATCTGTCGGAGTGTATTGAACGAAACCGTGGGTGACGTGAATCGGCGGTGAGGAGATGAATAGTGATCTCCTCTAGATGATGAAGGTTGCAGTGTAGATGGTGAGGGTATGCTAGGAGGTGTTAGGGCATGAATAGTGGTTATGCCATTGTATATATAGTGATTCTTGATCACCTTGGTGGGCAAGTTTGGCCACGTGTCATCATCTTACACTTTTGATCGTACGGCTAAGTCACCATCTGGTGGTACTTATTGATCATACGGTTAAGTCACCTGTTAAGTCACTGGTCGCTGACCATGATGAAGTCGTTGGTCGCTGACCAACTCAACTGTTCGTTACTCGATGAAGAAATGAATTGTATCGAAGCTGCTGTTGTTGATGATAGGTTTCGCTGAGCATCATTCATTCTGCTTGATATGCTGAGGAAGATTAAAGCTCAACTTGGTATGTCGTTGATCAACGTCAGTGAGAGCTTTACTTCTAATCAATAAAGGCAAAAGTCACTGCCAGAATAACAGCTAGTCACTGAAGATCTCTAGTTCAAGTCATTCTACAAGAGCATGTTAGCTCGCAGTGAGTGAGGAGAATTACTGCACCTTCAGGGACTATTCAATAAAGCCTCTCAATCATCAAGTACAAAAAGTAATGTACTTATCTATACATCAGCAAGAGTGTTCCAACTTGAAGTATGTTCGAAAGATTACGTGGCAGCAATTGATTGGTTTTAAAGTAACGAGATATTTGCGGTAACAGAATTGGGACCCGCAGAATGTCGGTTCATCAGTGATCAAGCCAATCAAGCAGCGACACGTGTCATTCCAAGATCCTATTTTATAGGCGATATTTTAGGAACTCTTGTAGTATAAATAGTTCAGTGTTTTGTACTGTAGAGGCTAGTCGTTCAATCGTACTTATCACTTGTGTGTCAGTGATCAGTTTGTCTAAGAGTACGTATTAACGATCCAGCGAGTGAACAGTCAGCGTGTTTGTCCACTGTTGTTCATCTCATTTGTAATTGATTAGCTAAGTGTTTGAATTGGATTAACTTTGGTTAATCCATTCCGCATTCAACACTTGTGAATTGTATGATAAATATAATTCATCATTTTAGCTATCATTACTTTGTTACTTTGATATTGTCATATCTATAATCTGCTATACTCTGTTGTTATTGTTTATACTCTGTTTTTGTGAATCAGTTTAAAACTCATCAATTAACTACGCTGAAATCTGAAATAGTTTTAAATTGTATTCAACCCCCCCTTCTACAATTAAACTTTACACTTTGCGATTCCAATTCACTAAACAATAGTGAATTACGGGACTCTCAATTGGTATCAGAGCAGAGTTGGTTTAAATTCAATTAACCAGGTCTGCAATGGAATCAGTAAAGTACAGCTGTGTTGACTCTGATTATCAGAAGGGAAATGGTTCTACAACCAAACCTCCAGCTTTTGATCCATCAAGGATTGAAACTTGGATGTCCCGAATGATGATGTTTTTAGACCTAATTGACGACCGTCTCTGTAATACAATAACCAATGGTCCCTACATTCCAACCACAATTGTTCCTGCTGTCATGGCTACAGCTACTACTCCTGCTATACTAGAAATGGTTGTGCCCAAAAGAGAGGAACAATGGTCGGATGAGGATAGATGATTGGTTAGATTGGATAAACAAGCTAAAATATACATAGGCATGGCACTTCCTGATGAAGTGTTCGAATCTATCAGGCTTTGTAGAACTGCTAAAGACATGTGGGATACCCTTAGGAATATATATATTAGAACTCCTGATATTATTCGCTGCAGGGAAGTCAATCTCACTCGCCAGTATGAGCTAGTTGCAATGGAACCAAATGAATCTTTGTCTTCTACTTACACCAGATACCAGTCACTGATGAACAAAATGGAAAAGGCTGGTATAGGTAAGGAACAGAGATTTGTTGTTGAGAAGTTTCTTGAGTTGCTGCCAAGGAAAATCTGGGGAACCATTGCCACGTGTACCAGACAGAGGAATGATTATTCAGTTCTTAATCTCACTCAAGTCTATGGTATTTTGCTCAACTGGGAGCAGTCAGAAAAGCAAGCTGATCAGAGTGAGCATATTCGTGCTACTCTTGGAAATCAGAAGATATCCAATGCCCTTGTAGCAGAGCTTGATGAAATCGATCAGAGACAGAAGTCAAAAGTGTCTAAGAAAAGCTCTAAGTCACTGATAGCTGAAGAAGAAGGTGGTCAAGATGAAGAACAGTCAGAGTACGAGTATGATGAAGGACTGGAGAAGCTTGAAAAAGATATGGCCATGATGGTTGCTAATTTCAGAAGGAACACCAGATCAAAAAGATTCGCTGGTGCTCCATTATCTGATAAATTTCAATCCAAAGGTGAATGCTACAAGTGTGGCAAACCTGGTCATTTTGCAGCTGAATGTAGATCAAAGTCAGTAAACCAAGTCCCTGAACCAGTGCCAGACTTCAGAAATGATAAGTATAATAAGTACAAGGCAAAGTACAAGAAACTAAAGGCATTGGTTAAATCTGGAAAGAAGAGGAGAAAAGGGTTTGTCGCTGAAGAAAGTTCACTCAGCGATTCTGATTCATCTTCTTCATCCGATGATGAAGAAGCGATGATTTGCTTGGACAAAGATTATTGTTTGATGGCTGATGACACTGAATTCCATGAAGACATCAAGGAAGTAGCTCAGAAATGTTCAGCATCTGGTTGGGATTCTGATAGCATCTACAAAGGAATTCTTAGAGAGACTATCTGGTATTTGGACAGCGGATGTTCCAGGCACATGACAGGATGCAAGTCTTTGCTCAGTGACTATCAAGATGAAAGAGGTCCTGATGTGGTATTTGGTGATAACAAGGTTGGAAAGACCAGAGGGTATGGAGTCTTAACCAATGGAAATGTAATGTTCAAACGTGTAGCATATGTAGAGGGTCTGAAGCACAATTTGTTAAGCATCAGTCAGTTTTGTGACTCCAAGAACAAGGTACTATTTGATCATGAAGCAGGAGTCGTCTACAACAAGAAGGGAAGTGCTGTACTTGCTGCTAATCGAAAAGGGAATACTTATGTTGTCAATATGGATTCAGCACAATCAGGAACGTGTTTTTACTCTAGAACCGTTTCAGAAGAAAAATGGTTATGGCATAAGCGACTTTCCCATCTGAATTTCAAAGCAATTAACAAACTGACCAAGAATGATTTAGTCACTGGACTACCAAAAATGTCTTATGACAAAGACAAGCTTTGTTCAGCATGTGAGAAGGGAAAGCACCACAGCTCATCTTTCAAAAGTAAGCAGACTTCATCAGTAACAGAATGTTTTTACTTGCTTCATATGGATCTGTTTGGACCAGTGAGTACTCCAAGTCTTGGAGGAAAAAGGTACTGTTTGGTGATAGTCGATGAATACTCCAGATACACTTGGGTATTTTTTCTCAAAGCCAAAAGTGAAGCTGCCAGCGAGATCATATCCTTTGTCAAGAAAATGGAGAATCTGAATGATGTCACTGTAAAACATCTAAGAAGCGATAATGGCACTGAATTTTGAAATATTGACCTTGAAAGTTTTTGTGATTCAAAAGGTATTTCTCAAAAAATTTCAGCACTTAGAACACCCCAACAAAATGGGGTGGCAGAAAGGAGAAATAGAACTTTGATTGAATCTGCCAGGTCAATGCTCATTGATGCTGGTCTTAAGACCTATTTCTGGGCTGAAGCAGTAAGTACTGCCTGTTACACTCAGAATAGGTCACTAATTGTCAAAAGACACAGTAAGACAGCATATGAGCTATTAAGGGGGAGAATATAACACCCCTCATTTCATTATAAACAATAATATAATAATTGCGACTCGGAAGCGTATATTTAAAAACATTCTATCAATGTACTCAAAATGTCAGTAAACTTTTTCAAATCAAATACGTGACATCTCAACAACTCGGTGTTATATAATTCAAAACATTTCTATGGCTATTAAATTAACATCAGAGTACAGCCTGTCAAACATTCCATCCAGTCAAAACACTTCCTGCCCTGCCCAATATGTCCCATCTATTTCAACCTGCAGGAAGAACTGTGGTGGGGTTAGCATAAAGCTAAGTGAATGAAACTATAAGCAACAGTACAACCTAGCATAATAATCTGTTTACATCAAATAACAATAAACAGAAAATCAATCATTCACTCGACATCCAATCAATGTCAAGCTACACCAATCAAACATTATCAATCGTCATGAGGATCGGTGGCTCCTGAGATACCCTAATACCGGTTTGGAAATCAAGGAACTCTTATCAATCATCTGTATTGGCCTATACAGAATTACCGATAACCAGTTGTTAATCACACACGACCTAGATCTCTAAACCAACATTTCAAGTTTCAAGATCTCCTGTCGTCTACAATAACAACCAAGTCCAACTGTCAAGTCAAGTTGACCTCAAAATCTTACATACTAGCTCAAACAGTCAATTAAGCAACTAGTTAAACTATCATGGCAAGATATCTCAACAATTACATTCTATCAAAGTAATACTATAATTACTTGTTGTAAATCAAATCATTACAACTAAATCACACTGAGGTTACAGATCCACTCACCGACTACCTCAGCCGCCAGCTCAGAAGTCTAATATTACTGAGCCTTCTCCACATCTGAGAATACAATCAATTAAACAATAAGTTAGTAACTTGTCTCAACTGATAATACTTAGGTAATTAATATCGTTACACAATCATAACATAATTACATGAATCCAATGATCTCTAAGATCACAGCAAACAAAAGTTCAATTCGGAACAAAATCAAAAAGTCCCGAAATAAGGTCCAAAAACTGTAAAATGCCATTTTCGACCCCTAAACGACCCCGAATGTCCAAAAACTGACTAGGCTATAGTATATAGCTTTGATCAGTGGGCCGTTTTCGAGTGACCATGTAAATTTCAGCCCAATCGGAGTTTAAAGACAATTTGTCAATTTTTCCGTGGCAAAAATCACTACTAAACACTTATGCACTTTTGAAATTTTACAAAAAGTACCGACAAACGCGATCCAGAAAACAATGGTGGGATCGCGTTCCTCTTTGTAAAATCATTCTGTGACAAATTATAACTAAGCAACGCGATCCGGACAAATTCTTGGGATCGCGTTCCCAAGAACAAAACTCGTCCGATTCCTTTTATAACTAACGAACGCGATCCTGGCTAGGGTTCTGGGATCGCGTTTGAGCGTCTTTCAGCTCAGCTTCATCCCTGTAATTGCCCAGCTCCGAATTCAAAACCATTTTTGATAAATCAAGCTTATCAAACTCAGTTCTAATGTTATAAACAACTCAATTAACTTCATATAATCATCATGTAATACTTATAACTTGTTCCTAACATCCAATTCTTCCAATTTATCAATTCACCCAAATTTCAATCGAAATCAAATTCTTAAATACTCAAGAACACTTACTGATTGAAGAATCTACTGATGATAATCTGTCCATGGTGAAGTTTCACGAGAATCACAACTTCCTGATTTGATTTCTAATTTGATTTGGAGGTTTTCTGAGAGTTTCTGTGAGTTTTAAAATGAAAATGAATAACTTTCCTAAATAGGAAAGTACATATATAGTCGGCATCACATAAACCGCCTTCAATATACGGGTATAATTTAATACCCCATCTCAATATATAGTCTGGAACCCGAAAACCATTTGCGAGTCCAAACATT